>CM032456.1:24690863-25113363 GCA_019049505.1 Pachyrhynchus sulphureomaculatus | reverse complement strand
ACTTTCAAGACAGCACTGCTTTGATTAGGCCATAAATTCCTATATTTGTGCGAAATTTCAGTTTTCTTTCAAATATTTTCGGAGACAATCAGGTGTCGTAGACGGACAAATAGACAGATAGATAGACGGACAGATACCGAAGTGATTCCATAAGTATTAAATATATGCATCATACCCCTCAAACTGAAATTACCTACGTAATAATTGTCAAAGGAAGTGCAACAATTGCACACAATTTTCCTTAGATATTTCAGAACACCCTTATCAAGTATACCTGAATTAAGGATTACTAAACTAATATTTGTTGTCTAAATGAATCTCATACTAAATTAGACAAAAATACACTAACAATAAAAAAATATAAATTAATGTTTTTATTGTTATATCTATTTGACATAGAAAGTCGAAATTTGGCATTAATATAGGAATTGATGGCCACATCAGAGCCGTGTAATTTTGAAAGTTAAATTTTGACTTGAAGGGTTAGGTTTGGAGGATGAAATCGGAAGTGGTTTAGTTTTAGGGGGTGAAATGGTGAAAAAAAAAATTACCAGGTCAACGAGTGGGGTGTCAAATGAAAGCTTGTGAAAACACGAGTTCAAAAATATATGATGTAATAGTTACGCACATTTTTCTTTGTATTATTTTTATAAAATTGCGAAAACTCGCCGTCTCCCCCTTATCTCGAAAAGTTTTGAAGAAATTCTGGAATATGCTGCACAGGGTGTAGATTGAACGAAAATTATTACGAGTGCAGGGGCGGATCTACTTAAGGGCTTTTTGGGCTGCAGCCCAGGGCCCCGTGGATACAAAGAGCCCCCAGCCCCCCATTGAACATAATAGACGATCGATATTGTGAAGTAAAAAAATAATATCTAAAATTTAAAAAAATCCAATCATAAGGTTGGCAATCCAACAAAAATGCAGAAAGGTTGCTTTATAAATTATATAACATAACTACACATAACCTCTCAATTTCTTTTCCAATAATGCCGTCCAGTTGCTATTTGTATACACAAACACTAAGTCATACTAAATAAATAAAGAATTTTATTGTCCTATTTTTCCTATACCGTATACCTACATCACTATAGAGTTTTTTGATAAAAAGGCAATTAGTTGAGTAATTAGGTAGGCCCCTAGGTAGCATTAGCCCAGGGCCCCACAAATTCACGATCCGCCCCTGTACGAGTGCATTACCTTTAATAATTATTTGGTATATATAAAAACAAAAATTTCAAGGCCGTCAGTTTTCAAAAAAGATCGGAGCAAACTTTATTGAAAACTCATTTGGGGTATGTTTTGGCTGGTTATTTTGAATCGGAAGTTAGATCTCCCGTTGATTTAGCAGAGTTTTGTAGTGCCAGTTTCGCGTGGTTTAGGTGCCTTTCTATCACTGATCGGTAGGATATTCGATGTCGAAAGCAGTTTATAGTCTGAAGAATCTATGGGCGGATTTACGGTGACGTAAATCTCTGGATCAGTGATTTAAAATGGCGACCTCTCCGTCACCATCAGAAATCCGTGTTTGTTCATTGAGAAGCTGAGTAAAGCCACAACTGATTGAGAATGATTCAGCTTCATGGTCTTGTTTGTCGGTCATATTTGAATACTTAAGCCAGTTTATGTTATGAACATTAATGTTACCCAGGATGGCAATTTCGTCACTTGGATAGTTAACCTGTAAATGATCGATTTTGATCATATTTAATGTCACTAAATTTTGTAGGGGAGTGCATATTATGGTAGCTACTCCAGGAAGGCTTATGGATATGTTAGAAAAGAAAATAGTTAAATTATCAGTTTGTAGATACTTGTGTATGGATGAAGCCGATAGAATGATTGATTTAGGTTTTGAAGAGGATGTCAGAACTATATTTTCATATTTTAATGTGAGTATTATAAATACAACCTCTAAATTCCTGTAGAATGTTGTTTAAATGATATGATGGCACAGGTCAATTGTTTGTAGACTTATGACATCTTGGAGATAAATGTTGCAAGTCTTTCTATAGAACGTTTTAATGTTATGTTACGGAACGACGTCGTCATAGCACCAATATGGCAGTCATAGTTATGACTGTCTCTGTAATGATAACTTAACATAGGTAGTTTATTCTGTGCTCACTGGAAAGTATATGATGGATTTTTTTTGTATATTTTAGGGACAGAGACAGACTTTGCTCTTTTCAGCGACTATGCCGAAAAAGATTCAAAATTTTGCTAGATCTGCGCTGGTAAAACCTGTGACTATAAATGTGGGAAGAGCTGGTGCAGCATCCATGAATGTAATACAGGTAAGAAAAAGTCCAGGATAAATTCCTTGTCTCTGTAACAGTTTATGTAATTTTTTTTAGGAAGTTGAATATGTTAAACAGGAAGCAAAAGTTGTCTATTTACTAGAATGCTTGCAAAAAACTCCACCTCCAGTATTAATTTTTGCAGAGAAGAAACAAGATGTCGATGCAATTCATGAGTATCTTCTGTTGAAAGGAGTTGAAGCAGTTGCTATTCATGGTGGAAAAGGTGAGAGAAAGCTGTTCTAAAGGGTTATTATAATAATTACAATATTACAGAAGATTACATTGCTTTTTTATTATACATAATAAAAGAAGAAGAAGAAACAAGTTGGAAATCAAAGACACAGTTCAAACAATAAAAATAACAACTAAAGAATGGGAAGGATATTTTAAAAACCTCTATAGTGACGAAGAAAACAATGAACAGATCATAATACTCACTGACGAGGAGGAAGAGGAAATACAGATACCAGAAGAAAGTGTTAAGACAATATTATGACAGATCAGAAATAGAAAAGCTCCATGACCAGACAATATCTCTAACGAGATGTTAAAATATGGGGGACAAGCATTACAGGAAGAATTAGAAGCACTATCAGAATGGAAAAGTAGTATTCTAATACTCATCTTTAAAAAGGGACAAAAAACATTACCAAAGAACTACCGAGATATAACATTATTAAATATCACGCTAAAGATATTAACAAAACTAATCTTGGAAATGCTAAGCACAGAAATACCACTAAAAGAAGAGCAGCAGGGATTTAGAAGAAACAAATCAACCATTGACGCCATTTACATTCTGAAACAACTAACACAAAAAGGCATTAAAATATACCCGACCTATATAACACATGGGCTGAAAAGTCCCGGGCCTAACACATAGATGGCGCTAGTTTTATTGCAGTCACCTTTTTTTCAGTTAATACTAACCTTCAAAAGACAGCTGTTAAAATTTCATGATATTCTATTCATTAGTTTGTGAGTTATTGTGCTAAGAGTGCTACTTTTGTTATTTTCAAAACAATGGATCAAAAACAATTTCGTGTTTTAATTTTACACTGCTTCTTGATGGGAAAAAATACCGTTCAAGCGAAGCAATGGCTTGAAAAGTGTTATGGGGACTCCGCTCCATCAGAAACAACAATAAAACGTTGGTTTGCTGACTTCAAACGTGGTCGTAGAGACACCGATGATGCAGAACGCAGTGGACGTCCAAATGAGGCGGTAACACCAGAAAACATCAAAAAAATCCATAAAATCGTTTTGAATGATCGAAAAGTGAAGTTGCGTGAGTTAGCTGACATCGTAAAGATATCAAAAGAACGTGTTGGCTTTATATTGCATGAGCATTTGACTATGAGAAAGCTCTGTTCAAAGTGGGTGCCGCGTTTGCTCACTGTTGATCAAAAACAAGAACGTGTTGATGATTCTGAGCAGTGTTTGGCCATGTTTAAACGTAACAAACCGGAATTTTTGCGTCGATATGTGACAATGGATGAAACATGGATCCATCACTTCACTCCCGGAATCAAAACGATCGTCATCTGAGTGGACAGCAACTGGTGAACCTCGTCCAAAGCGCCCGAAAGCACAACAATCGGCTGGAAAGGTTATGGCCTCGGTATTTTGGGATGTGCGTGGTGTAATATTCATCGACTATCTTGAGAAAGGAAATACCATCAACAGTGAATATTATATAGCGTTATTGGAGCGTTTGAAGGCCGAAATTGCAAAGAAACGACCGTATATGGCAAAGAAAAAAATTTTGTTTCATCAAGACAACGCACCGTGTCACAAGTCAATCAAAACAATGGCAAAACTACATGAATTGAACTTCGAATTGCTCCCACATCCACCGTATTCGCCAGATTTGGCTCCCAGCGACTACTGGCTGTTCGCAGACCTGAAAAAAATGCTCGCCGGTAAGAAATTTCGCACGAATGAAGAGGTTATCGCTGAAACTGAGGCCTATTTTGAGGCAAAAGATAAATCGTTCTACAAAAGTGGTATTGAAATGTTAGAGCGGCGCTGGAATGATTGCGTTGCTCTTGATGGAGATTACGTTGATGAATAAAGCTAATTTTGAACCAAAAAAACCGTGTTTTCTTTGTTAGGCCCGGGACTTTTCAGCCCATGTGTTACATATGCTTTGTAGACATGACTAAAGCATTTGACAAACTGCGGCTCAGACACATTAGGGGTAAATAACAATTTGATACAATTGATACAATTAATACGTGACATTAACAACAACTGCAAAACAACAACAAGGGTAGGAGAAACCTTAAGTAAAGAAATTAACATTAGTAGAGGCATAATACAGGGCGATTCCCTTAGTACCTTCCTGTTTAATTTGATTATGGACGACATCATAGAGAACCTTCCCAGAACTACAGGGTAAAAAATGGAAAATGTTTACTTTAGAGCGTTATGCTATGTAGATAACGCCGTTCTCATCGCCGACTCGGAAAATGACCTACAGAGACTATTATATGCATTCCATCAAAAAGCATACCAAAACAACATGGAAATAAATATAGAAAAAACAAAATGTATTGTAGCGGCGAAAGAATCACTGAGATGTAAATTCGAAATCAATACAAAGATAGTGGAGCAAGTAATGAACTTTAACTACCTAGGGGCGGAAATAACTAGCAATGGCAATTTCCGGCAAGAGGTTAGAAAACAAACAATGAAAGCAGCGCAGATATCAGGCTACCTAAAAGATATAATATGGAGAAATAAATACCTGAATGCAGACAGCAAGCGCGAATATATAAATCAATCGTTAGACCGATCATAACCTATGCTTCAGAAACCAGACCAGACACAGGTGCTACAAAACAAATAATGACAACGGCTGAAATGAAAATATTAAGAACTATACATGGAAAAACGCTACATGATAGAATAAGAAATGAAGTCGTAAGAAACATGAGCAAAATCCAAAATATCACAAAGATAGTAAGACAGAGAAGAAAATACTGGAACAAACATAATAACAGAATGAGTGACAACAGACTAGTAAAAGCAGCTAGAGATAATAAACCAACGGGAACAAGAACACAAAGCAGACCTCCCAAGAGATGGAAGGAATGTTGGACGTCAACGTCAGAGGCATGGGAAAAAATACAGGCTAACGCCTACTTGTATGGACAACCGAACATGAAAGAAGAAGAAGACATAATAAAATGTTTATGGATCAGCAGCAGCTAAAAAATATGTATGTGGTGCGATTCAAAATTCCCTGACTGACGCTATATCAAATCTGAAATAGTTACCCGAATACATTAATCCCACTATTTTCTCCTCGGGTTAAATTTTGAAAGGCCGCATCGAATGCCGCCTGCATTTGCGTTGTATCTCCGTTACCGTCTCGAAAAGGCGATCTTTTAACTTGCTATGGGGGAACAGCCCCATGTTACAGGGTGTCAAATCAGGCGGGAGCGGGGTGTGGGGATAACAGTCAGTCAGTCGCGAAAAACTGTTCGGTACACAATAAAACTGTCGGCCGGTGCCTTATCGTAATGCTGAAGGAAACTCTCCTTGCTCTAAAGCTTTGGCCGTTTTCTAACCAATAGAAAGTTCATCCTAGATGCTCAGAATTGTCCGCTGACAGTGATGATTTTAGACGTAGTTCAGTGGAATGTCTTTCGGGACGGTTGTCGTTTTCCACCAAAATTCGGCCGGCTAAATTTCGAATTATTTCATACGATTGGGCAACACTTTTCTCGGGTTTAAAACAAGATTTCACACACGCACTCCTCCTTTTCCTTGCCCGTTGTGAAAATGAGATTAGATAATTAGTTAGCAAGTTGAACTTGCTACGCAACGTTGTTAGGGATGTACCTACTGCCACCTATCGGCACGAGTCGATATTTCTCGTTCTTGCAATAGAGTTAGTCCGGAAATTTTTGAAACGACGTGGTGCTTCATTATAGACCATTACCAGGTGTACAAGTATGAAATACGGATTTTTTTTTTTTCTAAAAAACATGTTAAATTCGGAAGAATGATAAAAATTGCTTTATTCAAAGTATGCTCCACCGCTTGTTATACATTTTTCCCATCTTTCGGGCAATTTGTGAAGACCACGCCAGTAAAAATCTTCCCCTTTTGCTGCGAACCATTAATCGAGCCATTTTTTTCACATCTTCGTACAAACCAAAGCGCTGCTCAGCAAGTGCGTGACCCATCGATGCAAACAAGGGGTAATCGGAGGGAGTCAAATCTGGTGTGTAAGCCGCATGGGGTAGAACTTCCCAGCTGAGTGCTTCCAACGTGTCGCGAACTGGTTTTGCCGTATGTAATGGAGCATTGTCATGAAGAAAAATGACTTTATGTTGCCTCTTTCGTTATTCTGGCCTTTTTTCAAGCAGCGAACGGTTCAAATCGGTCAATTGTTGTTGGTAACGTTTAGTATTACCGGTTTCCCCCCAGGTTTTAACAGCTCATAATAGGCCACGCCCCTCTGGTCCCACAAAACACAGAGTATCGTCTTACTGCCAAAGCGATTCGGTCTTGCGATCGATGTGGATGGTGCGCCTGGGTCTACCCATGATTTTTTGCCCTTGGGATTCTCAAAATAAATCCACTTTTCATCCCCTGTAACTATACGATGCAAAAACGACTTCCTTTTGTACGGAGCGAGCAAAATGTCACACGTGTTTTTGCGCATTTTCATTTGCCTGTCGTTTAACAAATGAGGTACTCATCGACCGGTCTTCTGAATCTCGTAGCCGATTGGAAACAGCTTGTTGACTAACGTCCAATTGCTCGGCGAGTTGTTTTCTGTTTGCGAATCATGTGCGTCCAACAATGCTTGCAATTCCACATCTTCATATTTTTTTGGCGGTTTTTCACGTTCCTTGTCTGTAATGTCGAAGTCACCACTTTTGAAACGCCGAAACCATCGTTCACACGTATCTTGCGATGGAGCATGTTCACCATAAGCTTCTCGAAGTAATCGGTATGATTTAACAGCAGTTTTCTTCAAATGAAAACAAAAAATTAATGCTGTCCGCGAATGCTCTTCGTTCGGTATAAATTTCGACATATTGAACACAACAACACAATACTATGCACACACTTTTCCAATTTATCACTCTTGCGCGTCTGACGCTTGTTGATGACACAACAAAATGGCGTAGTGTCAAATCTTTATAGCATAAACTGCATTGGTGCACCATCTGTTGTCTGAAATCCGCATTTCATACTTGTACACCTGGTATAAATTTCTTGTTTTTTGCATCTCTGGTCTTTTCCCTCGTATAGTTTCAATAATTTTATACATTAATTAAATTTTAAAACAACCCAGCAGAACTAGTATATACAGAAAACCATTGGGATCATTCAATAATTATATCTTTTTGACAAAATGAATATCTACTTCTCTCTATATATTTTATGTTTTCTAGATCAAGAGGAGAGGTCAAGATCAGTAGAAGCCTTCAGAAAGCAAGAAAAAGACGTGCTCGTAGCTACGGACGTGGCTTCAAAAGGTCTCGATTTTCCTGATATACAACATGTTATTAACTATGATATGCCAGACGATGTTGAAAACTATGGTAAGATAATTTAACTTGAAAATATCATTCAATTTATATTTTTTTTGCCACACGTTGGTCACATGAATACATGTTTTATATTTTTTAGTACATAGAATTGGTCGTACTGGCCGATCAGGTAACAAAGGTTTAGCGACAACATTTATAAATAAATCCAATGATGAAATGGTGCTTCTAGACTTGAAGCATTTGCTCATCGAAGCGAAACAAAAAGTACCTGCATTCCTATCTGAACTTTGTCCGGAAAGTGAGAAGTATCTTGAATTGGGCGGTAAGAATGACATTTTTTGAAATTTATTTTCATACAGTTATATCCCAGAATGTAATTAACAGGTTTTTAATGAAAGACTGATTTTGTCAATTTCCACACTGTTTTACAAAAACAGTATGACGCGTTTCGCTATCACTGTAGCTTCGTCTGATACAAAATTATAGCCAAACGTGTCATACTGTATTTGGAATACAAAATAAAGTGGAAATTGTTAAAATCATTACATTCGTTATGAATTTTCGTCAAGTCTATCTTCAAGTCATCTTTTAAAATATCTTGAAGAATTCAACATTATTAGCGATCACCAATATGGCTTTCGTAAACATAGATCAACAGGAGATCTTCTCACTTATGTAACACATGTTTGGAACAACGCAATTGAACACATCCAAGGCATTCGGCCGTGTTTGACACAATGGATTGTTGGTTATGCTACGGTCTTCTGGTATGTCTGAAAGGTTCTGTTCGTGGCTCTCATGTTTCCTCAGAGAGCGTTCTTTACGAGTGGCAGTCGACGGATTTCTTTCTGACACCTTCACTATCAACGCCGGTGTGCCCCAAGGCTCCATTCTGTCTCTACTCTCTTTCTCATTTATGATCTGTTGGAACAGACCGGGAATTAAATCTACAGCATTCCAGATGACAGTACGCTTATTTCTTCATTCACTTTGAACACTCGGACATCGGCTACTCGGACGAATATTCGCAGACAGCAGGTAGTCATTCAACTTAGCAAAGACTTGGAAGAAATTCTATCTTGGGGTGACAGTAACCAAGTGGAATTTAACGCTACGCTACAAAAACCCAGGCGGCAGTTTTTTGTAAAAAAGTTAACGTTGCTGAACCCGACATAGTTATGTCCATTCCTCTAACATCGTCACTCAATTTGTTGGGCGTTAATTTGGTAGAAAATATATCCTGGCATGAACATGTTCCAGGCATAGCAAGAAGAGCTTCTCAAAAGTTGGGAATATTATTTTCGAACCAGAAAGCTTTACACTCCACAACAACCGTTAATTCTTTACAAAGCTCAAATTGGACCAACTATGGAATACTGCCCCCCCCATGATTGGGGCTCTGCTCCCAAACATGCACTGCATTTGTCGGATTCTATTTAGAGAAGAGCTGTTCGTCTGATTGGAGACCCGGAACTGACCGGCGGCCTTGTTTCGTTGGAACATCAAAGAAGGGTTGGGGACTTGAGTCTATTCTACAAGTATTTTCATGGAAAGTGTTCGAAGGATGTAGCCCGCTTAATTCCTCCCAGAGCGGTGCATGTTAGAAGTACCCGTCGCGCTAATACTTCACATCCGTATGAGGTTCAGCTTGTTACTTCTCGGACAATGCTTTTCAAGCAGTCTTTTATATGGAGAACGTTATCCCTTTGGAATAAGTTGCCCAGAACTGTGTTTCCCACCGAGCACAGTTTACAGCGATTCAAGAACAACGTGTATCGCTGTAGGGATTTTCCTGCAGCTCGTGTGCTAGACCCATTAAAAAAAAAGAAAAGTAACAGCCACAACAGTTCGGTTGTTTAACAGGTTTTTACTTTTTACTTGTATTGCACGAGATGTCTTTAGGGATTCAAAGGGTTCCAGAGAACACAAACCCAGTAGTTATACCCGATTGGTTATCCCTAGACCGTCACCTAGCATAAAATGTTTTCATGAGTAATGTCTATCAAAACCTGTATCATTATTAACGTTGTTAGTGTTTGTAAATTTCTACTGATTCCCTAGAAGAATGTTCGCATAATGATACTGCACCATAACATCAACATTTTATAGAAAAAATTCTCGCTTGACTCTACGATTTTTATAAGGGAAAGATTAACACTCTAACAACATACGGGTTACACTCTACATCACACGATTAATAAGTAACATTACTTAAGGGGTAACATCACCTTGGCGCTCGGAAAAATAGGTATAAAACTAAAAATTTTTTTTGATTCAGCTATTCTATTAAATATATCAAATAATTTTCGATTTTTTGAAAATTTCAAGGTGGTGTAACCCCTTTATAAATATTCGATTTGTGTCTTTCTAGACTCATTTACTTTTCCAAAGAATAAACAACCTTGAAGAGGCATCGTGTACTTGACACGTCAACTCTATTCCTCACTGCGAAAACAAAAATTTTCCTATAACTAATTACTCGCAAGTTTTTAAAGTATTTATTTTTTCCTTTTTAGATGAAAGAGGTTGTAGTTACTGCGGTGGTTTGGGTCACAGAATTACAGACTGTCCAAAATTGGAAGCGCAACAAAACAAACAAGCTTCAAATATCGGAAGAAGAGATTATTTGTCCAATACTGCCGTTGATTACTAAAAATAATATTTGTATGGAAATTATTTTAACTTGAGAATAATAATAGCACAAAAGAATAACAATTGGGTTTCACTTTGCTTGCTAAGGAAAAGTATTCTATTTGTGAGAAAATCATACTTTTAGGGTTCCTAGATCGCGAAAAAAACATAATCACGTATTTCTGTTTGTCTGTTTGTTGATCTGTTGGTAGGATAACTCTCACATGAAATGAAATAACAATTTCAACTTGGTATATAGATAACATATAACCAGGAGATGAAGCCTATAGTTTTTGAACGAAACAGCTTCGGGTTAAAGGGTGAAAGGGGTTCATAAATTTTAAAAGGTTTGAATAGTACGAGGATGGATTGAAAAGTTCGTGGCCTAGTCAAGAAAACAACATAAAATACGTATAAAATATATATTTTTCGACGTAATCTCCACCTAACTCTATGCACTTCTTCCATCTGCTTTCCAAAGCTTCCATACCTGTTTGAAAGCAAGATTCCTCAGGGTCTTCAAAATACTGGTTAACTGCAGCTTTGACTTCTTCATTTTGATGAAAATTTCTGGCCACCGAGGTGTTTTTTTAGGTTTGGAAACAGATGAAAGTCCAAAGGTGCCCCAAATCAGGAGAATAAGCCGGATGGGGCAACAATTCGAAACCACGATCATGAATTTGAGCCATAGACTCAACAGACGTGTGAACGCGAGCGTTGTCCTGATGGAACAAAACTTTCTTTCTCAGTAATCCTGGGCGTTTCTCTTTAATTTTTTGATGTAAACGACGCAAAAGGGTGCAATAGTAAGTCGAGTTTATCGTTTCGAATTTCAGAAGGTAGTCCACCATAATAATACGTTTAGCATCCCAAATCTGGGATTAAAGAGAAACGCCCAGGATTACTGAGAAAGAAAATTTTGTTCGATCAGGACAACGCTCGCGTTTACGCGTTTGTTGAGTCTATAGCTCAAATTCGTGATTGTGGTTTCGAATTGCTGCCCCACCCGGCTTACCATATTCTCCTGTTTGACACCTTCGGACTTTCATCTGTTTCTAAACCTCAAAAAGACACCTCGGTGGCCAGAAATTTTCATCAAATGAAGAAGCTGCAGTTAACCAGTATTTTGAAGACCTTGAGGAATCTTTCTTTCAAACAGGTGTAGAAGCTTTAGAAAGCAGGTGGAAGAAGTGCATAGAGCTAGGTGAAGATTACGTCGAAAAATAAAAATATTTTTTTTTATTCTGTTTTCTTGACTAGGCCGCGAACTTTTCAATTCATCCTCGTAGTATTTTGGGAATATTTCCAGCTTTTTGGTTGTGATAAAGAACAAAGTTTAAGCAAAATTATTTATTTATTATATAATTACTAACCGGGCCCGCGGCTCCGCTCGCGTGAACTTGATTCACTACTATCGTCACTGCTTATTCCTTATGTTACCCAACGTAATAAAATATCTCCCATTATTTCTCCTTATCTCCCAATATTTCTCCTTATTTCCCATTATCTCTACATAATTTCCATTATCTAGGCTTATCTCTGCTCATCTCCCATTATTTCTCCTTATCTCCCATTATTTCTCCTTATCTCCCATTATCTCACCTTATTTCCCATTATCTAGGCTTATCTCGACTTATCTCCCATTATTTCTCCTTATCTCCCACTATTTCTCCTTATCTCCCATTATCTCACCATAACTCCCATTATTTAGACTTATCTCTGCTTATCTCCCATTATCTCTCCTTATCTCCCATTATTTATACTTATCTCCCATTATCTCACCTTATCTCCCATTATCGAGGCTTATCTCGACTTATCTCCCATTATTTCTCCTTATCTCCAATTATCTCACCTTATCTCCCATTATCTAGGCTTATATCGAATTATATAGAACATATGTATAAATTTATAAAAACACGTAAATCGGATAAGTGGTTCTCGAGTGATAAGCGCACTAACGGACAGACAGACAGACAGAGAGACGTTGCATTTTATATATATTGTATTCTTTGCTACATGATATTGTTCCATATTTAATGCTTTAGGGAGTGTATTGCAAGAGAACGCGCTAGCGGCAAACTTTTCTCCGACTTAATTCACTATTATCGTCACTGCTTATTCCTTCTGTCACCTAATAAAATGTAGCCTATAACCTGGCCAGAGACCATACATATGGTTAAAAAAAAGCACGTAAATCGGATAAGTAGTTCTGCAGTGATAAGGACACTAACGGACGGACAGACAGACAGACAGACGGACAGAGAGACATTGCATTTTATATATATTATAGATATTCTCTGCTACATAATATTGTTCCATATTTAATAGTTTGGACTGTGTATTGCAAGAGAACGCGCTAGCGGCAAACTTTGTCCGACTTCATTTACTATTATTGTCACTGCTCATTCCTTATGCTACCTATCGTAATAAAATATAGCCTATAACCTGGCCGGAGAAGATATGTATGTTTAAAAAAAAAAAGTACGAAAGTGATTCTCCAGTGATAAGCGCACTAACGGACAGACAGACAGACAGAATACGTTGCATTTTATATATATTATAGATGTAATAAAATATATACCTATAACCTGGTCAGAGAACATATGTATGAATTTAAAAAATCACGTAAATCGGATAAGTGGTTCTCGAGGGATAAGCGCATTAACGGACAGACAGACAGACAAACATTGCATTTTATATATATTATAGATATAGATTATTTTTATTATTATATAACCTGGCCAAAGAATATATGCATGAATTTAAAAAAAGACAGGTAAATCTGATAAGTGGTTCCTGCGTGATAAACGCAGTAATGGACAGACAGACAGACAGAGAGACATTGCATTTTATATATATTATAGATTATACATATACAGATACATAATATTGTTCCATATTTAATGGTTTAGGCTGTGTATTGCAAAGGCACGTGCTAACGGCAAACTTATTTGTAACATCATTCACTATTTTACGTCACTGCTCATTCTTTATGCTACCTATCGTAATAAAATATAGCCTATAACCTGGCCAGAGAACATATGTATGTTTAAAAAAAAAGTACGTAAATCGGATAAGTGGTTTTTCAGTGATAGGCGCACTAATGGACAGACAGACAGACAGACGGACAGACAGACAGAGAGACGTTGCATTTTATATATATTATAGATGTAATAAAATATATATCTAAAACCTGGTCAGAGAACATATGTACGAATTTAAACAATCACGTAAATCGGATAAGTGGTTCTTGAGGGATAAACGCCCTAACGGACAGACAGACAGACAGAGAGAGGTTGCAATTTGTTTATATTATAGGTATAGATTATTATTATATAACCTGGCCAAAGAATATATGTATGAATTTAAAAAAAGACGTAAATCGGATAAGTGGTTCTCGTGTGATAAACGCATCAGTGGACAGACAGACAGACAGAGAGACATTGCATTTTATATATATTATAGATTCTAGATATTCTCTACTACATAATATTGTTCCATATTTAATGGTTTAGACTGTGTATTGCAAGGGAACGCGCTAGCGATAAACTTTTTTCCGACTTCATTCACTATTATCGTCACTGCTCATTCCTTATGCTACCTATCGTAATAAAATATAGCCTATAACCTGGCCAGAGAACATATGTATGTTTTAGAAAAAAAGTACGTAAATCGGATAAGTGGTTCTCCAGTGATAAGGTCACTAACGGACGGACAGACAGACAGAGAGACGTTGCATTTTATATATATTATAGATACAACATATAAGAGGTAAGGAAGGGCGTTAAAAGGGTAATTTCATATTTATTGCACCATAGGTAGTAGTTTTTTTTTGAGTCAAAGGAACAAAACATTACTCTATTTTTTTGTTATATGCAATATTATCCACGTGAGAGGCTGAAAAAGGTGGGAATCATTAAATATTGTATAGTTTCCATATTATTATAAGAATGTTGCCTGGTTTTTACTATTAAATTATATATTCCTAATTTTATTCTTTCACTTATTTCCTTTTTCCCCCAAAATTGTGTTTGTTTAGCGAATAATAGATATTGTTTACTTTTTTAATTTTATTGGCTATTTCAAGTTTTATTCTTCCATCATTTTTTTTTTTATTATACTTCCCAGATATACTATGGTGGTCACTTCCTCCAGGACTTGATTCTATCTATCAATTTCAAACAGTTTTCCACCGCTTGTCTTTGTACTGAGTCAAAAGCCGCCTTTATGTCTATAAATGCGAGTATGAGTTCTTCTCCCGTCTCTGTTTTCTTTTCTATAAGTTGTCTTAATTACAAATATATTATCTGAGGTTTGCCTCTTCTCCCTGAAAGCTGTTTGCTCATCTTCTAGTTTGTTTTCTACATTGTTTTTTATTATTTTTATGTAGAATTTGTATACTATCGGTGATAGGCAAATTGGTCTATAGTTATCGCACCGAGTTTGGTCCTCTTTTTTGAATATGGGCATTATTATGTTGTTTTTCTACTCCTCGGGTATCTTATTCGTTTCCCACGCCTCCGACAATATTTTATACAGCCAATCTATCCCTTTCTTTCCCATGTATTTGATTATTTCTGGGTCTACTTCATCTTCGCCACTTGCTTTAGCAATTTTGATGTCATTTATTGCCTCTTCCAGCTCTCTTCGATATCAATTTTATTTTGGTGCATTTCACCTTATTGTTGTCCACCAGCTATGTTTACTTCTATTGGCTGAATTCTGTCTTTTTCATCTAGATCAAATTTTTGTTTATAATGTCTTCTAACACTTGAATTGATTCAGCCGATACTTGGTGGAAATTTTTTGTAACAAACCATCTGAAGAAGCTGTCGTACAGCGAAACATGTCATAGTGTTAAAAATAAAAATTTGGTGTGGAAATTTAAGTAGTGTTTTACTTCTTGCAAACTTCTATAATGTCTTCTCCAGACTGCCATTTTTCAGCAGAATTTGTTTTAATTATGTTATTTTCATCCCTTACGCCAGAATCTACTTTCTTTTCCCTCTTAGGCCCTCGATTGTGCCCCAGAATTTTCGATTGTTTTTTTCCTTTCCAAAATCTTCCCATGTTTGTTGTTTGGCTTTCATCACCAATTATTTTGTTTCCCTTCGTTTCTTGTCGTATATTTCCTTGTCTTTTAGCTCTTTGGTAAGTATGTATTTTTTCCATGCTTGTTTTTTTTTGTCTGGTACACCCAGTTTAAATTTAATTAATCGAAAGTGAAAAAAAAAATTACCAGATCATCGAGTGGGGTATCAAATGAAAGCTTGTAAAAACACGAGTTTAAAAATATATATGATGTAATACTTGCTCACGTTTTTCTTTGTATAAATTACCAAGAATCGACGTCCTTCAGTTATCTCGAAAGGTACTGATAAAAAAATTTTTATTTCAAAGGCAATTACAGTACGGAACACTAATTGCGCAAGTCCAATTTGTATAACGAATATCACTTGTGCAATGAAGACAAATATTGTGAGACCTCATCTATTAAAATCGATTTTGGTTATGTCATTTAGAACTTAAGTATTAACAATTGAGAAATGACGTTAATGATCCGAGTATTATTGGATATTAGTGGAATTAAACTAGCCTGAAATAATTTGCTTTTGATTGATCTTTTTACTTCTCTCGCTGGTGTAGTAGAGACTTCTAGTTTTTGAGCGATATCCCTTAAGAAGGTGTTTTAATTTTGTATTTCAACGGTAACACTTATCTACAGTTAAACATTAAGGCGGTTAAAGTAGTGTGGAAGGGGATAGTATATCATATACGTCTTTTTCTTTTCCAGGTTATTAGAATGGAGGAATCTGAATATTGTATCATTTTTTAATACTTCAATTTTAATGAAAACACAGTGTAGAGGGGACATGTTAGGTTTCGGTTGTAAATACTTAGGAATATTTTGGCGTCCGTTTTATCATTAATATCGCAACATAAATAATCTATTTAAAATATGGAGTGGAAATGCTTGAATTAAGTTAATCTTTACTGTGAGGAAGATAAGTTCATTATTTTCTTTAGTGTTTGCAAGGAAAGTACTTGGTAAATCACTTTACAGATTTTTATTAGTTAAATCACTGGTAAGCTTTATCTAGTTTTGAGGTCATAGTTTGATTTGTAATTAATTGAAACAACAGGTAAAAATATCAGTAATATGTGCTTGTGACTCTGTTCGCGTTGAATACATGGTTTATTATCGAAGTAGTAGTAACTGTAAGTAAGCTTTTGTCCAACCATTTCAAGTACCATGATTTTTGTGAAACCTCTTGGACCTGGCCATAAAAGTCACAATATCATTCCATGTCGGGGAGCCGGCCTCCTCCCGTCGGTGCTCCGCCTCTACAAATATCTCGTACCTGAGCGTTCCCAGCACTTGACATGCGTAAAGTGAACCGGCGCCTTACAGATTAATATTTTAGGTTCCCCATGCACTAACATCCGATCCCCGTTCTCAAAGTTAAAAGTAAATGTATAGCCGGTTGAAGGTCATATAATAAAAGTTTTTAAACATTTACTTGTATTTTTTTATTGAAACAGTACAGAGTATATAATAACCATAATTGCTTAAAAATTACTATACTCAATATACAGTGGCGTGCAAAACTTTCCGGCCAGTGATATTTCGTACTCCAATTTATTAAAAAAAAGACTAATGATTTTTAATCATTATGAGATATGAGTATGAGATATAGGAAACAAAATAATATAGTAAAGAATATTATTTATGTTTGTGAATATATTTATTATTATTATTCTTATATTTATATGTGCAAAAGTTTCCGGCCACTTTGTACTACGAGAAAAATTGAAGGGTCCAGGGGAAAAACAACTTAAGTCCATTTTATTTCAAAATCGAGTTAGTGCTGCTAGCTATTGAAGAAATACCATAGCTTTCAGCTAGTTTATTCAACATTGATGGATATCAAACCTAGTCCATATAAATGAAGGGTCCAGGGGAAAAAACAACTTAAGTCCATTTTATTTCAAAATCGAGTTAGTGCTGCTATCTATTGAAGGCGGGCGCCTTATGACATTCTTTAAAGTATTGCGTCAGACACTTTCTGTCACTTCAGTCAGTCAGCATCTTTTAATTATCGTGTCAGATTAGTACAAGGGGAAAACAATAATACCCAAGATATACAAGTTTGCCAAAAAGCATTTATTTCGTTACATGGGGTTACAGAAGAAAGAATTAAAAACTATTAAAAAAAGTTTGATTTGTACTGGCCAGTCGCCCAAAGATAAACGTGGTAAACACAATAACCGTCCCCACAAACTTTTAGAAGGGTACCAAAAATCAAGTCAATGATTTCATTAAAAATTTGAGGGGAAGAAAATCTCATTACTCATTGAAAGACACTAAAAAGCTATATCTACCGGATGACTTGAATATTAAAAAAGTCTGGTGTATGTACGATCAAAAATTTCCCCAAAACAAGTTTCGTACGAAACATTTAGACAGATTTTCGAAAACAATTTTAATATTTCCTTTGGATATCCAAGGAAAGACACTTGTAGTACTTGTGATGTCCTGAAAAGTGAAATTAAAGTATTGAAAGAAAAATTAAGTCTGGTGATGAAGATTTAAGATTGACCGAGTCATTAACTGCACAAACTGCACAAAAAGAACAAGAATATAAGCTTCCTTTAACCAAAGCTGATCGTTTCTATTCCTTGAAACGACATTATCGCAAAAAATCAGTAAAGAATTCAGCTATCCAAGCTATTGCAATGGATTTTCAGAAAAATTTACCTTGCCCTAATATAACAACTAATGACGTATATTACAGGCGCCAGCTGAACTTTATCAGCTTCAACATTCACATATTGTCAAATTCAAGATCTATATTCTATACGTACGACGAGTCTGTGGCTAAAAAAGGTGCAGACGATGTATGTTCAATGCTATACCATTTTGTTTACAAAATTTTGCCTTTGGATGTCAAAGAACTAGTAATCTTTTGTGACTCCTGTGCCGGCCAAAATAAGAACTACACAGTGTTTAGAATGATTCACTTTTTAGTAACAAAAAAGGAAAGGTTTGATTCCATTAAGGTGGTATTTCCGATTAGAGGGCATTCTTCCTTAGAGTGCGATAAAAATATGGGGCTAGTTAACCAAAAATCATACGTTGAGCACCCAGACGACTGGAGAGAGGTTTTATGTACATCTTGAGATAGACCAACAGCTTTTGAAGTTATAGACTGTGGAAAAGATTTTGTTTTTCAAAATTGGACTGATTATTTGTCACCTTTATATAAACCAAAGTGTCCATTTCAGACAAGACCAATTCGCATGATGCAAGTTTTAAAAAGACAAAAACCAAGATGCGATATTTTACAAGTCCACCTATTTCGGCCCTTATGAAAATAAGCCCATTGTAAAGAAAAGAAAAGCCGTTCGAAATCCGAAGGGAAAGAAAGAGAATAGTACTAATTCTGAATCCGAAAAAAATATTGAACTGAAGAGCTTATACACTGAAAAAAGTACCCATTAAGAAGGCCAAATATAGGGACTTACTCCACCTATCCAAATTTGTAGAACGGCCGCAATCAAAAAATTTTTATATGGAGTTGCCACATGATGATCATGAAGATAATGATGACGCTGACGATTATATCGATGATCCTCCTATTGACATTGATCAATGAGCGATTTTTTTTTTAACTTTTAAAATAATAAATAATTTTTTTTCAACTTTTTAAATAAATAAGCAACTTTATTTGCTTGCCTTTTTTAAAACAAATAAAACTTATAAAACAAAGTTATAAATAATAAATAACATTATTTTTGTTGATACAAAAAATAATTAGTTTTTAGATTATTTATGTAATACAGTAAAGTTTCTGTTTTTTAATAAAGAAAAATTGTAATAAACATTAATTTATTAGTTTTTTTTATAGGTACCCAACTTACAGGAAAAAAACAACGTAAGTCCAGCTGTTTTTTACAAAAAATGCCTCTGTGGACCCTGTTTATATATTTTCATGAAATTTTTTGAATAATTACACAGAAAACACTTTTATGAACCATATCTATTAATTTTGTAAACTTAATTCGGCAGTTTACTGGCATTTTAGAGACTTGGAACGCTAAATTTCAATTTTCTCGAAATTAGATTTTGTGGACTTAAGGTGTTTTTCCCCTGGACCCTTCAATTATTAGTCCATATACTTAAATTATATTTTTATGTTAATATTTTGTAGCCATACCCTTTGCAGCGATAACAGCCGCACAACGATGTGGCATTGACTCAATTAATCGATTAATACAAGTAGGTGAAATTTTATCCCATTCTTCATTCAATGATTTGAATAATGCGGCTTTATTTGAATATGTATGCTTTCGAACTTGACGATCTAGCGTTTCCCATAAGTGTTCTATTGGGTTCAAGTCCGGTGATTGAGATGGCCAGCTTAAAGCTCTCACATTTGAAGCAGAAAACCACTGGACGTATGTTTGGGGTCATTATCCTGCTGAAATATCCAATTCTGCGGTCCTTGTAAATATCCGCGTTCATATTTCCGTTGAGCTCGATCAATGGACCGACTCCTCGTGCAGAGAAAATTCCTCAAACCATCACACTTCCCCCACCGTGTTTTACAGTAGGAATTTGGTACCGAACATCATTTCTCGTACCAACAGGTCGTCGTACATGTTGTCTACCATCGCTTCCAAAAAGATTAAATTTAGATTCATCTGAGAAAGCTTTTTTCCAATCTTTGATCGTCCAATTTAGGTGATCTTTGGAAAACTGTAATCGGGCCTTCTTATTCTTTTTACTAATTAATGGTTTTTTAAACACCTATACGGCCAAAAAGTCCCAAATCATGTAGTCTTCGTGTCACAGTACTACGATTAACATTAGCTAGGTTTTCATCCTTTAGCTCGCGTGCAATTTCGGCAGCAGTTTTATTGACATCCGCAGTTGATTTGCAATTAAATCTACTTTTTTAGACGTTTTTCATGGTCTTCCACTACGCGGACGATCTTTTAAACCATATCCACAACGGTATTTTACAATAATATCGTTCACGGTTGATTTGCCTATCGATAATAATGAAGCAATCTCACCTTTTTTTGAAAGTTTTATTACTCTCTCATGAATTTGGATTTGCATATGCCGAGCCATGTTTATGCTACCACGACCTTTTATGAACATTCAACGCGCTATTATTCGTAAATACGCCTTTGAACGTCGTACTGCGTCAGTGTATATTATGTGGCCCGAAACTTTTGCACATATAAATATAAGAATAATAATAAATATATTCACGAACATAAATAATATTCTTTTACTATATTATTTTGTTTTCTATATCCCATACTTACATCTCATAATGATTAAAAATCATTAGTCTTTTTTTTAATAAACTAGAGTACGAAATGTCACTGGCCGGAAACTTTTGCACGCCGCTGTATATCACCACTACACCAAACACTTTATTTATGCGCTCGCCGTTTCGCTAACCAGTTAATCATCGCTCCTTATAAAGCTAACATGGTCAGCGAAATGCGCGTCGAGCGCAAAAATAAAATGTTTAGTGTAGTGGTGATATAAACTGAGTAGTGTCATTGTGCCAAAGAATCCACATTCCCAACATAGTAAAAAATTACTCGCTATTGGGCACTACTAACCCTATCATTTTGGCCGTTCAGAACCGGCATTAAACTGTAGGTCCCCTTTGTCTGTGGAAACAGTTTAAAAGGCAGCAATCACAGACAAAGGCGAGAGGGTCGCTTACGTTCGTATCAGATATGGCACTTTAAGAAGAAGATTGGTCACTAATTTTGGAGATAAAAAATATATCTTTGGAATAGGCATTTAAATGATTGATAGATTTGTTCCTTACTTCGTGATATAGAACATTATAAATATTGAGTACGAACAATTTACTTTGTTCATTTATTAATTTATTTAATAAAGGGATAAGTTAACAAAGTAAGTTGTTCATATTCAATAAAGGATTAATTAAAAATAATTTGTGACGAATTGAATGACCTCCATTCTTTTCTTAAAAGATATTCTTAAAAATCTATATTTTACTATCTATTATATACAAAAGAAACAATTACAATTAAGAAATATTGAAAAAAAAATTGTTTATTAAGTGGTAAAACTGTATAAATTCAGAGATTTTTTAGTTTTAAAAACTTCTACTTAAAAATCTAAAATGTGTGTAAAATGAGATCAAATTAAAGTCTTGCGACTTTTATTTTGTGATAAATGAAATGAGTATTTGTCAGGTATACGTTGATAATTGAAAGGCAAAAAGGAATAAGGGATAGTGTAGTAACACTTTACAGGAGCTACTTTCAAATGGAACGAACAGGCATTTGAAATAGAACAAAAATTTATTTTTCGCCATACATGAAACATTAAAAATATAGAATTACCCTAAAAAGGTGCTTAGTACGTTGTACGCCATTTTATATACAATGAGAGAAAGAAGAATTGACGCCCGAAGTGTTTTAATATCAAAAACATTTTATACCCAATTCAAGTCTCGCCAAATCAATCATCCAATGAAACATTTCAATGAATTCAGTAGAGACAAGCAGAAGTGGAGTAAATTCCAACCTTGTGTTATAAAGAAAATTACCTTACTCTACTTCTGCGCAACACCGCTAAGAAAGAATTGTCTTAATCTGCCTTGGATACGTACTAGTGTTTCTAGTTATATTTATTAATTCTAATAGATGATTATAGGCGATTACAAATTTAGAAAATACTCAGCTGTCACTTATAAATATAATACTATTAACTTTCTTTTAGCTAAAACTGTACACCACATTAATAATATTGAGAAAACTAGTGGATCAAAGAACTTTTTTAATTTTGGAAATCTGACCAGATTATAAATTTGACCGATTCTTTACTTGTCTCTCGAGTCAATCAATTTTCAGGACAGTTTAGATGTGTGTGATCACGTTTTAAGCAAACACACGGAGACTTGTTTAATACAAACACATTAGTTGTTAAGATATTCGGGATACATACCCATTTAATTAGCTCTATAAATTTTCTCTTATTCTTTTTTGCCTTTTAAGCATAGACTGTAAAAATCAGACTTGTTAACCTAGTTAAAAGTTGAGTATTAAAACATGTTAAGAACTCACAGCACTGTTTAATACCGTCAGAAAGTATTTGCCCACCTAGAAATTTCAATATACCTGCTAAAATTTTATAGCTAATTAAACCCTTTATTATTATATTAGGTAAATGTAATTGTTAACAAGTGCACATCATATAATTGTTTAGATAAGCCTTTTTGGTGAAATTGCAAATTAAATACCAATTAGAACAAATTTCCAAGTTTTGCATGATAATCGTTTTCAGGCGATTTCTGAGAATTCCAGTTGAAGTAAGAACTCATTTCAAGTTTCTAGCGATTATAGAAATTCCTAGTGACATTTTATGATAAAAAACTATAGTATAAATACCATTGCCCTTTTGGAAATTAACCATTCGCAAACAATACTTTGTCATTGGTACAGGCTCAATTGTTTTGTGAAAATATCAAAAACGAAAGAAGTTTTCCGTTGAAAATCGGGCTCTTATAATTGCGAGACATCAAAATGGTCACTCGAGTCGACAAATCGCGAGTGATATGCGGATGCCAAAGAGAACGGTGAACTACATCGTAAAAAAAATTATCTGCGGGATATGGATTTCCCAACCAAAAACGTTCAGGATGGCCTCGATAAACGACTCCCGCTGAAGACAGAGTTATAACAATGTCCAGCAGACGTAATCGCCGCCTAACCGCACCAGACATCACGGCTCAAGTAAACCTGGAGCGGCCCATTCCCATCAGCGTGACAATCGTGAAGAACAGGTTAGCAGAAGGTGAACTACTCGGGAGAGTTGCAGTGAAGAAGCCACTTAGGCAAGCGAATAAACGTAAACGATTAGAATGGGCCCGAGAACATGAAAATTCCGTCCTTTGGAGCGACGAATCTAAATTCGAAATTTTCGGTGGCGGTCACTGGAGAGAGGATGTTGAAAGCCTGTCAATTGCCTACAGTAAAACATGGTGGAGGTTCAGTAATGGTTTGGGGTTGTTTTGGCAACGGTAAAGTTGGAAAAATCTTTAGGATAGAAGGAATTATGCGAAAAGAACAGTATCAAGAAATTGCTTCCTTCTGGAAGAGATATTTTTCAGGGGAGATTTATTTTTCAGCATGACTGATCCTAAACATTCTGCTAAACAAATAAGAGAACTTTTGGACCAATGGAAATCCGATGACGACGTCCTGGAAGTGATGACTTGGCCTCCACAATCACCCGACTTGAAATCCATCAAATTGCTGTGGGACCATTTGGATAGGTGTGTTCGAAAATTCAATCCAACATCAGAAAATCACTTGTGGGAATTTTTACAAGCAGAATGGGTTAAAATAACCGAAAAAACTCTGAAGAAACTATTGGACAGAATGCCGAAACTCTGAAAAGCGGTAATTAAAAACAAAGGAGGTCACATAGATGAGGGAAATCCTGGAAAATCATGACTATTTTTCTGATTTTCTAGACTGTAAATAAATAATTCATTAAAATAAAAAATATATATATTATCTGGGTTTTTGTTGTCTTGGGACTGAAATAACTAGGTGGGCAAATACTTTCTGACGGTAGTGTATATTGCTATGTAGCCTGTAATTGTCGAAGTAATTTAGAATTTATAATCATTTGTATTATTTTATAGGTAACGAGAAAACAAATAGAGATTTAGAAACTGAAGAAAAATTTAGCTTTGGCAGACGGATCGAATGTTAAGATATCTCGGACTGTTGATTGTCCGGTTGGACAGTTGGTGCTGTAAGTTGCGCACAATCGGAAGCTAAAAGACTACTTGTGTGTATTTTTAAAAAATACGTCTCTTTACTTTTACTTTAAAAGTTTAGTTCCTCTTGTCAACATTCATTTTTTGACAATTGTATGAAGTGGTAATAATAAATTACAAGAATAATTAAAAAATATTTCACACCTTGTAGAAGTGTACAATATATCTATTGTTTATTATTTATTAATAACAAAATCACACCACGCATATGACACTATTATCATACATTTTAGAATCTATTTCGTTGTTCTAAAAAGCAATATATCATAGAATATCACTTTTATATTATTTATATTGTATAGAAATACCTATAGCAGGGGTTCCCAATCTTTTTTTTTACTGCGACTCCCTTTACAGGTTGAAATTTTTTGCGACGCTCTTCTTAAAAAAGATACCTGTGTCTAGCTCTGGCAGACAATTAAATAACTTTATTATTCAAAGAAAACTCCAAAGAATATGGAATCTTAATTATTATTTATTAGAAAACATAAAAAAAATTACAAACAATACAATTAATGAGAAGGATGACCTTGTTTTTCCGAGGATAACTTCCCAAATCTGGGCTGAAGTTTTGAAATTGCTACTCCCATTTTTTTCTAAATTTATTTGGGACCTGTACTTTGATTTGATTACTGCAACTGCAGAAAAGCCAGTCTCACACAAGTATGACATAGCAAATGGTAAAAGAACCCTCAAAGCCGTAGTACTGATAGTAAGATATTCTTTGAATGCATTGTTCCAAATTTGAAACAGTTTGTCTTTATCTCAAATCGTAGTTTTAGGCTCGTATCAAAAGATAGTTCTAACGGCTGTTCTTCCTCGACTGTTGAAAGTGTATTGATTCAGATTCTCTGGAAAATATTTATTAAAATGGGCGCTTAATATTGGCAAGTGTTGGATAAATATCAATGGCAAACTTGGCCTCAGATTTTGAATAGATTTTTGTTTCTGAAAGCCTCTCAAAACAAGAAAACAGTCAGTATTTCCTTTTGCTCCTCTTCCATTTTTCTTTTCCACAACAGCAACTTCTTTTGAAACGCTGTAGTTTTATTAGTCAGTTGCAGTAAATGCGTTTCGTTTCCCTGTAACGAATTATTAAGGAAATTTAATTTCTCAAATATGTCGCAAAGATACGTCGGTCAGTATTTTTAAACTTTTCTGCATCACGATGCGATTCTGTCAGTAAATATGTGTACAACACATTTTTTAATTCACGTACACGTGAGAGTACGTTGCCTCTCGACAACCAACCAATTTCCAGAGTTACAGTAATAAAGTAAATATGTATGCTCGGCACCCAAATTATCATAAAGCTTATGGAAAAATCTTGCCTTCACGGGTCTCGTTTTTATGAAGTTCACCACTTGAATAATTATATTCATGACAAAATTTAATTCAAGTGAAATATTTTTTACAGCCAGGGCCTCCCTATATATGACGCAATGTGTCCATTTTACATTAGGAGCCTTGGTTTTAATAAGAGCTTGATGTCCTCCATACGGTCCTGATATCGCGCGAGCTCCATCTTGTCCTATTAAATGTTATTATCTTCCATGTATGAATCTATGATCATAACAAATCCTCATGTACATTTGTTTCTTCCATGTACCGCACGTAACATATTAATTAAGCGTTGTTATTACTGTCTGTCGCTTCATCCAGTTGAATGGCAAATAAACCAAAAAGATTTTCTACAATTTGTTCATTAATGTCTTCAGCTATGTCATGAATGCGACGACTAATCGTATTGTTAGAAAAATTAATATTTTTTATTTCTTTAGCCGCTGATTCTCCAATCATCACTGATACCATATCAATCGCTGCATGTAAAATAATATCTTCAGTAATCGTATGTGGTTTCTTACATTTGGCAATACGGTGAGCGACCTTGTAAGTAGCAACCAGTGCTTTGGAAGGAATAGATGCTCTGGAAAACAAGGATGTCAACTGATGTGTCAGTTCTCGCAATACAAAAAAATCTCGCGGTTTTCCTTGTAAATTACTGTGAGTTGTTTCTAAATGACGTTTCAATTTATTAGGAAGCATACTTTCAATTGCGTCAGCACCTTATGACAAACAACACTTTGGAGAAGTTCCATTTTTCCTTTGCTAACGTAGGTAAACCCAAAACCTAAATACTAATCATCATATTTTCTGTACTTTTTTCGTTTTTCTACAATTTCTTTTCTACTCTCTCCTGCGTCTTCACACTCTATTTATATGAATAAAGTTATACATTTCAAGTAGTGAATACGCGCGCGTAAATTAAATATAACACTCTTGAAATCAAAACACTGCGTTCATCAATGCTTTTAATCGACGAATAAATAAAGCGCCGAAACAAAATACAGAAGATGAATCGGAGAAATAGAGGGGCGGGCTTATTCAGTCGCTGATGAGACGCGCGCCGCGTCGCGCACTAGCTCATTACGTCGCGTGCAGGTTACCTGTGCGTATCGTCTCGCGATTACCATAGGATAGCTCTGCGCGACGCACAGTTGGGGACCCCTGATCTATAGAATTTCTACTAAACATGGCCAATATTAAAAAAAGCAATATATAAATCTCTTTCAGTGATGATATATAGAAAATGAATTACTGTACATTTGAATAGGCAAAATAAAGAGATGAAGTATTTTTTATGACTAACCTCTAGTAAATATAGGATACTGCAGAAACTTGCCAATAAAATGGGGACATGAAGCTTATAATGTGGAACAACCCTTAAAAATGAGAATCTCGAGAACTTCCCTTTTTTCACAAAATAATCAGTAGACTCCAAGAAAAATACTATTAGGTTTTTATGTAATCTATTAACACCATTGTTCAACTTAACCTCATTTTGCCTGCAATTGCGAGATATTTACTCTTCGAGATTAGAATACCGAATGGGCTCAAAGAAGTACAAGTCGAGCATTTATATCTGAGTGGCATTTATCGAACCGTGACTCAGTGTAATGATCATTTTGCACGTATGATGGATCAGAGTCCCTAGTAATATTGTTAAGGTGTTTGTAAATTTCGAGTCATCCTCCAAACTTTTGTTTATAGAAATTGAAACCAGAAACAGGACGTTTGGTTCTTCAGACTGTAGATGTTCAGCTATAGCTGATTACACTGGTCAACATGATTTTTGTTACACGTAAGCTAGTATGTGATTTATGCTTACCTACCTACGCCAATTAAAAACCCGTAAAAATTTTTGTTCGATCACCCTCAGTTTTTTTCTAATAGTGACAGTCACTTAAATTACGTTTTAAGAGGAGATCGTTGGGAACATTGTTTTGAACTTAAGCCTTCTTGGAAATAATAATATTTTTTGTTTTGATTTCAGTAATCTACGGTCAATAACATGCCGAGAACTAGTGTAAATAATCCTGATCGATTCTGTTATGTGTGTGGTGAACTTACATTCACTAATCAGCGGAGAAATTTTACAGACTTGGTCAAGAAGTGTTATTTTGAATATTTCGGATTTCCAGTTCGCCACCAAGATAAATTGTGGGTTCCCCACATATGTTGTGTATCCTGTTACTCTTTTGACTGGATGGGCTTACGGAACACGTCACATAATCTTCGCAATTCCAATGATATGGGCCGAATTAAGAGATCACGCATCAGACTATTATTTTTGCTTGACTGCAATTAAGGGCTTCAGTAGTAAAACTAAACAAGCAATCAAGTATCCAAACTTATCATCTGCAAGGAGACCGATCCCCGCAGTGAAGTGATGCCTGTACCAACACCTCCACAAAGTGTATAATCAGATGATTCCAACGTGTCGCTGAGCTTACCTCCTACTCACGAGGTCATGAGAGATTACACTTACAAACCTAGCACTTCTTTTACACTACATTTAATAACACAAGGTGACCTAAACGACTCGGTGCGTGATTTGAGTTTATTCAAAAAGCAAGCTGAAGTTTTATCATCTAGATTGAAACGATGGAATTTACTTCATTCAGAAACGGGAATTTGCTATTTCCGCAACGTGATGATGAGTTCAGAAGTTATTTCTCAGGAAAGTGACCTTGTTTACTGTAATGACATTAATTCTGTAATGAATTTATTAGGGAACACCAACTATACCAATAAGACTGGCGACTATTTATGGACTCTTCAAAAGTAAGTCTAAAGGCTGTTCTTTTGCATAATGGAAACAAAATTCCGTCTGTTCCAGTAGCCCATGCCACTAACATGAAAGAGCATATGATAACATGATGCTACTTTTAGAGAAAATAAAATATTGTGTTGCATTGTTGGAAATTATGTGGAGATTTGAAGGTGATTGCCATTTTATTAGGGCTACGGCTTGGTTACACAAAATATTGCTGCTTCCTTTGTGAATGGGACAGTAGAGATAGAAAAAATCATTATATTAAAAAAGATTGGCCAAAACGTAGCTCACTTACTCCTGGAAAAAAAAAAACGTTTTGTTTCCACCTTTGGTGAAACCAGAAGATGTACTGTTGCCACTACTACACATAAAACTAGGTCTTATCAAAAATGTCAAAGCGATGGACAAAGCTGGCGAAGGATATGTATATTTGAAAAAAAAGTTCTCTAAAATTAGTGATGCTAAAATTAAAGAGGGAATATTGGTTGGACCACAAATTAGAGAATTAATTAAAGACCCTATCTTTGAACAAAAATTAAATTCACTGGTAAAATCCGCCTGGATATGTTTCAAAAATGTGGTTAAAGATTTTCTTGGAAACAATAAAGCTGAAAACTACAAAGACTTGATCAGTGAACTTTTGATGACCTATAAACCACTAGGATATAACATGTCACTCAAAATTCAATTTTTGGATTCTCATTTGGACTTTTTCCCGGAAAATCTGGGAGCAGTAAGCGATGAGCATGGTGAACTTTTCCATAAGGATATTTCAGTCATGGGGAAGAGATACCAAGGCAAATGGAGTCAAAACATGTTGGCAGATTACTGTTGGACACTGAAGAGGGATATTCCAGAATATTTTTTTTTCTATACTATCACTATAAAATATTAATATTTGATACATTTTTTCAAAAAAATATTACAATAAAACCTGATGTGTTATACGAATTCTACTTTTATTTTATAGTTTCCATCTTATACTAGATTTAAAATATGACAATAGAATTCGTATAACAAAAAAAGTTAAATTTTGTTAACCGGTGTTATACAATTTGTTCATTTTTCCATCTTTAGTTTGATTTGCCAATTTGTGCTATGTACCACAGAAATAGATTATTTTCTAATCAAGACTATGAAAGCTTCCGCTCCACGTTAACACTACTGTTATTTCAAGTGTTTTTTTTTATATTAAAAAGTCGCTGATTATGTATCTGTTTGGCAGTACTATGCCAAAAATAGGTCCAAGTTTATTGGTTATAGTTTTGGTTGTTACAGAGCTCTCGAAACTTTATATTTATTGCAGTAACAAATTTATGTCTTATCCAAGGACTGTTTTTTACTAATGAATTATGTGGAATGCCAACAATATAAAATTTTTACACACTGTTTTAGTTTCTGACAAATCCATTGGCCTTTTGCTATACATGAAATTTTACACCAACTCAATAAATGTTAAAAAACCTATTTCTGCCAATTACAATTCCTTGGTTTCACAACTAGAGATTAGTAATAAAAAGTACCCTAATTAATTTAAAAAAAAAAAAATTAAACCTACAAGTTATCTCACAATAAAGTTTAAACATTTTCCTCTTTATTTTGGATTTCAACTGCTTCAGCATAATTCGGTAACTCAGAATCACCTATCTTCTGCACTTCTAAATATGTTGGTGGAGGTACAAATATAACATCATTTTCGGAGATCACTTTGAATGTGTCCTTTTCCAATAATGTGCTCTCTTTTTCTGTAATAACGTTTTCCAGGTTTTTCTCTTCAGAGATTTCTACTAATTCATCATCGCATTCTTCTTCATGACTAAAATAATTTTTATTTTTGACAGGATTTACAGCCTCAATCGTGGCGTTAGTAAAAATACCATGAGTTTATTCAAACAGATGATACAAAATCACTATTGATATATGATTATGCAACTGTCCACAATAGATAGACAAATACTTGCCTTCTGCGGCTCTCCATCGATAAGGTCAGCCATATAGCGACAATAATCGCTCCCAACATGGTGGACAACAGGACCCATTTGGGGATTCCTGAATTTTTAGATGCACAGTCTAACCAATCGCCTGTACTCTTCTGTTTAGTTAGAATGTTCTCAGGCTGGTCTTTTGCTTCTATAGGCATAGTCCTAAATAATAATTCAACAAAATAAAATTATTTATACTTTACTATATTAAATACATAGCATATTACTTCCTTATCAATACTATCTGACCTTTTGTGAGTCTCAGGAATCTTAAAATCCACATAAAAACCAACTTCAAGTTGACTTCGAAAGCTGGGATCGGTGAGATCAGTCTCAAACATATCAATTTCACTAATCTTACTCTGAATATCAGCACGCAATGAGTCTGCTTCTCTAGCTCTTTCTTGCGGTGTCATAACTAGCATCTTCTGAATTTTATTCTAAAACAGTAGAAGGTACACAGCTACCAATCATGTATTATTGATAGTGAAAAGGAACTTAAAAAGTTAGATATATATTTTGAATGTTTACCTGTAATTTGGAAGCCATTCTTTCACATCCTTCTTGACACATACTAACTTCATATTTATTATGAAATGTAAGCTTACATTCTGAAAAAGGAAACAGAACAAAATATGCATGAAAGACTAATGGAACTGACAGGACATCTTTGAAATTGCATAAAAATTAACACTATCTAAGAGAGTGGAATTTAGAAAAATCTTAATAAGCTTAGTAGTATAAAAAAATTGTAACTGTGGAATGAATAGCAGTTAGTAACATATGTTCTAAAATATTACTCACCCAGCTGGCAATGTGACAGAGCAGGATCAACATTTAAGCCTCCCCCATAACGCATATCAAAAAGTTCACAACCAGAACGACAAAATTGCAATTTCATATTGTCAAATCTTTTTTTTACTTCGTTTTGACCATTATACTAAAATAACAATATATCCTAATCTGGAATTGAAGTTATTATGGTTTTGGTTAGATGAGAAATTGTGGCTCTTGGAATTAATGATGTCAATTACTTTGCAAGAGGTATTTTCAGGGATATTTAGTCTTCAAGATTTAAATATTGAATTCAGTGTTATAATATCTCAAAAAATAAATATCTACCAATTTGACACAGTTTAATCTTAAGAACTATAATTTTTCAACAGAATACTCTCTGTAATCAAGATAATCATGCAGAATAGTTACAGGTCCTGTAAACCTGTATAATTTTAACCATCTGCAATACTAACACTGTCTGAATTAACCGCTTAACGACTGTAACTCGGGCACGGTCAACGTTTCGATTTTCCTATGCCCGAGTTAACTCTCTCATCTCTAATTTTTATGGATGTTACGCGCCATCACCCGAACTGTCTCGTGAAAAGCGGGAATACGCATTTTTACACATTTAACTCAAACTCCTCGGGTCTTGTCGGATTTTTGCGACTGTTTATTTGATCTTGAGGCAAAATAAGCTGCCAGCGGGTAAATTTAGTTTGTGTTGCGACTTGATAAGTTTTGTTGCGCTGCTTCTGTGAATTAAATTTTACGTGAGTTTTTGTCTACAATAAGTAAATATATTTATTATACCTGTTATTTACATTTTAGTAGCTGAAACCCAAGTACTTAGTATATCATGGACAGGCACGATTATGATCTGTCAGAAGTTGACGAACCAATAGACGAAAGTGGCTCTGATACATCTTACGGCAATATTTCAAGTAGTAGCTCGAATTCAGATAATTCGGCGGATTTACTTGAAGCACGTGATTGGTTTGAATTGCAACCTGATTCCCCAGCCCCACCATCATTCCCTTTTACGGCTGTACCGTCTATAAATTGTGTATCCTGCAATGATTGGAACATGTTGGATTTTTTTGAACAGTTCGTTGACGACGATCTGGTTGGCCATATAGTAACAGAAACCAACAGGTATGCTGAGCAAAAAAAAAGAGGAAAAATGTGGTACCCTGTGACTAGCGAAGAAATTAGAGTCTTTTTAGGATTGACAATTTTACAAAGCGTTATAAAAAAACCAGAATTGCGTCAATACGGGTCAACCGATCCTCTTTTGGTGACGCCCTTTTTTGCCAGTTGTATGAGCAGAAATAGATTTGAGGCTATCCATCAAAACATCCATTTTTCTAATAATGATGAATTTGATGAAGTAACTCATCCAAACCCAAAACTTAATAAAATATGGCCAGTATACGAAAAAATTGGTTAGCAAGTTTCAAGAACTGGTCGTACCTGAAAAAAACCTGTCTATTGACGAAAGTCTCCTTTTATATAAGGGTAGACTTGGTTGGATCCAATACATTCCACTAAAAGAGCTCGATTTGGTATAAAAACCTATTTACTGTGTGAATCTAAAAGTGGTTATGTATGGAATTTTATCATCTACACTGGAAAACAAACCAACCTTGACAAAGACTATGAAAATCTACCAATTTCGTCGCAAGTTGTCATGACGCTGTCTAAGCCATTGTTAGAGAAGGGCTATTGCATAACGATGGATAATTTTTATAACTCCCCCCAGCTTGCGGATTTACTTATTACAAAGAAAACCGACGTTTATGGAACACTAAAATTAACACGGAAAGAAGTTCCTTCAGAGCTAAAAAAAAAGAAGCTGAAAAAAGGAGAAGTTGTAGCCTTTCAAAGAGGTAAAGTTTGTGTCCTAAAGTGGAAAGACAAGAAAGATGTTTCTTTGATTTCAACCATTCATACGAACACCTGTGTAGAGGTAGAAAAACCAAGAGAGATTATAATAAAGCCGAAAGTTGTCATCGATTATAACGACACCATGGGCGGTGTTGATCGGATGGATCAACACTTAGCAGACTACAACCTTCCAAGAAAGCCTGGAAAAAAGTATTACAAAAAAATATTTTTTCATTTATTAGATTTGGCACTGTGGAATTCTTTTGTGTTATATCGAAAAACTGGAGGAACAAAGTCGGCACTAGTTTATAGGTTGGATCTAATCAAACAGATCATGGAAAAATATCACCGCACGGAATTTTCTTCTAGAAAAGGACGACCTTCAAGCCAACCTACACCACTTAGACTGACAGGTCATCATTTCCCTGAGTGTATCCCGGCAACCGAAAAAAACCAATTTCCAACTCGGCAATGTGGTGTATGCTGTAGAGTGCGTGATGCCCGCGGCAAAAAAGTTTGAAAGGAAACACGCTACTACTGCCCTATTTGTGACGTACCGCTCTGTGTTACACCCTGCTTTAGAGTATATCATACAGTTAGTACTATTTAGTTGATAAGATAAGCCACTTTTTTGTTATTTGGCTCAAATTTTGTTTCAAATTAGCATTTCTTTGAATGAATGCCCGAGTTAATTCGGGTGATGTCAAGAACAGAATTAAAATGTTTTATTTTTTGTGAAAACACTTGTTTTTTGAAACTTTGAAAAAATATATTTGGTAAGTCCTATTTGCAGATTTAACACATACCATAAAAAAAATCGGGCATTTTGGTCCTACTTTCCCAAATAAATTCGGTCGTGAAGAGGTTAATCTATAAATACAGAGCCGTGAAGTGGTTGGCTATTTATTACTTAGACTAGTAACTTAACTTGTGTTATAATATCTAATAGATGATTTAAGTTACTTTCTAAATAGCTCTAATCGTAACTTTTGTTCTATTCTTAGTGTCTTCAAGAAGTTATTTTATAAACAGCTGATTATCAAAAAGTTACAAGCTATGAGAAGGATGAAAACACTATAAGGCTTAGAATTTTGTGGTATACCACATTGCTTAATATATCCCTCTTATAAATTTCAAATTTTCATTCTATTTAGGTTTATGTTTTTTAAAGAATCAAGTATACAACTATTAAAAAATATGTAAATATAAGGCACATCATACATAAGGTTTAAAGAAAACTTACATCATCAAAGAATTCTGGTAATGCTCTCTCTCGACAAACAAAAAGGCATTGTCGTGTAGTGGTCAGCTCATTCATGAAAGGGTTTCTGTATAAACAAACAATTTTTTCAATCATAAAACCTAAAATTATCCAAAAAATCAACATTTTTCTTATTAAATTTCGAAAAAAATGGTTTAATTAATATCACGGGAGAACACTACTTGTTCATACTATAGAGGAAAAAATAAAATTCACGCTAAAGAAAATTTATAAAAGATCAAATTTTACTAAATTTATGTTTTCCTCTTTCGAGTTCTTTAATAGCAAACAAGCTTATGTTGTCAAATTTGTAAACAATACTATATTCTTTTCAAAACTGAGGGCTGTAAGCGCCAATGTAGAGAAATATCTTTCTCTCTCCTTCCTACGTGTTATTACTCTTTTTGTCTTTTTTTTATGCCTACCTTTCTAATATAAAATAAAATGTTGTTTATGAGAAAGTGCCTCAAAACAAAATGAAGAAGAGTCCACACAGCGTTTACTTGTGGTTGGGTTCAAAGTTAAATATTTAGTCATTTAAATCTTTAAAGGCCAAGAAACTTTTGTCCCTGCATTATAGTTTTTATAATATTTAATAGAAATTTATTAGAAAGTTGGAAGGTAAAAAATATGTTTCTCGTGATCTAAAAACCCTAAGACATGAAGAAAAAAAAATTGAGGGGGTAATTTTTTTATAAATGCAATATTTCCTGTTGGCAAGGAAAGTAAGTACAGTAATTTACTTGCTGTTTCATAAATACATTTCCGCCAACTTAACATTTTATATTTTAAAATCTTGTGACATTTTTTTAGGATACTCTATAAACAGATCTCGATCCCTTCTATTTATTATTTCTATTTAAGTCGGAAATATTGGAATAATAAGACCAATGAAATAGAAAGCGTACACGGAGTTGCCCTTTTAGCCCCCAACTTCGCCCCTTTCACCACGTAAATATTTTACTATAGAAAATATATTTTATATTAAATATCCAATATTAGAGTTAAAAACTCATTATACTATTGAAATGTTGTTTCCCCTTGAACCTTAATTCCTTCCATGTTAACAATAAACAAAATCAAAAAAATAATGTTTCGATTTCTTGACTGTAAGGAGCTTCGAAAAACTATAACAAGATAAATACAAAGTCACTCTTCTACCCTTCTGCGTCCCTTTGGCACCTTATATGTTTTATTATAAATGATTATACTTGCTTTTATCTCATCCAAAAAAAACCTGGAAAAAGTCTTATAATACTATTGAAACTATACAAGATTCTCTCACCTATTAAAATTGATAGTAACACAAAGAACTTAATTTTTATGATCCTACAGTCCAAGAACTCCCCGAAAAGGACAGGCGTGTATGCAGCAACCCTTCTAACTCTTCCGCCCTACCCTATTAACCCCTTATATGTTTTACTATAAATACTATTTATATCAACCAAAAGAGCTAAACAAATTCTGAAAATACTATTAATACTATGTAATATTTAACCACCCCTACCTTTTTCACCCCGTTAAAATTAAAACAAAAATGGAGGAAATAACTAATTTCTCTACTCTAAAAACCTTGAAAAGAATATATAATGCTGTATATATGAAATAACCCTTCTAATCTCCTCCATCATTTCGCCCATTTTTGTATGATTTACTATTAATTCTTTGCACAAAATATTTATTTATTATTCAACAAAAAACCACCAAAAATTGCCATATTACTATTAAAACCAAACAAAATTTTGCGGCCTTTATCTCTTTCACCTCCTTCGTCTTAAGCAATACCGCTCAAAAACTATAGGCGACATTCCCTCATAATATAATTATATATATATATATATATATATATATATATATATATATATATATATATATATATATATTATATATATATAACGGATGACAGAGCCAACATGTAACACCCTGTAATTTTTTTATTTTGAAAGTTACATATTAGCAATTTTAGATACCAGAATGGGACATTATTAGGCTTTTATCACATAAGAAATACTTTAACTACTTTCGGTTTGACCGGAAGTGACTGCAACTTTCTTATTTTTAATGGAATCCTGCATATTCTTTTATCAATTTCAATTCGCTTTGAATATACATACATATATATATATATATATATATATATATATATATATATATATATATATATATATATATATATATATATATATATATATATATATATATATATATATATATATATATATATATATATATATATATATATATATATATATATATATATATATATATATATATATATATAGTATCTGTGTTTATAACTCGAGAATGAATAATCCAATTTTCATGTAGTTTACGTAAGGAATATGGTTTCTACAGTGAATCGTGGAAACCATTCAGAAAACAATTTTTTATCATGTTTAGCTTACACTGTTCTGAAGTTCACATAAATAATAATGTCTAATACCATCCCAAGACGCGTTTTGCTGTATCACGGCTCATCAGTTGGGCTAGATTCATCAAATACAAGAGCACAATTTTCAGTCCTTATCCAGGTACTAACGGAAAACAATGACAAAAGTAGTTAATACCTGGTTAAGGACTGAAAATTGTGTTCTTGTATTTGCTGAACCTAGCCCAACTAATGAGCCGTGATACGGCGAAATACGTCTTGGGAAGGTTCGGCGAATACAAAGAACACTTTGGGAACTTCTGAAGTACGAATCTTTCAATTCGTCTTTAGTTGCTTTACCAATGTATATATATATATATATATATATATATATATATATATATATATATATATATATATATATATATATATATATATATATATACACATACATATATACATATACATATACCAAATGTAAATTCATATCTCATTTCGTTCGAAAGTTATCGTGCCAACAGACAGACGGACCGACGGAGAAAATAGTGAAAACGCCAAGAATGTAACGAACACAAATGTTTTACGGGTTTTTTTAAGTGAACTTGGAATATGCTTAAAGTTGATGATTATTTTAACAGACATTATCAAAGTAATTGTTATAATGTGCTGATCTTTCGATTCGCCTTTAGTTGCTTTATCAACACCATCTATGCCTCGAGAAGGTGCGCTTTTGCAATTAAGTGTCAGCCGTGCTGGCCGCTTTGTTTGGAACGACTTTAAATGAATCACCGACAGAGTGCAGTATACGAGGCTGGTTTGAAAAGTCCGTGCAAAAATAAAAACTTCTTATGTGTTTGGGGTAAACCTTTTTTATTTTTCGACATAGTCTCCTTTTAGGCTTATACACCTGGTCCAACGATGTTCTAGTTTGTTGATCCCTTCCGAATAATAGGATTTACCCAAGTCTGCAAAAATCCATTAGTGTCTGCAATCACCTCCTCGTTTAAATAAAATCTTTGTCCCGCCAGCCATTTCTTCAAATTGGGGAACAAATAGTAGTCCGAGGGAGCCAAGTCTGGAGAATAGGGGGGATGTGAAACGAGTTGGAATCCTATTTCCATTAATTTTGCGACCACAACTGCTGAGGTGTGTGCTGGTGCGTTGTCGTGATGGAAAAGGACTTTCTTGTGGGCCAATCGCCGGCGTTTTTCTTGCAGCTCGGTTTTCAAATGGTCCAATATCGATGAATAATAGTCACCTGTAATAGTTTTACCCTCTTCTAGATAGTCGATGAGGTTTATCCCTTGCGAATCCCAAAAGACAGTTGCCATAACCTTTCCGGCCGAAGGAACGGTCTTCCCCTTTTTTGGTGCAGATTCCCCCTTGGTAACCCATTGTTTAGATTGTTGTTTGGACTCAGGAGTATAGTAATGTATCCATGTTTCATCCACAGTGACGAAACGACGCTTAAAGTCCTCCGGATTCTTCTGGAACAGCTGCAAACCATCCTTGCAACACTTCACACGATTCCGTTTTTGGTCAAGCGTAAGCAATCGCGGCACCCATCTTGCGGATAGCTTTCTTATGTCCAAATGTTTATGCAAAATATTATGTACCCGTTCAGTCGAGATGCCCACAGCACTAGCAATATCACGCACCTTAACTCTTCTGTCATCCATCACCATATCATGGATTTGATCAATGATTTCTGGAGTCGTAACCTCCACAGGCCGTCCAGAACGTTCAGCGTCACTTGTGCCCAGTCCGAAAATTTTGAAACCACCACTTATAAACTGTTCTAATCGAAGGTGCAGAGTCACCATAATGTTTATCAAGCTTCTCTTTAGTCTCCTGAGGCGTTTTGCCTTTCATAAAGTAATGTTTAATCACCACACGAAATTCTTTTTCGTCCATTTCTTGAAAATCAATCGACTTCCTTGATTCACACGAATGCCAAACACAAAGAAATAGACCAATATGGCTGAAACTTGGTGTGCGTTCATTCAAGAGATGCTACTAACTAAACATGACCTCGATACGCGCCGGTGGTGCCATCTCTCGAACTTTGCACGGACCTTTCAAATCTCATTTCGTTCGAGAGTTATTGTGCGAACAGACAGACGGACCGACGGAGAAAAGAGTGAAAACGGCAAGAAAGTAACGAACACAAATATTTTACGTGTTTTTTTAAGTGAACTTGGAATATACTTAAAGTTGATTATTTTAACAGACAGTATCAAAGTAATGGTTATAATGTGTCTGTAGTATTTCATCCTTCTCTTTATCATAACACCCCTCACTTCGCCACAAATTCATCATATATGAAACTTAACCGTCAGCAACGACCGACTTGTTTTTGAGTGAAGATTCTATACCCAATACGGGTCTTTTCGGAGATTCGGTTCAACTGATTTAAATCAGGATAGACACCTGGTACATTGAATCAGTTCAAGGATTACCCTTACGTAAGGGTTCTTATCTGATAGAATCTTTTCGGTTCTCACTCTCTCGTCTATGGCTCTCATTGTTCAAACAAATCAGGGAGACTCGCTCTCCCTGATTTGTTTGAACACCTGAGCTTATGCATTTTCGCCTTTCAGATCAGTTTATTTTGGGGGTGGGTGTAAAAGGCGGCTGTCTTATTCAGTTCTGTTAAACTTGTTTGCGGAGAATGTTCTTTATTAATGATGAGGATAGCATGATGTTTAATTCTGAGTTTAAGAACATTTTCCTAATTAACCATTCTTCTTAAAACGCTCTGTTTTTAAAGCTTACTCAGTAATTTTAAAAATACAATGTACTAAAAGAATAGCAACAAAATTTTTTAATACATGTAAAAACGAAACATGTTTTGGGATTCTTTAACTTTTATTTATTTTAAACTTATTTTTAATTACCGAAATAATAAACACGTCTTATGACTAATTATAATTATTTTAATCACTTTTAAAAATCAATAATTTAAAGTATATATATATATATATATATATATATATATATATATATATATATATATATATATATATATATATATATATATATATATATATATATATATATAGTATCTGCGGTTATAACTCGAGAATAAATAATGCAGTTTACATGTAGTTTAGGTAAGGAATATCGTTTCTACAGTGAATCGTGGAAGCCATTCAGAAAACAGTTTTCATCATTTTTAACTGTTGTACACGCGAGACTCACCAATTGAAAACTTACACTGCTCTTAGGTTCACATAAATAATAATGTCTAATATGTCGTAAATAATTATAATAATAAAAAAGTATATAATATATACTCCCATGATAAAGTTTCAAAATTTTACGAAAGAAGTTTCCTACGCATATGCAATCCTAGCTGTATTATCTAAAGCAGACAGTACAAGGTACACCGTGATAAAAATAAGACATCCAGTCACAGAAGTTATCACAAACGTAGGATTCTGCCTAAAAACAATTAGGAGGAAGACACTGGCTGCCAAAATTGCTGCGGCAAATAGTGGAATTATTATTATCGGAATCCAGTCTGAATTGGACATTTCTGAAAAAAAAGTTGCTTTTTAGAATTTTTTAGTATTTCTAAAGCCGGGTTGCCACCAAACGGACATAGCACGAAACAAACAAAAACTGTTTTTCTCAACAAAAAGAGCCATGTTTTGTAAAAATTAAACAGTTCCGAAAACATTTTTGTTGGGGAACAGTATTTTTAGTAAACAAAACACTTTCCCATCTCGAGTCGGTACATCAAAGGAAAACAAATTTGTTCGTTTTTTTTAGTCGGTTTGGTTGAAACACCTGAATGTTGTAGTTTTGTTCTCTGCGACATTTGTACTCTACTCTTTCAACTAGTTATCAACTTTTTATTAAATGTATGCAATTTTTATGAAGAGTTTGTCAACATTTAAAAAGTAAGTATGTCGTTAAACTTTTTATTCATATATATATATATATATATATATATATATATATATATATATATATATATATATATATATATATATATATGTATTTAGTTACAATGATGATTAAAAAAGTTGACTGGCAATTTTAGGTCCTAACAAATTAATTAACAATTCAAAATCGCTACTTAACATTTTGGTAAAATTGTGGGAGGAAGATCTCAATTCCCCATTTAACCCAATATCGCCAGTGCTTAAATCAGCCAATAATTCTGCTGTGCCGTAATTAACTCCCCTTTTTGATAGAGAACTGACCCAATATCTTGGTTTTTTCTGTTTTGGCCAAACCACAGCTAATTATAAAAAATCGTCGTCTTGCGGGACTAAACAAAATAGGAAAAAGAGAACAAACACTAGCAACAAAACTTTTGGTACAGTCTACAGAACCTGTTTAAAAAAAACAAAACATGTTTTGTTTTGTTTATTAAAAACAGAACTGTTTTTTTAAACTGTCCGTTTGGTGGAAACCCGACTTAAAAAGTTCTTTTTAGTGTTCCGTACGGAACACTTATAAGATCACTTCGGTGTCTGTCTGTCTGTCTGTCTGTCACACCCCGATTTTCTCCGAAACTATTTGACATAGAAAGGTGAAATTTGGTAATAATATAGGAATTGATGGCCTCATCAGAGCCATGTAGTTTTGAGAATTAAATTTTGACTTAAGGGGTTAGTTTTGGGGGGTGAAGTCGGAAGCGAAAAAAAATTTTTTTTACTAGGTCATCGAGTGTGGTGTCAAATGAAAGCTTGTGAAAACACGAGTAAAAAAATATATATATAATATTATACTTGCGCGCACTTTTCTTTGTATTATTTTTAAAAATTCGCGAAAAATCGCTGTCCCGGGCCTTATCTCGAAAAGTACTTATCAAAAAATTTCGAAAAAAATTCTGGAATATTCTCCACGGGGTGTAGATTGAACGAAAATTATCACGAGTGCATTACCTTTAATAATTTATATGGTATATAAAAAAAAACAAAAATTTCAAGGTCATCAGATTTCAGTAAAGATTGGAAACAAACTTTGTTGAAAACTCATTTGGGGTGTGTTTTGTGAAGTCACTGATCATTTTATACCACCGTAACATAAATTTCGACTTAAGGGGTTCGTTTTGAGGGGTGAAATCGGAAGTGAAAAAAATTTTTTTTTACTAGGTCATCGAGTGTGATGTCCAATGAAAGCTTGTGAAAACACGAGTAAATATATATATATATATATATATATACATATATATATATATATATATATATATATATATATATATATATATATATATATATATATATATATATATATATATACTCGTATATAATGTAATACTTGCGCACACTTTTCTTCGTATTACTTTTTAAAAAATCGCTGTCCCCTACCTTATCTCGAAAAGTACTGATCAAAAAATTTTGGAAAAATTCTGGAATATTCTCCACGGGGTATAGATTGAACGAAAATTATCACGAGTGCATTACCTTTAATAATTTATTTGGTATATAAAAAAAAACAAAATTTCAAGGTCACCAGTTTTCAGTAAAGATTGGAAACTACCTTTGTTGAAAACTCCTTTGAGGTGTGTTTTGTGAAGTCACTGATCATTTTATACCACCCTAACAAAAATTTTTATTTTAAAAACAATCAACGTACGGAACACTAATTGTGTTCAACTTGCACTTGACCGGTTTTTTAAATTTATTTTATTCTGCCTACTACATATACGAGGCTGGTTTGAAAAGTCCGTGCAAAGTCCGAGAGATGGCACCACCGGCGCGTATCGAGGTCATGTTTAGTTAGTAGCATCTCTTGAATGAACGCACACCAAGTTTCAGCCATATTGGTCTATTTCTTTGTGTTTGGCATTCGTGTGAATCAAGGAAGTCGATTGATTTTCAAGAAATGGACGAAAAAGAATTTCGTGTGGTGATTAAACATTACTTTATGAAAGGCAAAACGCCTCAGGAGACTAAAGAGAAGCTTGATAAACATTAGGGTGACTCTGCACCTTCGATTAGAACAGTTTATAAGTGGTTTCAAAATTTTCGGACTGGCCATATGGCACAAGTGACGCTGAACATTCTGCACGGCCTGTGGAAGTTATGACTCCAGAAATCATTGATCAAATCCATCATATGGTGATGTATGACAGAAGAGTTAAGGTGCGTGAGATTGCTAGTGCTGTGGGCATCTCGACTGAATGGGTACATAATATTTTGCATAAACATTTGGACATGAGAAAGCTATCCGCAAGATGGGTGCCGCGATTGCTTACGCTTGACCAAAAACGGAATCGTGTGAAGTGTTGCAAGGATGGTTTGCAGCTATTCCAGAAGAATCCGGAGGACTTTAAGCGTCGTTTCGTCACTGTGGATGAAACATGGATACATTACTATACTCCTGAGACCAAACAACAATCTAAACAATGGGTTACCAAGGGGGAATCTGCACCAAAAAAGGCGAAGACCGTTCCTTCGGCCGGAAAGGTTATGGCGACTGTCTTTTGGGATTCGCAAGGGATAATCCTCATCGACTATCTGGAAAAGGGTAAAACTATTACAGGTGAATATTATTCATCGTTATTGGACCGTTTGAAACCGAGCTGCAAGAAAAAACGCCCGCGATTGGCCCACAAGAAAGTCCTTTTCCATCACGACAACGCACCAGCACACACCTCAGCAGTTGTGGTCACAAAATTAATGGAAATAGGATTCCAACTCGTTTCACATCCCCCCTATTCTCCAGACTTGGCTCCCTCGGACTACTATTTGTTCCCCAATTTGAAGAAATGGCTGGCGGGACAAAGATTTTATTCAAACGAGGAGGTGATTGCAGACACTAATGGATATTTTGCAGACTTGGACAAATCCTATTATTCGGAAGGGATCAACAAACTAGAACATCGTTGGACGAAGTGTATAAGCCTAAAAGGAGACTATGTCGAAAAATAAAAAAGGTTTAACCCAAACACATAAGTAGTTTTTATTTTTGCACGGACTTTTCAAACCAGCCTCGTATTATACAAGTTTTTTTTTTGAAGTTGCGGCATTATTTTTGCCTTTAATATAGTGTGTATTAAATAAAATTGCTCCGAATAACTTAGCTCAGTTTTCAAAAAACTGTTACTGTAGTCCATTCGAGATAAATAGGATAAAAACCTCATCTTAATACTAAAAACATTTTAGCATATCATTGCCGTATTTCAAGGAAAAAAGTCAAATCGATCCTAGTGATTTTACCATCTCGCATTACTGTGTGCTTGACACTGGCTGTCCAGCTGATTGATTTTACATTATTAATTCATCTTTTTCTATACTGAAAGCATAAACTGATTCGAAATGGTGTCAGTCGTATAGTATACTGTTCTCTCAGAAATTCTTATTAAAGTATAGTACATATTGTAAACAAAACTGAAAGTGAAAGTATTGGCTGCACTGAAAAATAACCGATTTGTGTTTTATTTTAGTAGTTACTATAGCCTGTTAAAAATCATAACCCAATTTAGAGCCAACCCTGTAATTTGTAAAATAAAAAATCCATACCGTGATCGCATTTAAAATATTTGTTTTTGTCGATTTTTGTTCTTATATACCAGATAAATTGTCAAAGGTAATGCATTCCTAATAATTTTTGTTTAATTTACACCTTATTCGAAATTTTTTGAGTAGTACTCTTAGAGCTAGGGTGGGGGACAGCGATTTTTGGCAATTTTTTAAAAATAATATAAAGAAAGGTTTGCGCTAGTATTACATCATATATATTTTTGAACTCGTGTTTTCACAAGCTTTCATTTGACATCCCACTCGATGAGCTTGAAACCCTTTAAGTCAAAATTTAACTTTCAAAACTATAGAGGTGATTTTTTTTTTTTTTTTTTTATTAGTCTATCACACGTGCTGCAGGAAGTCCCTAAAGCGCTCCAGGAGCGGCACGAGTGCGGAAAAAGCGATTCACGTTGTTCTTGAATCGCTGTAAATTGTACTCGGTGGGAAACACAGCGCTGGGCAAATTATTCTAAAGGGATGACGTTCTCCATATAAAAGATTGCTTGAATTGGGCCATCATTCCTATATTTATGACAAGTTTCAATTCTTTATGTTAAATAGTTTTGGAGAAAATTGTCTGTGGCAGATACCGAAGTGCATAAGTGTTCCTTTTTTCAGTTTTGATACGGAACAGTAAAAATGCTCAATAGTATCGACTCGCACCGATAGGTGGCGGTAGGTACTACGCTAACAATGCTGCGTGATAACTTTGAATTTGCTAAGCCTAAAAGTAATTACTTCCGTATTAATAACTTTAGTCTGGGATCTTTTGGATCCTAATATGTACAGGGTGGTCCGAATTGGATACTTTTAAAGGTAAACCCCTTTATTTAAAGGAGATAGACGAAAACCGATGTCGGTGTCTGAGGCTCAATTTTTACGATAAACTCAATGGTGAAAACCGCATATCGATATCTAGTACCGTTTCAGATATACAGGGTGTTTTTCAAAAATCTGCATTTTGGAAAAAGGTTTTTAATTCTTTTCCTACTGAAAATTTTTGATTTCTGTAAAAACATTCTCAAAGCAGTTTTTCACGTGGATTTCAACAGTGTAAGTTACATTTTTTTTCAACTAATATTTTAATAGTTATTAACGCAAAAATATATTTTTTAAATGGAATATCCTGTATATTTTTCCTTATCCGAATAGAGCTTTAAATTACCATTCTAAAAATATAGCACGCTTTATATTTTGCTTAAATCTACTTCAAAATATAAAGGTTTTCAGTTTTTACGGGAGTTTTAAATGCACATTTTGTGAAGTAGGCTTTGGACGGAGCGGCAATTGGTGAAAATTCATATGCCGTTGAAAATCTCCGTCTCTAAGGTAATGAACTTTTCTTGTCCTATATGACCTGAATTTGTGCTTCTTCAAAGTACGATTTACGTTAGTTCTTGGTAGTCCAGTCCGATAGTTCCTAAAACTACTGTTTCTTCTAACTCTTTATCCCTGTTTGATGCATAATTTTTGGGTCGTTTCTTTTCAAACTGGTCACTATTAATTAGGTTATGTCGCAATCGACCGAATATATCCTTAAAGGGTTGACGCCTCTCTGGATACCTTTCGTGGTACAAATTACTTGTCGCTTCCGAATTTTCTCCGGTTTGTATGAAACACATTATCATATCCCATTTTTCGTAATTTTCAAACTTCACTGCGGTTTATTTGACAATTCAATAACTGATCCTGAAGTAAAATTTGACAACTACGAGTAAACAATTGAATTAAACCATATGGCCGCTTCGACCAAAGCCTACTTCACAAGATGTGTGGTTTTCACCATTTATCATAAAAATTGAGCCTCAAACACCGACATCAGTTTTCGTCTATCTCCTTTAGATAAAGGGGTTTACCTTTAAAAGTGTTCACCCTGTATACAAAAACAATGTATATGGTTATACTTACTTTTTCCATATCCGTTAAAATTTTCATTCCAAATAAAATTATTCTTTAAATAATGTTTTTCTTCATGTTGGGCTACATTCAAGGGGTTTACGAATGGATTAACATTAAAAGTATACATATTTTTACTAGAAGACAACACTAAGGTACATTTGTAATTTTTATTACTAAATTCAAAATTGTGATAATAGCTGTATGTAACACAATGATCATTGACTAGTTATTAAAACTAAAAATACTGCTGTAAATATTATTTATTCTTAAGTTCTTCGATAAATATAATGAATAATAACAAATTTAAAGTCCTCCTCAGACTGTCTAACTTGATAATAATTTTTTTTTATGAAAAAAATACACAATTTTGAAATAATAAACATGTTTTTCAATTTAACAACTTATTGAATGATAATAAATTGGCGATTAATGAGGTCTAAATCAAATTTATTTTAAGTAAGTTTATCAATGAAGGTTGTCCGTTTTAAGCACGCTTAAAACATCCAGTAATGTTTGCTACTTCAGATAAAACTCCTGGGTTATTTAAAATAACTACCAAAAATAATTATTTCGAATCCTTAGGTGTAATAGGTTAAGTCAATAAAATACAAATCAAAAATTATCATAAATTAGTAACAGTAGGTAGGATATTATCTTTTAAAACATATAAAATTTATGGAGTTTGCGGTCGGTTCTTGGTGAAACATCTTAATACTTACACTTCTATAATATATATAAAATGCAACGTCCCTCTGTATGTCTGTTTATACGTTAGTGCACTTATCACTCGAGAACCACTTATCCGATTTAAGTGCTTTTTTTTTTAAAACATGCATATGTTCTCTGACCAGGTTATAGGCTATATTTTATTACGTTAGGTAACATAGGTAAGGAATAAGCAGTGCCGATAATAGTGAATCAAATCGGAAAAAAGTTTGCCACTAGCGCACTCTCTTGCAATACGCTGCCTAACCATTAAATATGGAACAATATCGTGTAACAAAGAATACAATATTTATAAAATGCAACGTTTCTCTGTCTGTCTGTCCCTTAGTGCGCTTAGCACTCAAGAACCACTTATCCGATTTACGTGTTTTTTTTTTATAAAATACGTATGTTCTATGTTACGTTAGGTAACATAAGGAATAAGCAGTGACGATAATTGTGAATTAAGTCTATGCGAGCGGAACCGCGGGCACGGTTAGTTTGAAATAAAATCCCGTATAAAGGTGTCACTGAATTTATTCAGATCACTCTGACACGTGTTTCGGTCTCGCGTCCATTCTCGAAGAGGTTTACAATAAGACCAAACTTAAGTTCTAAAAGATATTACATTTAAATGTTTAACTGGTACTAAATTTAAATTAAAAGGTTTTAAAATTGGGTTAACTACAGGTACTTTATCTTAACACTGCGTCTAATATGGGGGTAATTCCAAATTCTATTTGGGTGTTTTTAATGTTTTTTTTTATGCTAAGAATTTCTAAATAATCCATATGTTTTCCTTTTTGAGCACTGTATCGCAACTTCACCCTCTCGTTGTTAAAAAGGTGATTATTGTCTATGCAGTATTCAGCAAAGCTTGTTTATTTAAAATAGAGTGTCTGTGTTCTTTTAATCTTTGTTGTGGATTCCGTCCCGTTTGTCCCACATAGACAGCGTCACAGTCATCACAATTAAGTTCATATATATCCGATTTTCCATATTTGTTAGATCTTTCTTTGTTATTAACTAGATATTGGGCTATATTGTTTTAATTAACACTTAAACGATTTATTTCTAACTTATTAAGACTATTATTGATTTTGTTACTAATATCACCGACATCGTTAACAGGTTGACTGCCGACCACTCCGATCGGAGTGCGTCGGGTCTCTTCGCCAACGCCGTCTACTCCGATCGGAGTTCGACATGCGTTCTTACGAAACGTTTAGTATTCCATCGGCGTTGTATATGAAACGTGTTTCTAGTGGTGGCGTTGCTTAAAAACGCAAGTTCTAACAGGTGCTTAAGTGGTTCCGCGGATTTGCTTTTGGTTTGGTTGTAATCTGCCGTACAATATGGACAATCAACCTGGGCCGTCTGATATTAAAAAAAGACATTGTAATGATGAAAAAAAGGTATATGATAAGAAAAAGAAGCTAACTTACACTGAATTATTGCAGCTATTGGAAGAAAGCGGAGGTAGTAGTGACGAACATTACGTACCAGACACAGATGATAGTGATGTAAATTCAAGCTCCGAGTCCGAAGAAGAGAATTTTATAGACCCTATTCGGCCACATCAAACACTTCCTAGCCTTGATGAGATAAAATGGAACGACAGAGGTGCGTTAAAACAAATTTTGTTCCAGAAAACCCAGGAATTATTGGTGCAAATTCCAGGACAGGGTGCACCTATCGATTTTTTCGAAATGATCATTGATGATGATTTTTTTACAAACTATTGTAGAACGAACGAACTCTTACGCAGTCGAGGTCTTGACGAACTAAAAATTGTTTTTGGCCCTGTTACTTCACACTGGCACAATATCCTTGAGCCGTCTTAACGATTATTGGAAAACTGATCCGCTATTTAATCTACCTGTTTTTAGAAAATATATGTCAAGGAATAGATTTTTGCTTATCTTGAGGTGTTTGCATTTTACATCTCCAGATATGGATCCGGCAGATCAGCTAGGAAAGATTAGATTTGTGGCAGATTTTTTTAACAACAAGATAGGAGAAATTTACTATCCTGGAAGAGAGTTGTCTTTGGATGAAGCTATGATACTTTATCGGGGTCGTCTCCAGTTTAAACAGTATATCAAGAATAAGCGTCATAAGTATGGTATGAAGTTATACATACTGACAGAGCCTAATGGACTTATTTTGAAATTTCGTGTCTACGAAGGTGCGACAGATGTTTATGGTGGAAGCGGACATACTGAAAAGATTGTTTTACATTTATTGGAGGAAAAATTGGGTGCAAACTTAAAACGTGGTGAGAATAAATCTATGTTTTGCAATGGAGTGCATGTCGGAAAATAGCGCGATAAACGCAATGTTTAATACATTTCAACAGAATTTGGAAGCGAAATGGGCATTTTTAAAAACAAAAGAAATCAAGAATCTGAAAAAACCTTCCGCAATCATTAGATATAATGCTTTTATGTCCGGTATAGATAGACAGGATCAAATGATGGCATATTATCCTTGCAGCCGTAAAACCATTCGGTGGTACAAAAAGTTATTCATGCATGTGTTGCAAATGAGCATGATAAACGCCTATTTTTTGTACAATAAATATTCGCGGTCTGACCAGTTACGATTATATGACTTCCGATTGGATGTCATAAGAAATTTACTAGCCAGACGACCAATTACTAATTTGCCGCAAATTCCTCCAGGCCAAATAAATGTCCACAGCATTAGCAAAGTAGAAAAAATTGTTAGTGAAAAAAAAGGAACTAAAGAAACAAAACGGATAAGCAGAAAGGAATGCAAAGAATGCAGGAAAAATAAAATAAGAAAGCAAACAGTGTATGAATGCAAAATGTGCCCTGGACAACCAGGTTTTTTGCCTTAATTGCTTTGAGGATTACCATAAAAATGTACAAAAATGATTTAGAAATAAATGTTTTGAGTTCATGAGTTCGATTTATTATTTCTTTACTTATTTAATTGGACACTTCGATCAGAGTGTTCGGCATCTAGTAAAAATTTTCACTTGCAATGCCGATTACTCCGATCGGAGTGAATTTTTTTTTTCTAATATTTTGAATGGCACATAAAAAAAAACACATCCAAGACTCATTTTAATTCATATTTACCACAATAAAATAAAAATATTTGGAAAAATCTTACCGGCGTCAACCACAAACTCAAAATATAGATCGGCAGTCAACCTGTTAATAGCAAACCATTTTCTACTTTCTTGTTTTACGTCTGGTGCGTAAAATTGTTTTTTAAGTATATTTTTGTGTTTTTTCCAATTTATCTAAATAATTGGATTATAGCCATTGCTTTTGGCTATCCTTTTGATTATGTTCAGTTCTTTTAGATAATTGTCCGTACAGTTTTAATATAAAAAATAAAAAACACATTGCATGATTCTCCTGGTGTAGCCCCTTTTATATTTCTTGTATTAAAATTGTACTTTATTGGCCTACTTATTTTATTTATTCTTAATATCTTTGGCTAGTTCATATTTGTCAATTGTCAATTTCTTTGACAACTATCATGAAAGAAATAGAAAAAACATTAATAGATATTTGCAAGAAAGTTCCTCCCGTTTACAACTTAATTTTTACCAAACAAGATGAGCACGTTGCGTTAAAAAGAACAGTTAGATTTTTTTGTGGATTTATTTTAGGATTAATTTTTTATAGATATGTTTTATCTGAGTTAAGTTTTACCGACGAAATTGCATTTTGGTTGATGTTAACGATATGTCTTATGTTGGGGTAAGTATTGCTCAAGGTTCTCATAGTTTTTTAATAAATACTACACTGACGTGCATAGAAATCGGCCCACTGTAAACTTTTGACTTTAACTATATTTTTTTTTAAAATTATTCATCAGATCAAAAAAAGAAATATGCTGTTTGAAAGACAATTTAATGTGAGTATAAATTTATCAAGAAGGCTTATCGTTTATATGCGTAGCAACCGGTAAACAAATGAAACGTGTTTATGTGGTGATTGTAACGAAAATAATAAATTTGTCAAATATTAAAATTATTGCGTTTGCAACTGAAATTTGCATATTAATTCGTTTTTCATAATCTCAGTAGTGTTTAAGTGTGTTAGTTTAATGCATACTACACCACAAAAAGCCGCCCAAGTTTTTGCTTTAATCGAAAATCGACTTAGTCAGCGAGCTGTTGCTAGACAATTGAATATGACACGCGCAGCGGTTCGAAGAGTGTGCAAACGTTATGAGGAGACTGGATCCTTTCATAGGCGACCTGGAACAGGCAGAAGGCGATTTACAACCGCTCGTGATGACCGCTCTATTGTGTCAACAACATTAAGAAATCGTCACCTTAATGCCGTTCAAGTGCAACGACAGCTCCGTGAGGTGCGAGGAGTGGCTATTAGTCAGTGGAGAGTAAGACGAAGACGGTAAGAAAATAACCTGACCCCTAAACCACCTGCGATTGGTCCAAAACTTACTCCAGTTCATCGGCAAGCCCGCCTGCGTTTTGCACGGGATCATCTGAATTGGACGTTGGAACAATGGGGATCTGTTCTGTTCTCAGATGAGACCAGAATATGCCTCCATGGTAGCGACCGAAGAAGGAAAGTGTACCGAAGACCAAGAGAGTGATTTTGCAGATTGCTGCTTTGAAGAGCGGAGTGCTTATGGAGGTGGTTCCTGTAAGATCTGGGGTGCAATTTCTATGGGAGCACGAACCGACCCTGAGTTCATTCGTAGGGGCGACCGTGTTCACGGAAGAAGAGGTTTAAACGGCTGCTAGATATATCGAGGAGATTTTAGCAATTTATGTGGTACCTTACGTCGACTACATTGGAGACGAATTTACCTTTATGCATGACAATGCAAGGCCGCACACCGCAAGAATCGTGCAAGATTACATTGCAGAAGTCGGTTTTTCGGGTTATGGAGTGGCCAGCATACAGTCCTGATCTAAATCCGATCGAACATTTATGGGATGAGTTAAAACGAACAATTCGAGCTAGACTTCATACCACAAACTCGATCGCAGAGCTTATTGTTGCAGTAGAAGAAGAGTGGTTTAACATCCCTCAAGAAACAATAGCAAAGATCTTTGCCTAATCGTATGAGAGATGTTATTAGGGCAAGAGGAGGTCATACCCATTATTAAAAAATTTAGTTTTAAGTTTTAAATTGTCAATAACCCTATTTATGTTAATAATAAAAAAGCTTAATTTGCTTAATGCATTAATTTCACTATGTTAAACATAGGAAGTCGAAATAAGTTTTCGTAAATTTATACTCACATTAAAGCATATTAAATTGTCTTTCAAACAGCATATTTCTTTTTTTGATCTGATGAATATTTTTTTTTAAAAAAATATAGTTAAAGTCAAAAGTTTACAATGGGCCGATTTCTATGCACGCAAGTTTATATTCTGTCCTCTCGTTTACTATCTTTTACTTATCAAAATTATTTTTAGATTTGGCATATCGTTTTTCTTCTCAAATCCGATGCATTACGTTACTGACATTTCCAAGTTTTGGTGGAAAAGTAGGAAGAAGTGTTCTTAAAGCTTTAGTTATAACGTTTATTATTTCTGGACCTATTGAGAACCTTTCTAATAATGGGAAAGAAGTAGTAAGTATAATACAGGGTGGCCCAAAATTACTGAAGGGGTTTGAGTTCATTATAACTTTTTATTTAAGACATAATTATATTTTTTTTTTTTAAATACAGTATATTAATGGAGAATATTTTTAATTTAATTATGAAAAATTATATCTCGCAAGTGGTGGCCATTTTCTGCTTCGCATCGTGCTCTTTCCAAAACATTTTCCATAACCTTTCGCAAAACTTCAGGTGTTATTTTGTTGATTTCGTCGCGTATATTGTTTTCTAATTGCTGGATGGTTCTAGGCTTATTAATATAGACTTTTCCTTTCAAATAACCCCAAAGGAAAAAGTCTGGAGCGGTTAAATCCGGTGAACGCGGAGGCCAATTAAAATCGCTTGTATGCGAAATAATTCGTTCACCAAAGATGTCGCGTAAAAGAGCCATTGTGTCGCTCGCAGTATGCGCTGTGGCTCCATCCTGTTGGAACCATACTTGCGGATGGTTTTCCACGGCTGGCCTTAAAAAATTTTCCAACATTGTCCGATATCGAACACCAGTGATGGAAACGGCGACACCGTGTTCATTTTCAAAAAAATATGGGCCAATTATCCTTTCCGACGAAACACCGCACCAAACAGTACACTTAAGTGGGTGTAATTGTCGCTGTTGAACTACTCTTGGATTTTCCGTAGCCCATATCCTGCAGTTTTGCCTATTAACGAACCCATTTAATTGCAAATGGACTTCGTCGCTCATAATTAAATTATGAATAAAATCATGATTTTCTTCTGCTTTTTGCCGGAAATAAATTGCATAGTCAAGTCGTTGCTGGTAATCTGTCGGTTTCAATTCTTGGACAAGCTGAATTTTGTATGGAAACATTCTTATTGTATGCAAAATTCTCTGCAGCGACCCTCGTGAGAGGCCAAGTTGTGTCGAACGTCTCCTGGTTGATGTTTCTCCATCTTCCCGAATACTCTCCTGTACCCGTTCAATATTGTCATCCGTGTGCACCGTTCGTCGTCTGCCGGCACCAGGAAGGTTCCTTACTGCCCCTTGCTGTCGAAAATTTGTAACCAGACGGTTTATTGTTGACTCTGAGGGTCCAACCCGCACATTAAAATAACGACGTTATGCACGCTGAGTCAAAACAATGGACCGTTGATTTGAGAAATAAAGTTCAACGATTTGGGCACGTCGTTCGATTGTGTACTGTTCCATTTGAAATTCCCCAAGTCTTCTTTACAAAATACTGAAAAGAAATAAAAAAACAAAATTATAATAAAAAAGTTATAAGGAATTCAAACCCCTTCGGTAATTTTGGGCCACCCTGTATAAAGGAAGGGTTTTTTTTTTTAAGTTATCTACCTAGCTATGAAGGAAAGTCACAGACTAAGTTTGGAACGCGGAATTTTTGGCACAATGACGCTACTCAGTATATATCGCCACTACATCAAACATTTATTTTTTCACTCGACGCGCGTTTCGCTAATCCTGTTAGTTTCATCAGGAACGATGATTGACTGAAGCTAAACTACAAATCTACCCTATTTATACTTAGCCTAACCCTTGAATTACTCAGGCGGAACTAATGGAATAGGCGAGCCCATCAGTTCTGGTCAAGTAACCAGAAGAGGGCACTATAAGGAATAGGCCCTTCTGTTTTTCTTAAACTACTTTTACATTTTATAATTTCAATAATTTCGTATGCGTTCAACAATCTCCCATCAGATACATTTTTAATTAATCTTAGATTAACTAATGTTACAGTATGATCAGCTTCAAGGGCATGTTCGGCAATACTAGATGATGTTTTCGCGATTTTTGATACAAAGAAAGCAAATAGAGATCATTTTGTTTCCAAATTAATTAGCCGGTACGATTCCATTAAATTCACTTACGAAATTGAGAACAAAGGACAACTGCTTTTTCTAGATATTCCAATAATTAAAAATAATAATAGATTAGAATTTAATATCTATAGGTAAGACACAGTAGCAGATAGATGTATTTCTAATAATTCATTTCATTGCGAACAACACAAATTAGCCGCATTACATTTTTTAGTTCATCGTTTGGTCACTTTTCCTCTGAATAGAGTAAACTTCAATAATGAAACGAATAGAGTTAATGGTTATGACGATGACTTAGTAAACAAGTTAGTAAATAGACATAAGTTCAGGTTAAATATTCAGAATTCTACACGCGAAGAAATAAGACTAAGTATGTTTCCATACCAATAACACAGCCCCACAAAAAAAAAGTGGGGTATACTTTTGATGCGATATATCAGATCCGTAGTATTTTTGCCCGCTGATTACGAATCTGACGTCAGAATATCGCCATCACATCTCAATTTTTTCTAACCTCAAAAAATAGGTAAAAATTAGTAAAAATTAAGAAAAATATACTCCTAAAAAATTGATTCAAGCTTTTTTATGAATCCAAAGATGTATTAATATGTATTCGGACACGCTAAGCTAATATTCATCGGTTGGATTAAGCCATATAGTTCTGTTTTCTTTCTAACCTCAATAAATCAGACAGATATAGTGCTTCTCGAATGCAAAAACGAATTCAAATTAAAATTCAACCGATTCTTATCAAATTTGGTACACGGGGGTTTTTTGGGTTGCTGATCATGAATCTGAGGTCGGATTTGCAAAATTCAAAATGGCGGATCCAAGATGGCGGACAAAATTTTTGAAAACCAACCGATTCCTACCAAATTTGGTATATGGGAATCCTCAAACCTGATACTCTTAAACCCTAAACCCTGAAACCTTAGACTCCCACACCCTGTAACCTCAAAAAATAGACCTCAATAACCCTGTAACTTTAAAAATGAGACCCAATAAACTCAAAACCAGGACTTTTAAACCATATACTCTCAAATAGTAGACCCTTAAGCCCTAGAATTGCGAAGGTTAGACCCCGCGCCTAACTTTCCTTTTTTTGGCTGTATCTTGTTCTTTTTTCCGCGAATGACCTATTCAAAGGCTTTCTGCCCAAACGCTTTTGAGGACTTGTTTCTCTTTTTAGTGACCAGCAATAGTCCGCTAGCATATGGTCATCCCATCGTCCTTGATACCGATTTTCTATGATTTTCAGATCTTGGTGAAAACGTTCCCCTTGCTCCTCACTGTAGTCACCAAGATTATCTGGGAAATCATCGATGTGGGAGTCCCTGCATCGTAATTCTCTTTCTTCTACCTGCCATGACGGCATCTAAGCCGTTATCCAGGGACTCTGCCGGCTAGTGGAGTAACACCGTTGCCCACCGTCACCACGTGGAGGTGCCCTGGATGCAGGTAGAAGAATAAAAATCGACCGATGAATTTTCTCGGCGTTCAAAATGGCGCGAAAACATCTGCCATCTTGAATTTTGCAAATCCAACCTCAGATTCGTGATCAGCGACCCAAAAATTCCCCGTGTACCAAATTTGGTAAGGATCGGTTGAATTTTAATTTGAATTCGTTTTTGCATTCGAGAAGCACTATATCTGTCTGATTTATTGAGGTTAGAAAGAAAACAGAACTGTATGGCTCAATCCAACCGATGAATATTAGCTTAGCGTGTCCGAATACATATTAATACATCTTTGGATTCATGAAAAAGCTTGAATCAATTTTTTTAGGAGTATATTTTTCTTAATTTTTACTAATTTTTACGTATTTTTTGAGGTTAGAAAAAAAATGAGATGTGATGGCGATCTTCTGACGTCAGATTCGTGATCAGCGGGCAAAAATACTACGGATCTGATATATCGCATCAAAAGTATACCCCACTTTTTTTTTTGTGGGCCTGTGTAATGTTATATACCTACACCTAGTAGTTTTTCTAATATTTCAATTTGTTTAAAAAAAAAATACTAGTTTTCAGTTTTGTAAAAAATTGCCAGTAGGGACATTGTTTCTGAAAGTGGAATACTCATAGTTGGTACGAGCGTTCTATAGAGATGAAAAAAAGACATATGTAAAGAAATTTGAGTTAGATGCTACAGGGTGTTCAAAATAAATTTATATATTTCGACTATTTTAAATTGAAAAATCTCAAATTTTTTAAACGGCACAATAAGTATTATTATTTTTTCTGATAGATTTTAGAAGACCCTCCAACTTTTATTAAATATGTCATATACCTATTTCTAATAGTTTTCGATTTATTTTAAATTTTTCAATTTTTACCCTTGTTGTTAATACACTTACGCTATTGTGAAAACGTAAATAAATAGTTAATAATAATATTAATATAGTTTAACTATCTCTCTAATCTAATGATTAATTACTATGTCGTTATAAATGTTCAAAAATATGCCCGTCTACTGGATTACACATGTTTAGTCGTTTTACTATATCCCGTATCCTATTTTCCATATCTACTGGTGTTGTAGGGGGATTCATATAAACATGATCTTTAATGTAGCCCCACAAAAAGAAGTCTAAAGGTGTTAAGTCACATGATCGAAAGGGCCACTGAATGAATCCATCCCTACCGATCTATTTTTGTGACAACGATCGTTTTAAAAATTCCCGAACTTCCCGGTGGTAATGAGCAGGAGCTCCGTCTTGTTGAACCCACATTTGTTCCCTTTCAAAGTTATCAACTTCTTCAGGAAGCTGGGGTAATTCGTTTTGGCGTGATGGCGATATATATTCTGACGTCAGATTCGTGATCAGCGGGCAAAAATACTACGGATCTACTACAGATTTTTTTTTTGTGGGGCTATGTAATCCAAAATATAGCAGGGGACTCAATAAGTTATTTAATAAGGTAGGCCTCACCTTAGTTTATAAGTCATCAGACAATCTGAGAAATATTTTAGGAAATCCCAAAGATAAGATTCCTAATTGTGAGAAAAGTGGAATTTATGAAATTAGTTCATTGGGGCAAAAAATATGTTGGGCAAACTAAAAGGTCAATTAAAACATGATTTAAAGAACATTTAGCACACTTAAATTACAGTAGAACAGAAAAGTCTAGTATTGCCGAACATGCCCTTGAAGCTGATCATATTTTTAATATTAGATAATCTAAGATTAATTAAAAATGTATCTGAGATTGTTGAACCCATACGAAAGTATGAAAATTATAAAATGTAAAAGTAGTTTAAATAAGGACAGAGGGCCTATTCCTCATAGTCCTCTCTACTGGTTACTTGACCGGAACTGATGGCCTCGCCTATGCCATTAGTTCCGCCTGAGTAATTCAAGGGTTAGGCTAAGTATAAATAGGGTAGATTTGTAGTTTAGTCAATCATCGCTCCTGATAAAGCTAACATGGTTAGCGAAACCCGTGTCGAGTGCAAAAATTAAGTGTTTGGTGTAATGGTGATATATACTGAGTAGTGAAACTCAGAGCTTAACAAAAAATTATTTTTTTGTGTAACTGCTTTTTACATTAAGACATTTGGCCTAACTTTTAGTCAGTTATTTCATTCCATCCAAAAAATAAAATATCTTTTTATTGTGGCTCAAAAAAACGACGCTATAGCGGCATTTGGGTCATCATCTGAGAACCTTTTTTGTCCCCTGAGCTCTTTTTTCAGATGTTTGAACAAAAAGAAATCATAGGTCCCGTTGAAACTATTTGTATTTATAAAAATTTGTACTTAAAAGTAAGATGGGCGTCACTACCGTACACCTGGGTGATTTGTTTTATGAATAACTTCTTTAGTGAGAAGCTTTATTCCTGCGCCTCATTTTCGAAAAAATTGCGTAAAAGTATTTGAAACACTGATAGTTTTTTTTTATGGGTGTAGCATACGTGCTGCAGGGAAGTCCCTAAAGCGCTACAGGAGCGACACGTGTGCGGAAAAAAGCGATTCAAGTTGTTCTTTAATCGCAGTAAATTATACTTGGAGGAGTGACAAGCTGAACCTCATACGGATGTGAAGTATTAGCGCGACGTGTATTTCTAACATGCACAGCTCTGGGAGGAATTAAGCGGGCTACATTCTTCGAACACTCTCCATGAAAATACTTGTAGAACTGGCTCAAGTCGCCAACCGTTCTTCCATGTTCCAGCGAATCAAGGCCGCCGCACAGTGTCTCGACTAGTACAAGCTAGCGGGACAATATTATTTCTTCACTTATTTCAATTGTTTATGTATATTCCAGGTATCTTAAGCTATTTTAAGAAAAAAAAAGTTGAAAAATGTGTACTGTATGTGTATTAATCGAAATATGTAGCTGCAAGACGGAAGTGGTATACTAATGTGTCTCATTTGTTCACTATTGTCGCTAATTGTTCTTTAATTAGCTACATATGTCTACCTACTCATTATGTGTGAAAAGCACAATCATGTTTGTTTACAAAGAAATTTCTAGGAAAAAAATAAAAAATCATAATGATAGTACCCACATTTATTAATTTACAAAATATTATTTCTTTTAAAATAAATTAGTACAATAACAGTATCTATATATCAATTATTTACAATAACAAGGTGTATAAGTAAAAAAGAAATATAATATTAAATAACTTATATACTAAGGCATGAATTATAAGCAACTACAACACGCAATAAAATAAAAATAATAATTACAATAAAAAAAAAATACTTAAACCTACTAATCACCATCAGATGAGTTGTCATCACCGCTCTCCCATTCAGTAGAATATTCAGAGAGTAAATAATCCTCCTCATTTAATTCGTGATGATAACTTACTGATGGTGTTTCGGATGGCAATGAAGGTGGGATAATCAACTGCAGAACCTCCGATGGCAAAGAAGTAAATTTTCTTCGCGGTAATTCTCTATACGAGTTGATAACAGGATCAGACGTAATTAAAAGCATTCTCAAAAGATCTGTATTTGTGGCAATACGTGACCGCTTCCTGGTGTGCCGTTCACGGAATCTACGACAGTCTTTATTTCTTGCCTCCTGGGCTTCTTCGGAGAGTTGTCCAATGGGAAGAAGAAAAGACTTTATAACTTCCGAGCTGTGTACAAGAATTTTATGCACAGTAACGGGCATGGAATACCACGAATACAGATCAAGGTATAATTCTCTAGTATCAACACAAAACTTTTCGAATTCTATATAATTTATGTCATATCCCGATGACAAAATTCTTAAAATTACATGAAATCTACGAATAAGGTTTACGTCTAATCCTGTAATTTCGCTGCTCAATTCAGCTTCGGAAAAAAATCTACGTGATGTGTTTCCATCGTTTGTGTTACCATACCCAGGTTTTGGTTTATCTACCCATACGATCTTTAAACACTTTTTGTATCTCTTGTGAGCGTTGCTTCACAATAGCTTTGTCGTTATCTCCCCTGACTTGCCACTTTTTTATTTCTAAACGATAGCTAATGTAAAGCAAACATTCAAACGTGCGGATCCATGCATGTAAAGTAGATAAACCAAATGCAAGGCGTTCTTCGTTGCTGGGATATTTCTTTGACTCCTCGTTCATAGTAGACGGGGTGGCACCGCAAATATAACACTCTTGTGTTGAACTTGTGTCTGTTAAGGCATTGCACACTTTGCCATCAGTCATTGTCAACAACAAATCGTGTTTAACAGAGATTTGAGATCCAGCAACGTTACATAATGTTGGAAGAAGCTGATTTACTTCATCTAAAATTTTAGAAGTTTCTTCTTTCGTAAACTCTTTTGTCTCCTTGGCAAAAATAAACTTAATAGGACGGTAATATAAAGTAGAGGAAGGTCTTGGATTTTGCCAGATCACAGTTTCGCCATCAAGCAGTCTCAAAGGGACAAATGAGTATACGAACAAAAATTCATCTGTAGCGTTAGTGTTCTCAAATTTCTGCTTATACGTGCTATGCTCCGAACTCCCATCACAGCCCCATTTGCTGACCAACGTATAATATGAACGAGGTAACACACTTCTAATGACTTCCGTCTGAGCTTTAACTAATCGTTCAGCCGTTTTATCCAAAATCGCGTGAAATTTAATTTCAGCTCGAGATTCAGTCACAGAAATATATTCGTCAGAAGGACAACAAGAAGCTTTGGACTTACCTAAACTATAAAACGATGGATACACTTGATGTCCCGCTTTCATTGACCATTTTCTTGTAAGATACCTTTATGAGGTCATAAACAAATTAATTCTTGGAATTCGTTAAATGGGGGGGGGGGGGTTGTTTACAAGTCGTTATCAGTGGTTCCTGGAAATTACGTCATGAATATTGTCCCGCTAGCATGTTCTTGCCGAATCACTGTGCGCCGGTCAGTTCCGGGTCTCCAATCAGACGAACAGCTTTTCTCTGAATAGAATCCAACAAATGCAATGTATGTTTGGGAGCGGAGCCCCAAACATGGGCGCGGTATTCCATAGTTAGTCGAATTTGAGCTTTGTAAAGAATTAACAGCTGTTGTAGAGTGTAAAGCTTTCTGGTTCGAAATAATATTCTCGACTTTTGAGAAGCTCTTCTTGCTATGCCTGCAACATGTTCATGCCAGGACATATTTGCTCTCAAATTAACGTCCAACAAATTGAGTGACGATGTTAGAGGAATGGAGTGCCCCGCCATAACTAGGTCGGGTTCAGCAACGTTAGCTTTTTTAGAAAAAAACTGCCGCCTGGGTTTTTGTAGCGTTAAATTCCACTTGGTTACTGTCACTCCAAGATAGAATTTCTTCCAGGTCTTTGTTAAGTTGAACGACTTCCGCTGTCTGTGGATGTTCGTCTCAGTAGCCAATGTCCGAGCATTCAGTGAATGAAGAGATAAGTGTACTCTCATTTGCAAAGCTGTAGATTGAGTTTCCGGTCTTTTCCAGCAGATCGTTAATGTAAATGAGAAAGAGAGTTGATGGTGAAGGTGTTAGAAAGTCGTCGACTGCCACTCGTAAAGAACGCTGTCTGAGGAAACATGAGAGCCACAAACAGAATATTTCAGACATACCATGAGAGCGTAGCTTGAGCCCACAGTCGACATCGTGCCAAACACGGTCGAATGCCTTGGATTTGTCAAGAGCAACCACTCGAGATTCTCCAAAGGCAAGGTCTGCTTTTTTTTAATTGCGTTGTTCCAAACATGTGTTACATAAGTCAAAAGATCTCTGTTGATCTGGCACAGTTTGCGAAAGCCATATTGGTGATCGCTAGAAGCTGTTGAGCTTCCTTTAATGACACGCTGTCTGAAGACAGTCTGAAGTAATTTGACAACCAAGCATTTTTTGTATGACGTCATTTCCATGGTTCCAGTAGTGTTCAAATATAAACTCTTACTAGCAATAACACTATCATATGGTTATGGAGGGAGCAAAAAAACAGCGTTGGTAATCTATGATTTTCATTTTGAAAATATCTTACATAGGCAGAAGTAGTTAAAAAAGTTTTTTTTTTGTGAAAAACAATTGGTGTTATTAAATAGAAAACCGAGCACGCAAGTATGTCGAGTCCTAACTTATAATCCAAAAATTTGACACTCGACAATTTTCAAATCTGCCTCCAGTTCGTTAGTTTTTGGTGAAATCATAAGAAGGTCAAAACTGGTCTAGAGGGAGAGTCATGAATGATATTCACGAAAATAATGCGTTTTTGACACACTTTTTTGAAGAATTTTGTAATAATTTTAGGTAAGAGTATTTGCTTGTACAGCTTCCCTCACATTTAATTTAACTAAGGCGCGGTTTGAGCTGATGTTTAAACCATTCACCCAGGCAATTTTTGGAATGAAAACTGAAGTGAATGAAGTTAAAGATACAATGAGGTAAATATAAATCCACCCAAAGAAATCATTCTCTGACTAGCTTGAAATACATATGTTACGGATACTTTCAGTTTTTAATTTTAGATCTATAAAAGATGTTTCAGCACCTATAACTGGTGAAATTGAGGATGAAAATGAAATGAAAAAACTTAAAGAACAAAACGATTATTTAGACGAGTTGAACGGTGATACTAAAAGCTCTTCTAAAATTGGTGAAAAATATGAAACAAAAGGTAAGAACTCCTCTTTTTAGAACGTTTAAATACATCTTATTGTTAGGGTTTGCTTTCCTAGGATCAGTTAGAGATAGTTATATCAGAAAGTTTAAAAAAAAGGAAATGGAAAAAATCGAATTTCGTGGGTTGATTAATTACTGTTTTTTGATGGGAAAAATACCGTTCAAGCAAAGCAATGACTTGATAAGTGTTTCGGGAACTCTGCCCCTGGAAAATCACTTATCATTTATTGGAATGATGAATTTACACGCGGTCGTACAGATACAAATGTTGCCGAACGCTCTAGACGCTTAAATGAGATGGTTCCAACGGAAAACATAAAAAAAAACACGAAAGTGTTTTGGATGACCATAAAGTAAAATTGCTTGAGATAGCTGACACCCTAAAGATATTAAAAGAATGTGTTGGCCATATTTTGCATGAACATTTGGACACGAGAAAGCTCTGTTCGAAATGGTTACCGTGTTTGCTAACAGTGGACCAAAAACAACAACGTATTGAAGATTCTGAGCGCTTTTGGACCTGTTTAAGCGCAATAAAAAGGATTTTTTCATGCGATATTTGATAATGGATGAAATATGGATCCACCACTACATACTGAATTAAATCGGCAGTCAGCTGAGTGAACAGCGGCCGGTAAAAGCCGCCCGAAGCGATCAAAGACACAACAGTCGGCTAGGAAGGTTTTGGCCTTTGTATTTTGGGATGCGCATGGAATAATTACACAGCCCCACAAAAAAAAAAGTGTGGGTATACTTTTGATGCGATATATCAGATCCGTAGTATTTTTGCCCGCTGATCACGAATCTGACATCAGAATATCGCCATCACATCTCAATTTTTTTCTGACCTCAAAAAAATAGGTAAAAATTAGTAAAAATTAAGAAAAATATACTCCTAAAAAATTGATTCAAGCTTTTTCATGAATCCAAAGATGTATGTATTAATATGTATCGGTTGGATTAAGCCATACAGTTCTGTTTTCTTTCTAACCTCAATAAATTAGACAGACATAGTGCTTCCCGAATGCAAAAACGAATTCAAATTAAAATTCAACCGATTCTTACCAAATTTGGTACACGGGGGTTTTTTTGGGTTGCTGATCATGAATCTGAGGTCGGATTTGCAAAATTCAAAATGGAGGATCCAAGATGGCGGACAAAATTTTTGAAAACCAACCGATTCCTACCAAATTTGGTATACAGTTGGGAATCCTCAAACCTGATACTCTTAAACCCTAAACCCTGAAACCTTAGAGTCCCACACCCTGTAACCTCAAAAAATAGACCTCAATAACCCTGTAACTTTAAAAATGAGACCCAATAAACTCAAAACCAGGACTTTTAAACCATATACTCTCAAATAGTAGACCCTTAAGCCCTAGAATTGCGAAGGTTAGACCCGCGCCTAACTTTCCTTTTTTTGGCTGTATCTTGTTCTTTTTTCAACCTAATGTTTGAAAATTTTTTACCATTTTCTCGACTATTTCTTTGTACTTAGGACTTTTTTATTATTTTGCCCAAAAAGTTTGTTGCGACTTCTTTAAAACTAAGCCAAGCAGCTTTTTCAACTTTATCCATTTTAGTAACAAATAATGAATCTTGAAACAATTTTTCTTATTTGTGGCCCGTCAAATACGCCTGCCTTAATTTTAGCTTCAGAAAATTTCGGAAATTTTTTATGCAAATATTTGAAACATGGGCCGTTTGTATCTAATGCTCTCGTGAATTGCTTCATAAGTCCAAGCTTAATGTGAAGCGGGGGAATAAGAACTTTTCCTGGATCTACCAATGGTGGAAACAATACATTATTTTCACCAGGAGTGAACGATTCTCTTGTTGGCCAAATTTTTTCTTATAATGACGTTCCCTGTCTCTGCTATTCCACAGACATTTATAACAGGGATAAAGTGTAAACTCTGACTGTTGGCCAAGCAATATTGTTACAATTTTCAGATCTCCACAAATTTTCCAGTTATGATCAGCATATTTTATTTTTATCAAAAGCTGCTTCATTTTTTCATATTGCTCTTCCATAACTGTGGAATGAGTAATCGGAAGGGAGCGTAAACGTTGGTATTATGCAGCAAAACTGCCTTAATGCTCCGTTTAGAAGAATCAATGAACAGTCTCCATTCTTCAGGATCGTATGAGTTATTTTGAAATTCATCCATTAGACCTTTTACATCGTACAATATGAAAGTGACAATTCCTCGTCCATTGTCAATATTTTCGAAATTCTTCATCTCTGTTTCTATAATAAGAAATCGTAGCTTCTGGCTTAAGTAAATGTCTTTTCTTTAAAAAGGAAGCAAGATGCTCTGAACCATCTTTGGATAAGCCTAAATCTCTGACTAGATCACTAAGTTCTGACTGTGATACGAGTATTGGTTCTGGTTTACGGTTGTATGGTAGAAATTCTTTATCTGTGTCACTAGTATATGATAGGTTGTCACTAGAACATTCATTAGTAACAGTGTTTGAATCTTTTTCGACAGTCTCAATGTTTTCGGCATGAACTGATAAGGTGAAATCATTTGTTTCCATAACATCAGCATCAAGTGGTTCAGGAGGCGGAATTAGTTTAGTTGGTCTTGTTACTGTCGAAACATCGTTATAAGTAATAGTGCTTTTATTTTTTCGGTTATGCCTAGATACAACATTCATACAAAAGTAGCAATCATTTTCACTGTATGGTCTATTCCATATTGCTGGTCTGGAATATTTAATCGCCTTCTTATTGATGTACAACATTATTTTGCAAGAACTGCAAATGATGTGGGGAACCCAATCTGTATCCTGGTGCTGTATTTCAATGTTAAAACAATCCTTATATAAGGTTTTAATCTTATCCGTTATCGGTGACCCCATTTTACTCAATACGTGTTGACAGCAAATATAACAAAATGAATCACTGTTTTTATCGTACTTATGAAAAGTCCTTGTACCGTGAGACCGTTTTCTTGTAGCATTATATTCTACATGAGCCAAGTCACTCACACATGAAGAGCTACGGTCGCTGGATGACGACGGCTGCGGGCCCGCTTTCCCACCCTGACCAACCGTCGATACTGGGTTTCCGAGTCCCTGCATCGTAATTCTCTTTCTTCTACCTGCCATGACGGCATCTAAGCCGTTATCCAGGGACTCTGCCGGCTAGTGGAGTAACACCGTTGCCCACCGTCACCACGTGGAGGTGCCCTGGATGCAGGTAGAAGAATAAAAATCGACCGATGAATTTTCTCGGCGTTCAAAATGGCGCGAAAACATCTGCCATCTTGAATTTTGCAAATCCAACCTCAGATTCGTGATCAGCGACCCAAAAAAAATCCCCGTGTACCAAATTTGGTAAGGATCGGTTGAATTTTAATTTGATTTCGTTTTTGCATTCGAGAAGCACTATATCTGTCTGATTTATTGAGGTTAGAAAGAAAACAGAACTGTATGGCTCAATCCAACCGATGAATATTAGCTTAGCGTGTTCGAATACATATTAATACATCTTTGGATTCATGAAAAAGCTTGAATCAATTTTTTAGGAGTATATTTTTCTTAATTTTTACTAATTTTTACCTATTTTTTGAGGTTAGAAAAAAATTGAGATGTGATGGCGATATTCTGACGTCAGATTCGTGATCAGCGGGCAAAAATACTACGGATCTGATATATCGCATCAAAAGTATACCCCACTTTTTTTTTGTGGGGCTGTGTTATCATCGACTATGCTGAGAAGGGAAAAAAAAAACCATAAAAAAACGAATATTGTATAAAGTTATTATTATATACTGAAGGCAGATATCGTAAAGAAACGGCCCCAAATGAACAACAAACAAATATTCTCATCAAGACAATGCACCGTGTCACAAGTCAATGGTTACGATGGCAAAATTGCATGAATTGAAGTTCGAATTGCTTCCTCATCCACCATATTCCCCAGATTTGGCCCCCAACGACTATTATCTATTCGCAGACCTCAAAAAATGCTCGCGGGAAAGAGATTTGGCGCCAATGAAGAAGTTATCGCCGAAACTGGGGCCAATTTTGAAGGCAAAAACAAATCGTTCTATAAGAAAGGTATAGAAATGTTAGAAAAGCGTTTGACTGATTGTATTGCTCTTGAAGAAGACTATATTGATGAATAAAGTCGAATTTTGCAAAAAAATGTCTTAAGTAGCTAGACCAAAACTTTTCAGCCTACGTTTTATTTGATAGCGTCTCGACTAATTATTTAATTTAAGATTATTATTTATTTGTCTTACTAATAATGATTAAGATTAGTGATTTAAGATTTCAACAACATATATTATTTAATAATAAAAATGAAAAGGTAAAGGAACACTACAAAAAAATGAACAGCTTACACGAAAAAAAGGGGAAGAATGAAATATTAACGACCAGGCATCTTAGCTTCCTCAATTTGGAAGATATGGAAATCTCCCTTTAAGCAGAGTTCCTCATAAAAGCTTCTCATTATCCGACATTTCCTGGTAACTTAAAGGTGTACTCGAGTACGACCTCGAAACGGACTCACTTAAAATATTCTTTCGACTCTATCTGATTATTTGTCAGACTTCCGTTTTTTGAATAACCAATAAGGTTTGAATATTTTGGCCACTATCGTCGCTGTTGGTACTAGGAGTATTGATATTTTTCTACTGAAGCACCTTCTTTTGAAACAAATTGGTTGGAGTCAATCATGCTTAAAACTCCAACATTGGAGTGGCCATTTTTGCTTTTTTTTTTAAAAAATGTGGTTGATACTACATTTTAAAATATCTATCTAAATTGGTCGAGGAATAAAAAAAAACTTTGGCTTTTATATACCTATATAGTCCAAACTTTTTCACATATTGCGTTCTTGAAAGGAATCAATTTTTAACTAAGTTGGGAATGTGGAAGCTTTGGCACCATGACACTACTTAGTATATATCACCACTACACCAAACACTCTATTTTTGCACTCGACGCGCGTTTCGCTAACCATGTTAGCTTCATCAGGAGCGATAATTGACTAAAGCTAAACTACAAATCTACCCTACTTATCATATACTTAGCCTAACCCTTGAATTACTCAGGCGGAACTAATGCCATAGGAAAGGTCATCAGTTCCGGTCAAGTCACCAGTAGAGGGGACTATAAGGAATAGGCCCTCTGTCTTTATTTAAACTACCTTTACATTTTATAATTTTAATACTTTCGTACGCGTTCAACAATCTCCTATCAGTTACATTTTTAATTAATCTCAGATTATCTAGTGTTACAATATGATCAGCTTCAAGGGCATGTTCGGCAATGCTAGATTTTTTTTTTCTACTGTATTTTACGTGTGCTAAATGTTCTTTAAATCGTGTTTTAATTGACCTTTTAGTTTGCCCAACATATTTTTTGTCACAATCATTATAACTAATTTCATAAATTCCACTTTTCTCACAATTAGGAATCATCTATGGATTTCCTAAGATATTCCTCAGAGTGTCTGATGACTTATAGACTAATACCTTATCGAGTCATTTGCTATATTTCGGATTATATGGTATGGAGACATACTTGGTGTTATTTTCTTCGCGTGTAAAAAAGGTGGAATTCTGAATATTTAACCTAAACTTATGTCTATTTGCTTATTTACTAATTCATCGTCATAACCATTAACTCTAGTTATATTTTTAATACCATTCCTTTCGTTATTAAAGTTTATTCTATTCAGAGGAAAAGTGACCAAACGATGAACTAAAAAATGTAATAAGGCTAATTTGTGTTGTTTGCAATGAAATGTATCATTAGGAATATGTTACTGTTTCTTTCCTATAGATATCAAATTCTAAAAAAAAAAATAGAATTTGATATCTATAGGAAAGACACAGTAACAATAGATATATTCCTAATGATTCATTTCATTGCAAACAACACAAATTAGCCTCATTACATTTTTTAGTACATCGTTTGGTCACTTTTCCTCTGAATAGAGTAAACTTTAATAATGAAAGGAATCGTATTAGGAATATAACTAGAGTTAATGGTTATGACGATGACTTAGTAAATAAGCTAATCAATAGACATAAGTTTAGGTTAATTATTCAGAATTCCACCTTTTTTACACGTGAAGAAAATACACCAAGTATATCTCCATACCATATAATCCGAAATATAGCAAGGGACTCAATAAGGTATTTAATAAGGTAGGCCTCACCTTAGTTTATAAGTCATCAGACAATCTGAGGAATATCTTAGGAAATTCCAAAGATAAGATTCCTAATTGTGAGAAAAGTGGAATTTGTGAAATTAATTGTAATGATTGTGACAAAAAGTATGCTGGGCAAACTAAAAGGTCAATTAAAATACGATTTAAAGAACATCTAGCACACTTAAAATACAGTAGAACAGAAAAATCTAGCGTTGCCGAACATGCCCTTGAAGCTGATTATATTGTAACATTAGATAATCTAAGATTAATTAAAAATGTATCTAATAGGAGATTGTTGAACGCATACAAAAGTATTTTTTTTTTTTTTTTTTATGGGTCTAGCACACGTGCTGCAGGGAAGTCCCTAAAGCGCTCCAGGAGCGGCACGAGTGCGGAAAAAGCGACTCACGTTGTTCTTGAATCGCTGTAAATTGTACTCGGTGGGAAACACAGCGCTGGGCAAATTATTCCAAAGGGATGACGTTCTCCATATAAAAGATTGCTTGAAAAGCGTTGTACGCGGAATAACAAGCTGAACCTCATACGGATGCGAGGCACCAGCGCGACGTGTATTTCTAACATGCACCGCTTTGGGAGGAATTAAGCGGGCTACATCCTTCGAACACTTTCCATGAAAATACTTGTAGAACAGACTCAAGTCGCCAACCGTTCTTCGATGTTCCAGCGAATCAAGGCCGCCGGTCAATTCCGGGTCCCCAATCAAACGGACCGCTCTTCTCTGAACAGAATCCAACAAATGCAGTGTATGTTTGGGAGCGGAGCCCCAAACGTGGGAGCAGTATTCCATAGTTGGTCGAATTTGGGCTTTGTAAAGAATTAACAGTTGCTGTGGGGTGTAAAGCTTTCTGGTTCTAATTAATATTCCCAACTTTTGAGAAGCTCTCCTTGCTATGCCTGCAACATGTTCATGCCAAGACATATTTGCTCCCAAACTAACGCCCAACAAATTGAGCGACGATGCTAGGGGAATGGAGTGCCCCGACATAACTATGTCGGGTTCAGCAACGTTAACTTTTTTAGAAAAAAAAAAAACTGCCGCTTGGGTTTTTGTAGCGTTAAATTCCACTTGGTTACTGTCACCCCAAGATAGAATTTCTTCCAGGTCCTTGTTAAGTTGAACGACCTCCTGCTGTCTGCGGATATTCGCTTGAGCAGCCGATGTCCCAGCGTTCAAGGTGAATGAAGAGACAAGCGTACTGTCATCTGCAAAGCTATAGATTGGATTCCCGGTCTTTTCCAGCAGATCGTTAATGTAAATGAGAAAGAGAGTAGGAGACAGTATGGAACCCTGGGGCACACCGGCGTTGATAGTGAGGGTGTTAGAAAGAAATCCGTCGACCGCCACTCGTAAAGAACGCTCTCTGAGGAAACATGAGAGCCACAAACAAAACCTTTCAGACATACCATAAGAGCGTAACTTAGCCAACAGTCCATCATGCCAAACACGGTCGAATGCCTTGGATATGTCAAGAGCAACCGCTCGAGATTCTCCAAAGTGTTCAATTGCGTTGTTCCAAACATGTGTTACATAAGTTAGAAGATTTGATCTATGTTTACCAAAACCATATTGGTGATCGCTAATAATATTGAATCGTTCAAGATATTTTAGAAGATGCTCATTGATAACCTTTTCCATGACTTTCGATATTATTGAAAGCAGTGCAACTGGTCGGTAGTTATTTGGCAAGGTCTTCTTACCTTTTTTAGGTATCGGCTGAACCGTGGCACATTTCCAGCAGGACGGAAATATTCCCTTTCTGTAGGATAGGTTAAAAAGTCTACAGAAAAACTGGTGTTAGTTCCCTTGCACAGTTTTTGAGAACTATGGCAGGTATTCCGTCAGCGCCAGAAGCCTTCTTGGTGTCTAGCTTCATTAAAATACGCTTTATGATGCGCTGTCTGAAGACAACATCGGGCATCCTTGACTGCAATATGGGAATAGTAGGTGGTGTTTTTCCTTGGAAATCGACAGTAGAATGTGAAGCAAAGAGTTCAGCCAACAAGTTCGCTCTCTCAACAGGTGTGGTTGCAATGGAATTATCTGGCCGTGTGAGTGGTGGTATGGTGGATTTGGTAAAATTTTGACTAACTGCCTTAGCGACTGCTCAAAAGGACCTGGAATTGTTGGGACAAGCGAGAAGTTTGTTTCTAATTCGTTGATTGTGTGCCTCCTTGGTTTCGTCGATAATTCCCTTGCATCTGTTCCGGGCATGAACAAAGATGTTACGATTTACGGTGTTAGGATTTTCACGCCATTGTCGATAGGCAATATGTTTAGAAGCAACAGCTTCTTTGCATTTTCGGTCGAACCAAGGCTTGCCGTTGGAGGAGCATTTCTTCGAAAAAGGGATGTAAGCTTCCATACCAGCCAAAATAACATCGGAGACCTCCCTGGGGTGGTCAGATGGGTTATCGGATCGAAAACAAATGTCCATCCAAGGGAAAGTTCGAAAGTATTCCATAAGATCTTCCCATTTAGCAGATTTGTAGTGCCAAATCTTGCGCGGCCTAGGCGCCTCTTTGTTACTGATTGGCAGGATACTCGATGTCGAAAGCAGTTTATGGTCGGAAGAAACCTAACGGCGGATTTACGGTGACCGTGTAAATCTCCGGATTGGTGGTTAAAAACAGATCAAGAAGACTGGCGAACTCCCCGTCTCGATCAGGGCTAATCAATAGACATAAGTTTAGGTTAATTATTCAGAATTCCACCTTTTTTACAGGTAAAGAAAATACACCAAGTATATCGCCATGCCATATAATCCGAAATATAGCAAGGGACTCAATAAGGTATTTAATAAGGTAGGCCTCACCTTAGTCTATAAGTCATCAGACAATCTGAGGAATATCTTAGGAAATTCCAAAGATAAGATTCCTGATTGTGAGAAAAGTGGAATTTGTGAAATTAATTGGAATGATTGTGACAAAAAGTATGCTGGGCAAACTAAAAGGTCAATTAAAATACGATTTAAAAAACATCTAGCACACTTAAAAATACAGTAGAACAGAAAAATCTAGCGTTGCCGCACATGCCCTTGAAGCTGATCATATTGTAACATTAGATAATCTAAGATTAATTAAAAATGTATCTAATAGGAGATTGTTGAACGCATACGAAAGTATGGAAATTATAAAATGTAAAAGTAGTTTAAATAAAGACAGAGGGCCTATTCCTTATAGTCCCCTCTACTGGTTACTTGACCGGAACTGATGGCCTTGCCTATGCCATTAGTTCCGCCTGAGTAATTCAAGGGTTAGGCTAAGTATAAGTAGGGTAGAATTGTAGTTTAGCTTTAGTCAATCATCGCTCTTGATGAAACTAACATGGTTAGCGAAATGCGCGTCGATTGCAAAAATAAAGTGTTTGGTGTAGTGGTGATATATAAGAAGTAATTTTTAACTACTCTAACCAAGTAGAACTTACCTCTCCAAAAACGCAGATAGCAGTTTTTATTAAACAAATTCTACACCGTTAACTCGGGAACAAATTTGTTGTCACATGATTATAATGCATAAATAGTATAATTTGTATAAATATTATCTTTAGGAGAAAAAACTGAGGCGGAAAGATACGAAAAACAATATTTGAAAAAAGTAGAAATGCGATGTATGAATCAATTCACTAAAGCTGCCATGAAGTGTAGAAATATGTTTGAAAGTGCATATAATAAATGTTATGATACTGTAACTTGGGTTGCTGCATGGATACTTTGTTGGCCAATGAAGCTAAATTTCGTTTGTAACATCGGTGAAGCTTTGGGTGGTGCCAGTAGGTACGTACGATAGGATTTTTTTCGATTTCTTTTTTGTATTATTAGAATTGGATTCTTTTTTAGATGCGACCCTTCCAAAGATATGGATGCTGGATTTGGAGAAGGTTATACGTATTTAAAACATTCCCGCACTTCTTTGTCTCAGAATTTTAAAGATGTAAAAATTCAGTATAAAATAGGTAAAAAAATCGCTTTTAAAATAAAAATGTTTGTTACAGAAGTATAAAATGATCATGATCAGTAACTCCACAAAACACACCCCAAATGAGTTTTCAATAAGATAATTAAGAACCCAAATTACAAACTTGTCTAGTTAGATACTGACTCAGCAGGCTAGTCATAGCAATCAGAATAAGACAAAAAGTTCCACGTGACATGTATAATATATCTCAAGATCCAAGAATTTTATCGTTTTTTTTTTCTTAGTCAATAATGCATAATCGTTATAGCATCTTAGTTACCTAATAGCCAATAAATGAATCTAACTCGGATCTAGTGGTAAAAGTTTAAAACAAATATTTACTTCCTCAGTATTTGTTTAATTATAAACTTATAAAATAAAATTATTTTGTCTGGTTACCTAATACTTAAAGCAGCAGCTATCACTCAGGTTCAGTTCACAGTTTTCGATGAAATAAACTTTCACCATTTTGGCGGGCAAATTTTTTTTATACTAGATAAATTTTACGGAAAGTATTCCAGAATTTTTTCAAAATTTTTTAATCAGTACTTTTCAAGATAGGGTTTTGCCCATTTTTTTTTAAATAATATTAAGAAAAGTATGCGTAAGTATTACATCTATAATATATATAAAATGCAACGTCTCTCCGTCTGTCTGTCTGTCTATCTGTCTGTCCGTTAGTGCGCTTATCACTGGAGAACCACTTATCCGATTTACGTACTTTTTTTTTTTTAAACATACATATGTTCTCTGGCCAGGCTATAGGTTATATTTTATTACGATAGGTAGCATAAAGAATGAGCAGTGACTATAATAGTGAATAAAGTCGGAAAAAAAGTTTGCCGCTAGCGCGTTCCCTTACAATACACAGCCTAAACCATTAAATATGGAACAATATTATGTAGCAGAGAATATCTATATTCTATAATATATATAAAATGCAATGTCACTCTGTCTGTCCATTAGTGCGTTTATCACGCGAGAACCACTTATCCGATTTACTTGTCTTTTTTTAAATTCATACATATATTCTTTGGCCAGGTTATATAATAATAATAATCTATATCTATAATATATAAAATGCAACGTCTCTCTGTCTGTCCGTTTGTGCGCTTATCCCTCAAAAACCACTTATCCGATTTAAGTGATTTTTTAAATTCATACATCTGTTCTCTGACCAGGTTATAGATATATATTTTATTACATGTATAATATATGTGAAATGCATCGTACCTCTGTCTGTCTCTCTGCCCGTTAGTGCGCTTACCGCTGGAGAACCACTATCCGATTTACGTACCTTTTTTTTTAAAACACACATATGTTCTCTGGCCAGGTTATAGGCTATATTTTATTACGATAGGTAGCATAAGGAATGAGCAGTGACGATAATAGTGAATGAAGTCGAAAAAAAGTTTGCCGCTAGCGCGTTCTCTTGCAATACACAGCCTAAACCATTAAATATGGAACAATATCATGTTGCAAAGAATATAATATATATTATATATATATATATATATATATATATATATATATATATATATATATATATATATATATATATATATATATAATGCAACGTCTCTCTGTCTGTCTGTCCGTTAGTGCGCTTATCACTTGAGAACCACTTATCCGATTTACGTGTTTTTATAAATTTATACATATGTTCTATATAATTCGATATAAGCCTAGATAATGGGAGATAATGTGAGATAAGTATAAATAATAGGAGATAAGCAGAAATAATGGGAAATAAGCGGAGATAAGTCTAGATAATGGGAGTCATCGTGAGATAATGGGAGATAAGAAGAAATAATGGGAGATGAGGAGAAATATTGCGAGGTAAGTCGGTATAAGCCTAGATAATGATATAGATATACTGAGTAGATAATGGGAGATAAGGTGAGATAATGGGAGATAAGGAGAAATAATGGCAGATATTATATGACATTAGGTAACATAAGGTATATAAGCAGTGACGACAGTAGTGAATCAAGTCCACGCGAGTGGAACCGTGGACACGGCTAGTCATTTATATTTTTTTCAAGCTTTCATTTGACACCCACTCGATGACCTGGTCAGTTTTTTTTCAGGTCTGATTTTACTCCCCAAAACTAACCTCTTAAGTGAAAATTTAACTTTCAAAACTACACGGCCATGATTGGGCCCTCAATTCCTCTATTCATGCCAAATTTCAATTTTCTATGTCAAATAATTTCGGAGAAAATCGGGTGTAACAGACAAGACAGACCGATTCCGAAGTGATCCCATAAGTGTTCCGTACGGAACACTAAAAAATTAAGCAAGAAATAAAATATAAATTGATTTTATTTAAACATTTTTTTTAGGAAAAATTAAACAACTTCGCGATGTGAGAGATGCCAGAGATACGGCAGTAGCAATTCTTCATAAAGTTAAAACAAAAAAATCCATTTTAAAATCAATGTTAAATATTATAAAAAGAATTCTCGCTTTTGTATTCTTAAGAATTATTTTAAATTCTCAAGATTATCAAGAGAAGTATTTGAAAGACTTTGAGTTCGATAATTTTTATATCACCAGGTAAGTAAAGAAAAATGAAAAGTGAAACTAAAATTTCTATAACTGATCAATATCAACTACTAAAATTGAACAAAGATCATATTTCAGCTGTTAATTACTCTCCTCTCATCTATCAATCCATCTCGAGACGCATTTCATCGTATGATGACTCATCAGCCAAGCTAGTATCGACAAGAAAGAGAACAAATTCAGAACTCAACTGAACGTATTACAGTATTAAAACAAAGAATCACTAAGATACAGTTTGTATCTCGGACTGCTCATGAGTAAATAACTCACCCGAAATATGGACTTTGTTCAATTTTAGTAGTTATATACTTGGTGTAGTTATATACTTGGTGTAGTTATATACTTGGTGTAGAAGTGGTAATTATGAAAAACTAGCTAAACAATTCTCCTATTGTTCTGTGGCTTTAAACAACCCTTGATGGAGGGTACGGATACCTTAAAAACTAGGCTTAAAGTAGTCAGAGATAGAAATTGTTGTCTCTTACTGTTACTTTTACAATTGTTTATATTTTTACAGGCAGGTATCTATTTTTACCGATCCCATTCACTTATTCTACTTCTTTGTGAACATGTCTTAAGTGGAATTTTTTTTAGATATTTCAGAAAAATAGACGCAAGAAGAAAAACTTTGGAGAAATTTCATCTGCTACCTCTCAAAAAAATCGAACGAAAAAAATTAGTGGATCCATCTACTTTTAAGCCCTTAAAATCTGAAAGGGAAGTGATTGGAAGAGAAACATTTTTACTTATACTTGAAATGATTACTGCAACTACATTTATCCTATTAGACAGGCTATTTTTTGAAACATTAGATATTATAAGAAGGCATGCTAAAATTGATTATTTGACTACTGGGAAACATGATCTGTTACTTCAAGTCAAAGGTTTTAAAAATTATTTCGTTTGCTATTTAAGAAAACCCTTTAAAGTCATAGTTGACGTTTGTTTACAGTATCACATCGAATATCGCTACTGTCTTTCATAAAAATGCCAGCTGAATTTAAATATTGTTAATTTATTATCTAGGCACTGGTATGATAGCCTCTCTTCTTCGATCTCTAGTCAAAGGCTTCAATATTAAAAAACGCATTAGAACAGAACGAAGTAACGAACAATGCTTACCAAGACCAACTCTTTTGTCTAAATCATACCTTTTTAAAATTTACGGAACTTACTTCGCTATATGGGGTATGATGTGGATTCAAGCTTACACCCAGCGATTGAGAAGACTGATTTGTGCTTATTTTTTTAGGAAGAGGGAAAAGAAACGAATTTTATTTTTGTACAATGAAACATTAAAAAGGAGAAAGGGGTTTTTTCAGGTAATTATATATATATATATATATATATATATATATATATATATATATATATATATATATATATATATATATATATATATGTATATATATATATATATATATATATATATATATATAGATATATATATATATATATATATATATATATATATATATATATATATATATATATATATATATATATATATATACGAGGCTGGTTTGAAAAATCTGTGCAAAGTCCGAGAGATGGCACCACCGGCACGTATCGAGGTCATGTTTAGTGAGTAGCATCTCTTGAATGAACGCACAACAAGTTTCAGCCATATTGGTCTATTTCTTTGTGTTTGGCATTCATGTGAATCAAGGAAGTCGAGTGATTTTCAAGAAATGGACGAAAAAGAATTTCGTCGTGTGGTGATTAAATATTACTTTATGAAAGGCAAAACGCCTCAGGAGACTAAAGAGAAGCTTGATAAACATTATGGTGACTCTGCACCTTCGATTAGAACAGTTTATAAGTGGTTTCAAAATTTTCGGACTGGCCATATGGGCACAAGTGACGCTGAACGTTCTGGACGGCCTGTGGAGGTTACGACTCCAGAAATCATTGATCAAATCCATGATATGGTGATGGATGACAGAAGAGTTAAGGTGCGTGAGATTGCTAGTGTGCCTCTGTGGGCATCTCGACTGAACGGTACATAATATTTTGCATAAACATTTGGACCTGAGAAAGCTATCCGCAAGATGGGTGCCGCGATTGCTCACGCTTGACCAAAAAACGGAATCGTGTGAAGTGTTGCAAGGATGGTTTGCAGCTGTTCCAGAAGAATCCGGAGGACTTTAAGCGTCGTCTCGTCACTGTGGATGAAACATGGATACATTACTATACTCCTGAGACCAAACAACAATCTAAACAATGGGTTACCAAGGGGGAATCTGCACCAAAAAAGGCGAAGGCCTTACCGTTCCTTCGGCCGGAAAGAAGGTTTAAGGCGACTGTCTTTTGGGATTCGCAAGGGATAATCCTCATTGACTATCTGGAAAAGGGTAAAACTATTACAGGTGAATATTATTCATCGTTATCACGTATATACATATATATATATATATATATATATATATATATATATATATATATATATATATATATATATATATATATATATATATATATATATATATATATATATATATATATATATATATATATATATATATATATATATATATATATATATATATATATGATTTCCACGTATTGGCCAACTTTAGTGCACTGTCTCTTCTGTTCAAATTTTTTCGATTTCGATATCTTCTCGAGATATCTCAGGTTTATCCCACGTATATTTTGCCGCAAGTTTCAGATGATACACTGTATACACCTCGCATTTTTGGATTTTGTCTTTGGGATGTCTTATGATAGATCATATTGCAGAAAGCGTCCAATCCTGCTCGTAGTCCTTTGAATGTATGGTGGAATGGCGTTGGGTCTGTTAGCAATGATTAGATTTTCTTCCTGTATTTTGTTGTTGATTTATGGTCCTGTTTACTGTGTGTTGTTTATATCCATTCTGTTTTATGGTTGTGGCAATCTTTTCTAGCTCCTCTGGTTTCTTACAGTTGTCTGTGACGCGGATTGACCTGGGAATTAATGTATTCGCCGCAGCCTGCAAAGTATGAGGGGTGGTGGTGGGATTAAGTACTTAGATATCTATTTTTGTGTGTTGGTTTCCTATATACAATATGTCTCAAATGTCCATCTTCAGTTTTGATGACAAGTACGTCTAAGAAAGGCAGCTGGTTCTCTTGTTCTATTTCTAGGATGAACTGAATTTTTTGATGAATGGGGTTTGGGGATGGTCTGGAAAGTTGAGGTGCTGGTCTCTATTTGCCAAATTCTATATTCTGTTGTTACTGTTCACCCAGGGATGCTCCTGCTCCCCTAACTGCCCGCTTCTTGCTTGTCTATAATAATACTTTTACGAATTAGAAAAAAAGACTATCCGAAGTTATATTGCAGATTTATGAAAAAGAATATTGAAAGAAAAGCAAGAGAACGGCGTTTAGAAGAAAACTATAACGTCTTTCAGATTTTAAGAATCAATCATCCAAAGCAGTGCGAGTGGTTAAGATTTTTTAAGTTTGCAAGAAAAAAATGTCTAGTAAGACCTAAAGCAGTTCTTTAACATTCAGAAACAGTATCTTTTAATTATCGTAGTAATTCTCTAAAAGATTTTTCCTTAATTTTTAGGTTTGTGAAGATCCAGAACCTAGAAAACTTAGTAATTTTATAGAGTGTCCGAATGAAGGCTGCCATTTTATTTTTTGTAAGGAATGTTGGAAGGATATGAAGGAAGAATGTTTAGTTTGTAAAGCGGAAAGTGAAACGGAAGATGTGACAGAGGACGAGGAAGATGAAATAGATCGGTTTTAGTTAAATATTAGTAATTCTAACAATCCTTAATAATATTATGTTTTATATTCGTTCTTCCTGGAAAAATATTCAATAAATATAAATTCGATGTATAAGGTGTATAGTATTTTTCAAGATCTAAGAAAGTGATTTGGCAAATTGATGCAATAAAAACATTAAACGACCGTAAGTATCTTCACATGTACCTGGCCGTAACAGAGTCGTAATTGATATATAGTATATACCTCCCTTTTAATCTAACATTTTATTGGCTACTTCGTGTTTATAAATATAAAGGATATTCTTCATTTTATCTGCAGTAACATACTGAAATAGTGTGTATTATAAAGTTCAATAGTGTCTTAAAATGTCCGAAGCCCTTTCCATCAGAAGCCACAAATGTTTGCCCGTTGAGGCAAAAGTGATAGTTAAAGTGTTTATTTAAAGTTAGGCCACGAAAAGTACTTTTCATTGATGGAGACATCATCTTTAACAAGGATTCCTAAAAGTACAGTTAGGAAAATTGTAAATAATTCGATGGCGCCTAAAAAACACGAAAAGAGAAAGGTGTGTCGAAATGTATTGATTTCTCTTAAGAAGCGGCGCTCACAACAACTCAGAATGAAATATCTTGAAAAAATAAATACAGCTAGATCGGAAAATCGAACGATAATTTACCTTGATGAGACTTGACACCCACGACACACCCAGTAAAGAATGGATTAATAAATCCAAAACATGCCACACCAAAGCTCCATCAAATAAAGGTAAAAGAATAACTATTTTACATGCGGGGTCAGAAGAAGGCTGGATACCTGAATGTCTATTTCTAGCAGCCAAGAATATTTCAGATTTCAGCTTGGATTATCATTGTGATACAACCGCTGAAGTTTTTGAAGATTGGCTTCAAAACAAATTAATGCCGAATATACCACCGAATAGCTATCATAGTCGCCAAATGAATAAGGAACCAAGTTCCACCAGTAGAAAAAGGGAAATACAAGCCTTTTTGCGCGACTGTGACATATATTTCCATGAAAGTTATACAATTAAACAATTGTTAGAAGTTTCAAAAAGTTATAATTTTTCGAAGGAATATGTTTGTGATAAAATTGCAAAGGAAGCAGGACACGAAATAATGGGGCTTCCACTATATTATCGTATCTTTAATGCGATCGAGTTGATATGGCATAAAATAAAGTCTAATATATGTGCTCACAATAATACACCCACTTTAAACAGTAGTGTGATTGAGTTATTAAAGACAGAAGTCAAAAATGTAACCGTTGAAAACTGGAGAAGTTGTATTCGACACGTCAAAAAAATTGAAAACTCATATAGATGTATATACACAAATATAAATAGTTTAGAACCTGTAAAAAACTAATTATTGATTTACAAGATAGTGGCGATAGCGAAATTGAACTAGATATTAATTAATAACTAAAATTACAACAAATGTACGCGAGAACACTGTACACGGTTTTAATATATTTGTGTAATTACTATATTGTGTATTATTCAGTACATAAAACATTGAAATTCAACTGTCTTATCACAATAAAATTGTAAACCTAACAATTATTATGCTCAGGTATAGGCGGCCCTGCACGATGCCTTGTCATTAAACAGCCATAAATTAATTATTTTCGAATCTTGTTGAATTTTGAATGGGTGTAGGTAGCTAAGTTACTTTCTTAGATCGTGAAAAATACTATACCTCTCTCTCTCTCTCTATTCGTTTCCTCAGTCTTGAGGGTCGTGATCTCTCTGGAATGACTGTTCTGTTCACTATTTCTCTCCATTTCTCTCGATCTTCTGCCAAGTGCAACGATACATGGAGTGGTTGATCCATAACTTGTTTTATTTGATCTGACCATCTTGTTGGCGAACGGCCTATACTTCTTTTACCCTGGACCTCTCCCTTTATTATTAGCCGGTCTACATTATTGCCTGGCCTTCTAGCTACATGTGCAAAATACTGAAGAATTCTTTTCATGCATAGTGATGATAACCTTACAGTTACATTTAGTTCATTCAGTATAGATTGATTAGTTCTTCTGGCGGTCCAGGATATTCTCAACATCCTCCTGTAGCACCACATTTCAAAGGAATCAATAGATTTACGTTCCTTTACTCTAAGTGTCCAGGATTCTACACCATATGAAAATATTGGAAATACTAAGGTCTGTACGAGATTTAATGTCGTTCCTTTAGTTATGTACGGACTTTTCCATATCTTAGTAAGTCTCGTCATAGCATTTCTTGCTAGGGATATTCTTCTTTTTATTTCATTCTCGCACCCTCCCATACTACTTACGGATGATCCTAGATATACAAAGGTTGTTACTCTCTCAATGCCATTGAGTAAGTCGGATCTTACTATTTGGTCAGACTTATCGACTATCATCAGCTTCGTTTTGTCCCTATTTATGGTCAGACCTAGTTTCTCACTTTCTCGCTCTATCCGATTTAAAAGTGTAGCCATCTCTTCCTCAGTCGCTGCAAATATGGTGGTATCATCAGCGTAACGCAAGTTGTTTATTCGCTCACCTCCTATTAGGATTCCACCATCCCATTCATTCAACGCATTTCTCATTATAAATTCACCATAAACATTAAATAATGTAGGAGACAGAACACAGCCCTGTCTTACACCTCGGCGAGGATGAAACTGATCGGATATTGTATTGTCTATTCTCACCACTGCAGTGCTGTCCAAGTAGAGGTTTTTAATCAGTTTAATCAGATGATAAGGAACACCCATTTGCTCTAGTACCTCCCAAAGCTTTTTCCAGTTGACAAAATCAAAAGCCTTATTATAGTCTATGAAGCACATTACCATAGACACATTATACTCTCTACATTTCTCTATCAATTGTCTTATGTTAACAATCTGATTTCTTGTGCCTCGTCCTTTAACGAATCCCGCTTGTTCTCTAGAGATTTGTTGGTCAACATAATATCTTAAACGATTATTTATGATATGTAGCATTACCTTACTTGGATGTGATAGTAGAGATAATGTACGATAATTACTACATTTACGGGTAGAGCCTTTCTTATGTAGTGGTATTATTATAGAGGTCGTCCAATCTTTCGGCCATATTCCAGTTTTCCCAGATGTTATTACATATTTTATAGATCATCCCACTGTGTCATGATCTAGTTCCTTAAGAATATCTCCCGTGATGTCATCGTAGCCAGGTGCTTTATTGCTTTTCAGTTTCTTAACAGCATCCTCTACTTCACCCTCATTATTTCAGGTTCTTGCTGCGTGGTATTGATCTGTTGGTGTATGTCTTGTTCTTGTGCTTCATAATAAAGATCTTCACAATATTCTCTCCATCTGTCTATTATTCTTTCTTTCTCTGTAAGCAGTGTTCCATTTTTATCCTCGATTGCCCAAGTTTACCTATAATGTTCATATTCGCCTGTTTATTAAGAAATAAAATACGTAAAAATTGTATTTTTTAAGGGTAATTTTTATTAAGTGATGCAACAGAAAAATAAATACAACATTGATGTATATGTTTAATATTACTTAGGGTTTTGTTATAGCTTTAACACTTTTATATATATGAAAAATAAATGTACCTGGATATATAAAATAGTTTAATTAACGAATATTCTTCATTTCCATGTTCAAAAGGCATGTATTCTTGTTCAAATTTATTTCCTAAATTTTTGACAATTCGGAAATTTTAAGTTCTTTCTTTCTTGGTTCAGCAGCGTACACATAAAGATAAACCTGACTTGTTGAAATTTTATTTCAGTGTGTCGTTGGGCTAATACAATCACACCTGTATGAGGTTCGACTTGCTGCCTTTCTTCAGCAACTCTTTTATATGGAGAAAGAAGTACATCTTTCCCTGCCACTTCTTTAGCCTTTTTCGGCAGAGTCTAGGCCGTGCCCGTAAAGAAATGTAAGAACATATTCCACATTTTTTTGCCTAAGAACATGTAAGTGATATATACGTCTTAAATAAATAATTAAAATAAATATCTTTTGACTAGACGCACTTTGGATATTTCTCAAAAGGACAGTTAAAACAGTTATTTAAAATTCTTAACTTAGCCCTAGAAAATATGTAAAAAAAACTCATAAAACGGTTTTCTTAATGGATATTTTTACTTTTTTACATTATTTATTAAAAGAACTTGCTATTCAGTCTTTAAAAAAAAAAACGTTAAAATAATGTTTACTAACAAATATCGTTAATCTGTACCATTTTCATAATTTAACAAATTTATCAGACCGTGTAAAAATCACTTCTATTTGACATGGTCTAATGCCAAGAACCATGAATTTTCTGTGAATAAAGTTTTTTTTTTTTAATTTAACTTTAGTGTGGGACTAAAATTTTGGGATAATGTAATCAGAAAAAGGTCGGAAATAATACTTTAGACATTGATGGTGATTTAATGTTACTTCAGTTATAAGGAAACTAAGTATTACAATTTTATTCGGTCCGGTAATATAAATCTGAACCTTTCACGGTTTTGGTCAGAAAAATTGGGCGCAGGTAATTTCCACACCACTAATCCGTTTATGACCTAGACATATTTAAGGGATTGTAATTGCAGAAGTAAATTCCACACCGAGTACTTTCAGGTAGAGGATGAGGGTTGATAAATGGGTGGTGGTACGCACCGGCCTGTTCAATTAAATCATTATTAAACCCTTCTACATATCAGTTTAGTACATATTATTAATTTGTGATTATTACTTGGTTGTGCGTATATTTTTTAAAGTGTTGCTAATATGGAAGCAAAGTTAATAAAAAGTAATCGAAGAAAGGACATGTTATGTGTGAATTACTACACTTACTAACCTGAACCAACCTGTTTTGTAAATATATATAAATATATATATATATATATATATATAGGTATTATATATATATATATATATATATAGTATATATATATATATATATAATTAGGTTTGTCCATTATCTATTATATGTATTTTGTCCAATGTATTTTATGTATCAATATTATTCTACTATGAAATAAAAACATATTTTTGCAAATATTTAAAATTTTCAATAAAAACTGATTTAAAAGAAATCCGTCCAATTTTATTTAGATGAATAAAGCATAGTTATATTTGCTTGGTGTGGAAATTACCTGTAAGATTTAAGCATCATTATAAGGTTAGTGTGGAATTTACCTGTTGTATTAAGGGCGCAGGTAGTCTTGGTGTGAAATTTACTAACGCCGGAAAAATTACGTAGATACCGAGTTGCGGTCCGCCCAATGGCCTTTAGAAGGTTGTAAATATTTTGACCTGCCTTTCATTCGAGTTATGGTAATCGACAAATCGGCAGGTAGGTAGGGTAAATTTTCAAATATTAATTCTTAAATCTTAGTGTAACCTTCGATTAGAAGTAACCTAAATTAGATAAAAATATAGGCGTAAGGGCATTTTTGAAATTTACTAGTTTACGTTTAAACTTTTTCAAGTCAACATGGTCTTATTACAGAGGGTGTTGAGCGAGAAAGGAAATTACAAATTTCGACAATATCGCCGTTTAAAATCGACAGAAGAGATGTGCTGGGTCTGCACAAACAAGAACTGCACTGTCAAAGTTTATACCATTGGACCAGACGACATATTTTCACGACAAACTGGCAATCATCAACATCAACACGATAATGAACAAGTACTGAATCGCCAAAAAATTAACAACGCAGTGAAGAAGAGAGCCAACGAGGAACATTACAACGAAGCCAAGAAAGATGATTCGGCGGGAGGTGGCTGCAGATCCAAATGTGCTGAACACTTTCACCGACTCCGATATGACAAGAAAAGGGAAGAATTTGAACCGAGCCAGACTGCATTGTTATCCAAAGCTGCCAAAGTCCCGAGAGGAAGTTCATGACTATCTCAGTTCAATCTCGGTCGAATAATGTCCAGGTTGGTGTGATATTTTCCTGTAAAAGTAATTTAAAATTCCTGTGCGCGGCGGAAATTGTGATGGTGGACGGTACATTTGAATTTTGTGCAAAGTTTTTTCTACACTACTACATCGATGATAGTGCTCCTCTCCTTACAACCCTTTGGACCGCGCTCGACGCCAGCGTTTGGAGAACTACAGTGGCGTTTCGTACTCTAATTTATTAAAAAAAAGACTAATGATTTTTAATCATTATGAGATGTGAGTATGTTATCAGATTTAGGATACTAAATAATATAGTAAAAGAATATTATTTATGTTTGTGAATATAATTATTATTCTTAAATTTATATGTGTAAAAGTTTCCGGCCACAAAATATACATTGACGCAGTAGGACGTTCAAAGACGTATTTACGAATAATAGCGCGTTGAATGTTCACATTTAGTTCATAAAAGGTCGTGGGGCAAAAACATGGCTCGGGATACGCAAATCCAAATTCGTGAGAGAGTAATAAAATTTTCAAAAGAAGGAAAGTCTTCTCGTGAGATTGCTTCATTATTATCGATAGGTAAATCAACCGTGAATGATATTATTGTAAAATACCGTTGTGGATATGGTTTAAAAGATCGTCCGCGTAGTGGAAGACCAAGAAAAACGTCTAACAAAGTAGATCGTATCATTAAACTGCACAAGGAGTCGGTCCATTGATCGAGATCAACAGAAATATAAACGCTGATATTTACAAGGACATTTTAGAAAACAATTTGTTACCATATGCTGAAGAAACATTGCCGCAGAATTGGATATTTCAGCAGTATAATGACCCCAAACATACATCTAAGTTGTTAAACCAGTGGTTTTCTGCTTCAAATGTAAGAGTTATAAGCTGGCCATCTCAATCACCGGACTTGAACCCAGTAGAACACTTATGGGAAACGCTAGATCGTCAAGTTCGAAAGCACACATATTCAAATAAAGCCGCATTATTCAAATCATTGAAGGAAGAATGGGATAAAATTTCACCTGCTTGTATTAATCGATTAATTGAGTCAATGTCACATCGTTGTGCGGCTGTTATCGCTGCAAAGGGTATGGCTACAAAATATTAAGATAAAAATATAATTTAAGTCTATTATAGAGCATATGGACTAATAATTTTTCTCGTAGTACAAAGTGGCCGGAAACTTGCACATATAAATATAAGAATAATAATAATAAATATATTCACAAACATAAATAATATTCTTTTACTATATTATTTTGCTTCCTATATCTCATACTCACATCTCATAATGATTAAAAATCATTATTCTTTTTTTTAAATAAATTAGAGTACGAAATGTCACTGGCCGGAAACTTTTGCACGCCACTGTAATAACGGGCTTTTCATTTACCGTTCGCCTCATCCGAATTTTCATTAATTTTTAGAGGTCATCAAGAGTTTCCAGACTGAAACATACGCGGAAATCAACGCTGTACAAACCAGTGCACCAAAGTGTTCGACTAATAGGTACATTTCAGCATTTTTAGAAAATAAAATAATTCAATATGTACATAAAGAAATTGATGCAATAACGTTTGTCAAATGCATGTCTCACAAATATACTAATTACTGAAATATGTCTTTTGCTTAAATTTTCACACATAACCGCAACTGGGCCGTCAATATTGGGTTCGAAAAAGGTCTGTACCGCAACTCGGAACTTTTTATTGCCTTTCACCGACCTTTATTGCAACTCTCTATCAACCAAAAATTATGGTTCTAGAGATTAGATTGTGTCAAATTGGAATAAGGCTCTGATGTTTCGTCTAAGTATGCACCTGGTCCCGGATTTTACTCATTTAAAAAAGTAGTTGATTATATAAGCTAAGTATGATTCTTAAATGATCAGTGAAGCGAGAACTTATACATATTATGTTTCTCAACCTGCTTCATAAAAGATTTTTTGTAAATTTAATGCAAATAACTCCCTTCAACACTATAACTGAATCATTTCAGAAAATATACTCAATGGTTCTTCATTACTCTTTCCTGTTGTCTCGTAATCGTCGTCTTGTAAATTTGATAATACGGGTATTAGAACACTTTTTTAAACTTTTTTTTATACTTTATTTACAAAATTCAAAATAGTATTCGTATTTCAAATATTCGGAGTTTACCGTCTGCGTTACACATATGAAGAGTAAAGGTCCCCAAGATGACACGTGCAACGTAAGCGAAACTTCAGGAAGCCAGTCCCATTTGACATGGTCTTAATGGTTTATTATTAGAAAAACTACAAAACAGTAATACTATTTGCTAGATGGTAAATATTTTTAAATCAGGTATTAATGAATATTATTGACATAGTTCCACAAAAAAAAAATTTAATACATATAATTCTCATTTTTATAACAAAGCTGTGGGGACAATCTGGGTATTTTCTATAGTATTTTTACGTTATACCTGTATATACTTTTTACTTTCAATATAAGACCAACATAAATAATAACTTAATAAGGTATATAATTAACATGAAATATACAAAAAAACTTATAGATACTTAACCCATACATATAATTTTATATACAAATTTAAACTAATAGGAATCAATCAAAATACTTACAAATTTTCAATATTTTCAGGAAAAAGTTTACTTTTTATCTTTATGTTAGCAATGTTCACAGTCTAAAAATTTAGTAAGTCCAAGGTTTCAGTTTAAATACATTTTAAACGCATCTGTACATTTTCCTAATAATACTGCTTGAAACGAACACATTTTTGTGCAAGGGCCAACTAAATATACATACATAATAAGCCGAATCGATTGGAATAATGCAGATGACCTTAGATATAATCGAGGCATAGTTTTTAGGGGGTTACATCACCTTGGCGCTCGGAAAAATAGGTATAAAAATAAAAAAAAAATTTGACGCATCTATTAAATATATAAAATAATTATTCTTTTACACATATACATAGTAGTTTTATAAATAATTTGAAATAATAACGAATAAAAAAAATAAAAATGACGGAGATATGAACCACCAAGTAGGACCTTCTTTTGAAAATCCTTGCTGATGGTGTAATTATTTTCTCTGTCGTGCATCATCTGAAAAATAAAAAATATTTTTTTTCTTATTTAGAAAGGTAATAGCTAAGATGTAGCATAGGAAAAAAAATTTAAAAATTTTTTGTAAAAATGACAGCTAAATATATAATAAAAGACTGTTTTTAGTCAATTTCCACTGGTTTATTTAAATTGCGATGACGCGTTTCGCTGTCGATGCAGCTTCTTCAGATCTACATTTTACACGGTCAAGTTAGGTTTAATATTCACAGTTTTATATAATTTCTTAATTATAATATTACACATAATTAAATTACATTGGTAGTATTGGGAAATCCACACAGAGTTGGAGTTTGCTTAAATCTACCTGGTCGTTGAGTAAGGTACCTGTAGTCCTCAATCGATTTATTTGCATTGTTTCTAAAAGGTTTAGTTTTAAACCTTTTTGTTGGGTGTGTAAAATTTTGAAATTCTTGTTAAATGTGTGATTTTCTGTTAAAAGATGATTAGCAGTTAAATTAGATTTTCTAATGAAACTTTTTTCGGGTTCTGTATCAATGTCTAAATGTACGTCCATTTGTCCGATGTATGTTTTAGGACATGACCCACATGTTAATATAAACCCCGATTTATTGTCTTTATTGATTTGTGGTTTGTAGTTAAAACAATGGACGGGGGTACAATTAGACATACATCGGACATGACGTACATTTACAGAACACAGAACACGAAAAAAGTTTCATCCATAGAAAATCTAATTCAACATATGCTAATCATCTTTTAACAGAAAATCACACATTTAAAAAGAATTTCAAAATTTTACACACCCAACAAAAAGGTTTAAAACTAAACCTTTTAGAGACAATGCAAATAAATCGATTAAGGACTACAGGTACCTTACTCAACGACCAGGTAGATTTAAGCAATTCACCATTATTGAATTTATTCTCCTAACTCCAAATCTGTGTGGATTTCCCAATACTATCAATGTAATTTAATTATGTGTAATATTATAATTAAGAAATTATATAAAACTGTGAATATTAAACCTAACTTGACAGTGTAAAATGTAGATCTGAAGAAGCTGCATCGACAGCGAAACGCGTCATCACAATTTAAATAAACCAGTGGAAATTGACTAAAAACAGTCTTTTATTATATATTTATAATGAATTTCCATCAGGTAGAAGCTACAACCATCCAAAAAATGACAGCTGTTTGAAAAATAAACTCGAAATTTTGAGTTTAAAAAATTTATAACTTATGAACCTGGCACCCAATCAAAAAAATCCTATGCTACATCTTAGATAATATTATAAAGAATATGTGTTGTAAATTTTAACAAAATCGGTTAAGTAGATCTTAAGATATCTTTGTACACTAGTTTGAAAAAATTTGTTTCGAAAAAAAAACGCAAAAGAAAAAACACTACGGCGTCAGCATCTTAAAACCATTTTTTTTTAAATTACCTTCAATCTGCGATTCCTGGACTGTATATGAGGTCTTCCATCGTTGCCGCGATGTTCTCCAACTTCTTTTGAGCAGCTCTTTTCAATTTCCTGGCGTCTTTAGTCTTCTGTTGGGCTCTCATGTTGGCTATAAATATTCGTTGAGAATCCAAGTTCTCGGTAAATCGCAGCGCGCTTAGGGCAATTACAAGGTTTAATAATTGCATCTTTTGTAATACACTAATAATTAAAAATATACTTACTGCAATATAAGATGCAATTTTAACAATTTTTGTGCCATTGTAATGTACTTTTGGAGCCATAGACCAAATCACAGCGTTTAGACTTTCGTTGTTATTCTGAGTGTATCCTTCTAAACAGCGTTCTAACAAATCGGTATCAGTTAATCTATCGGAATTATTGTTATAAAGGACTGACTAAAAGAACAATATCCTTTGTCCAACTTGACCGTTTGGGCCGACTACTCTCTGCCGCGCTCACTTCTAATTGCTATAACGGAAATAATTTGATTTTTGAAATGGTTAAACGTTTAAAATATTCTTAAAAGTATAAACAATTTATCTAGTAAAAAAAAAAAATCGAGTTTTTGAAAATCCCAAGGTGGTGTAACTCCTTCAGGGAAATGATCAAATGTGTATCTACCCTAGACTAAATATCATTATATCGATTTTAACCAAGGTCAACCACACGGGCATTCGATAAGACCCAATATAAATAACCTAATTACAATATAACTTGATTTCTTTTTAATATATATATTTATGTATCGATTACAACCCTTGTTCAGTATTCTTAGTGTTTATACTTCACAACCATTAGTATGCCATCATTCATATTTTTAATCCTTTATTATACTGTTTAATTCTAGTAAAAAATAACGGTGTTACTTAACAAACACAAATTTCGTTGATAAAAAAAAATATAAAAAGCGGAAATATTTATGTTTTCTACAGTAAATGCTATTTTAATTCACAGTAAAAATACTGTCTGATAATCGTATTTTTATAATTATAAAAATAAAGTTAATTTTTCCTTCGTAAATCAAAACCACTGGAAACTAACTTAAAAATTCAGTATGTAACTTTTGTGTTTTGGATTTATCTATTCACCTATTTGTTGAATATATAAAGTTGTGACTTCATATAGTTTTTTTTTATTTCAAATCGAGATCAAATTTGTTGAATTGTTCGTCTTCTTCATTAATAGCTGTGAAAAAAACGCGGGATTTTGTTTCCATTAATAGGTAAATATTTGCCTAACCTTTTATTTATCAAGTAAGACAAGGATGACCTGATTCCGAACAGTACGAGCTGCGATGTTTCGTAACAGATATACGCAGAGACTGAGAAAAGCTGCTTAAGATGGAGTTAGGGATTTGGAATATTTTGATATAATTCTTGACTAATTGATGTCAAGTGCATGAGCTTAGAGCAGCATATCTGAGCAACATAAATCATTTGAATTTATAATTGAAGTACCTGATTCAATAATCGAATGATGTCTTACCTCTAGTGGTTTTTTTTTCATTAATCCGAATACTATAATAGGTAATACAACACGGGATGGGTAACTTTATTTTTATATGCACACCTTATGATGTTTTTACTTTTAATGATATTTAAAATTCTACTACTAAACTGAGTGAGCATCACATATAGGGTTACAAAGACATCATATAAATATACCGTACAAATAATATTTTTCCATACAAAAGCTAAAGTATTACACTATTTATTGTTACATATTTCCTTATAACTAACGATGATGTGATGTATTCTATTGTGATATGATGTAAGATATATAATTATCTTTTGTTTTTGAATGGTCGTACCTGTTTGTGTTCAGTGGAACTACTATCAATCCGATTTTCAGGACGGTCTAGCACAAGAGTTTGTTACCAGTCAAAATAGACGAAAAAAGTGGTAACTTCGCAATAATTTGCATAGAGCTGAAAATTGGTATAGGTTTAAATACACTATTACAAATAAAATATCAAAAGTCCCCACCGATCCTACGTCAGTTAAAAATTTTATTCAAGATCGAAGTCAAAAATATCGTTTTTTTTTTTTTGCATTTTTCTCGTAAACGGTAAGTGGTATTGTAAAAATAGATCAGATAAAAGTTGTAATGGTGCAATTCTCTACAAAAATTGTTCTTATACTTTTTTGTCTACGAATCACCATTCCTGAGATATCGCGATTTCAGACATCGAAAATACTAATATGCACTCTTACGCGGCCTGTATACGTCATTGGACGTTCAATATAAATAAAAATATGGAAATATTATTTTGTGTGATTCACACACTAAAATACGTACAAATTATATGATTCTGAATGAATATACACGCGGTCCCTAATTCCGCTTCGCCCGTATAATCTTGAGTAACATCTGTCAGCTACTCCATTGTTCGAGTGGCGACGGTCGTATACCTGTTCTTTTTTGAAGGATGCAAATGAAATGACTACTTTTAGTATTGAACGTAGTAGTGAACAGACGTGCTTATTGATAATATTTTTTGATTTCAATTTGTGCCGTTAAATAATTTTTAAAAAATTTCGCACTTTGACTGATAGTGAAATTAGATGGAACAAGCCAGTACATCTACGATGTACCTTGTACTAGAGTGTGAGTAAGTGAGTCGGTTTTTTGTTTTAAAAATGATTGTTTATTTTGCGGCGGTGAAGGGGCTGAAAAGAAAAAAGCGCAGAATGTTCGGCGTAAAATTTATCCTGTTGCTACACTTCCATTTAAAGAGTATATTCTGAAGGTAGCTCGGACTCGTTCTGATGACGTAGGAAAACTTGTTATTGCACGCATTGAGTATGAATATGATTTAGTTGCTGCTGAGGTTAAGTACCATAATGATTGTTATCATTCCTTTTCGAGACCTACCACTGGGAGTAAAATCGGTCGTCCTGAAGATGATTATATTACTTTGGCGATGGAAGAAATATTTGCATATATTGAAAATAGTGATGATTGTCAGTTTTCATTGGAAGAATTAAAAAATATTTGCAAAAATCCAGCTATAGATAACACTGGTCAACAAAAAAAAAGAAAATTGCTTGTTTCCTGTGATTTTTTTTTGTTTCTATCTCAAATTGACGCGTATTTTTTTAAATATGGCAACAATTTTTCTCTAACAGCTTTTGTTTTTGAGTTATAGCTAACTACCCTCATTTACTATTTTTACTTAGATTTTCGTTTTTTATTGGACACTAAAATATATTTTGTTGTTGTTTTAGATATGGCTTCGTCAAGAAGATGTTGTGTGCTTAATCCCGATTGTTTTTGCTATATTTGTGGTGAATATATATTTGCAAAATATCGAAAACCTACATCGGACTTTATGAAAACTGCGTATCATCAATACTTTAAAATAAAATTGTGTAATCAGGACAAGCCATGGGTCCCTCATATTGTATGCCAGAAATGTGTGGTATGTCTACGGTTATGGTCCAGTGGAAAAAGAGATACAATAATGTTCGTAACACCTATGATTTGGCGAGAACCTCGAGACCATCATGACGATTGCTACTTCTGCGTTGTGAAAATAAACGGAATTAACCCTGGAAATCAAAGTAAGTGGTCATATCCTAACTTATCTTCTGCTCAACGACCTCAATTAAAATCACAAGAGGTACAACCCAGCACATCTAAATCTTCTGATGATCCAAATCTCTGTGAACCCGAACGAAATACATCAAGTGAAGACTCTGATTCAGACTACAAATGTAGTCTTTCAGAACCTCAACCATTTAATCAGAAAGAACTAAATGACTTACTAAGAGATCTGAACTTACCAAAAGAAGCTTCTGAAATTTTAGCATCTCGTTTAAAAGAAAAAAATTTGCTTACTCCGGAAATCAACATTACATTTTATCGTACCCGAGAAAAAAATCTGTTACCGTATTTTTCTCAAGAGAAGGATTTAGTTTTTTTGTAACGATGTTGGTGGTATTTTGCAGCAGATGGGATTAAAACAGTATCAACCTAGTGATTGGCGTCTTTTCATGGACAGCAGCAAAAGAAGTTTAAAGTGTGTTTTGCTTCATAACGGTAACAAGTACGGATCTATACCTATTGCACATTCGACGACTTTAAAAGAAGAAATACGTAAATGTTTCTAAGGTTATGGAAAAAATTAAGTATCAAGACCACAAATGGGTCATTTGTGTTGTTCTGAAAATGGTTAACTTTCTTTTAGGTTAACAAGGGGGGTACACAAAGTTCCCTTGTTTCATGTGTCTCTGGGATAGTCGTGACAAACACACCATTGGTCACAAAAAGTTTGGCCAGTGCGGGAAGAGCTAAAAGTTGGTACAAAAAATGTTATAAACGTGCCTTTAGTTAGCCGAGACCGCATCATACTTCCACCACTTCATATTAAACTCGGCATAATGAAACAGTTTGTGAAGGCGCTTGACAAAAGTGGCGAATGTTTTAATTTTCTTTCACGCAAGTTTCCAGGATTAAGTTCAGAAAGATTGAAAGCTGGTATTTTGATGGGCCACAGATTAGGCAACTCGTGAAACATCCTAATTTTGTCAAATCAATGACTGAAGTCGAATCCAAAGCTTGGAATTCATTTGTTTTGGTTATGAGTAGCTTCTTAGGCAAAAAGAAATCTGACGACCATGTCGAGCTTGTTGAGTGCATCCTATCGAACTTGAAAGAGGTAGGGTGCAACATGAGCATAAAAATCCACTTCCTGCACTCGCATTTAGACCGATTTCCACAAAATCTGGGTGATTTTAGTGAGGAGCAGGGTGAAAGATTTCATCAGGATCTTCGGACAATGGAAGAGCGTTATCAGGGGCGGTGGGACTCACATATGATGGCAGACTACTGCTGGAGTTTGCAACGAGATCTACCTAAAATCGTTCATTCAAGGAAATCTTATAAAAGATCATTTGCTAGTGTTCAATAAAAATTTTGTTAACATAATGTATTATTTTTTTGTATTTTTTTGGCAAAATTATAAAACCGTATATTTCAAAAGGTAAAGCTGTTAGCAATCTCCCAGTATTTTTTTCATAGTCAGTGGGAAATACCATAAAAAAAATACCCCAAGACTGTGTTTATTAAGATAAGCCAAAGTTAAAGTATGGTAATAAAATTACTATAACTGAGAAACAAGATTTAATATTTATCAACAATCAGCACGATATTTTCAACAATTGGTAGAAAACATCAATCAGACTAAAATTCAATAGGATACTGTCTGATAAAAGTTAACCACAATCGTGGAGTATGCCTACTGTTAAAAAAAATGCGCTAAGTATGCACTACCTCATAGGTGGTGCGGAAATGTGTGCATATTATGTAGAATACTTCTCCAACTTTTGGAATTGCGATATCTCAGTAATGGTGAGTCGTAGGGAAAAAAGTATAAAAACAATTTTTGTAGAGAATTGCATAATTGCTACAACTTTTGTTTGACCTATTTTTACGATAACACTTATCGTTTACGAGAAAAATACGAAAAAAACCGATATTTTTGACCTTGAATAAAATTTTTAGCAGACGTAGGATCGGTGGGGACATTTGATATTTTATTTGTAATAGTGTATTTAAGACCTGTACCAATTTTCAGCTCTATGCGAATTTTTGCAAAGTTAAACGTCTATTTTGACTGTTGATCGAAATTATTATGTCGAGCGTGTACTAAGTACGGTTGATTTAGAGTTGGGATTCCTTTTAGAAAGATTTGGTTTGTAACCGGTGAAGTAGGTGTACTGAATTGGTGTTATTACTAAAATTAAGTGAATATCCAGGGTGTTCTCTAAGTTGGCACGTTTTTTAAGAGATTGCAATTCTCAATAAATTTAATGTTCTCTATACATCAGTTTAATTACTTAAAATTTTTAATTTTTTTTTGGTTCATACTCTGTAATAAAGTCTTAATATTAACATACTTTCTCTTTAAAGCTTTGTTTACGGTTCTTTGTTAAATAAAAATCACTTTATGTAGTAAACATTCTGGCATCTAGCAAAAAATTGTTTAGCATTTTTTAATACTTTCTCTAGCGCCGTAGCACAATTTAGTGAATTGTTTTATTTTAATGAATAATATAACTTAGGTAAAAACACCCTGTATATCAATAACAAACATTTGTTTTATTTGCATTTTAGATAGGAATAGTCACGAAAAATGCTTAAGATACTACATAGTAGTCGTGATAGATTGATAGAAATTTTTAAACTTCTTTGTTAGATCGTAATTTTGATAGTTTTTGAAAAAATTAAATCTGATTTTACAGTCCCTGGCCAAATTATTAGACGCACTGTATTTTTTTTAGTAATTTTATGTTTCTTAAGAGTTTTTATGCAATAATGGTATATTTAAACTACAATATTATTGATTTTTATTTAAAAGAATTGTTGTAGACTACATATTTGTATTTATTTTTAACATATGGCAACACTGTGTTGACAAAGTGATACATGAACGTAAATAAGTACAAACCTGTATCAGTCGCGCTCGGAATCGAGTCAGGTACGGACGTGTTTCTGTGGCTTTATGGACTGTGATTGTTTGTTTAACAGTTTTATACTACTCAGTTATTAGTTTATTTTGTATGCAGTGTTTTAAAAAAGTAATTGGACTATTTTTATTATGGGTAGAAAAGGCGATCTTTCACCACGAAAAAAGCTTGAAGGCCCTTGTGATTGCGAAAACCGAGAAATATCACGAAGATTGGAGGTTTCTGAAGCTAGTGTACGACGCATAAAAAAGAAAATTGAGTCAGGGAAGGAATTAAGCCCGAAAAGAAAGAAAAGATGCGGTAGAAAACCAATTTTCACTCCACGGTCAGAGAGATGTTTGAAGAAAATTTGTGTAGAAAACAGATTTGCTACCACAAAGGTAATAAAATCACAACTCCAGGATGCTAGCGTAAATGCTTCTGCGCACTGTTCGAAGAAAATTGATAGAATTAGATTTTAAGGCCTGTCGCCCCGCCAGGAAGCCCAAGTTAACAGCTGCAATGAAAGCAAAGCGCCTGAAGTGGGCCAAACAATGGCAAGACAAAGATGTGGACTTCTGGAGATCGGTAAGATACAGCAATTTAATCAATAATTGATACATTATTATCATTTTCAGTTAAATAAAGCAAATAAACATGGAAGTTTATATATTTTTCCTATTTTTGACAGGTCTGCTTCAGTGACGAAAGCACATTCGAAATTTTGCAGAATAAAGCTCAGTATGTGCGTCGTCGTCATGGAGAAAAGTTTCATCCTGATTGTGTCGTCCCGACGGTTAAACATCCCACCAAAGTGATGATTTGGTCAGTCATCAGCGGCAAGGGCACTGGACGTCTGTACGTCGTCAAAGGAATAATGAGGCAAGATCAGTACAAAGAAGTATTACAAAATCGGTTGATTCCGCAGCTCAGAGAATGGTTTCCAAATGGGGAACCATTCACTTTCATGCAAGATGGAGCTCCCTGCCACACTGCTCGGTCTGTTAAAGCTTTTTTGGCAGAAAATATCCCTCTGTTGGATTGGCCCTGATATGAACCCCATTGAAAATGTGTGGGAGTTGATGAAAAGAGAAGTGGCTAAAGATGTGATTACCAACAAAACCCAGCTCCTAGAAAAAATTATTCATGTGTGGAATCATCATCCTCAAATGCAGGAGACAGTATAATGTTGCATTGACAGCATGCTGCGCAGAATTAAAGCTTTGGTAGCGACTAAAGGTGGCTCAACTAAATATTGACTTTTACTAACATTAATTTCACTTTTTAAAACTTAATAAACTTATGCTTTTCTAAATTAATGCTGTTTTATTTATGTCAAATAAATAGGTAATTGAGTGGATAATATAAAAATAAAAAACAAATCAATTTAAAATAATAAAACGGTACAATATCACTCGGTAATTAATATTTTACATGAAATCTTGCAGTGCGTCTAATAATTTGGCCAGGGACTGTACATAGTAGTCGTGATAGATTGATAGAAATTTTTAAACTTCTTTGTTAGATCGTAATTTTGATAGTTTTTGAAAAAATTAAATCTGATTTTATATTGTGGAATAATTTATCAGTAAATGAAAAATTGAGATATTTTGAAATAGTGTTCCACCGAGTTCTATTCTACAGAAAGGTTGGTATAAAAATCTATTACTTTTTAACGTACGAAATACAAAATATAAATATCCTGTATACCGATACAATCAATATTTGTATACATATTATAATTAATTGCTCAAAATTATTTGTCTTCGATTTTTGCCATCAGTATCAGTTATTTCTTTATAATATACGATGTGTCCCAAAAATCATTTAACTTTGCTACATTATAAATATTTTGTGCTTAAGGATTACAATAAGTTCATTTTTTCTACAAATTTTTAAAAATGTATATGCATTATACATATCACATTATGAGTATTGTGTCTTAATTTTCTAATTTGTGCTTTGAATAGGTATAAATTCAATTCTTGGGATACAAAGTATTTTTTTATACTACAGTTTTTAAATAACGACTAGGTTCGTATATTATCGAAGAAAAGTACATAGAATAAGGTAACAGTGTGGATTTTTTAGTAGAAAACATCAAGTGTGTTATATATACATATTACAATAGCATTTGAAAATTACACTGTGTGTAATTTTTTAAGTTATGGAAAAATAACCATATACGGACACCACTACGTGATAGTAGACCAAAAAAAAAGACCCGTGTCTCCCAGTTTTTCCGAAAGTCATGCACTTTTTTTTTATGGGCCCCCAAAGATTTGAGGCCTGGGTGTAATTTTTGCAAAAAAACTCATCATATTCTGAGGCTCATATCTTGCAAACCGTTCGGAATTTTAATTTACTTTCTGTGGCAAAGTTATAGCCCTTGTCATAAGGAACAAAAATTGTGAACATTTAAAGTAAAAAAAACTTCATCTTCAAGATCAAAATAGCTAAAAACTGTAAAAAATTCGATTTTTTTTACCTTTTTTTTCCCTGTTTAGGCCCATAGCTAGCAAACCGTTCAAAATTCAAGGAAACAATCAACTACAAAAATGTAGCTAAGATCTTAGTAAACAACTTTCTAGAATATATGAACTTCCTAGGAATGATTCTTAACACTGTTTAGGTAGCCGCAAAAGTTAAAATTTTCCCGAAAAATCTACTTTTTTAAAGTTTTTTGCGATTTTGATCTGGAAGATGAAATTTTTTGGATTTTATATGTTCACAATTTTTGTTCTTTATGACAATAGCTACAACTTTGCTTCAGAAAGTAAATCAAAATTCCGAACGGTTTGCAAGATATGAGCCTGAGAATATGATCAGTTTTTTGCAAAAATGACACCGAGGCCCCAAATCCTTGGGGCCTCATAAAAAAAAGTACATGAATTGGGCCAAAACTGGGAGCCTCGGGTAAAAAAAGACCTGTGTCTCCCAGTTTTTGCCCCAAGTAATGCATTTTTTTTTTATGAGGTCCCAAAGATTTGGGGCCTCGGTGTCATTTTTGCAAAAAACTGATCATTTTTGCTCAGGCTCATATCTTGCAAACCGTTCGGAATTTTGATTTACTTTCTGAAGCAAAGTAGCTCTTGTCATAAAGAACAAAAATTGTGAACATATAAAATCCAAAAAATTTCATCTTCCAGATCAAAATCGCAAAAAAACTTTAAAAAAAGTAGATTTTTCGGGAAAATTTTTCACTTTTGCGGTTACCTAAACAGTGTTAAGAATCATTCCTAGGAAGTTCATATATTCTAGAAAGTTGTTTACTAAGATCTTAGCTACATTTTTGTGGTTGATTGTTTCCTTGAATTTTGAACGGTTTGCTAGCTATGGGCCTAAACAGGGAAAAAAAAGGTAAAAAAAATCGAATTTTTTACAATTTTTTGCTATTTTGATCTTCAAGATGAAGTTTTTTTTACTTTAAATTCACAATTTTTGTTCCTTATGACAAGGGCTACAACTTTGCCACAGAAAGTAAATTAAAATTCCGAACGGTTTGCAAGATATGAGCCTCAGAATATGATGAGTTTTTTGCAAAAATTACACCCAGGCCTCAAATCTTTGGGGGCCCATAAAAAAAAAAGTTCATGACTTTCGGAAAAACTGGGAGACACGGGTCTTTTTTTTTTTTTTGGTCTATTATCACGTGGTGGTGTCCGTATATGGTTATTTTTTTTCGTGTTGCACTGTGTTACTTATTAAATTAACAAATGGCCTGGAATTTTTTAATACTTGTTCCAATTTGTAAGATTTAGATTTTTCATTATGTTATCAATATCATTTTTATAGTACACCATCTCATATTAATGTCTTTTATAGAAAGGCAGATGTTCCACATGCGCAGAGGTCCCCGAAAGAAGACCGCTTCCCAAAAAAGTCATTAAAAGTGAAAAAAAAAAACAGGTGGAATGGCATTTTTTTATAATCTCACTATACTGTTATCATTGTTTTCGAAAAACAAAAAAAATTACCCCCCGTGGATTTTCAAAAAATTGCTTGAAAAAATCTAAACAAATTCATACGTATTCCTTATAGAAAAACAAAACTTTTTTGTTCTATGAACCTGGATTCTAAAGTGCGTTGTTTTCAAAAAAAAAATTTAATGTTTTATAATTTATATAATTTTATTTTTAATTTTATTAATTGTTAATTACACAGCCCCACAAAAAAAAAGTGGGGTATAGTTTTGATGCGATATATCAGATCCGTAGTATTTTTGCCCGCTGATCACGAATCTGACGTCAGAATATCGCCATCACATCTCAATTTTTTTCTAACCTCAAAAAATAGGTAAAAATTAGTAAAAATTAAGAAAAATATACTCCTAAAACATTGATTCAAGCTTTTTCATGAATCCAAAGATGTATTAATATGTATTCGGACACGCTAAGCTAATATTCATCGGTTGGATTAGCCATACAGTTCTGTTTTCTTTCTAACCTCAATAAATCAGACAGATATAGTGCTTCTGGAATGCAAAAACGAATTCAAATTAAAATTCAATCGATCCTTACCAAATTTGGTACACGGGGATTTTTTGGGTCGCTGATCACGAATCTGAGGTTGGATTTGCAAAATTCAAGATGGCAGATGTTTTCGCGCCATTTTGAACGCCGAGAAAATTCATCGGTCGATTTTTATTCTTACTACCAGGGCACCTCCACGTGGTGACGGTGGGCAACGGTGTTACTCCAGTAGCCGGCAGAGTCCCTGGATAACGGCTTAGATGCCGTCATGGCAGGTAAAACAAAGAGAATTACGATGCAGGGACTCGGAAACCCAGTATCGGCGGTTGGTCAGGGTGGGAAAGCGGGCCCGCAGCCGTCGTTATCCAGCGACCGTAGCTCTTCATGTGTGGGTGACTTGGCTCATGTAGAGTATAATGCTACAAGAAAACGGTCTCACGGTACAAGGACTTTTCATAAGTGCGATAAAAACAGTGATTCATTTTGTTATATTTGCTGTCAACACGTATTGAGTAAAATGGGGTCACCGATAACGGATAAGATTAAAACCTTATATAAGGATTGTTTTAACATTGAAATACAGCACCAGGATACAGATTGGGTTCCCCACATCATTTGCAGTTCTTGCAAAATAATGTTGTACATCAATAAGAAGGCGATTAAATATTCCAGACCAGCAATATGGAATAGACCATACAGTGAAAATGATTGCTACTTTTGTATGAATGTTGTATCTAGGCATAACCGAAAAAATAAAAGCACTATAACGATGTTTCGCCAGTAACAAGACCAACTAAACTAAATCCGCCTTCTGAACCACTTGATGCTGATGTTATGGAAACAAATGATTTCACCTTATCAGTTCATGCAGAAAACATTGAGACTGTCGAAAAAGATTCAAACACTGTTACTAATGAATGTTTTAGTGACAATCTATCATATACTAGTGACACAGATAAAGAATTTCTACCATACAACCGTAAACCAGAACCAATATTCGTATCACAGTCAGAACTTAGTGATCTAGTCAGAGATTTAGGCTTATCCAAAGATGGTTCAGAGCATCTTGCTTCCTTTTTAAAGAAAAGACATTTACTTAAGCCAGAAGCTACGATTTCTTATTATAGAAACAGAGATGAAGAATTTCGAAAATATTTCACAATGGACGAGGAATTGTCACTTTCATATTGTACCGATGTAAAAGGTCTAATGGATAAATTTCAAAATAATAAGTCATACGATCCTGAAGAATGGAGACTGTTCATTGATTCTTCTAAACGGAGCATTAAGGCAGTTTTGCTGCATAATACCAACGTTTACGCTCCCATTCCGATTGCTCATTCCACAGTTAAGGAAGAGCAATATGAAAAAATGAAGCAGCTTATGATAAAAATAAAATATGCTGATCATAACTGGCAAAATTTGTGGAGATCTGAAAATTGTAACAATATTGCTTGGCCAACAGTCAGGGTTTACACTTTATCCCTGTTATAAATGTCTGTGGAATAGCAGAGACAGGGAACGTCATTATAAGAAAAAAATTTGGCCAACAAGAGAATCGTTCACTCCTGGTGAAAATAATGTATTGTTTCCACCATTGGTAGATCCAGGAAAAGTCCTTATTCCCCCCGCTTCACATTAAGCTTGGACTTATGAAGCAATTCACGAGAGCATTAGATACAAACGGCCCATGTTTCAAATATTTGCATAAAAAATTTCCGAAATTTTCTGAAGCTAAAATTAAGGCAGGCGTATTTGACGGGCCACAAATAAGAAAATTGTTTCAAGATTCATTATTTGTTACTAAAATGAAATAAAGTTGAAAAAGCTGCTTGGCTTAGTTTTAAAGAAGTCGCAACAAACTTTTTGGGAAATAAGTACAAGTACAAAGAAATAGTCGAGAAAATGGTAAAAAAATTTTCAAACATTAGGTTGCTTAATGAATCTAAAATTACATTTCCTGGACTCCCACATCGATGATTTCTCAAATAATCTTGGTGACTACAGTGAGGAGCAAGGGGAACGTTTTCACCAAGATCTGAAAATCATAGAAAATCGGTATCAAGGACGATGGGATGACTATATGCTAGCGGACTATTGCTGGTCGCTAAAAAGAGAAAACAAGTCCTCAAAAGCGTTTGGGCAGAAAGCCTTTGAATAGGTCATTCGCGGAAAAAGAACAAGATACAGCCAAAAAAAGGAAAGTTAGGCGCGGGTCTAACCTTCGCAATTCTAGGGCTTAAGGGTCTACTATTTGAGAGTATATGGTTTTAAAAGTCCTGGTTTTGAGTTTATTGGGTCTCATTTTTAAAGTTACAGGGTTATTGAGGTCTATTTTTTGAGGTTACAGGGTGTGGGAGTCTAAGGTTTCAGGGTTTAGGGTTTTTAGAATATCAGGTTTGAGGATTCCCCAACTTTATACCAAATTTGGTAGGAATCGGTTGGTTTTCAAAAATTTTGTCCGCCATCTTGGATCCGCCATTTTGAATTTTGCAAATCCGACCTCAGATTCATGATCAGCAACCCAAAAAACCCCCGTGTACCAAATTTGGTAAGAATCGGTTGAATTTTAATTTGAATTCGTTTTTTGCATTCGAGAAGCACTATATCTGTCTGATTTATTGAGGTTAAAAGAAAACAGAACTGTATGGCTTAATCCAACAGATGAATATTAGCTTAGCGTGTCCGAATACATATTAATACATCTTTGGATTCATGAAAAAGCTTGAATCAATTTTTTAGGAATATATTTTTCTTACTTTTTACCTATTTTTTGAGGTTAGAAAAAAATTGAGATGTGATGGCGATATTCTGACGTCAGATTCGTGATCAGCGGGCAAAAATACTACGGATCTGATATATCGCATCAAAAGTATACCCCACTTTTTTTTTGTGGGGCTGTGTTATTAATTTATATAATTTTTATAAAATTTTGCTTGAAATGAATCGACCTGTTCTGACCAAATTGATATTAATATAATCCTGTAAATTTTCTTAGATTAAAAAGGGAGTAAGAATTTATGCAAAGTATAAAGCAAAAGTATAAAGACTTGTAAAAATACAAGAATACTTTTCTTTACATAAACAATTAAACTATATATGCGGTTTTCTCCTAAGAGCATTGGTGGACCCCCAGAAGCCAAGATTTTATGTGACTGTATATTATGCTTTTTTGTTTTCAATGCTTTGGGCTACTCCATCTTAGACCGTAGAAAGATGGTAGAAGCCAAGATTTTATGTGACTGTATATACGCTTTTTTGTCTTCACTTATCATGCGAGAATTTTTTTCTTACTGATGAGTCCACTAATGCTCTTTGGACGAAACCTCATATATTTTATAATTGTTTATGTTAAAGAAAAGTATTCTTGTGTTTTTTTACAAGTCTTTCTCTTTATACTTTTACTTTATACTTTGCATAAACTCTTTTTTCTTTTTAATCGAAGAAAATCTCTTGTTATTTTTGTGTGAAGTCTCCCATTGAGAATCAATCAGGAATATATTAACATCTATTTAGTCCAAACAGGTAGATAAATTCATTTCATGTAAAATTAATAAAATGTATGTAAAAAACATAAGGCAATATTGTAACCTAGAAATAACAAGTTAGTCTCTTATTTTTAAGATAAACAACAAATATTAATCAAATTAGGAACCACCTTATTTTACCTTTAAATTAAATGAACCAAAGTTTAATAGTTCTTTAATTTCTGTATTATATATTGTTACCTTTGATATATAATTATTTCTGTGACATACACCAACAAGTGTAATTTAATCGGCACTATGTTTAATAATATCTTTTGATTAAAATTAACAGAAACATTTATAAATACTATTTAACAAATATTAAAAAGAAAATAACAATACACTAACAAATAATATAATACTAATAGGAATTAAAAGACATTGTAAATGATTAAATCTGAAAAAAAAAAATTGAAATCTGCTTAAAATTATTATCGCTTAGACTGCTCTACGTAAGTATATCTATCACTTCCTGGTCCTTCTGTTAACTTGACTCCTTTTCTGGCGATAGAATATCTTTTCATAAAAAGAGTATTATCAGTTAAAATTGTAAAGGAATTATTTTTTAATATTCCTGTGATTGGTTTAGCTGAGTCAAATCTGAGGCGCAAATGTCTCTGAACTTTTGCATGTCCACTTTATTGAAAAAAAATACTTTCAAATTTTTAAAGTGCTTAGTAGAGCCCATCTGCATATAATAAATAATAATATAATAAATAAGTATAATAAATCCACGATTTTAATTTGTCAAAATTTCTAATAGGATTTCAAAATGAATTTTCAATGGAAAAGTTTAGCGCCAATTTTTGAATTTTAGATTTTTTTATTTGTAAATTTCGGAGGGTTGTATACTTGATGGAAATTCATTATAAATATGTAATGAAAGGCTGTTTTTAGTCAATTTCCACTAGTTTATTTATAATTGCGATGACGCGTTTCGCTGTCGATGCAGCTTCTTCAGATCTACATTTTACCTTGTCAAGTTAGGTTTAATGTTTACAATTTTATATAATTTCTTAATTATAATATTACACCTAATTAAATTATATCGATAGTATGGGAAAACCCACACAGTCATGAAACAATAATTTTAATAAAGAACCTATTAACAAAAAACAAAGTAAATGAAGTTATAAAAAATGGACATAATTATTTTTATTAAGAACTTGCCTAAGACAAAATTATTTTTCATTTAACAATAAATTCTACAATAGTAAGGAAGGGTTAATTATGGGGAGTCCATTACTTGCTGAAATCTTCATGGACAGTATTGAAACAATGATATATTTAACAACCATAATAACATTAGTAATAATTGTCTATACTGGTATCGATACGTAGACGATATACTTGTTTGCTTTACAGGTACGGACAATTAACTCACTTTTTACAGTACATTAATTCTTTACATAAAAATATCAGTTTTATAATGGAAGGAGAAGTCGAAAGAAAAATCACCTTCCTAGACTTAACAATCAGTAAAACCATGAAAAAAACATGAATTTGTAATATATCACAAACTTGTCATACAGATACCACAATTCACAATAGTTCTCACTATCCTAATCATCATAAACTCGTGGCTTATCATAGCTTTATACATAGACTAACTAATATCCCCTTATCAGGAGACAATTTTGCTAAAGAATTAAACTACATAAAACAAGTAGTCGTTAACAACGGTTATTCAGTTACTTTAATCGATAACATTGTTAGGAAAAAACTTAGAAACAAGGCTATCTCAGAAATATACCCATGTTTTAAGAACAGAAAAACCACATTTAATTGCTTAATCTATTTTGGCAAACCAACAGAAAAACTGGGAAAATTAACATAGCTTACAAGACTAACAATACTATAGGGAAATATCTCAAAAACTACAAACCACAAGTCAATAGAGACAATAAATCAGGAATATATCAATTAACATGTGGGTCCTGTCTTAAAACATATATAGGACAAACTGGACGTACATTTATACAAAGAATTACAGAACACGAAAAAAGTTTCATCCATAGAAAGTCTAATTCAACATATGCTAATCATTTTTTAACAGTCAGAATCAAACATTTAATAAGGGTTTAAAACTAAACCTCTTTAGAGATAATGCAAATAAATCGATTAAGGCTACAGGTACTTTACTCAACGACCAGGTAGATTTAAACAATTCACCATTATTGAATTTATTCTCCTAATTTCATGTCTGTGGGTTTTTCAATACTATCAATATAATTTAATTAGGTGCAATATTATAATTAAGAAATTATATAAAATTGTAAACATGAAACCTAACTTGGCAGTGTAAAATGTAGATCTGAAGAAGCTGCATTGACAGCGAAACGCGTCATCGCAATTATAAATAAACTAGTGGAAATTGACTAAAAACAGTCTTTTATTATATATTTTTCATTTCTGCAAAAAATTAGAAAAATTATTTGGACGATCCTAAAAAAATTCAAATAAACTCCTTATTGAATAACAAATCCTTTTTTTCCTATAAACCTGGGTCCTGGAGTACGCTGCTTTCTAAAAAAAATGCATTCAGAGTTTTTTCTCGAGAGCAACGCACTTTAGAATCCAGGTTTATAGAACAAAAAAGTTTTGTTTTGCTACGAGGAATACGTATGAATTTATTTACATTTTACAGGCGATTTTTCGAATTTTAAATTTTTGCACCAACAAAACCTGTTGTAACTCGCGATCGGGATTTCCAAAAAAAATACACAGGGTGTCATTTTTTATTTTTTTTTTCGAAAACAAGGATAATAGTATAGTAAGGTTATAAAAAATGCCATTCCACCTGTTTTTTTTTTCACTTTTGATGATTTTTTTGGGAAACAGTCTTCTTTCGGCAACTTCTGCGCGTGCGGAACATTTTATTTTCAAAATCGCCCAACGGCTTTCAAAACTAGAGTCTTTAAGCTTTAATTTAAGCCCTCGCAAGCCGCTCTACGTGGCTCCAAATTTTGGCTTGGTGGGAGGGTCCGGTTTAAAAAGAATGAGCCATATATATATATATATATATATATATATATATATATATATATATATAAACATATATATATAAATATATATATATATATATATATATATATATATATATATATATATAAATATATATATATATATATATATATATATATATATATATATATATATATATATATATATATATATATATATTCAACGCCAAGACACCGACCAGTGATCAACGCTTTGAAAAAGATGGATGAGATTCCATCGAAACGTCAGCGAAACCGTCCATCAAGGGACTTTAAGCTAATACGGGATATCCAAAAAACCACTACTACAGTTCACACCCGAGAGAACATTCGTCAAAACATATATATATATATATATATATATATATATATATATATATATATATATATATATATATATATATATACATATATATATATATATATATATATATATATATATATATATATATATATATATATATATATATATATATATATATATATATATATATATATATATATATACATAAATAAATAATATTTTTGGTCAAATTTAAAGGAATTGGATAAAAGATGACATCAAATTTTCTCAGTGTAGCTAGTCGTTAGTGTGCGAAGGCCATTTTTAACGATTCTAAAAAAATTCAAATAAACTCCTTATTGAATAACAAATCCTTTTTTTCCTATAAACCTGGGTCCTGGAGTACGCTGCTTTCTAAAAAAAATGCATTCAGATTTTTTTCTCGAAAGCAACGCACTTTAGAATCCAGGTTTATAGAGCAAAAAAGTTTTGTTTTGCTACGAGGAATACGTATGAATTTATTTTACATTTTTCGAATTTTGAATTTTTGCACCAACAAAACCTGTTGTAACTCGCGATCGGGATTTCCAAAAAAAATACACAGGGTGTCATTTTTTATTGTTTTTTTCGAAAACAAAGATAATAGTATAGTAAGGTTATAAAAAATGCCATTCCACCTGTTTTTTATTCACTTTTGATGATTTTTTTGGGAAACAGTCTTCTTTCGGCGACCTCTGCGCGTGCAGAACATTTTATTTTCAAAATCGCCCAACGGCTTTCAAAACTAGAGTCTTTAAGCTTTAATTTAAGCCCTCGCAAGCCGCTCTACGTGGCTTCAAATTTTGGCTTGGTGGGAGGGTCCGGTTTAAAAAGAATGATCCGTATATATATATATATATATATATATATATATATATATATATATATATATATATATATATATTCAACGCCAAGACACCGACCAGTGATCAACGCTTTGAAAAAGATGGATGAGATTCCATCGAACGTCCGCGAAACCGTCCATCAAGGGACTTTAAGCTAACACGGGATACCCAAAAAACCACTACTATATTTCACACCCGTGAGAACATTCGTCAAAACATATATATATATATATATATATATATATATATATATATATATATATATATATATATATATATATATATATATATATATATATATAAATAAATAAATAATATTTTTGGTCAAATTTAAAGGAATTGGATAAAAGATGACATCAAATTTTCTCAGTGTGGCTAGTCGTTAGTGTGCGAAGGCCATTTTTAATGAAAAAAAAAATCTATTGTAACGAACTTCAAATTTGCACCTTTTTGTAGATATTATTTTGGAATAAGAATATCTTGCACAGTCACATGATTGTTATCTTCAAAACAACTTTATGAAAATTTTAATAACTTGTTTTATTATTTTTTTTTTTTTATGCGAACAAAACCTGTAATACAGGGAAATCCCGAAAGCGCTTCAGGATCGATGCGTAAGCGAAAAAAAGCTATTCACGATGGTCTTGAATCGTTGCAAATTGTACACGATGGGAAACAGAGTTCTTCTAATCATTGTAAAGGAATGAGGTTCTTTATATAAAAAAATTTTTTTGAAAAGGGTTATACTAAGAATAAGCAGCTCAACTTCATAGGGATGTGATAAATTGATCTTAGTGTATTTCTAGCATGTACCACTCTGGAAGGAATTAAATGGGCTACTTCCATCGAACACTTTTTAAGAAAGTACTTATAGAATAGACTAGATTCGTCAACCGTTCTTCGATGTTTGAAGGAATCAAGGGTGCTGGTTAGTTCTGCATCCCCAATTAGGCCGATGGTTCTCTTTTAAATAGATTCTAACAAATGCAGTGTATGTTTGGGAGCAAAGCCCCAAACATGGGAGCAGTGTACCAGTGTTGAGGGATGGTATAGAATTAAAAGTTGTCGCGTTTTCTAGTCCGAAATAACATTCCCAGCTTTTGGAAATCTCTCTTTGCTATGTATGTAACATGTTTTTGCCAAGTTAATGCCCAGGAAGTTGAATAGTAATGCCAAAGGAATGTGCCGAGATAACTGTGTCGAGTTCGGCAACGTCAGGTCTTTATAGAAAAAAATGCCGTCTGAGCCTTAAATTTTACTTATCACCCTAAGACAGAATTTTCTTTTAGGTTTTTGTTGAGTTGAACAACTTCCTGCTGTCTGCGGACAATTGCACGGGTAGCTGATGTTCCAGCTTACTGTCATTGGATTCCTGGTCTTTTCTAGCGGATCGTTAACGTCAAAGAGAAAAAGTATTGGAGACTACATGAAGCCTTGAGACACATTGGCATTGGTGAATTATCACTCGTAAAGAACGCACTCTGAGCCATAAACAAAACCTTTCCGGAATACCACAAGAATGTAGCTTAGCCAACAATTTATCATGCCGAACACGGTCGAATGTTTTGTACATATCAAATCACCTGCTCGAGATTCTTCAAAGTGGTCGATTGCGTTGTACCAAATGTGTGTGACATAATTTAGTTCTCCTGTTGCTATATTGAGCACCGCTTCCAGGTAAGTTTCAAGATTATTGAAAGCAATGGAGTTGGTCTACGGAAATAACACTGAAAGAGACGATGTGATGTGGCGTGGATAACTATCGGAGAGTTTTCAGGTGAAAAATGAAGGCGCTATTTGTCCAATTTGGTTATGGAGGCAATTATAAGAAATAGTGTAATGGAAAGAGGAGAAACAATTTTCAGAAATAACCACCAATGCCTTGCTGATACGGACGACCTAACGTTACTGGTGAAAACAAAAAATGAACTCAAGAGAACTATGGCAAAATTAGAGGGCGAAGCAAGAAAATATGGATTAATAATAAATGAGAAGAAGACAAATTACATGATTATGGGAGTGAGCAGAGGGGAAGATGAGGAAAACCTGAGGATAATCATTGGAAGCGGTAAAAATTACGAATTCCAGAAAGTGGAAGAATTTACATATTTGGGGGTAGTACTGGAGAAGAATGGACATGAGGGTAGGGAGATACAAACGAGAATAGCGAAAAGAAACCAAAAATTTGGGAGCTTGAGCATGTTATTAAAAACCAAACACCTATCTAGGAAGACCAAAATGCGAATATATCAAATTATAATAAAATCAATGGTGACGTATGCTTGTGATACCTGGGTGTTTAACAAAAAAGAAGAAGAGTAACTGGAAACATGGGAACGAAAAATGCTGAGAATTATCCTGGGAGGAATAAGGACGGAAGAAGGATGGAGGAGAAGAACAAACCTGGAGGTTTATGCACTCTACAGGGAACCAAGAATAACAACATATGTGAAGACACAACGTTTGGGATGGCTGGGACATATACAGCCGATGCCGAGAGAGAGAATGCCGAAGATAGTACTACATAGAAAGCTTATCGGAAGAAGACGGAGGGAAAACCGAGGACGAGGTAGATGGAGATGGTGAAAAGGGATCTTAGGAGTATGGATGTCGGCGAGTGGAAGTGGGAGGCAATGGAGAGAATCCGGTGGAGAGGAGTTGTGAGCAATTTTGAACATTGTTGTGAATATGAAATGTAAATGAGGCCCGAGGCCTACAAGGCCGGTAGCGCTGTTTAATAATAAATAAATGGAGCTGGTCGGTAATTGTTTGGCAAGGTTTTTTGTCTAGGTTTCGGGTGAACTCTAGCACATTTCCAGCAGGGAGGAAATATTCCTTTTTTGTAGTCTGTAGATGACTTCAAAATTTTTTGAGTAATATGGCAGGTTATAGGCATTCAAACGACCAAACTTTGATCTATACTTTGATCCCTTGTGTTTGATAAATATGTGTTACAGAAATTATAATGAAGAAAATAAATTGTATAAATTGGATAACAGTATTAAAATAAACTCATACCGTAATCTTGAAACTACTACTGGTAAAATAGTTATAGAATTACTAAATTAGAAAGTAAAATTTTTAAATTAGTCATATTTTTGTAACGTTATTTCAAGTTATAGTCAAATTTGTAAAAATAAAAACATGTGAACAACATAAACGTTTTAAAAACAGCAATGTTTAAGTTTTGCATACATATATATTATTAAGTGTATTTGAAAATATTCGTATTATTCAGAGTGTTTAAAAAGACCCGTTGGATCTATTTTGTCAATACTACCTTTTTCCTTTCACAACACCCTGCACAAACTTGTGAAAGATGTTTGTATTGTCAATATTAATTAGTTAATTTGTCAATAGTTCTGCTAGAAGAAAAATGATGATAAAATTCAAATATTAAGTTACTGAAATTATGACGATTTTATGATGATAATTTTTATGTTCCCAAGTTTAATACTTTTAACTAGAATTTTAAAGTCTTGTCCTCTAGTTTCTCATAAGTATAAATAGCTCGTTAGAAAAAACTTTTTTTTACTGACCACAGAGAAGTGACGTTGTCTTCGAGCATCTAGACACAATACATGTTGCCAAATTAAATTAAAGCCCTTCAAAATGTTTCTTAGCTATTTTTGCTAGGCTTCTAGTTTTTATATCTACACACACCGTGTTGTTACATGTTTTTTGCATTTATATATAGTTTCAGCTTGAGTTAGATGCTTGAAGAGAGTCATATTTAACGTATCTTAATTTTGTTTAAAAATTTCCTAGACTTTGTAATTCTTTGGTATTAATAATATTTTTAACATATTCTTTTATTTACATCAATCTCTGTTTTAATCACACACTGGCTCAGCAATCATTTTATTTTCTTTTAGAGTACTAACAAAATTTAATCTTACATTACATACTTGCGTCAACAGGCAAACCTTTTGTCGATTTGCCCTGATACATAGTACTCGTAGTATGATCTTTATTACATGTATTTTTTAACAGTACCAGTTTTTACGAGGTGCTACTTGTAGTACTATAATGACATATTTCGCTGGTTGCCCGATTGATTTTAGTATAAATGGGCTCCAGTTTACCGATACTATTTATAGGGTCGCCGGGTTTATGCATTCTTTTCTGATAAGGGTTGTGATTGTTCGTAACTAGCTTTACTCCATTTAGATGAGTTGGAATTGTTGTATGGGGTCTGTTGGTGTAGACATTGCAACTATAAGAAAAAAAGAAGGATGGTGTTACTTATTACACAGGGGAACAGCTATTTTGGTGTAGAGGTTTTTTGAGCTGATTCTATATCAATTTGATGTCCTGAATTCAAATAACGTATTCATTTGTACCTAGGAGCTCAAATTTTTAAGATATACAATTTTAGAGAAATATAAGTTACATTATTGTAACTCAAATCCGTAAGTGTAGTAAACAAAAGTAGATACGAAATTTTTATTTTAGTTATACAAAATACAATATTATGTCGTACTTACAAACAAAAAAAAAACATTGAAGAAATGAAATAGTCACTCAACACTTGGAAAGCTTCTTTTCCGCGACATTCTTGAATGTTTTTTTTAAACAGTCCCTTTTTAAACTCCAGCAGTAATCTGCCATCATGTGCATGTCCCATCTTCCTTGGTAGCGGTCCTCCATAACTTTAATATCTTGGTGAAATCTTTCACCTTGTTCCTCACTCATGTCTCCTAAATTTTCTGGAAAACGGTCTAAGTGGCTGTGTAAATAGTGTATTTTAATACTCATATTGCACCCTAAGGATTTGAAACTATTAAGCATCTTGTTAACTATTTCAACATAGTTTTGAGCTTTATGTTTGCCTAGAAAATTTTCTACAACTGCAACAAATGATGTCCAAGCTTCTCGTTCAACTTGATTCATTGAATTTATGAAGGCAGGATCCTTAATTAATTGTCTTATTTGTGGGCCGTCAAATATCCCTGCTTTGAGTTTTTCTGTGCTCAACTGATGCATTTTTACCCCTATATATGCAAAACAAGACCCACTCTTATCAAGAGCCTTTACAAATTGCTTCATTAAGCCCAACTTTATATGTAACGGAGGAAGTATGATTTTTTCTCTTTCAACCAAAGCGTCGTTAATGACATTCTTTTCCCCAACGTCCATGTTTTCTCTCTGAGGCCAATCTTTTCTAACCCAGTGGTGTGTTTTGTCCCTACTATCCCAGAGGCACAAGAAACACGGATATTTCGTGTAACCACTTTGCTGCCCAAGAAGAAAGTTTACCATTTTTAAGTCTACACAAATCATCCATTGATGTTCGTAATACTTTATCTTCTGCAAGACCAAAGCTATGGTATTATATTCTTCTTTCAGTTTCGTTGAGTGAGCTAGTGGTATTGAACCATATTTATTCCCATTATGTAGAAGGACACATTTTAAACTTCGCTTTGAACCGTCAATAAATAGGCGCCAATCATCTGGAATATATTCAGAAAGTCCCATTTCTTTCATGAGTCCCCTAATTTCGTGACAAAATACAAGATTGTCTTCTTGAGAAAAGAATGGTAGCAGATCTTTTTCTCTTGTACGGTAAAAGGTAATTTTGGTTCCTTGTTCCAGTAAATTTTTGTCGTTCAACCTAGAAGCCAGTACTTCAGAAGCTTTTTTTCGATAAATTGAGATCCCTGGTGAGATCATTTAATTCATTTTGATTGAAGCGTTGAGGAACTGATGACGTCCCCTCATAGTCACTGTTAGTTTCATTAGCATCAGAACTTTTATTAGCATCAGAAGAGCGATTAGAGGGAAAATATTCGTCATCAGAGATATGTGGTAGCTGATGAAATGTTGGAATCGGTATTTCATCTGAGTGCGGGATAGGGCGTATTGCCGAGTCTAAATTGGGATAAGTCCACTTACTGCGGTTATTTCGATTGATTCCATTAGTATTTACTAAACAGAAATAACAATCATTGAAGTGGTTTTTTGGTTCTCTCCAAACCATTGGTACGCCGAATTTTAGACATTTTCTTTTCCCGGTAGTCCACTGCCGTAAATGTTCTGTACAAGTTTTACATACGAGATGCGGGGTCCACGTTTTGTCCTGATCACCAAGCTTAACTCCAAAGTATCCAAGATACGCTCGCTTTACAAAGTCAGTAATAGTTTGTCTGTTTTGTTGAAACATGTATTCTCCGCATATATAGCAAAACACATCAGGTTGATTTACACAACTTCTTCTTGAACTGGAACCTGAACTCATTTTAATTCTGTTCAATAACACAAAAACACTTTTTCTTAACATAAAATAACACGCCGAATTCGATCTACTCTCATTAGTAAGAACGCACAAACGAGACTTACCCGAGTTAGGTGATTAAAAGGGTCAGTTCAGGTACCTGATAGGCAATGGTTCCACTATTTATAGATTTACCTGGAATTTACTCAATTACAGACTGACAATAAAACCATTGTACCTACATTAATGAATATATAATAATTTTAGAACTCTCATAAATGAATATACTGAATAAAAACCACATTGGTAGATAAGTTGATGTATCTAAAAAAGTAGAGCTGATAGAGAAAAAACGGATTGCATGTATAGATTTAGTGTCCCAAATATAGTTAAAATCAGCTCTAAAATCCCAGGCACCAAAACAAAAATATTTTTTTGTTGCCCTGTGTTATCGATTATAGCAAATACACTAAGAATTTTAATATGAATATCTGCGAAAGATAGTCTACGAGGTTAGAAGAGGATTAGTGACAATCTCACTAATGACTGTTGAGATAGTGGCAATCCCACTATAGAGTTGAGAGAGGATTGGTGACGATCTCACCAATGCTTATTGAGATAGTGGCCATCAGGTTAAAATACGTCCCACTATAAGAAAAATTAAAAAAAAAAATACTAATGGCAATTAGGCCTGAAAAAGGCTATTAGGTCCGAAGAAGATAGAGGCATTCCCACTATGAGGTTAAAAAAACTAATGACAATCCCATTAGAACTAAAAAAAATATATTAGTGGCAATTCCACTAAGTATAGCAAAGATACTGTTCGTTAATTTCTTCTAGGTGAAAATAAAATGAAGATGTCGCGAGGACGCTTCCTCGACAGGACTTCCGTGTTAGCTCTCAGCATTTTTTTGTATGGAAGAACCTCCTGGTTGAAAAAAATTAGGATAGGCCGAAAGATGCAATATGAGAAGAAGAATATTAATTTTTGATAATTGTTTTCAGGCAGGCTAGCTTGTTTACATTAGGTAGACTAAATTATACTTAAGTTACTCTGGTTGACATGTTTAAAATTCCCAAACCAATAACTTTATTTATTATGACAGATATGCCCATATCTTTTAAACTGTTGATGTAACCGTAATGAAATTTAGGCAACAGAGATATTTTAGTACGCGCTATGAATTATAGTGTAGAGAGCCGAAGTGTATTTATATATATATATATATATATATATATATATATATATATATATATATATATATATAAAATACTTCACAGTCGGTTATACCCATTTGATTTTGTCTCTCTAGCCACATTAAGTTTTTTTTATTTTTGAAGCAAACAGATTCTTGAAGATGCCTCGACAAAAATTCACTCCCATTTATTAGTGAAAAATATGAAAATCGTGAAAGTCTCTGTTCTATATTAGATTCATTCATATGTCTTTTACCTATTTCCGTTGGTCATAGTTTGAGGGATATTTCCAGATGTATGCTGTGGCAGTGGCATAGTAGAACAATTAGGATACATGTTTTGAACGCTTGGTTGAGTAGGATAATGTGGCAGCGTGGCCGAAGATGATTGACCCAGCATATTTTTCGAATCGAATGATGTCATACGCATGTTGGTTGCGCGACCGTATGGGTCTTCTTTTAGGATAGCATCTGGTACCTGTAAAAAATAATTGATTTTTAAAAAAGCCAGTTGGTAGGATAGAAGCATCATTGTTGCCAAAAGTAAGGGGTATTGTCATCATTGCAACCACACGATAATTTAATTTTAATTCAACTAAGTTCGGAATGCGGAATCTTTGGCACAATGACACTTCTCAGTATATATCACCACTACACCAAACAGTTTATTTTTGCACTCAACGCGCGTTTCGCTAACCATGTTAGCTTCATCAGGAGCGATGATTGACTATGGGTAATTGCTTATCACCTTTCATAGCCAATCTATTCATGAGTAAGTTTGAAACCGAAGCCAGTCAAGAATTTGAATATTTCCAAAGGGCATGGTATAGGTATGTGGATGATATTTTCGCGATTTTTGATACAAAGAAAGCAAATATTGATGATTTTGTTTCCATTAAATTCACTTACGAAGTTGAGAACAAAGGACAACAGCCTTTTCTGGAAATTTTAATTATTAAAAATAATAATAGATTAGAATTTGATATCTATAGGAAAGACACAGTAACAGATATATATATATATATATATATATATATATTATATAATATATATATATATATATATATATTATATATATATATATATATTATATATATATATATATATATATATATATATATATATATATATATATATATTTATATATGTATATATATATATATATATATATATATATATATATATATATATATATATATATATATATATATATATATATTCCTAATGATTCATTTCATTGCAAACAACACAAATTAGTTCATCGTTTGGTCACTTTTCCTTTTAATAGAGTAAACTTTAATAATGAAAGGAATCGTATTAGAAATATAACTAGAGTTAGTGGTTATAACGATGACTTAGTAAACAAGCTAATAAATAGGCATAAGTACAGGTTAAATATTCAGAATTCCACTTTTTTAACACGCGAAGAAAATAACACCGAGTGTGTCTCCATACCATATATTCCGAAATATAACAGTGGACTCAGTAAGGTATTTAATAAGGTAGGCCTCACCTTAGTCTATAAGTCATCAGACAATCTGTGGAATATCTTAGGAAATCCCAAAGATAAGATTTCTAATTGTGAGAAAAGTGGAATTTATGAAATTAGTTGTAATGATTGTGACAAAAAGTATGTTGGGCAAACTAACAACACGATTTAAAGAACATTTAGCACACTTGAAATACAGTAGAGCAGAAAGATCAAGCATTGCCGAACATGCCCTTGAAGCTGATCATATTGTAACATTAGATAATCTAAGATTAATTAAAAATGTATTGGATAGGAGATTGTTGAACGCATACGAAAGTATGGAAATTATAAAATATAAATATGTTAGCTGTCAGCATTTTCTGTATGGAAAAACCTCCGTTCCAGGCGTTGAAGAAAATTAGGATAAGCCGAACGATGCAATATGAGAAGGAGAATATTAACTATTGATAATTGGTTTCAGGCAGAATGACTTGTTTACATTACGTTGTTAATAAAAGTTATTGTTGTCGAAATTGCCCAAAAGTGTTTAAATTTATATTATATAAAAAATAAAGACAGAGTGCCTATTCCTTATAGTCCTCTCTACTGGTTATTTGATCGGGACTGATGGGCCTGCCATTAGTTCCACCTGAGTAATTCAAGGGTTAGGTTAAGTATAAATAAGGTAGATTTGTAGTTTAGCTTTAGTCAAACATCAAAAAAAAGAGTCAATCATCGCTCCTGATGAAGCTAACATGGTTAGCGAAACGCGCGTCAAATGCAAAAATAAAGTGTTTGGTGTAGTGGTGATATATACTGAGTAGTACCTGTAATTTAGGTTATGAACTCTTGGATTTGCAAAAAATCCAGCGTTAATAAAGGACCAACTACAGTTTTTATTCCCACAGGGTATATTTATATTGACTTTAAATTTATAATCTTCCATCCTTTCCACTCGTTTCAAAACGCCTACTAATAAATGAAATTACTTATACAAACCACCCCCGTAAGAATCCTTAATTGTGATTTATCCTCCGTTACTGCTAAATTATTAATGAAAATTATGGGTAGGAAATATTTAAATTAATGGTGGAAATAATGTAGGAATTCTTACCCCTTCGTTAGGATTAGGTCTTATGGATTTTCTTCTAATCACTACTGTGCTCTCAGGCTGCGATTCTACCGCGACATCTAAATTTATTAAATTACTCCCTTGAGAATCGTCTAGTTCTGATGCTTTCCATTCGGGAGGCTTGCTTATGGGCTGGAAAATTAGAAAAAATTGTAAAATATGATAATCGGTTAATTAAAGACAGGTTTTTATGTTTCTAGATAATTTTTATAGTAACTAGTGTAACTGAAAAAGAAAACACCATCTGTTGAGCTTGAAGTGAATTTACAGAGAGTAACATATCTTCAACACTCCAACATACCTGTTTAATTACTGAAGGAGGATCATTACTCTCATTTGAATGTACACCACTGGAAGACTCACTGTGACTACTACCGGGTGGCTCAGGAGGAGATACTGAGCATTCAGTGCTCACAGAATCTGATCTTCCTGGCAGTTCTTCATGAGCCATTATTCCTGAGTCAGCTCTACGAAGGAGCCGGACACTGCTGGTAGATGTTTGGGGCTAAAAAATGAAGATATATTTGTGGTAATACAATTTAGCAAAATTTGGTGAGGCATTAGTTAAATTTCTATATGAATACCAGCACTTACATTTTTCGCTTATTAAACTTTTGAAAACATTAAAAATATGAATCTGAATCATTTTCCTACAATTTTTTAAATTATATTATTCTTAAAGGCTATATTTTAAATTTTACTCCTTGTTTTTGCTAAATGGTAATTCGAACTTTTTGTTTATTTTACAAAACAAAAAATAAATAATAGTCTATAATATGGCGGTCGTTTTTAAAGTAAGTACCGTTTTTAATATTAAAAAAACATAAGGTCATTTTTTTTAGCAATTTTATATTCACATGAATGCCCACGCCTTAATTTACTTTTCAACATGATGTCCATCTATATTAAGACACCTGTTGCATCTTAAGACCAGCTTCATCCCCGTAGAAATCTGTCGCATCGTTTACTAACCACTGCAGCACGGCCGTTTTGGCGGGGTCGTCGTCGGTGTCGTAGCGCTGACAGCCAAGGTGCAAGAACAAATGGTAGTCACTGGGCGTATAGCGTCTGTTTTCTCGATCCTTCTCATCAACTTTCCATACCAGGTTATCATTAATGCCGGACGGTCGCACAGTGTGTCGCGTAGAACATGCTAAGTGGACAAAATTCATGTTATGATTTCCAGGAAATCTTATTTGCAAAACGTAAACAACACCACCAAACCCCGAATTCCGAGAAAAGGTTGTTTATCAAATTTGCAAGTGGTGAGTCATAAGCGTCAGAAGTCAGGTAATGAGTTTAATGCAGCTCTTTCAATCAATCAGTTGCAATTTAGCGACACTTTCGTGCGCATCTTATAGTGACATATTGTAATATTGTGAAAGTTTTTGTGATGAATATTAATACTGAGGGTAAGTACTATTTTTTAATGTATTTTTTTAATCAGAATCTATTAATTTGAATTTTTAGTATTTTTTTTAAATAGCCTATATATTTTGGCGTGTTTAAAAAAAAAAAAAACTTTGAAAGTTCAGAATATACAGACATTCACCTCTATCCAGGTTAGTTTTTAGATATTACACAGAAATAACTTTATTCTTCGTAAAAATACACATATTGTTTAGCACACTTCAGTTCAACATGTTTTTTTTCAATTCGTGCACATACGCAGAATATTTTGTTTTTGTTATACAATGTTTTGTGCAGCTGGACAAAAAATACAGGTAAGCGAAATGCAGCTAAATGAAAGACACTGTATTATAATTTTTATTCTAATAACCATACAAAATACCCTTGCCCTTTAGTTCCGTTATCTACCTGCTAAGCTGATGCAATCCTACCGCGATATGCAGGGGTGGCTGTATTACACAAATTTTATCGATATTGAGTACCTGCGGTAAATTGTGAAAAAACCCACATTTATTAACCGATTTTCATGATTAATACCTCATTTTATTTTCCAGATACGCAGCTGTCAGAAAAATGTATAATATTTTGTTTTTCTTTGTTATTGCGCTGTTTTACCGAAAAAAATAATGAATTTTACACGAAAAATTTTTTTTCTCTCCATTAATTTCTAAATAACTCCAAAACGATAAAAGATAGAATAAAATAATATTCAATCAATTTTAATAAAATTTTGTTACGCATTTTTTAATGTTTTATTTATAAAAATCTGACAAGTTGTTCCCGAGTTATCGTTAAATATGTCTGCGTAGCTGACTAATTTAGGGGAAAAAATTAGCCACGCCCATAAAAAAAAACCAACGCGATAAATTTTTTCTTAAAATAACTTAATATGCCTAGAATATACATAAACAATTGAAATAAGTGAAAAAATAATTTTGTCCAGCTAACTTGTACTAGTCGACACACTGTGGGTCGGTCACTTCGTCCTTCATTGTGCACCTTTGTACGGCCATATTTAAATGCTCTAACCCATTTTTTTATCATTCCATCGCCCATAGTAGTTTTTACCATACACTTCACTAATCTGCCAATGATGTTTAATGTTTCGTACGGAACACTTATGAAATCACTTCGGTGTCCGTCTGTTACACTCGATTTTCTCCGAAACTATTTGACATACTGGGTGCCCCATATGTATGGAATAATGATTCCATAGCATTTATTAATCGGTGTATCAAAAAAATGTTTAAATTTTTTTTTTACCTGCTTTGTATACCGCCCTCACTTGAACCTGCAATCATACTGGATCTGTTTTTACCTATATATTTACTACCTGGCAACCCGGTTTGGAGCCCTTTAAGTATTTGATAACATAGGCCTAATGACCACAGGTCCTCATTAAGATTCGAAAGATACTTTTTATTATTTTTTTATTTTTAGATTTACTTACAACTTATAACGTAACAGTTCTATTTTAATTATGTGGCGTCCGTGGGAAAATTGCAATAGTGGCTATCGTAAGAGAAAACATTTATCACTTGACGCTAAACAAATAGTGAAAAATGTTTACGACAGTTTGGTAAAAAGAAATTTGAATCAACAAAGAGCTTTGCGAAAAACCAGTGAACTAATAAAAACCCCAGTTTTTACGATTAAGGGTATTATAAGAAAACCATCACTCAGGAACAGGAAAAGACGGAAAGATTTTCACATGCATCATGTAGACGATTGTGAAAAAGACGTCATCAGGAAAAAAATATATTCTATGTATGAAGAGTAGTTGGTGCCGACACTAGACAAAATAAAATTAAGACTGATGTAGGACGGGCCCAATATACATTGTGGCCGATCGTGCCTTCACAGAATTCTCTTAAGAATGGGATTCACGTTTCGAAAAATCAACAAAAGGTAAGCAGTGATGGAGTCACCAAGATTACGAATCTTGCAACATACTTATTTACAAGAAATTTAGAAGTATCGATCAGAGAATTGGTCAATAATTTGCCTTGACGAAACATGGTTGGATACCCATGATACTGTGCAAAAAGGGTTGGTTGACAGCAGGACAAAATGTCAGACTAACGCACCTTCAAATAAAAGTAAACGCATGCTGGATCTGAAAAGGGGGAGTTTCAAATTGCCTACCATTATCTGCAAAAAACATAAAAGATTCTAGTTTGGACTAGTCGCCTACTAAATAAGGTCCCTAATGCAGCCAACACTAAATCGGAAATACAGGAATATATGTTAAAAAATGACATTTATTTTGACTTTAGTTATAAAAAAGTGATCTTTTGGAAGTTTTGAAAGACTATAAATTGAAAAGGAAATATGTTGGTGATAGTATGGCTGAGAAAATGGGACATACTGTGTTGCGGCTTCCTCCGAATTATTGTGTGTTTAATCCAATTGAATATATTTGGCATCAAGTTAAATGAAAAATAAGGGCACAAAATGTTTCTCCTACTTTAAGCGTGTCGGTGGTTGAATTAGTAAAAAAGTTATAAATGATATACCTTGTGAAAGCTGGAAGAATTCCACTCAGCACGATGTTAAAGTTGAAGATTCATATATTTATGTAAATAATATAAAACCACTGATAATTACCTCAGCTGATGACAGAGATAGTGAAACCGAATTAGGCTTAGGTTAAAATATATTTTTATTTATACAATATGTCCCCTCTTGTAAACCGCATTCATTCAAACTGTACTTCTTATCCATTTGTTTTTACATGCATCTATAAATAAACATCTCCAAAAACACTTGTAATTTTATTTATTTGCATTACTGAATAAAATTCTTAAGTCCATCTCGGCAACCTATCATAAACAAAAGGTCAGAATTTTTATATTGGCCACTTAAAACGGCAAAAATCAGGATTTTATATCTTGGCACAGGCTATAACTTAATGTTGAACAACTGATAATGGTTTGACAATATCTTTAAAATGATTTCAATTTACAATGTATTGATAATTCAATTACGGCGTAAATAATGCCGAATACTCGAAGATATTCAAAAATGTTATTCCAGCCGTATCTGATACTGAGATTGATGATTTATGCATTAATGAATATCGCTTAGGATAGTAATCTCGGTGTGTGTATGCCAATAAGTAACATGGTACTGCATATTGTGTCTGATATTGTTTATGTGTTTTAAATGAATTGTCGATATTAGTCGAGCTAATATTGACAATGCCTTTAAAAGTTTCATATTGTACAGGAAGTTTGCGGAAAGTTCGAGTGTTTCTCAAAAAGGGATGTACAAAATGACCGAAATAAGATTACCTTCCAAAATACCTCTGCAAATGTTAAACATGAAAGGAAAAGTTAATAGAGGCTAGCTTGTAATTTTTTTTTATTATGTTTTTTTCTATAGAATGTATTTTAAAAATTCTGAACCCCTATTAGCTTTTTTTTTGGTTCAAACTCAGCTTACCCCACCTAAATTACACAATTTACATCACGGAAGTAGAACTTCCGTTACCTTGCTACCGGTACATTCACCGTATACGTATTTGCGGTTGATACCGAGTTGCAGTAAGGATCGGTGAAAGGCAATAAAAAGTTCCGAGTTGCGGTACAGACCTTTTTCGAACCCAAAATTGACGGCCGAGTTGCGATCCGTCAGAGGCAGGTATAGAGCTATAAGTATGCAAGTTATGTGTGAAAATTAAAGCAAAAGACATATTTCAGTAATTACTATATTTGCAAGACATGCATTTGACAAACGTTACAGCATCAATTTCTTTATGAACATATATAATTATATTATTTTCTAAAAATGCTGAATTGTACCTATTAGTCGAACGCTTTGATGCACTGGTTTGTATAGCGTTGATTTCCGCGTATGTTTCAGTCTGGAAATCCTTGATGACCTCTAAAAATTCATGAAAATTCGGATGAGGCGAATGACTATCCTTTGCAAATTTTGAATGAAAAGCCTCAATACCGTTATTAGTTTTCCAAACGATGTAGTTTTTAACTATGTAGTCAGCAAACAATGTTACTGTGGGTGGACTGGCTGATTTTCTAATAATTGGACGAAAACAGTTCCCACGTGATCGGCAGAGAGAAAAGTTAGTCCGAACATGTGGTGAAGCTCTTTTTCGAATTGGAGAATTTTTATCTTTGTATTCTGTAATTAATCTTAAATTTTAAATTTTTTCTTCACCAGAATTGCCCTAAATGGAATTTACAGCCTATCATACTGAACCTGCAGCAAAGCATATGTTGGACAAAACTAACAGGAGAATATCGGCGACACTGGAAGAGCATAAATTGGTTAATAAAAGTCACACTTTCCTTTTTCAACACCAACGCCAGACAAGTCAGAAGAGAGATTTTAATAGCTATTGATAGTCAACATAGAAAACTATAAGAAAAGACCAAACGAAGAGACCATCAAAATCGAAATAGCGGGACGCCTGAAGAAGAGATACGATGCACTCGATTTGCGCAATAGTGGAAAACGATAATAAAAAAGAAACGTACAGATATAAAACACAAATGATAATAACGGAAGCCACCGCAGTGATAGTCAAGGGGGCGGAACCAACTACAACAAATCAGCGCCGTTAAAACCTCCGTTTTTACATATTTTTCCATTATCTAGAAGTAATAATTCGGAATCCATGCGCTCGGTATTATAAGAAAACCAACACTCAGGAACAGGAAAAGACGGAAAGATTTTCAAATGCATCATGTAGACGATTGTGAAAAAGACGTCATCAGGAAAAAAATATATTCTATGTATGAAGAGTAGTTGGTGCCGACACTAGACAAAATAAAATTAAGAGTGGTGTAGGGCGGGCCCAATATACATTGTGGCCGATCATGCCTTCACAGAATTCTCTTAAGAATGGGATTCACGTTTCGAAAAATCAACAAAAGGCAAACACAGTGATGGAGTCACAAAGATTACGAATCTTGCAACATACTTATTTACAAGAAATTTAGAAGTATCGATCAGAGAATTGGTCAATAATTTGCCTTGACGAAACATGGTTGGATACCCATAATACTGTGGAAAAAGGTGTTGACAGCAGGACAAAATGTCAGACTAACGCACCTTCAAATAAAAGTAAACGCATGCTGGATCTGAAAAGGGGGAATTTCAAATTGTCTACTATTATCTGCAAAAAAACATAAAAGATTCTAGTTTGGACTAGTCGCCTACTAAATAAGGTCCCTAATGCAGCCAACACCAAATCGGAAAAAATACAGGAATATATGTTAGAAAATGACATTTATTTTGACTTTAGTTATAAAAAAGTGATCTTTTGGAAGTTTTGAAAGACTATAAATTGAAAAGGAAATATGTCTGTGATAGTATGGCTGAGAAAATGGGACACACTGTTTTGCGGCTTCCTCCGTATTATTGTGTGTTTAATCCAATTGAACATATTTGGCATCAAGTTAAATCAAAAATAAGGGCACAAACTTTAAGCGTGTCAGTGGTTGAATTAGTAAAAAAGTTATAAATGATATACCTTGTGAAAGCTGAAAGAATTCCGCTCAGCACGATGTTAAAGTTGAAGATTCATATATTTATGTAAATAATATAAAACCACTGATAATTACCTCAGCTGATGACAGAGATAGTGAAACCGAATTAGGCTTAAGTTAAAATATATTTTTTATTTATACAATATGTCCCCTCTTGTAAACCCCCATTCATTCAAACTGTACTTCTTATCCATTTGTTTTTACATGCATCTATAAATAAACATCTCCAAAAACACACTTGTAATTTTATTTTATTTGCATTACTGAATAAAATTCTTAAGTCCATCTCGACAACCTATCATAAACAAAAGGTCACAATTTTTATATTGTCCACTTAAAACGGCAAAAATCAGGATTTTATATCTTGGGACAGGCTATAACTTAACTTTGAACAACTGATAATGGTTTTACAATATCTTTAAAATGATTTCAGTTTACAATGTATTGACAATTCAACTACGGCGCAAATAATGCCGAATACTCGAAGATATTCAGAAATGTTATTCCAGCCGTATCTGATACTGAGATTGATGATTTATGCATTAATAAATATCGCTTATCTAAGTTGGGAATGTGGAATCTTGGCACAATGATACTACTCAGTATATATCACCACTACACCAAACACTTTATTTTTGCACTCGACGCGCGTTTCGCTAACCATGTTAGCTTCATCAAGAGCGATGATTGACTAAAGCTAAACTACAAATCTACCTATTTATACTTAGCCTAACCCTTGAATTACTCAAGCGGAACTAATGAGATAGGCAAGGCCGTCAGTTCCGGTGAAGTAACCAGTAGAGGGGACTATAAGGAATAGGCCCTCTGTCTTTATTTAAACTACTTTTTCACATTTTATGATTTCCATACTTTCGTATGCGTTCAACAATCTCCTATCAGATACATCCTTTATTAATCTTAGATTATCTAATGTTACAGTATGATTAGCTTCAAGGGCATGTTCGGCAATGCTAGATTTTTCTGTTCTATTGTATTTTAAGTGTGCTAAGTGTTCTTTAAATCTTGTTTTAATTGACCTTTTAGTTTGCCCAACATACTTTTTGTCACAATCATTACAACTAATTTCATAAATTCCACTTTTCTCACAATTAGGAATCTTATCTTTGGGATTTCCTAAGATATTCCTCAGATTGTCTGATGACTTATAGACTAAGGTGAGGCCTACCTTATTAAATACCTTATTGAGTCCTTTGCTATATTTCGGATTATATGGTATGAAGACATACTTGGTGTTATTTTCTTCGCGTGTAAAAAAAGGTGGAATTCCGAATATTAAACCTAAACTTATGTCTATTTATTAGCAGAGGGAAAGTGACCAAACGATGAACTAAAAAATGTAATGAGGCTAATTTATGTTGTTTGCAATGAAATGAATCATTAGGAATATATCTATCTGTTACTGTGTCCTTCCTATAGATATCAAATTCTAATCTATTATTATTTTTAATAATTAAAATATCTAGAAAAGGCAATTGTCCTTTGTTCTCAACTTCGTAAGTGAATTTAATGGAATCATACCGGCTATTTAATTTAGAAATAAAATGATCAATATTTGCTTTCTTTGTATCAAAAATCGCGAAAATATCATCCACATACCTATACCATACCCTTGGGAAATATTCGAATTCTTGACTGGCTTCGATTTCAAACTTACTCATGAATAAATTGGCTATGAAAGGTAATAAGCAATTACCCATAGCTGTTCCTTCTTTCTGAACATAAAATTGATTGTTATATTGGAAATAATTTTGTTCCATACAAAGTTTAGATAATGTTAAGTATTCACGAATAATTTCGTCTTCAAAGTCATTCATTCTAAGTAATTCTTCGAGATATTGTAAAGTTTGTGGAATTGGCACACTTGGGAACAAAGAACTAACATCAAAAGAAATTAAGACTTCACCTTCATTAAGAACTAGATTTTTTGTTTTATTAATGAATTCTAAGGAATTCTTCACTGCGAAAGTATTTAACGGTAACTTCTCAAGTTCTTTTGATAACCATTTGGATATTAAATATGTGGGTGATCCGACCGATGAAACAATGGGTCGCATTGTTTTTCCAGGTTTGTGAATTTTGGGTAAGCAATACAATTTTGGTATGGTCGGATTACTCACATTTAATTTAAATTTGAGCGAATCGGAGACAAGGTTCTTACATTTTTTTAAAGAATTTTTAACCTCTGATATCATTCTCGGTAATGGATTTCTTATTACCTTTTCATAAGGGCCAGATTCGATAAGATTATCTACGCGTTCAAAATAATCTTTCTTATCCAATATAACAACCTTATTTCCTTTATCCGCTTTTAAGTAGAAAACATCTTTCTTTTTCAATCCTTTAACTACTTTTATGTCTTTTCGTGAATTAGAATTTGTGTTGTTAACAATGCTTTTCGATATTTGATTGCGACATGCTTCCCTAACAAATGATTTACTATTTTCTGGAAGTGTACTAATGGAACTTTCAATGTGAGCAACTATTTCTGATAAATTATCTCTAGGAGGGGGGGGTACTGCAAATGTGAAATTCACATCTTAAACAAAGGTCTTAGGGCCTATTCCTTATAGTCCCCTCTACTGGTTACTTGACCGGAACTGACGGCCTTGCCTATCTCATTAGTTCCGCTTGAGTAATTCAAGGGTTAGGCTAAGTATAAATAGGTAGATTTGTAGTTTAGCTTTAGTCAATCATCGCTCCTGATGAAGCTAACATGGTTAGCGAAACGTGCGTCGAGTGCAAAAATAAAATGTTTGGTGTAGTGGTGATATATACTATATATTAGTTGAGCTAATATTGACAATGCCTTTAAAAGTTTCATATTGTACAGGAAGTTTGCGGAAAGTTCGAGTGTTTCTCAAAAAGGGATGTACAAAAAGACCGAAATAAGATTACCTTCCAAAATACCTCTGCAAATGTTAAACATGAAAGGAAAAGTTAATAGAGGCTAGCTTGTAATTTTTTTATTATGTTTTTTTCTATAGAATGTATTTTAAAAATTCTGAGCCCCTATTAGCTTTTTTTTTTTGGTTCAAACTCAGCTTACCCCACCTAAATTACACAATTTACATCACGGAAGTAGAACTTCCGTTACCTTGCTACTGGTACATTCACCGTATACGTATTTGCGGTTGAAACCGAGTTGCAGTAAGGATCGGTGAAAGGCAATAAAAAGTTCCGAGTTGCGGTACAGACCTTTTACGAACCCAAAATTGACGGCCGAGTTGCGATCCGCCAGAGGCAGGTATAGAGCTATAAGTATGCAAGTTATGTGTGAAAACTAAAGCAAAAGACATAGTTCAGTAATTACTATATTTGCAAGACATGCATTTGACAAACGTTACAGCATTTATGTACATATTGAATTATATTATTTTCTAAAAATGCTGAATTGTACCTATTAGTCGAACGCTTTGATGTACTGGTTTGTATAGCGTTGATTTCCGCGTATGTTTCAGTCTGGAAATCCTTGATGACCTCTAAAAATTCAAAAAAATTCGGATGAGGCGAATGATTATCCTTTGCAAATTTCGAATGAAAAGCCTCAATACCGTTATTAGTTTTCCAAACGATGCGATGTAGTTTTTAACTATGTAGTCAGCAAACAATGTTACTGTGGGTGGACTGGCTGATTTTCTAATAATTGGACGAAAACAGTTCCCACGTGATCGGCAGAGAGAAAAGTTAGTCCGAACATGTGGTGAAGCCCTTTTTCCAATTGGAGAATTTTTATCTTTGTATTCTGTAATTAATTTTAAATTCTAAATTTTTCTTCACCAGAATTGCCCTAAATGGAATCTGCATCCCACAAGCGTTGTCAATGGAAATTCGCACCGTGAATAGCTCGTTCAAAATCTGACACGACCTTTGTAGGCGAGAAGACACATCCGAATTGCTGGTATTTGGACTTTACCGCAGAGAATACTAAAGAATATGAAGTTTCCTTCTTGTACAATAGGCTAAACGCCAAGGGAATATAGCGGCCATTGATATATGCCAGAATAGTAAACATTTGTAGAAAAAACTTCCCACAAAGTTCAAATGTACTGTCCACCATCATAATTTCCGCGGCGCACAGGAATTCTAAATTTCGACCGAGATTGAATTGAGATATTCATGAACTTCCTCTCGGGACTTCGGCAACTTTGGATAGCACTGCAGTCTGGCTCGGTTCAAATTCTTCCCTATTCTTGTCATATCGGAGTCGGTAAAAGTGTTCAGCACATTCGGAATCTGCAGCCACCTCACGCCGAATCATCTTTCTTGGTCTTTCGTTGTAAAGTTCCTCGTTGGCTCTTTTCTTCACTGCCTTGTTAATTTTTCGACGATTCAATACTTGTTCATTACCGTGTTGATGTTGATGATTGCCAGTTTGTCGTGAAAATATGTGGTCTGGTCCAATGGTATAAACTTTGGCAGTGCAGTTCTTGTTTGTGCAGATCCAGCACATCTCTTTTATCGGCGATATTGTCGAAATTTGTAATTTTCCAGTATGATCAAAGTTTTGCCTTTCTCGCTCAACATCCTCTGTAATAAGCCCATGTTGACTTGAAAAAGTTTAAACGTAAACTAGTAAATTTCAAAAATAATTTATTATTTTTGAAATTTATTTTAATTTAATATAAGAATATTTAAGAATTAATAATATTTAATAATTTAACCCTACCTACCTGCCGATTTGTGGATTACCGCAATTCGAATGAAAGGCAGGTCAAAATATTTACAACCTCCTAAAGGCCATTAGGCGGACCGCAACTCGGTATCTACGGTATTTGCAATAAAACTTGCATAATAATGCAATTAGAGCAAATATAAAATAAAATGACCTCCCAGTTACATATTTACTATTATAGTATAAACTTTTACATAGTGCAAAATCACTGACTGTAAGCTTTATTTCAGATTTTACTGAGTTAATTTTAATCAAATAGAGTGAAAAACCTATCCAGATAATATGTATTGGCATGTGAAAGAAATCTGCATGAAAATTTGATTATTCGCTCTATATCCTGTTTACAGCAAACACATACAAATAGATATTTGAATGCGAAATCTTTACAATTACAAGCCGTGATGAAAACATTAGTTTCCAGATCAATCCGCCTTACAAATAACGCTACGAAGCCAGAGGATGTAAAAAGATAACCAGAGCACTAAAACAGGATAAATACGAACGCATACAATAAGTAAGCCTATAAAATAACAAAATTTAGGAAGAAAACATTGAATCATACATTAAAGCATCCATACCACCAACAGGACTGGACGTATTCGGCGACGACCAACATACCACTATTAACAATAAGATTTATTCTAACAAATATGGAAGATACAATCCAAGTGGAAAACCAGAGTATTTACATCCTACTGAACCTGCAGCAAAGCATATGTTGGACAAACTAACAGGAGAATATCGGCGACACTGGAAGAGCATAAATTGGTTAATAAAAGTCACACTTTCCTTTTTCAACACCAACGCCAGACAAGTCAGAAGAGAGATTTTAATAGCTATCGATAGACCATCAAAATCGAAAAAGCGGGACGCCTGAAGAAGAGATACGATGCACTCGATTTGCGCAATAGTGGAAAACGATAATAAAAAAGAAACGTACAGATATAAAACACAAATGATAATAACGGAAGCCACCGCAGTGACAGTTAAGGGGGCGGAACCAACTACAACCAATCAGCGCCGTTAAAACCTCCGTTTTTACATATTTTTCCATTATCTAGAAGTAATAATTCGGAATCCATACGCTCGCTTGTTACATTTCGTGTGGAGTATTACAGATATTTTGTCACTTTGTATTTTCAATGCTTTTTGATACTTTATTTAGTAAGTAAGTAATACTATACTCCGATCAATGATTCTTTGCATGCACGTGATAAATATCTGAATATAGTCTAAACATCCGTCTATATTATTCTTCTTGTCAACATGTTAAGTATATTTAAAAACTTAAAAACGTAGATCTTCTGTCATCTGAAGTTATTTACGACATTCGCTCTGTTATCTGTCTCGGTTATTTGCACATATGCAAGAAAGACAGCGAACAACCTGGAATTTGGGTATAGCTTCATGTTTTAGAAGCCAGTACCGCCGAGTTTATAGGCAATAAAAATAATCGATAATTCTTTGATGGATTGAGGTTATATCTTCTTTATGTTTAATTTTTGGAAGTGTCTAATGCACGGTTCATTCGACGTCGAGATAATAAAAATTGCCGCACCATCCACATCTTGTGTGGGAAATTTGTGGTATCCAGGGAGGGTGTTTGTAATAACTTTTTTAAAATAAATAAAGCCGCGTTACGGAAATCAAACATAACCAGAATTTCCCACAAAAAACGTGAACAGTGCAGCAATTTTTATTCAACGTATATTGGACCATGCAGTAGGCACTTCCTTAATTTTTACGGCAAACAGTCACTATCGTTTCTATCCCATTATTGAATTTTGGAATATACTTGCCAACTAATAAATAGTGCTGTTCAGAGCTCTAATATTTGTAGAATATTGACCAAAACTCTTCATATGAAGCCACTAAAATGTCTGGAAAACGTTTGAATAGTCAAGCAAGAGATTTTGTGGCGAAATTAATAGTGTATTTTACATCGGAAAGGGATAACAAGGGTCCTCTTATATCTCTTAATGCTGTACAAGAGGTAAATAAATCACATAGGTATACCTTTTTAATGTATTTACAATATCCTGGTTCCAGAAAGTCGCTGCTGCTTTACAGATTAGTACGAGAAATGAATTGTTTTCAACATCTGGAAAATCACGACCAAGGAAATAGGCTAAGCCCCATGATCTGAGTGAAAGTTCTAAAATGGACATCCGTAATACATTATATCAGGGGTGCTCAAACTTGAACTGCTGGCGATTTACCTCAATATTGTTAGACTACGATCGATCGACTCTGAGAGGCTGCAAGTAAGTGTGATGCAGGATTGTCGTCTAGGTAGGGTGTATCGTGGCATAGATATTAGTTTTCCGCACAATATGCATTTTTTTAGTCAAGGTAAGTGTAGGTCTGCTCTAAAATGTCAATGAAAAAACTCCGAGGAGTGAAAATTGGTTTTCTACCGCATCTTTTCTTTCTTTTCGGGCTTAATTCCTTCCCTGACTCAATTTTCTTTTTTATGCGTCGTACACTAGCTTCAGAAACCTCCAATCTTCGTGATATTTCTCGGTTTGTAAATGTTTTTGTAATCACAAGGGCCTTCACTTCAGCTTTTTTACGTGGTGAAAGATCGCCTTTTCTACCCATAATGAAAATAGTCCAATTACTTTTTTAAAACACTGCATACAAAATAAACTAATAACTGAGTAGTATAAAAACTGTTAAACAAACAATCACAGTCCATAAAGCCACAGAAATACGTCCGTACCTGACTCGATTCCGATCGCGACTGATACAGGTTTGTAGTTGTTTACGTTCATGTATCACTTTGTCAACACAGTATTGCCATATGTTAAAAATAAATACAAATATGTAGTATACAACAATTCTTTTAAATAAAAATCAATAATATTGTAGTTTAAATATACCATTATTGTATAAAAACTCTTAAGAAAACATAAAATTACTAAAAAAAATACAGTGCGTCTAATAATTTGGCCAGGGACTGTATATAGCCACAATGCGAGTTTATTGGTTCTTACAAAACAAACGACTTCTAGTGTTTAAACTTAACTAAAGAGTGACTTTGGATGTTGAAGCGTGGCACTGCATGTCCTCAGCATACTTTTCATAAGATGGTACATAATTACCGAGTGCTAATCGCAAGCATGATGACATATGTTCGTCAGTTAGTCGATTGCGATATTTTGACTTAATTATCTTCATTTCAGAAAATGCAGACTCGCACAAGTAAGTTGACCCAAACATGGCCGTCAGTTGAAGGGCGATTTGCCTTAGATTCGGATATTTATCTTCAGATATAAAACACCAGAATTTTGTATCAGATGCTGTGGCTTTGAGATGTATATCTGATATAATCTGCACTAACTCATTTTCAACAGAACATGAGTCCATGTTAAACTGACTTGCTATTTCAGTAGCTAATTCCTCAATGTTTTTACACGAAAAAGGATGACTCATAAATGATGCGACATTTGCCAATTTACTGAAGTCATAAAAACGTATTTCGAATTGGCCCAAAATATTTGATAATTCTGCCTCATAAATATCATAATTCAACTGAGGAATCCTTGCTTTCAAAGACGGAAAATTTTTCAGATCGTTTCTTTTCAGTTGATCTATCATAAGTTGCAATTTACTTTTGAATGCGTTTATTGCGATAATCATCTCAATAATAGTTTTTTCCTTTACCTTGAAGCTCCAAATTAATGGTGTTTAAATGCATTGTGATGTCTGTCAAAAATGCTCAATCAGTCAGCCATTTTCCGTTTTTCAGCATCTGAGTGTCATCACCTCTTTCGTCCAGAAAAGCTGTTATTTCGGGCAATAATTCTTGAAACCTTTCTAGGAATTTTCCGCGACTCAACCACCTGACGTCCGTGTGAAGAACTAAATCAGTGTGTTCAGCTCACTCACTATCTTCCAACTGCAATTTAAAGAGCCGTCGTTGCAAGCTACGTGCACGAATAGAATTCACAATTTTTATTGCAATGCTCATAATCTCCTCCATGTTTAGAACTTTTGAACACAAAACTTGTTGATGTATAATGCAATGGAAGGAGAAAAATGAAGAGAAATCATCATTAGCTCGACACAATGCCATAAAACCGTTTTTGTTTCCAGTCACTTGCTGGTGCTCCATCGGTTGTAATGTACACTAGTTTATATATTGGTAGCTTGTAGTTTGTTACAAAATTGAAGAAAAGGTCATATATATCTTCGCCACGGGTCTTTCCTTTCAGAGGAATCATTGTCAAAAACTCTTCCTTAGCCGACATGTCATTGAATACCATTCGAATAAAATACACAGCTGGGCAGCGTCTGTCATATCGGTGGATTCGTCGAACTGTAAAGAAAAGTATGTACATTCTATGATATCATGTTTTAGTTTATCTGCCATGTCCTGACTCATGACTTCAACACGCCTTGTGACAGTCGGACGAGATAACTGAAGTTCTCTAATAGCAGACATAATCTCTGTTTTATTTTTAAAATCTCCAAATAAAGTCTCACCCGCTTCAATAAATGCTTCCTTCACAACCAATCCATCATCAAATGGTTTCTTGTGTTTCGCCACCATATGAGATATTTTAAATGATACGATCGTTGCAGCTTTTGATTGTTTGGCTGGTCTCGTGAACATGGTTTGTTCTTTTTTCAAACAAGTTATCAAATCACTTACTTTTCGTTTTCTTAATTCACTCTGTGACGGAAAATCCTTTTCATAGTTTTTATGAACCGTTTTATGATGCCTCTCTAAGTTCCCAGGCTTAGGCATTGCAACTGACGCACGGCAAATGCGACAAATGCACTTATCCTTTACCATACAAAAGAAAAATTCTTCCTCTCAATCGTTATTAAAATGATAAGTTTTACTTTTCTTCGCCGCACTCATTTTGGACTAGTTTATTAATAAACTTTGTATCGATGTATCGCCTTCAAGTTACAATTCAGACTGACTCCTATTCCTGCAGGCGCAATATTTATATCGGCGCGAACGAAGTCTCGAATGTTCCCGTCAAATACGCCGCCCGAAGTTTCTAGAAAAAATCGGCGGGAATTAAAAACGCGGCTTTTTTTTTGACAAGTACCGCGCGTTCCTTTGATAAAGCCGCCTTTTGCCGCTAGCAGGGGGGTTATTACTATAAAAGAAAGTTATGAGGGGGTTATTCTGGCCTAATTGTGGATCGAATAAATTTTAGTAGTTTATTCATTGCATTTTGTTTTAGTTACCTAAAACAAAATCTGTGAATAGTTCTATATCGGAATTTTTTTCTCGAGATCGACTCAAAAAGCACTCGCGATCGTATGCACCCCTGCATTATATGTAAGTAGCTATATAAATATTATAGGTTTAATTGACATCGAAAGTAAATCATATTGTACTTTTAGAAAAAACATGTTACTATTAACAACTTACGTAAAGAACTGAGACAAAAAGAGATAATTAATGTCAGTTATGGAACTCTTCGAACATTACTTCTGGATCTGGATTTTAAATTTAAGAAAGATGATAACAGACGAGCATTAATGGAGACATCAAGAATTTGTTCAATGAGGGCAGCTTTTCTTAGCTTGCTTTCACAAACGAAACATGGATTTTTTCAAAAGGCAGTCGAAGGAAATCATGGCAGGATGATAACATTAAAAGTGTTCGTAAGCCTGGGGCATTTGATGGTAAAAGGTTTATTGTTTTATATGCTGGACACAGTGGAGGTTTTGTGAAAAATGCCAATTTACTATTTGCTAGCAAGTCAGAGTCACTTGATTATCATGGAGAAATGAATAGTGAAATGTTTACGAAATGGGTCAGAAACCAGTTAATTCCTAATTTAGAAGAACCATCTTTAGTTATAATGGATAATTCATCATATCATTCAGTTGAAGTAGAAAAACAGCCTCTTCAGCATGGAAAAAGAAGAAATTCTCGAGTGGTTACAGAAGAATAGTTTACCTCATAACAAACAGATGTTTAGCTTATAAAAAATCCAAGAAATATCAACCTAAAAAATAAAAATAGGTGATATTAGACGTTGGATTTATGCAGAGAGGTAAATGTCCTTCACAAGTAAGAACTAGGGTGTTTTACACATCATACACATTTAATATATCCGTAGTTTTCGTTAATTACCAAACCGGATGAAAAATTTTGACTTTTGAAATTGTCATTTAAAAGTCAGACCGCCGACACTAAATTGACAGCTGATTGAATCGTATCAATATTCTTCACGTCGCATCATAAGCAAGATCCATTGATCAAACTATAGAAACGAATACAACACAGTATAAAAAAAAATTTAAAAATGCGAGGTCGACAATTTTAATTTTTTCATTGTTTATTCTATCTCTTCTACGGAAAAAGTTTTTATCTGATGTTGGTCTGCTTTTAAAACATTGATTAAATACTAAATATCACACTAGAGCACTTGACCCTAGTATAGTTACTTGTAGGTTGCAATTTTAAATTTAATGACTGTAGATTATTGAGATAATGTTTACTATGATAAGCAGTAGCGTGTGGAGAGTTTTAGTAGAGGAAAAAAGGAAGATATGCAAATCATTTATAAAAATTTAATTGAGTGACTATTTAGGCGTAAACAAGCTATAGTAGGGAGTATAAATTTCACATCTGACGAAATTTTAAATAACTTAATTTTTATTACAAAAAATCTCAAACTTGAAATTAGCTACTTCTTTCATACTATACATACGATACTGTGATCTTGCTGCTGCTATATCAAAGCTATATCTATATATATATATATATATATATATATATATATATATATATATATATATATATATATATATATATATATATATATATATATATATATATATATATATATATATATATATATATATATATATATATATATATATACATTATACATACATTAAAATTCCGGGTTTCAATCCGTATATATATATATATATATATATATATATATATATATATATATATATATATATATATATATATATATATATATATATATATATATATATATATATATATATATATATATATATATATATATATATATATATATATATATATATATATATATATATATATATATATATATATATATATACATTACACATACATTAAAATTCCGGGTTTCAATCCGTTCGTCTAACAATAATTTGCACGATATCTCGCCAAAATCTCATATTTTCAAGTGCTCGTACTGCTGCTGCTGCTCGATACTATAAAGCTAACTCATTGATGATATATATATATATATATATATATATATATATATATATATATATATATATATATATATATATATATAGAGAGAGAGAGAGAGAGAGAGAGAGAGATATAGAAGGATGATAAAAAAAGAAAAGAACGAGAGATGGGAAAAAGTGTGCGAACATGTAGAACAGTATATAGGAGGAACTAGAAGCACAAAGTCATGGAGAATAATTAAAACAATAAGGACCAACAATAGAGAGAATACGTATATAGAGTATATCCCAGAAAGCGAGTGGGAAAAATATTATAAAGAACTTCTAACAGAAGACAGACAAGACTTCCAAGAAGAGAACCCTGAAGAAGAACAGAATAAGGAAAAAAAAGAGACAGAACTAAGCTGTGAAGAAGTAAAGAAGGCAATAAAAATACTCAAAAATAATAAATCTGCAGGGCTTGAAGGTGTGGTAAATGAAATGATTAAGTACGGGTCTAATAAATTACATCGAATGCTAAGAAACATGTTCCATAGAGCGATAAATGGAGAAAAAATACCAGAGGAATGGTCAAAAGCCTATATGGTATTTATATTTAAAAAGGAAAACCGCAGAAAATGCACAAACCATAGAGGCCTAAGCATAATATCGAGTTGGGGCGTTTGTATGGAAAAATTATTAAAAATATCATAGAGGAAAATATAAAAGGACAAATTGGAGAAGACCAAGCAGGCTTTACGGCCGGAAAACCATGTATAGACAAAATAGACACTATAAAATAAACAATGGAAAAAAACTGACAAAGAATAGAGAAGTTCATCTAGCCTTCATAGATATAAGAAAGGCCTATGACTCAATACTAAGACAAAGATTATGGAACGCAATGAAAGAAATAGGCATTGACAAAGAACTAATATATGCAGTAAAAGCTCTCTACGAAAACAACACAGTGAACATAAAAATAAGATATAAAATAGGAAGAGACCCCAAACATCAAAAGGCCTATTACAAGGATGCTCTACATCCCCAACCCTATTTAAAATATACCTCGAACAAACATTAAAAGAATGGAAGCACAAATGTAGTGGAATGGGAGTCCCAATACGAGAAGATTACTGATATACTCTAAGTTTCGCAGACGACCAAGTAATTATAGCGCAAAACGAGGAAGACCTCAGTTATATGGTAAGAAAACTGAAAGAAGAATACACTAAAGCAGGATTAGGAATAAACTTTCGTAAAACAGAATATCTAACAACAAAGGAGGGAAATGTGGAGAATCTAGAAATGGATAACGAAACAACAATCAAAGGAACCGATAGATTTAAATATTTAGGAACCATCATTTCAAAAAACGCAATATCAGAAAAAGAGTTCAAAGCTAGATTAGGACAAACGCGGACATGCAAAAGACAATTAAATTCGATCCTGTGGGACAAACACATTACAAAGAGAAACAAAACACGCATATACAAATCAATAATACAAAGCATAATAACATACAGGTCAGAAACATGGACGATCAACAAGAGAAAAAAATCTAAAATTAACGCGGTAGAGATGGAAAATTGGAGAAGGTACTGTAGAGTGACACGTATGGAGAGAATACCAAATGAAGAAATAAGAAGCCGAATGAACATCAAAGAGAACGCAATAAACACCATTGAAGAAAAACGATTAAAATGATATGGACACATAAGACGGAGCGAAGATAATAGGTGGATAAAGAAAATAACGGAGTGGAGCCCTATAGGGAGTAGAAAAAGAGGAAGACCCAGACGATCGTGGAGAGACAGGCGTCTAACAGATGGAGACTGGGAAGATAGAAACGGATGGAATCAAAGGCTGAGAGAAGGAAGACAGCGTCAGCTGTAGAAAATTCTTGATATATATATATATATATATATATATATATATATATATATATATATATATATATATATATATATATATATATATATATATATATATATATATACAGTCCCTGGCCAAATTATTAGATGCACTGTATTTTTTTTTAGTAATTTTATGTTTCTTAAGAGTTTTTTATGCAATAATGGTATATTTAAACTACAATATTATTGATTTTTATTTAAAAGAATTGTTGTAGACTACATATTTGTATTTATTTTTAACATATGGCAACACTGTGTTGACAAAGTGATACATGAACGTAAACAAGTACAAACCTGTATCAGTCGCGATCGGAATCGAGTCAGGTACGGACGTGTTCTGTGGCTTTATGGACTGTGATTGTTTGTTTAACAGTTTTATACTACTCAGTTATTAGTTTATTTTGTATGCAGTGTTTTAAAAAAGTAATTGGACTATTTTCATTATGGGTAGAAAAGGCGATCTTTCACCACGTAAAAAAGCTGAAGTGAAGGCTCTTGTGATTGCGAAAACATTTACAAACCGAGAAATATCACGAAGATTGGAGATTTCTGAAGCTAGTGTAGGACGCATAAAAAAGAAAATTGAGTCAGGGAAGGAATTAAGCCCGAAAAGAAAGAAAATATGCGGTAGAAAACCAATTTTCACTCCACGGTCAGAGAGATGTTTAAAGAAAATTTGTGTAGAAAACAGATTTGCTACCACAAAGGTAATAAAATCACAACTCCAGGATGCTAGCGAAAATGCTTCTGAGCGCACTGTTCGAAGAAAATTGAAAGAATTAGATTTTAAGGCCTGTCGCCCCGCCAGGAAGCCCAAGTTAACAGCTGCAATGAAAGCAAAGCGCCTGAAGTGGGCCAAACAATGGCAAGACAAAGATGTGGACTTCTGGAGATCTGTAAGATACAGCAATTTAATCAATAATTGATACATTATTATCATTTTCAGTTAAATAAAGCAAATAAACATGGAAGTTTATATATTTTTCCTATTTTTGACAGGTCTGCTACAGTGACGAAAGCACATTCGAAATTTTGCAGAATAAAGCTCAGTATGTGCGTCGTCGTCATGGAGAAAAGTTTCATCCTGATTGTGTCGTCCCGACGGTTAAACATCCCACCAAAGTCATGATTTGGTCAGTCATCAGCGGCAAGGGCACTGGACGTCTGTACGTCGTCAAAGGAATAATGAGGCAACATCAGTACAAAGAAGTATTACAAAATCGGTTGATTCCGCAGCTCAGAGAATGGTTTCCAAATGGGGAACCATTCATTTTCATGCAAGATGGAGCTCCCTGCCACACTGCTCGGTCTGTTAAAGCTTTTTTGGCAGAAAAAAATATCCCTCTGTTGGATTGGCCCTGATATGAAGTCCATTGAAAATGTGTGGGAGCTGATGAAAAGAGAAGTGGCTAAAGATGTGATTACCAACAAAACCCAGCTCCTAGAAAAGATTATTCATGTGTGGAATCATCATCCTCAAATGCAGGAGACAGTACAATCTTGCATTGATAGCATGCCGCGCAGAATTAAAGCTTTGATAGCGGCTAAAGGTGGCTCAACTAAATATTGACTTTTACTAACATTAATTTCACTTTTCTTTAAAACTTAATAAACTTATGCTTTTCTAAATTAATGCTGTTTTATTTATGTCAAATAAATAGGTAATTGATTGGATAATATAAAACTAAAAAACAAATCAATTTAAAATAATAAAACGGTACAATATCACTCGGTAATTAATATTTTACATGAAATCTTGCAGTGCGTCTAATAATTTGGCCAGGGACTGTATATATATATATATATATATATATATATATATATATATATATATATATATTTATATATATATATATATATATATTCTTGATACAATACACTTCATTTTCTTATACCTGTATCTACAATAATGTGCTTTATACGTCTATTATACCATATATTGTAAGTTTAGGGTTCAGCACAGGCTATTCAAAAATGAAAAGTTCTTTATGTAAATATTATAACAAAAAAAAAAACATTTTCGTATAATTTTGGTGGAGTAGTTTTAACCAGTCATTCCTGTATATTACCTTTATATATCATAATTTAAAAAATCCATATGTATTGCCTAATAAACTTTACTTGTCTCACAGAGTGTTCTATTGAATAATAAAAGCTTACAATCTTGGTAATTATTATGATATTACTTAACACGTTGACTGCCAACTACGAGATAACTCGTAGATTGCGTTCTTTTCTCGGACGCCAACTACGAGTTATCTCGTCCTGTTTTTACTTGCCATTTTTGTGCAGCTACGATTAAACTCGAAATATATCAGTGCTAATCTCGATAGATGGCTTCTGGGAAAAGAACAAAAAATTAATGCTGGCTTGCATGAACAGAAAATTTATTAAAAATGAACAAAAAATATAATTATAAAAATTAGTTCAAATTCAAGAAATAAAATAATATTTTATTGTTTGTGGAACTTCTTAAAACAATCTTCCACACAAAGGGCTGGCTTCTCTTTACAGGCTGGACAGAAATAACGCGTTTCTCGGCGTTTTTTTTGCTTGGGTACATATACGACATGGCTTTGTCGGACGCTGTTTTTTTTTTTCGTAGGTGGTAGACTCTCTAAATAATGGAGCTCTTGCAATTTAATTTTTTTCGAAAACTGGTTGAATCTCTTCTCCAATCAACGCGACGACGAATTCTTCTCTGAACTTTATCAGTTTTATTTTAGAAGATGTTACTTTTTGAAAAATTCTGTGAGCATTGTATATATATATCTCTATAATATGTAATGAAACCTTTTTGGGCCATCTAATAGTCTTTCTTAGAGATGAGTAGTACGAAAGCATTTGATCTGATCGGTCAATGCCAGACATTCCATTATTGTAATCTCGAATTATATTCGGTGTCATACAAATTTTCCCATTGCGATTGGGCACCTCTACCATTTCAACAGCATGCATGTTTGAAATGCTAAGGACATCTCGTTTGTCTTTCCATTTGCATACAGTAACAGGACCATTTTGCTGCCAAATACACTCCCCTTTTTAGTGTTCCGTACGGAACACTTATAAGATCACTTCGGTGTCTGTCTGTCTGTCTGTCTGTCTGTCTGTCTGTCTGTCTGTCTGTCTGTCTGTCTGTCTGTCTGTCTGTCACACCCGATTTTCTCCGAAACTATTTGACATAGAAAGGTGAAATTTGGTAATAATATAGGAATTGATGGCCTCATCAGAGCCATGTAGTTTTGAGAATTAAATTTTGACTTAAGGGGTTAGTTTTAGGGGGTGAAGTCGGAAGTGAAAAAAAAATTTTTTTACTAGGTCATCGAGTGTGGTGTCAAATGAAAGCTTGTGAAAATACGAGTAAAAAATATATATATAATATTATATACTTGCGCGCACTTTTCTTTGTATTATTTTTAAAAATTCGCGAAAAATCGCTGTCCCGGGCCTTATCTCGAAAAACTACTTATCAAAAAATTTCGAAAAAATTCTGGAATATTCTCCACGGGGTGTAGATTGAACGAAAATTATCACGAGTGCATTACCTTTAATAATTTATATGGTAAATAAAAAAAACAAAAATTTCAAGGTCATCAGATTTCAGTAAAGATTGGTAACAAACTTTGTTGAAAACTCATTTGGGGTGTGTTTTGTGAAGTCACTGATCATTTTATACCACCGTAACATAAATTTTGACTTAATTTTTTTTACTAGGTGACACCACACTCGATGAGAGTGTGGTGTCAAATGAAAGCTTGTGAAAACACGAGTAAAATATATATATATATATATATATATATATATATATATATATATATATATATATATATATATATATATATATAGATAGATATAATGTAATACTTGCGCATACTTTTCTTCGTATTACTTTTGAAAAAATCGCTGTCCCCTACCTTATCTCGAAAAGTACTGATCAAAAAATTTTGAAAAAATTCTGGAATATTCTCCACGGGGTATAGATTGAACGAAAATTATCACGAGTGCATTACCTTTAATAATTTATTTGGTATATAAAAAAAACAAAAATTTCAAGGTCACCAGTTTTCAGTAAAGATTGGAAACAAACTTTGTTGAAAACTCATTTGGGGTGTGTTTTGTGAAGTCACTGATCATTTTATACCACCCTAACAAAAATTTGTATTTTAAAAACAATCAACGTACGGAACACTAATTGTGCAAGTTCAACTTGCACTTGACCGGTTTTTTTTCAGTTTACGATTTACCACATCTCTGGGGTTTCCTTTTCTGTTATTTCGTAAGGTTCCACACACATAAGTTTTTCGTGTATTTAGCAGTTTTGTAAGAGTAATAGAATTATAAAAATTATCCGTGTAAACCGTGTATTCTTTATCGAGATAGTCCTCAAGTAAATGTAAAACGTCAGTAGTGTGACCTACATTATTGTCAGTTTCCTCAGATTTTCCGCTGTAAATCTTTATTTTCATTACAAGACCGTCGGACTCACATAGTTCATACAGTTTGATACCATATTTGTGTTTTTTATTTTTAATGTATTAACGGAAAAGCAATCTTCCCCGCCATAGCATCATGGATTCGTCAATACAAATATTTTTATCTGGTACATAGTTTTCATGCATAATATTATTGAAATGATTTAGTATTGGTCTCACCTTGTATAATCTGTCGGCAGATGGTATTGAGTTATCAACCAAATGAAAATAACGAAGTAACAACTGGAATCGATTTCGACTCATATGTGAGCGCCAAAAAGTTTACATTATATAGCTTGTTTGTGCTCCAGTAATGTTCAATTGATGGAAAAGTACAAGGTCCCATTTGCAACAAAAGTCCAATAAAAACTTTCATCTCTGCAGCACTGATGTCTTCCCACTTTGATAACCTATTAGATTTTTTTATTTCTTTGCGTTTTTTCAATTTCTTGCGCAGCATATAAATTAGTTTGTTCCACCAGTAATGCAAGAAATTCATCCGAAAAAAAATAAGTCCACCAGCGTTTGTACTGTAAAATTTGTCGTATCCAATTTCACACCAACATTTTCTTGGAAAATAAATAATTCAGGATTTTGTTGAATTTCTGTCCACAAATCCTCATTCGCATTTGATGTTGTTGCTTGGGAATCATCGTCATTATCTTCAAATTCGGGATCAACTTCAGGTTCGGAGACGACTTCGTCTTCACTATCACTTGAATTCTCAGAAGGTTCATAATCACTTAGATTTGCGTAGTACTCAATCAATTTCATTTTGAGTCAGTGGTCTTTTCTTATCCATATTGCGTTCTTGATAATTTAATTATAACAATAATTATAAAACAAAACACTCAAGAAAGACGTAAATGTGATGCACTCGACAATTTCTGAGATACTACTGGCGAATATGGACGCGTATCTATGATTCAGCTTTAGAGAAGCGACAGGTCGAAGCGTGTCTGTGCGTGTCTGCGTGAGAATTAACTCGTAGTTGGCTCCCGCGAAGAGATTTCTGTTACAGAAGCCAACTACGAGATAATTCGTAAGATCTTTTTTAAAAAAAAAAAAAACACATTTTTTATGCTTTTTGATGATAACTATGCACTAGAATTCGTTTTTAATAATATAATGTGATTAAATCAAATTGTCATTTTAGGCCAGATTTCTGAAAATTGCCGTGGCAGTCAACGTGTTAATGTTAGGAAAAAACAGTTCAGAAACTAATTTTTTATTAAAAAATTTCCTGTAAGAATGTTTTACTGACACGTTTCGTTAATAATTTCAAAAGATAATTTTTTCGAAAAATATAATTAGGATGATTCCTACCTGATTTTCAAAGTTGTTATGCACTATAACTGGTTCTAGTAAAGGACTAGGATCTTCGTAAACGGCAGGTGGTGCAAAATCCTGGTTAGTGCTGGCGTATGTGATGTGCTCGTCATGGACGCAAGCTAGTAACTAGAAACAACAAACATGATCTATATAAGGCAGATGTATTTATGTGTATGTATGTGTGTTTATAAGTTTCATAACGTCATGAAAAGCGTCCATCATATTGTCAAAAACCAGAAATTCCAATAAAGCAAACGAAGGTTGATAACAACAGTTAAGGGCGTGATAGTATCGAAATTATCATCAGAAAAGAGCGTAACCTTAAGCTGTCAGATTTTAAGATATTTAAGTTTTACAGTTTCCTGTAAATCCTGATAAAAACTAACTTTGTTATAAAATTATATAAAAACAATACCATGTTTTGATTTCCAATATATTTAAAACTAGCCGTGCCCGCGGCTCCGCTCGCGTGGACTTGATTCACTTCTATCGTCACTGCTTATTCCTTAAGTTACCTAACGTAATAAAATATCTGTCATTATTTCCCCTTATCTCCCATTATTTCTCCTTATCTCCCATTTTTTCTACATAATTTTCATTATCTAGGCTTATCTCTGCTCATCTCCCATTATTTCACCTTATCTGCCATTATCTCACCTTAGCTCCCATTATCTCACCTCATCTCACATTATCTAGGCTTATCTCGACTTATCTTGCAATATTTCTCCTTATCTCCCATTATTTCTCCTTACCTCCATTTTCTCACCATAACTCCCATTATCCAGACTTATCTCCTATTATTTCTCCTTATCTCTCATTATTTATACTTATCTCCCATTATCTCCCATTATCTAGGCTTATATCGAATTATATAGAGCATATGTATAAATTTATAAAAACACGTAAATCGGATAAGTGGTTCGCAAGTGATAAGCGTACTAACGGACAGACAGACAGATAGAGAGACGTTGCATTTTATATATTATATTCTTTGCAACATGATATTGTTCCATATTTAATGGTTTAGGCAGTGTATTGCAAGAGAACGCGCTAACGGTAACCTTTTTTCCGACTTGATTCACTATTATCGTCACTGTTTATTCTTTATGTTACCTAACGCAATAAAATATATCCTATAACCCGGCCAGAGAATATATGTATGTTTAAAAAAAAAGAACGTAACGCACTAACGGACAGACAGAGAGACGTTGCATTTTATATATTATAGATAGATCGATAACCTGGCCAGAGAACATATGTATGAAAAAAAAAAAAGCACGTAAATCGGATAAGTGGTTCTCCAGTGATAAGCGCACTAACGGACAGACAGACAGACAGAGAGACGCTGCATTTTATATACTATAGATATAGATTATTATTATTATATAACCTGGTCAAAGAATATATGTATGAATTTAAAAAAAGACACGTAAATCGGATAAGTGGTTCTCGCGTGATAAACGCACTAATGGACAGACAGACAGACATTGCATTTTATATATATTATAGATTATAAATATTCTCTGCTATATAATATTGTTCCATATTTAATGGTTTAGGCTGTGTATTGCAAGGAAATGCACTAGCGGCAAACTTTTTTCCGACTTCATTCACTATTATCGTCACTGCTCATTCCTTACGCTGCCTATCGTAATAAAATATAGCCTATAACCTGGCCAGAGAATATATGTGTGTTTTTTAAAAAAAAAGTACGTAAATCGGATAAGTGGTTCTCCAGTGATAAGCGCACTAACGGACGGACAGACAGACAGACAGACAGAGAGACGTTGCATTTTATATATATTATAGATGACTTGACAATTGTTTCACCATACAATGGCTTCTTCAGAAGTGAATTAGAAAGAAAAATGTTTGGTAATAATACTGGTTATATAGTACTTAAAACTATCCTTAATTACATAAGATTATGTTAATCGTTTTATTATATTATTTACTGACAAAGTTATTTTAAAGATGCAAATCTGTGGTACTATTTCAGAGAATTAATTGAAGATTAAGTAAGGGTGAATGCTTTAAGTCTACCTGTTCGTTTAATAAAAGATTGGAGTTTTTCCGTTTGTTAATTTCAAGACATTCAAGCATATTTAATTATTTAGATTTATTTTCTACATGTGGGATTTTGAATGTATTATCAAAATTATGGGATTCGTTTATTATATAGTTTGCGTAATGTGAATTGTTCTTGTTTTTTAAATAACTATGTGCATGTTCTCTAATGCGAGTTTCAAAAGATATACCAATTTGTCCTACGTAGGTTTTGGTACAAGATCCACAATTAAATAAATAAACTCTCGATTTTAAGGATTTATTAGATTTGGTTTTGTTATTTAAAATTATATTCCCTAAGGTATTACTGGTTTTAAATGCTATTTTATTGCTCTTTTTTGTTAAATGTTTTGAAATTGTTCTAGTTATTTTCCCTGTGTACGTGAGTGTACTAAATTTTCCTTTTTTTTTTCATTAATGGTGGGATAAATTAGAGAGATTGCTTGTTTAAACGATTTTTATTCAAGATATTATCTATAATTATAACATAATCAAACAAATACCAAGTAATAATATCCATTATTAATTGGTATTTGTTTGATTATGTTGAATTCTCTGTTAAAATTAGTTTTAGTAATAGGAATATGTAACAGTCTGTGTATGAAAGAGTTAAAAACTGCCATTTTGTGAGTATAAGGATGGAATCAACTATTGTGAGTATGTGAATGCTTGTGAAAAATCGAGAAATCGTGTTTATTGTTCACTTTTGATAATGATATATCTAAGCAAATTATAGAGTTATTGGTTTCTAATTCTAAGGTGAATTTAATGTTAGGATGCAAATTATTTAGGAAGTTAAGGAAGATTGTTAGTTGTCTATCTGCTCCCGTGAAACAGGAAATGATATCATCAACAAATCTATGCCAGTAAACAATATTTTTGCTTACCGCGTTTTGATGAATTTTTAGTTCTAAATGATCCATGAAAATTTCCGCTAGTAGAGGGCTTAAAGGATTATCCATTATTAGACCTTCTTTAGTATAAAAGTTATCGTTGAACTCAAAATAGTTTTGATCCAAGCACGTCGTAAGTAAATCTAAAATATCCCATTTAATCATTTTGTTTACTTTATTCTTGATTAAGAGTCTATCTACTAATTCTATGGCTTCATATGGTGGGATACTATATTAAAAATCCTACATGTAGAAAATAAATCTAAAAAATTTAATTATTATTTAACAAACGGAAAACTCCAATCTATTATTAAACGAACAGGTAGACTTAAACCATTTATCCTTACTCAATGTTTATTAGTTCTCTGAAACAGTACTACAGATTTTGCATCTTTAAAATAACTTTGTCGGTAAATAATATAATAAAACGATTAACATAATCATATGTAATTAAGGATAGTTTTGAGCACTATATAACCAGTTTTATTACCACATATTTTTTCTTTCTAATGCACTTCTGAAGAAGCCATTGTAAGGTGAAACAATTGTCAAATCATTTTAAATATATTGGAAATTAAAACATAGTGTTGTTTTTATATAATTCTATTATGAATTTCCAACAAGTATCAGCTAACACAATCAAAAATAACTTTGTTACAGTAAATAAGTAAAAACAATTTATACATTTAACATCTTAACAGAAGAGCCTCTCCTAAGTCAATTTAATTATGAATTTGCCAAGTTACGAAAAACCTGAACTTGTGTCCTTCGAAATATCTTTTTAAATTAGTATATATCGTTGTATGGTTGGTTATTAACTGGTCGCTGTGGTTCGTCTCTTTTAAATAGGATAAACGAGTATTTCCTATTTTTCCCTAAATGATTTTCACATTTCAATGAGCTTGTTTACTTTAAATAACTTATATGAAGGAAGTAATAATCACGATATGGTATATTTTAAACTATCTTATCGACAAAATTATAGACGGGCTCGGAGTAGATCTTGGGAATTTTCCAAAAAAATCTAAAGACACATTTTAATATTAATAATTTAATTTTATTTCAACATAAAATGTTGTTCTCACATTCTTTTAACATTTTCCACACCATGAAATTGCAAAATATTTTAGAAGAAAATACGTCCAACCTCCTTACGAACGACAGCTTAAAAGCTTTTGCTTCCCTTTCCGTAAAATTTAAGCAAGTAATCTTTTAAACAGTGAAAACACAAAATCAATAAAGCTTTTCTGCATATCATTTCCCTATACAGCAACTTATTTGTCCGAGAAACTATGTTTGACATCCATGAGATAAATGAATTTTAAGATAAATAAATAGTTTATTTAGAATAAAGAAAAATAAAATTTAAATGGAATGATGTTTCTTTCTCTTAAAATTATATTAAAACAACACTATGTTTTAATTTCCAATATATTTACAATGACTTGACAATTGTTTCACCATACAATGGCTTCTTCAGAAGTGAATTAGAAAGACAAATGTTTGGTAATAGTACTGGTTTTATAGTGCTTAAAACTATCCTTAATTAATAACGTTATGTTAATCGTTTTATTATATTATTCTTTTCCGCGACATTCTTGAATGTTTTTTTAAACAGTCCCTTTTTTAAACTCCAGCAGTAATCTGCCATCATGTGCATGTCCCATCTTCCTTGGTAGCGGTCCTCCATACCTTTAATATCTTGGTGAAATCTTTCACCTTGTTCCTCACTCATGTCTCCTAAATTTTCTGGAAAAACGGTCTAAGTGGCTGTGTAAATAGTGTATTTTAATACTCATATTGCACCCTAAGGATTTGAAACTATTAAGCATCTTGTTAACCATTTCAACATAGTTTTGAGCTTTATGTTTGCCTAGAAAATTTTCTACAACTGCAACAAATGATGTCCAAGCTTCTCGTTCAACTTGATTCATTGAATTTATGAAGGCAGGATCCTTAATTAATTGTCTTATTTGTGGGCCGTCAAATATCCCTGCTTTGAGTTTTTCTGTGCTCAACTGATGCATTTTTACCCCTATATATGCAAAACAAGATCCATTCTTATCAAGAGCCTTTACAAATTGCTTCATTAAGCCCAACTTTATATGTAACGGAGGAAGTACGATTTTTTCTCTTTCAACCAAAGCGTCGTTAATGACATTCTTTTCCCCAACGTCCATGTTTTCTCTTTGAGGCCAATCTTTTCTAACCCAGTGGTGTGTTTTGTCCCTACTATCCCAGAGGCACAAGAAACACGGATATTTCGTGTAACCACTTTGCTGCCCAAGAAGAAAGTTTACCATTTTTAAGTCTACACAAATCATCCATTGATGTTCGTAATACTTTATCTTCTGCAAGACCAAAGCTATGGTATTATATTCTTCTTTCAGTTTCGTTGAGTGAGCTAGTGGTATTGAACCATATTTATTCCCATTATGTAGAAGGACATATTTTAAACTTCGCTTTGAACTGTCAATAAATAGGCGCCAATCATCTGGAATATATTCAGAAAGTCCCCATTTCTTTCATGAGTCCCCTAATTTTCGTGACAAAATACAAGATTGTCTTCTTGAGAAAAGAATGGTAGCAGATCTTTTTCTCTTGTACGGCAAAAGGTAATTTTGGTTCCTTGTTCCAGTAAATTTTTGTCGTTCAACCTAGAAGCCAGTACTTCAGAAGCTTTTTTCGATAAATTGAGATCCCTGGTGAGATCATTTAATTCATTTTGATTGAAGCGTTGAGGAACTAATGACGTCCCCTCATAGTCACTGTTAGTTTCATTAGCATCAGAACTTTTATTAGCATCAGAAGAGCGATCAGAGGGAAAATATTCGTCATCAGAGATATGTGGTAGCTGATGAAATGTTGGAATCGGTATTTCATCTGAGTGCGGGATAGGGCGTATTGCCGAGTCTAAATTGGGATAAGTCCACTTACTGCGGTTATTTCGATTGATTCCATTAGTATTTACTAAACAGAAATAACAATCATTGAAGTGGTTTTTTGGTTCTCTCCAAACCATTGGTACGCCGAATTTTAGACATTTTCTTTTCCCGGTAGTCCACTGCCGTAAATGCTCTCGTTTTGTCCTGATCACCAAGCTTAACTCCAAAGTATCCAAGATACGCTCGCTTTACAAAATCAGTAATAGTTTGTCTGTTTTGTTGAAACATGTATTCTCCGCATATATAGCAAAACACATCAGGTTGATTTACACAACTTCTTCTTGAACTGGAACCTGAACTTATTTTAATTCTGTTCAATAACACAAAAACACTCTTTTCTTAACATAAAATAACACGCCGAATTGGATCTACTCTCATTAGTAAGAACGCACAAACTGATGAGACTTACCCGAGTTAGGTGATTAAAAGGGTCAGTTCAGGTACCTGACAGGCAATGGTTCCACTATTTATAGATTTACCTGGAATTTACTCAATTACAGACTGACAATTTACTGACAAAGTTATTTTAAAGATGCAAATCTGAATGGTACTAAGTTTCAGAGAACTAATAAAGATTAAGTAAGGGTGAATGATTTTAAGTCTACTTGTACGTTTTTAATATAAATAGATTGGAGTTTTCCGTTTGTTAAATAATAATTAAATTTTTTAGATTTATTTTCTACATGTAGGATTTTTAATATAGTATCCCACCATATGAAGCCATATATATTATATATATATATATATATATATATATATATATATATATATATATATATATATATATATATATCAATCGATTTTAAAACGTCTTCCGTCTTCCGTCTTCCGATGCTTAATTTCCTCTCCTCCCGGTTTCTCCATCCGTCCTCCTCTAGATCTCTCTCTAGTACTTCCTGGTTGATTCCTGCTCTCCAGTTTTGGCGTGGTCTTCCTCGCTTTCTTTTTCCATGAGGGTTCCAATTTAAAATCTTTTTAGGTAGTCGGTCTTGTCACATTCTCTGTACATGTCCGTACCATACCAACTGTTGGGTTCTGATTTCATCCACTATATCGTGCTTTATTTCTAAAGCTCGTCTTATCGTGTCATTTGGTATACGGTCTTTTCTGGATTTTCTAGCTGCTCGTCTCTAGAAATCCATTTCTGTATTTTATACTTTTCACTATTTCCTTCAGTTGTAAATTCTACTTTCACTATTGATTTTCAATGGTTTTATTTTTGTCCCCCATAGTATACTATTAAGTATTGCAATCGCTTTTCTTCCTTGGATATTCCTCTCGAATATTGCTTCTTCCAGTGTTCCGTCCCTAGATATTCTCGTTCCCAAATACTTATAACTGGCACAGTGTTTGATGGTGTGCTGCGGCCAGTTTCAAGTCCTGCTGTTGTCCTCCGACGCACATGTACTCGGTCTTTTTAATATTGACTTCTAGGACCCATTTTTCATATTCCTTCAGAAAGATTGGAGTTTTTCCGTTTGTTAATTTCAAGACATTCAAGCATATTTAATTTTTTAGATTTACTTTCTATATGTAGGGTAGTTCTCGATGTACGATCGAAATTATGAGATTCGTTTATTTTATGGGTTGCGCAATGTGAATTGTTCTTGTTTTTTAAATAACTATGTTTTTGTTCTTTAATGCGAGTTTCATAAGATCTACCAGTTTGTTCTACGTAGGTTTTAGTACAAGATCCACAATTTAATAAATAAACTCCTGATTTTAAGGATTTATTGGATTTGGTTTTGTTATTTAAATTTTTATTCCCTAAGCTATTACTGGTTTTAAATGAAATTTTATTGTTCTTTTTTGTCAAATGTTTTGAAATTGTTCTAGCACTTCTGAAGAAGCCGTTCTATGGTGAAACAATTGTCAAGTCATTCTAAATATATTGGAAATTAAAACATAGTGTGGGTTTTATATAATTTTATTATGAATTTACAACAAGTATCGGCTAACACAATCAAAGATGTTATTGAAGCTTCATCGAAGCTTTTTAGCCTTATGATATTTCAAACTGCTACTGAAAACTAGAATTTGTACACAGAATATTTGGTTTTTAAAACAGTGACCACAGTTCAGAGTTTATTCTAAATGTATGTGCCTTAAAACAAATAATCAGTCTAAAGACGCTAAAATTGCACAACAAACTGGACTTAAGAGATGGGTACTTGAAGATACAGTACAGTAAAAGGGATAACTACAACATATATCTTAAAGTAATACATACTGAAACTGCTCATAGATCAACAAATATTGAATTTGATATCTTCGATAGGAAAGTCAGAGAACAAGTAAATTCTATAATTACCAAAAAATTCAATACACAAAAAACTTCAAATCCTCATAATAACCAACAAACAGAAAATGCCGACAATACAGCCAGGAACCAAACACTTCACTGACCATGCATTTTACAAGAGATTTGTTAATCTTACTAACTCAGCATTCACAGAAGAGGAATCAGGACTACTTGAAAAATGCTTACAGTACAATTTAAAACCTAAGGATATCCAAAAATCAAGAGAAATCCTCGGAGTTGAATATGAATTAGCTTTACCTAATGAAGACTCAGATTTTAAATACATAATAGCCAATAAGATTAAAAAAAGAGTTATTTGAACAACCACAACCACGACAAGCTAGAGAACGGAAAACAGCAGTATCGATCAAAACCAAAGCCAAAGAAAACAACATAATATTCACTAGAGCTGATAAGGTTAAGTCTGTAGTAGCTACCATATTTCTAGAGAACAATATATATTTAAAACTCTTTCTTTTCTTAATACAGTCAGATTTTAAGTATTAAATAATGATCCAACAAAAGCCTACCAAAAACTAATAAAATCTACTTTCAAAGATCTCACAATTTTCAAAAAGTACTTTAACAATAATGAACCCACAAGCTCCAAAATTATATTCCCTAATTAAATTACATAAAAAGGATTTCTCTATTAGACCAGTTGTATCTTTTGTTACGGTACCATCAATCAAATTATCACAAAAACTCATCCCTTTACTACTACAACATTGCAAATTTAAGACGAAATATAGTATATCCAACACTTATGAACTCACAGATGAAAATAAAAACATTAACTTACCAGAAAATTCTAGAATTATCTCATTTGTTGTACAAAACTTATTTCCTAGTATCCCAACATATGAAGTCATAGAATAAGTAGATAGACTCTTAATCAAGAATAACGTAAACGAAATTATTAAACGGGATATTTTAGATTTACTTATAACGTGCTTGGATCAAAACTATTTTTAAATTCAACGATAACTTTTATACATCTAAAGAAGGTCTAATAATGGATAATCCTTAAGCCCTTTACTAGCGGAAATTTTCATGGATCATTTAGAACTAAAAATTCATCAAAACGCGGTAAGCAAAAATATTGTTTACTGGTATAGATACGTTGATGATATCATTTCCTGTTTCATGGGAACAGATAGACAACTAACAATCTTCCTTAACTTCCTAAATAATTTGCATCCTAACCTTAAATTCGCCGGCAAAAGTGATAGACCTCGAAAAACAAGTAAGAGAGTAGACAATAATTCGAAAAGCGAAAAATGATCCCAAGAAAACTGCTGTTGATATTAATGAAGAACTAAGGCAGGAATATCAGAGTCAATTGGTATCAGACATGACTATTAGGCGTCGTCTGTTATCTGAAAATCTTCATGGTGGGCGTGCTGTTAAAAAGCCACTCCTTACAAAGCGTCACAGAAAAGAGAGATTGAAATTTGCAAAGGAGCATAAAGACTGGATTCAAAATCAGTGGTCTCTAGTAAACTTTAGTGACAAAAGTAGGTTCAATCTCTTTGGAAGTAATTCTACTGGTTATGTAAGAAGACCAGTTGGTCTAAGATATGACCCAAAGTACCTACTATCAAACATGGAGGTGGAAATATCATGGTATGGGGTTGTTTTCGACGGTCTGATATGGGGCCATTGGCAAAGATAAATGGCAGAATGGATGCTCAAATGTATCTTGAGATATTGAAAAATAATTTGATTCCTTATGAATGAAGATGTTATGGATTTTTCAACAAGACAATGACCCAAAACATACATCTCGCTTGGCCAAGCATTGGGTTTTCTGAACAAAGGATTCGGGTGATGCGCTGGCCTTCACAATCGCCTAATTTGAACGCGATCTTTGGCACTATCTGGATAAACAAATTAGGAAAAGAAATATAAAAAATTGGGACGAACTTTGGATCGCATTAAAACAAGAAATACTACCAGATTTTTGTGCTAAGTTATTGACTCTATGGGCAGAAGATGTCAGGCAGTGACTGACGCAAAAGAATATTCCACTAAATATTAAATATTTTCGACATCTTAGTCGTCTTAGTGGAATTTTTATTTTATAACAAAAATGTTTCCATACTTTTGTTTGTGCATAATTTTGTTACGTTAAAAACTAAGCACATTTCTAATAAAATATAAATATCGGAGATGGGAATTTAAATGTTTTCATACTTTTGTTCGCCACTATATATACATACATAAGCATGCATGCAATTTTATATATTTTGCGATGTTGTAACTGCCATCAGCTTCATCTGCATATGCGCCATATAATAAAATAGAATTTCTAATACTTGAAATCGTCTATTGCAAGTTAAACATGTACTCTTGCTATTTGGGACTCTGAAGGTAATTGTTTAATCAATTTTAATTTTTAATGTGTTCCGTACAGAACACTTATGGGATCATTTCGGTGTCCGTCTGTCTGCCACACCCGATTTTCTCCGAAACTATGTGACATAGAAACTTTAAATTTGGCACAAATATAAGAATTGATGGGCCAATCAGGGCCATGTAGTTTTCAAAGTTAAATTTTCACTTAAGGGGTTAGTTTTGAAGGGTGTAATTGGGAGTGAACAAAAAATACTAGGTCATCGAGTGGGGTGTCAAATGAAAGCTTGTGAAAATATTATTTTAGAAGAGTGGCCAAAAAGCCCGGTCCACCCACCCTATCTCTGAAAGGACTGACCAAAAAATTTTGAAAAAATTCTTGAATATTCCCCATAAGGTGTAGAATGAATGAAAATTATTATGAGTTACCTTCGATAATTTATCGGGTATATAAAAAAACAAAAATTTCAAGGTTTTCAACAAAAATCGGAAACGAACTTTGTTGAAAACTCATTTGGGATGTGTTTTGTGAAATCATTGATCATTTTATGCCTCCATAACAAAAATTTTTATTTTAAAAACAATCATCATACGGAACACTAATTGCGCAAGTCCGACTTGCACTTGGTCGGTTTTTGTTTATAATTTTTATCATGTCTTGACGACTGTCATTGGATGAGAGGAATTAGATCTTTTTTTTTATGGGTCTAGCACACGTGCTGCAGGGAAGCCCCTAAAGCGCTACAGGAGCGACACGTGTGCGGAAAAAAGCGATTTACGTTGTTCTTGAATCGCTGTAAATTGTACTCGGTGGGAAACACAGTCCTCGTAAGCCATGCCAAAGGGATGATGTTCTCCATATAAAAGACTGCTTGAAAAGCGTTGTACGAGGAGTAACAAGCTGAACCTCATACGGATGTGAAGTATCAGCGCGACGTGTACTTCTAACATGCACCGCTCTGGGAGGAATTGAGCGGGCTACATCCTTCGAATACTCTCCAGGAAAATACTTGTAGAATAGACTCAAGTCGCCAACAGTTCTTCGATGTTCCAGCGAATCAAGGCCGCCGGTCAGTTCTGGGTCTCCAATCAGACGAACAGCCCTTCTCTTAACAGAATCCAACAAATGCAGTGTATGTTTGGGAGCGGAGCCCCAAACATGGGAGCAGTATTCCATAGTTAATCGAATTTGAGCTTTGTAAAGAATTAACAGTTGTTGTGTATTTAAACAAAGACAGAGGGCCTATTCCTTATAGTCCCCTCTACTGGTTACTTGACCGGAACTGATAGCCTTGCCTATGTCATTAGTTCCGCTTGAGTAATTCAAGGGTTAGGCTAAGTATAAATAGGGTAGATTTGGTAGTTTAGCTTTAGTCAATCATCGCTCCTGATGAAGCTAACATGGTTAGCGAAACGCGCGTCGAGTGCAAAAATAAAGTGTTTGGTGTAGTGGTGATATATACTGAGTAGTATCATTGTGCCAAAGATTCCACATTCCCAACTTAGTTGTTGTGTAGTGTAAAGCTTTCTGGTTCGAAATAATTTTTCCAACTTTTGAGAAGCTCTCCTTGCTATGTCTGCAACATGTTCAAGCCAGGACATATTTGCTCCCAAATTAACGCCTAACAAATTGAGTGGCGATGCTAGGGGAATGGAGTGCCCCAACATAACTATGTCGGGTTCAGCAACGTTAACTTTTTTAGAAAAAACTGCCGCCTGGGTTTTTGTAGCGTTAAATTCCACTTGGTTACTGTCACCCCAATATAGCATTTCTTCCAGGTCTTTGTTAAGTTGAATGACTTCCTACTGTCTGCGGATATTCGCCTGAGCAGCCGATGTCCGAGCGTTCAAAGTGAAAGAAGAGATAAGCGTACTCATGTCATGTTGTCATCATGTCAAGTTGAAGTGATTTCCCGATACTTCCCTTGATTCTCTAATCTTTTGTTTATATAAATTGGAGATGAAAGCTAAAACTTTGATTTCTTTTACATTGCTGGTTCTTTCCATACCAAAATAGGCAATTTATAAACATGTTCAGTTTGTCGTAAGGTATGTATATGCTTGGACCAACTAAAAGATCAATCTATACTATAATTAAGAAACATCAAAGAGGTATTAAAAAGGAGGATATTTTATAATCCGATATACAGGAACGCCCATGCTTATTGTGGAGAAAACAAAGTTCTTGCTTTGATCCTCAATGTTAAAAAATGGAGAATTAAAAATTTTTTTGAAATTTACAAACCACATCCTAGCAACATTAACAGAGATAAAAGGCTATAGTTCGTGTCACACATGAAATAGATCGTTACAAAAGTTTTACGGTCCTGTGAAGACCAATACTTAGCTTGTTTCTCCGGATTGATGCAGTATTTTAATTTTGGAGAGTAAGGTCCATGAAGATGTCTCGTAAATTCGTAAGTTAAACGTCGGTCAGTTACTCGAATTTGATATTGTTTAATTTAAAAATTATTACTAATAATCGACAGATTTCTTTCTAACACCTTCACTATCAACGCCGGTGTACCACAAGGCTCCATACTATCTCCTACTCTCTTTCTCATTTACAATAACGATCTGCTGGAAAAGACCAGAAACTCAATCTACAGCTTTGCAGATGACAGTACGCTTATCTTTTCATTCACTTTGAATTCTCGGACATCGGCTACTCAGACGAATATCAGCAGACAGTGGGAAGTCATTTAACTTAACAAAGACCTGGAAGAAATTCTATCTTGGGGTGACAGTAACCAAGTGGAATTTAACGCTACAAAAACCCAGGCGGCAGTTTTTTCTAAAAAAGTTAACGTTGCTGAACCCGACATTGTTATGGCAGGGCACTCCATTCCCCTAATATCGTCACTCAATTTGTTGGGCGTTAGTTTGGGAGCAAATATGTCCTGGCATAGCAAGGAGAGCTTCTCAAAAGTTGGGAATATTATTTCGAACCAGAAAGATTTACACTTCACAACAACTGTTAATTCTCAAGCTCAATTCGACCAACTATGGAATACATTGCATTTGTTTGATTCTATTTAGAGAAGAGCTGATCATCCGATTGGAGACCCGGAACTGAGCGGCGGCCTTGATTCGCTGGAGCATCGAAGAACGGTTGGCGACTTGAGCCTATTCTACAAGTATTTTCATGGAAAGTGTTCGAAGGATGTAGCCCGCTTAATTCCTCCCAGAGCGGTGTATGTTAGAAATACACGTCGCGGTATTACTTCACATCCGTATGATGTTTAGCTTGTTACTCCTCGTACAACGCTTTTCAAGCAGTCTTTTATATGGAGAACATCATCCCTTTGGAATAATTTGCCTAAGATTGTGTTTGCCACCGAGTACAATTTACAGAGATTCAAGAACAACGTGAATCGCTTTTTCCGCACACGTGTCGCTCCTGTAGCGTTTTAGGGACTTCCTTGCAGCACGTGTGCTAGATCCATTAAAAAAAAACTTCTTAACCATTTATAATTTTTTTGATGAAAAAAATAAGGAGAGAAAAAATAACCTTGCTCAGAAAATTTAATCTGAATGCGATCAGGCATGAAATATTGGCCATTAAGTGAGTTTTTAAGAAAATTTATTTGTCGTGTCCAAAATATTAAACAGAACATTGGCAAGCTGCAAATTTTAATGAATACCAATTCCTTCATTATTTATTCTGAAAGTGTTCCGACTTATTCCCGGAGTTCTCTAGCATCTCCATTTCTATCGTCTGAGACCTGGCAGCGTTTCAAAATAGTAAACCTCCTAGCCCCAAATGTTTACGAAACATACTTGTACTTCAAATTAATAGACAAATACACGATTTTGAATGTTTTATATTTTTTATTACACACCATTTATCAGGACTATACCAAACACTTTATTTTGCACTCGACGTGAGTTTCGCTAATCATGTTAGCATTACACAGCCCCACGAAAAAAAAAAGTGGGGTATACTTTTGATGCGATATATCAGATCCGTAGTATTTTTGCCCGCTGATTCTTTCTAACCTCAATAAATCAGACAGATATAGTGCTCCTCGAATGCAAAAACGAATTCAAATTAAAATTCAACCGATTCTTACCAAATTTGGTACACGGAGGTTTTTTGGGTTGCTGATCATGAATCTGAGGTCGAATTTGCAAAATTCAAAATGGCGGATCCAAGATGGCGGACAAAATTTTTGAAAACCAACCGATTCCTACCAAATTTGGTATACAGTTGGGGAATCCTCAAACCTGATACTCTTAAACCCTAAACCCTGAAACTTAGACTCCCACACCCTGTAACCTCAAAAAATAGACCTCAATAACCCTGTAACTTTAAAAATGAGACCCAATAAACTCAAAACCAGGACTTTTAAACCATATACTCTCAAATAGTAGACCCTTAAGCCCTAGAATTGCGAAGGTTAGACCCGCGCCTAACTTTCCTTTTTTTTGGCTGTATCTTGTTCTTTTTTCCGCGAATGACCTATTCAAAGGCTTTCTGCCCAAACGCTTTTGAGGACTTGTTTCTCTTTTTAGCGACCAGCAATAGTCCGCTAGCATATGGTCATCCCATCGTCCTTGATACCGATTTTCTATGATTTTCGAATCTTGGTGAAAACGTTCCCCTTGCTCCTCACTGTAGTCACCAAGATTATCTGGGAAATCATCGATGTGGGAGTCCAGGAAATGTAATTTTAGATTCATTAAGCAACCTAATGTTTGAAAATTTTTTACCATTTTCTCTTTGTACTTAGACTATTTTTATTTCCCAAAAAGTTTGTTGCGACTTCTTTAAAACTAAGCCAAGCAGCTTTTTCAACTTTATTAATTTTAGTAACAAATAATGAATTTTGAAACAATTTTCTTATTTGTGGTCCATCAAATACGCCTGCCTTAATTTTAGCTTCAGAAAATTTCGGAAATTTTTTATGCAAATATTTGAAACATGGGCCGTTTGTATCTAATGCTCTCGTGAATTGCTTCATAAGTCAAGCTTAATGTGAAGCGGGGGAATAAGAACTTTTCCTGGATCTACCAATGGTGGAAACAATACATTATTTTCACCAGGAGTGAACGATTCTCTTGGCCAAATTTTTTTGTTATAATGACGTTCCCTGTTTCTGCTATTCCACAGACATTTATAACAGGGATAAAGTGTAAACCCTGACTGTTAGCCAAGCAATATTGTTACAATTTTCAGATCTCCACAAATTTTCCAGTTATGATCAGCATATTTTATTTTTATCAAAAGCTGCTTCATTTTTTCATATTGCTTTTCCATAACTGTGGAATGAGCAATCGGAATGGGAGCGTAAACGTTGGTATTATGCAGCAAAACTGCCTTAATGCTCCGTTTAGAAGAATCAATGAACAGTCTCCATTCTTCAGGATCGTATGAGTTATTTTGAAATTCATCCATTAGACCTTTTACATCGGTACAATATGAAAGTGACAATTTCTCGTCCATTGTGAAATATTTTCGAAATTCTTCATCTCTGTTTCTATAATAAGAAATCGTAGGTTCTGGCTTAAGTAAATGTCTTTTCTTTGAAAAGAAAGCAAGATGCTCTGAACCATCTTTGGATAAGCCTAAATCTCTGACTAGATCACTAAGTTCTGACTGTGATACGAGTATTGGTTCTGGTTTACGGTTGTATGGTAGAAATTCTTTATCTGTGTCACTAGTATATGATAGGTTGTCACTAGAACATTCATTAGTAACAGTGTTTGAATCTTTTTCGACAGTCTCAATGTTTTCGGCATGAACTGATAAGGTGAAATCATTTGTTTCCATAACATCAGCATCAAGTGGTTCAGGAGGCGGAATTAGTTTAGTTGGTCTTGTTACTGTCGAAACATCGTTATAAGTAATAGTGCTTTTATTTTTTCGGTTATGCCTAGATACAACATTCATACAAAAGTAGTAACAATCATTTTCACTGTATGGTCTATTCCATATTGCTGGTCTGGAATATTTAATCGCCTTCTTATTGATGTACAACATTATTTTGCAAGAACTGCAAATGATGTGGGGAACTCAATCTGTATCCTGGTGCTGTAGTTCAATGTTAAAACAATCCTTATATAAGGTTTTAATCTTATCCGTTATCGGTGACCCCATTTTACTCAATACGTGTTGACAGCAAATATAACAAAATGAATCTGTTTTTATCGCACTTATGAAAAGTCCTTGTACCGTGAGACCGTTTTCTTGTAGCATTATACTCTACATGAGCCAAGTCACCCACACATGAAGAGCTACGGTCGCTGGATGACGACGGCTGCGGGCCCGCTTTCCCACCCTGACCAACCGCCGATACTGGGTTTCCGAGTCCCTGCATGGTAATTCTCTTTCTTCTACCTGCCATGAGGGCATCTAAGCCGTTATCCAGGGACTCTGCCAGGCTAGTGGAGTAACACCGTTGCCCACCGTCACCACGTGGAGGTGCCCTGGATGCAGGTAGGAGAATAAAGATCGACCGATGAATTTTCTCGGCGTTCAAAATGGCGCGAAAACATCTGCCATCTTGAATTTTGCAAATCCAACCTCAGATTCGTGATCAGCGACCCAAAAAATCCCCGTGTACCAAATTTGGCAAGGATCGGTTGAATTTTAATTTGAATTCGTTTTTGCATTCGAGAAGCACTATATCTGTCTGATTTATTGAGGTTAGAAAGAAAACAGAACTATATGGCTCAATCCAACCGATGAATATTAGCTTAGCGTGTCCGAATACATATTAATACATCTTTGGATTCATGAAAAAGCTTGAATCAATTTTTTAGGAGTATATTTTTCTTAATTTTTACTAATTTTTACCTATTTTTTTGAGGTTAGAAAAAAATTGAGATGTGATGGCGATATTCTGACGTCAGATTCGTGATCAGCGGGCAAAAATACTACGGATTTGATATATCGCATCAAATGTATATCCCACTTTTTTTTTTGTGGGGCTGTGTTATCAAAAGTGATTATTGGCTAAATGTAGGAATATAAACTAGACTATTTATACGAACGAGAGTACTTTTTTGTAGATTTAGTCAATAATTGCTGTTGATGATGGCAACATAATTAGCGAAACGCGCATCCGGTGCAAAATTAAAGTACATACATAAGCATGCATTTAAATTACACTGGTCAACATGATTTTTGTTACACGTAAGCTAGTATGTGATTTATGTTTACCTACCTACCCCAATTAAAGACCCGCAAAAATTTTTGTTCGATCACCCTCAGTTTTTTTCTTTCTTCTTAAATTACTCGTATGTTATAAGAGGAGATCGTTGAGAACATTGTTTTGAACTTAAGCCATCTTGGAAATAATAATTATTTTTTGTTTTCAATTGAGTAATCTACGTTCAATAACATGCCGAGAACTTGTCTAAATATCCTGATCGATTTTGTTACGTGTGTGGTGAACTTACAGTTATTAGTCAGCGGAGATATTTTATAGACTTGGTCAAGAAGTGTTATTTTGAATATTTCGGATTTCCAGTTCGCCACCAAGATAAATTGTGGGTTTCCCATATATGTTGTGCATCCTGTGTTACTCTTTTGGCTGGATGGGTTAACGGAACACGTCACATGAACTTCGCAATTCCAATGATATGGGCCGAACCAAGAGATCACACATCAGAGTGTTATTTTTGCTCGACTGCAGTTAAGGGCTTCAGTAGTAAAACTAAACAAGCAATCAAGTATTCAAACTTACCATCTGCAAGGAGACCGGTCCCCCCACAGTGAAGTGATGCCGATACCAACACCTCCACAAAGTGTACAATCAGATGAATCCAACGTGTCTTTAAGCTTACCTCCTACTCAAGAGGACACTTACGAATCTAGCACTTCTTTTACAACACATTTAATAACACAAGGCGACCTAAACGACTTCGTACGTGATTTGAGTTTATCCAAAAAGCAAGCTGAAGTTTTATCATCTAGATTGAAAGGATGGAATCTAGTTCATTCAGAAACGAGAATTTTCCGCAATCGTGATGATGAGTTCAGAAGTTATTTCTCTCAGGAAGGTGACCTTCTTTACTGTAATGACATTAATTCTGTAATAGATTTATTAGGGAACACCAACTATACCAATACAGGCTGGCGACTATTTATAGACTCTTCAAAAGTAAGTCTAAAGACTGTTCTTTTGCATAATGGAAACAAAATTCCGGCGGTCCCAGTAGCCCATACCACTAATATGAAAGAGTCATATGATAACATGAAGCTACTTTTAGAGAAAATAAAATATTATATTATGATTGCTATTTTATTAGGGCTACAACTTGGTTACACAAAATATTGCTGCTTCCTTTGTGAATGGAACAGTAGAGATAGAAAAAATCATTATTTTAAAAAAGATTGGGCAAAAGGTAGCTTACTTACTCCTGGACAAAAAAAAAACATTTTCACCTTCGGTGAAACCAGAAGATTTACTGTTGCCACCACTACACATAAAACTAGGTCTGATCAAAAATGTTATCAAAGCGATGGACAAAGCTGGCGAGGATATTTATATTTGAAAAAAGTTTTCTAAAATTAGTGATGCTAAAATTAAAGAGGGAATATTGGTTGGACCACAAATTAGAGAATTAATTAAAGACCCTATCTTTGAAGAAAAATCAATTTCACTGGAAAAACCCGTCTGCATATGTTTCAAAAATGTGGTTAAAGATTTCCTTGGAAACAATAAAGCTAAAAACTACAAAGACTTGATCATTGAACTTTTGACGACCTATAAAGCACTAAGATGTAACATGTCACTCAAAATTCATTTTTTGGATTCTCCTTTGGATTTTTTCCCCGAAAATCTGGGAGCAGTAAGGGATGAACATTGTGAATGTTTCCATCAGGATATTTCAGCCATGGAGAAGAGATACCAAGGCTAATGGAGTCCAAAAATATTGGCAGATTACTGTTGGACACTGAAGAGGGATATTCCAGAAGCTAAATATCCAAGAAAGTCATAAAAATCTTTTTTTTTCTATACTATCACTATAAAATATTAATATTTGATAAATTTTTTCAAAAAAATATTATAATAAAACCTGATGTGTTATACAAATTCTACTTTTATTTTATTGTTTCCATTTTATACTTTAAAATATGACAATAGAATCCGTGTAACAAAAAAAAGTTGAAATTTTGTTGACCAGTGTTATTTTCTTTGGTCGTTTGAAAATAATAATGATCGCTTTTATTATTTTAACCTCATCAGAATTGTTATGTGTTTAGTGCAGTAGTTATAACTGTTGTGTAGTGTCATTTACCCAAGATTTCAAAGTCCCAACGTAGTCTTACTTTTTACTAGGGTCATTTTAGTCACAGGCATTACATGCTTCCTGTTAAGGGATGATAATGACGGCTGCCATTCGGGAGTGATAATTGACTTAATCTAAGATTAAAAATTAGACTTTTTATACTAAAAATTGTGATTTACTCGGTAAAAGAGCCACGGATCACACGTATATATACTTACATAAGTTAGATGATGTTATCCATTCCGTATATTGCACAGTGTTAATTTACGACAATCTACGATATTATATTTTTGATGCGATATGTAGTTAGTACCTGCCTATAATATTGTAACTCTAACCTAGCTTTAATCCCTTGACAAGTGTTATCTGTCAATCAGTTCTTAGAGAGGTAGCTAGGATTAGTTTGTTAAGAAGCACATTCGATTATAAAACATTTATGTCGTCAAAAAGTACTATAATAAATTATTTTAACTATTTGAAATATTATTCCTCCGCAAAATTTATCACATAGTATTCACTATTACTTTTAATAAAAATTGTCATTCCAGTTTAAATTATTTTCGCATTAAAATTTAAAAATCGATCTACTTTATTTCGTTATTTATTCAATAGTCGTCGCATCTGTCCGAGGCTAACGTCTAAAACCTAGAGGTAAGTAGTGTCAAGTGCCATCGAATCTACGTGTTCCCATTAAAAATTAAACGGAGTATCTTTCTGAGCAGATTGTATTCCATCTAAAAGTTAGTTTAATTGGCTGTGGGAGTGCTGAAGTTGCTATTTTGCATCTTTATGAGATGTTAAACTATCGATAATAAAAATTAGAACTTATAATAAAATTAAAATTATTATAGTATCGGGTCTTCCATTAAGGACTTCTTTTTGAAATAAAACTCAACCCATTTGAGACATTTCGAAAATTTTACTATCGGCTTGAAGTACAATCAAAACATTTATGTATGGATTTCGACTTCATTCATATGTTCACCACGGGCACGTTTGCAGCGGTCGATTCGTTGAACCCAATTTTCGATGACTCGGCTACATATTTCGACGAAAACGGCCGCTATCTCTCTTTCAGTATTGGCTCTGTGCTCCTCTAACGACGCAGGCTTGTTAGCATAGATCAATGATTTAACGTACCCCAATAAAAAAAAGTCTAGAGGTGTTAAATCACACGATCTAGGCGGCCATTCGACGGGACCATTTCTCGATATAACACGTTCACCGAATTTAGATTGCAGTAAGTCGATTGTTACACCCGCTGTGTGGCTTGTGGCGCCGTCTTGTTGAAACCACATATCATTAATGTCTAGCCCATGCAATTGATCAAAGAAATAACGTTGCAACATGCCTCTGTAACGATCTCCACTGACTGTAACGTGACGGTTATTTTCATCAACGAAAAAGAACGGCCCAATGACACCACCGGCATGAAAACCGCACCAAACAGTAATTTTTTGTGGATGAAGTGATGTTTCTTCAAGCACATGAGGGTTTTCACCTGATCAATAACGCATATTCTTTTGTTGACGAAGCCGTTTATCCAAAAATACGCTTCATCACTAAAGATGATTTTGCGATGAAATTGGTCATCTTCTTCCAACATTTCTAGAGCCCAATTCGAGAACGTACGTCGCTTCATATGATCGAGTGGCCTTAGTTCTTGAGTTAACTTTAACTTATAAGGGTGCAGGCCAAGATCCTTTCGCAAAATTCGCCATAGTGTGGTCTGAGCGATGCCCAATTCTTGAGAACGCCGTGAAATCGACTGTTTTGGTTCGTTTGAGATGGACGCTTGAACGGCAGCAATATTCTGGCCACTTCGACCAACCCGTTGTATCACTGGCACGGGAACATCCAGCAGCGAATATGTTAACTCAAATTTTTTCACTAGACTATGAATTGCTTGTCTACTGGGATGAGAATTACGACCAAAAATTGGCGTTAACGCTCTTAAAGTTGCAGTCACCGACTCCAAATTTTGGTAGTAAATTTTAATTATTTGTAAACGTTGTTCGTTCGTGTACTTCACCATGATGAAAAGGTTGACTTTACTGAATGTTTTGACGTTGACAGTTCGGTGATTGGCTTAAGGGTGCGTTCACAGTGAAATTTCAAAGTTGTCAAGTCCTAAATGGAAGACCCTTTAGTTAGTCAAACAGTCAAGTTGCATTATTTCAGTAATAAGTTTAGTTTTTAATTAAGCTACTGGGATGCTAAAACTCGAATACATGGTGGTGGGTGTTTATTTTCTCCGAGATAGAACTGCGTTGGCTAATTAATTAATAAAAAAAAAACTATAGTTTGGCATGTAGCTACCCACGCGAATATCCGCAAACGGCAGTAAGTTGTTTAACTTAACAAAGATTTGGTCTCTTCTAATAATTTCATCTAGCAATCAAGTAGAATTTGCCGCTAAAAAAAAACTAGACCAGTATTTTTCAAAAAAGTTAACACTGAAGAACCCAACATAGGAGAGTTAAGTCAATTTAGAACCTTAAATTTGAAACAAACAAATTCGAAATTTTTCGCCACTCTCCTGTAAGTTGAAAGTTGTGTTGCTAATAATGTAGAGATTATGCAGTAGGTAGCAGAAGAGTGCAGTGCAGCGTGGATGACATTATATAGAAAAAGTACACAGTTGTGTTTTTCATGTGCTTAATAAATTATTTTTAAAACGGCTTGAAGGTTTTCTAACTTTCGTAGTTACATTCCATTATTATCATCATTCAGCTTGCCGAACGTTAACTACCATAGAGAGCAAATATAACCTGATGTAATTGCGTAGCGTGCATAGCTAGGAGAACTTCTCAAAAGTTTGAAATTTTATTTCATGCTAAAAATTTATATTTCACAACACTTTCTAATCTTGTTTGAAACTTAAGTAAATTCGATCCACGATAGAATACTGCTCGTATGTCTGTGGCTCATGCTGCATTTATTAAATTCTATTTAGAAAAGAGCTAGTCACCTGATTGGAGACTTAGAACTTAGCAACCTTGATTCCTTAGAATACCATAGAACGGTTGATGAATTGAGTCTACTCTATACTTTAAAGAAAGTGTTCGAAGAATGTAGTGGCACTAATACGTTATATCTGTAGCGGGTTCGGCTTATCACTCCTCATACCACACTTTTCAAGAATTCTATTATATGGAGAACCTTATCTCTTTCGAATGAATTGCGCAGAATTGTGTCCCACCGAGTACAATTTGAAATGATTCAAGATCAACGTAAATAACTTTTTTTACTCCGTTTCTGTAATGCTTGAGGGATTTCTATGTGCAATGTGTACGTGTACCGTGCCCATAAAAATAAAATGTTGTGTGTCAGATACCTATAGATAAATTTTCATCAGAGATGGACGTATTTATATTTTATTAAAAAATCTTAATCTGAAGGCCATAGACCTTGCATTGCAGAGTTCGTAATGAATGTAAATAAATCAAGATCTTTTGAAGCGAAGCGAATGTTCTGTACGAGATGAAAACCACCACTCTGTTTAACAAACAGAAAATACTGAAAATTTAATGTGAGCGAACTTAACCATAAAGAGAAATTCAGGAAAATGTTACCGAATTTATGTAAATACGGGAAATTTGCGGTCGTATGATCAGCAACAGTCGAGTCGTGACAAATTACGTTTTTTGTTAAGCTGCGAATTATTGTAAATTTATATGTTCTAGTTTTAAATATTGCTATTTCCGGACATTTATGAATTATTGATTTACTTAATAGAATTTCTTCCAAAATGTCTATCGCCTTTATTGAGGCAATAACACAGGCCAACAAAAAAAATATTTGTAAAAACTTTTTAAACCCCCAAACTTTGATGTTATGTGGTTAAAAATAACGACTCAACCAACCACAAGGTTCATCTGTATCCTGTATCGACCACCAAGCGATACTAACTTTAGAGCACTTTTCGCTTCTCTTGCAGAGACCATCGATCATTTACAAATTAACTATCCAAATGCCGAAATTGCCATCCTGGGCGACTTTAATGTCCACAACATCAACAGGCTTAAATATTCCAATACTACCGATGAACAAGGTCGTGAAGCCGAATCATTTTCAATCATTTGTGGCTTAACTCAGCTTATTGACGAACCAACACGGATCCCGGATCGAGACGGGGAGTTCGCCAGTCTTCTTGATCTGTTTTTAACCACCAATCCGGTGGTTAGGTTCTTCCGACTATAAACTATTATCGACATCGAGTATCCTACCAATCAGTGACAGAGACGCGCCTAAACCGCGCAAGATTTGGCACTACAAATCTGCTAAATGGGAAGATCTCATGGAATATTTTCGAACTTTCCCTTGGTTAGACGTTTGTTTTCGATCCGATGACCCATCTGACTGCGCCAAGGAGGTTTCCGATGTTATTTTGGCCGGTATGGAGGCTTACATCCCTTTTTCGAAGAAATGTCCTTCCAACGGCAAGCCTTGGTTTGACCGAAAATGCAAAGAAGCTGTTGCTTCTAAACATCTTGCATACCGACATTGGCGTGAAAATCCTAACACCATAAATCGTAACACCTTTGTTCGTGCCAGGAACAGATGCAAAGAAATTATCGACGAAACCAAGGAGGCACACAATCAACGGATTAGAAACAAACTTCTCGCTTGTCCCAACAGTTCCAAGTGCTTTTGGTCAGTCGCTAAGGCAGTTAGTCAAAATTTCATCAAATCCACCATACCACCACTCACACGGCCAGATAATTCTAATGCAAAGACACCTGTTGAGAAAGCAAACTTGTTGGGTGAACTCTTTGCTTCACATTCTACTGTCGATTTCCAAGGAAAAACACCACCTAATATTCCCATAGTGCAGTCAAGGATGCCCGATATTGTCTTCAGGCAGCGTATCATAAAACGTATTTTGATGAAGCTAGATACCAAAAAAGCTTCTGGCGCTGACGGAATACCTGCCATAGTTCTCAAAAACTGTGCGAGGGAACTAACACCAGTTTTCTGTAGACTTTTCAACCTATCTTACAGAAAGGGAATATTTCCTTCCTGCTGGAAATATGCCACAGTTCAGCCAATACCTAAAAAAGGCAAGAAGACCTTGCCAAATAACTACCGACCAATCGCACTGCTTTCAATAATCTCGAAAATCATGGAAAAGGCTATCAATCAGCATCTTCTAAAATATCTTGAAGGATTCAACATTATTAGCGACCACCAATATGGCTTTCGTAAAAATAGATCAACAGGAGATCTCCTGACTTATGTAACACATGTTTGGAACAACGCAATTGAACACTTTGGAGAATCTCGAGCGGTTGCTCTTGACATATCCAAGGCATTCGACCGTGTTTGGCACGATGGGCTATTGGCTGAGCTACGTTCTTATGGTATGTCTGAAAAGTTCTGTTTGTGGCTCTCATGTTTCCTCAGAGAGCGTTCTTTACGAGTGGCAGTCGACGGATTTCTTTCTAACACCTTCACTATCAACGCCGGTGTACTCCAAGGCTCCATACTGTCTCCTACTCTCTTTCTCATTTTATTAACGATCTGCTGAAAAAGACCGAGAATCCAATCTACAGCTTTGCAGATGACAGTACACTTATCACTTCATTCACTTTGAACGCTTGGACATCGGCTACTCAGACGAATATCCGCAGACAGCAGGAAGTCATTCAACTTAACAAAGACCTGGAAGAAATTCTATCTTGGGGTGACAGTCACCAAGTGGAATTTAACGCTACAAAAACCCAGGCGGCAGTTTTTTCTAAAAAAGTTAACGTTGCTGAACCCGACATAGTTATGTAGGGGCACTCCATTCCCTTAACATCGTCACTCAAATTGTTGGGCGTAAATTTGGGAGCAAATATGTCCTGGCATGAACATGTTGCAGGCATAGCAAGGAGAGCTTCTCAGAAGTTGGAAATATTATTTCGAACCAGAAAGTTTTACACTTCACAACAACTGTTAATTCTTTACAAAGCTCAAATTCGACCAACTATGGAATACTGCTCCCATGTTTGGGGCTCCGCTCCCAAACATACACTGCATTTGTTGGATTCTATTCAGAGAAGAGCTGTTCGTCTGATTGGAGACCCGGAATTGACAGGTGGCCTTGATTCGCTGGAACAACGAAGAACGGTTGGCGACTTGAGCCTATTCTACAAGTATTTTCATGGAAAGTGTTCGAAGGATGTAGCCCGCTTAATTCCTCCCAGAGCGGTGCATGTTAGAAGTACACGTCACGCTAATACTTCACATCCGTATGAGGTTCAGCTTGTTACTCCTCGTACAACGCTTTTCAATCAGTCATTTATATGGAGAACATCATCCCTTTGGAATAATTTGCCCAGGACTGTGTTTTCCACCGAGTACAATTTATAGCGATTTAAGAAAAACGTGAATCGCTTTCTCCGCACACGTGTCGCTCCTGTAGCGCTTTAGGGACTTCCCTGTAGCACGTGTGTTAGACCCTTAAAAATTAAAAAATATAAAAAAAAATAAACCAATACATCTAAGTGTTAAATATTTTTGGGTGCTGAAACCGTATCTGATATCAGTATTTTTTGTATCATCCACAGTTCTCTCATAATATGACATCGATTAAATTTCAAAATAGGGAAAATTTGCCACATAAAAAATAAAAACTTAAACCGTACTTTTATTTGATTCGGCTACAATTTTTACTCACGATAACATATTTCACTTCAATGCAAATATTTTACTTGCTTATTTTTTTTTATTTGCTTTCCCTTTTCTCTGTGAAGTTTCAGCTTTTTCTCCGATGTGATCCATTTTGTTGTTCTCTATGAAGTGACTAACAGTAATCACCCATCATGTTGATATTTCACCGTCCCTGGTACCGTTTCCTCCATTTCCTTTTTGTCCTGATGAAACCGTTCCCCCTGCTCTTCACTCACATCGATCACCTAAGTTTTTAGGAAAAAAGTCAAGAAGGTTGTGCAAGAAGTGGACTTTAAGACTCATCAGACAACCCAGATTTTTGAACTTGTCTATCATATTAGCTACGATAAGTTCATAGTTAGGGTCTTTCACATTGCCCAAAAACTTAGTCACAACTTCTTTAAATGATATCCAAGTCTCCTTTTCCTTTGTAATCATCCTTGCTTCAAAGTTGGAATCGAACATCATTTTACAAATATTAGGCCCAACGAAAACCCCTTCTTTCAGTTTGGCTTCTGATAAATGAGGAAATCTTTTACACAAATATTTAAAACATTCACCACCTTTAGGCAAGCCTTTCACAAATTGTTTCATTAAGCCTAACTTGATGTGTAGTGGTGGGAGAAGAATCTTTTTTGGGTCTACTAAAGTTTTATGCAAAATGTTCTTCTCGCCAGATGTTAAAGTTTTTCTTACGGGCCATTGTTTTTTGGACCAATGTTGAGCCTTTGCTCTGCTGTCCCACTCACATATAAAACACGTATACTTTGTAAATCCCTTTTGTTGACCAAGGATCATGGAGACAACTTTTAAATCTCCACATAGCATCCAACCGTTAGTCAATTTTCTGTAAAATCCTTCACATGGACTGAATGAGCAACAGGCAGTGAAGCATAAGTATTTCCGTTGTGTAACAGAACACCTTTTAAATTAGTTTTTGATGAGTCTATAAAAAGCCTCCAATCTTCCTTCTTGTACTCAATGCCAAATTCGTTCATTAGACTACCAATATCATAGCAGTAAACCAAATCCTCTTCCTGTTTGAAAAACTGAGCAAACTGTTGATCTCTTCTTCTATAATGGTAAATAGATGTTCCAGATTCCAATAAATGTTTTTCTTTCAGCTTGGAACCAAGCAATTCTGCTTTTTCCTTAGTCAAATCCAAATCTCTCAATAAATCATTTAACTCAGCTTGTGTAAACAACTATGGTTTTAAATTTTCTAGAGAATATTGAAACTCATCATCATCCGGTCGACTTTCATTACATTCGGGACTGGACTGTAAAACGTCATCAATAGACTGAGGTGGCTCAGGGACAGGAAGTCCTGGTCCATGTCCTACTGGTCGATTAGCTGAAGTAAAGTTAAGATAGACAATTACTTTCTTATTTCTGGAGTTATACCCAGAAACATCAACACTGCAAAAATAACAATCATTTGAATGATTTTCTTGCTCTCTACATACCATGGGACCTGCAAATCTAAAAGCTTTCTTTTCTTTCTTGTACCATTTCCGAAGATCCTCGATACAAACATAACGTACTTTGTGAGGAGCCCAACATTTTACTTGATTACCTATTTCTACACCAAAATAAGCAAAGTATACTTTGTAATACTTGTTTCCTTGATGTTTTTTAACTACAAACTCATAACATATATAACAAAAAGTGTTGGGAGAGTTTTTACAACCACGATTAGCCATATTTTGAGTGTGAATTAAAGCATATGAGTTAAACACTGCAATGCAAGGATATATTAACTGGAAGAAAATAAACAGCTGTGACATTTATCGGAACTGCCAACCATACATTTGATTTTACTGCCAACCTTATAAAATTCTGATTTTATTGCCAACCTAATAACATTCGAATACTACTCAGTATATATCACCACGACACCAAACACTTTATTTTTGCATTCGACGCGCGTTTCGCTAACCATGTTAGCTTCATTAGGAGCGATGATTGACTTCGAATGATAAAAATAAAATTTTCACATTTTAAATATTATAATGCGAAAAATTGGTGGGTGATACGACTTTTTTACTATTATTTTCGGAGTCAGCATACCAAAAAACATAGGAATCAGGTAAAATTATTAAAAAAGTTTTTTCATCGTTGGCCTGTATAATCATTGGACTTATATACAGAACAAAATAAAGAAAATTAACTCAAACCGGCAAAAAAAATTCCCAGTAAATGTTCCAAAATATTTTTAAAGTAAAATCAAAAATGTTTAAACACCTTTTAGTCAACCTCTTAAGAGTTTTTAAAAAAGATTTTCGTCAACTTGGCCTTCTAATCTTGCTGTAATGATTTCCTTCAGACCCTAATGAATCTAAAACTCATTAACTTCGTTTCACGTCTAAATTACATTATATTTTATCTGATTTTCGAAATGTTTATTAATTTGAATTTCTCACATTTTCAGTTTATGTTAATTTTTGAGTAATGAAGAAATTAATGTAGCGAAAATATTAGTTTTTGGATGAACATCGAAACTTGTTGCATCTAAGTTAATCCCTTGAATTTGAAAAAAGGTATTCATATTGTGAACTAGTCTGCCATCCAGGTAATACATCTAATTTTTATGTTGTATAACATAATATGTGAGTAATATATGATTATTGTATGAAAACTGATACAAAATCATTTTCACTCAATCAAAAATACAAAAAGAGTTTCATACTTATACATACATCATATATATATATATATTTTATGGGTTTAGCACACGTGCTGCAGGGAAGTCGCTAAAGCGCTACAGGAGTGGTACGTGTGCGGAAAAAAAAAAGCAATTCACGCTGTACTTGAATCGCTGTAAATACCATCCCATATATATATATATATATATATATATATATATATATATATATATATACATATATATATATATATATATATATATATATATATATATATATATATATATATATATATATATATATATATATATACCAACCGGGCTCGCGACTCCGCTCGCGTGGACTTGATTCACCACTATCGTCACTGCTTATTCCTTATGTTACCCAACGTAATAAAATATCTCCCATTATTTCCTCTTATCTCTCAATATTTCTCCTTATCTCCTATTATTTCTCCTTATCTCCCATTATCTCACCATAACTCCCATTATCAAGACTTATCTCCCATTATTTTTTTCTTTATCTCCCATTATTTATATTTATCTCCCATTATCTCACCTTATCTCCCATTATCGAGGCTTATTTCGATTTACCTCCATTATTTCTCCTTATCTCCCATTATCTCACATTATCTTCCATTATCTAGGTTTATATCGAATTGTATGGAACATACGTATAAATTTATAAAAACACGTAAATCGGATAAGAGGTTCTCGAGTGATAAGCGCACTAACGGACAGACACATAGACGGAGAGATGTTGCATTTTATATATTATATATATATATATATATATATATATATATATATATATATATATATATATATATATATATATATATATATATATATATATATATATATATATATATATATATATATATATATATATATATATATATATATATATATATATATATATATATATATATATATATATATATATATATATATATATATGGGGTGTCTCTAAAGGTATGGTGAAAAATCATTCATTAAGCTTCATTTGATGATTATGTTTTCTTTAATTATTATTTTTCTATGGTCATTTAAAAATATCTGGATATTTAGTAATAATATTAGGTAGTAGGCTTTTTTTCTGACATGGAAATTCTTTATCGATTTTAACTCGGAATTGGTGCGTCTAATCGTATTAAACTAAGATAACCTTTTTTTCGCCAAAGATCTCAAGCTTCCCTAATCCGACATGAAAATGCAATAAAAGTTTTTGCAAAAAAAATAAAGTCCATTTTTACCACGCCCTCCCCCACTTTTGAATTATCTACGATTATTAAAATTCCAATTCAGAATATAAACTTTGCTTGACAACCTGAATTTCATTTTTTTATCTTTAACGGTTTCTGAAATATTCAATGAAAACCCATCTTTAGGCTCTCCATTTGGTTGGTTGTAGCTCCCTAACGGGAGGAGATATGAGACATTTTTCTAGGAACTTCTGACCTTATTTTGGTTCAGTGACCATACCTTTGGGACACCCTGTATATATATATACATATATATATATATATATATATATATATATATATATATATATATATATATATATATATATATATATATATATATATATATATATATATATATATATATATATATATATATATATATATATATATATATATATATATATATATATACATATATATATATATATATATATATATATATATATATATATATATATATATATATACATATATATATATATATATATATATATATATATATATATATATATATATATATATATATATATATATATATATATATATATATATATATATATATATATATATATATATATATATATATATATATATATATATATATATATATATATATATATATAGGATGTGCCAAAAGGTATGGTCAAAAGTGAAGGATCTAGTAGATATATACAAATGTATATATATATATATATATGGAATGTAATAAATTAAAATTCCAAGTTCATTCGTCTAACAATGAATTTGTACAACGTTTCGCCAAAATCTCATTTGGAATTTTCAAGTGCTCTTGCTACTGCTACTACTCGATATTGTGATCGTTGTGCAACTTTATTCTTCTTCTGCAGCTTATTCTGTCCATCGTCGGACGTAAGGGTCCCTCAAGTTGTTCCATTCTTCTTTATTGTGTGTTTTCCCCATCTAATCGTGCCCTGCCATCCGTTTTATGTCGTCTGTCCACCTGGTCTGCGGTCTACTTCTCTAGTAGGTAGGGTACAGAGTCTTTCTATTACATCGCTTACTTTGGATCTTCTTCGTATTTCAGTATTCTGGATATGATTTCGTAGTTTAAAGTTTAGCATCTTTCTTTCCATGGACCTTTGTGCTACCTGGAGCTTATATACGATACTTTTATCGATGGCCCAAGTTTCTATGCCCTACGTTAAAATTGGCAACACGTGTTGGTCAAAGGTCTTTGCTTTCAGCGTGTTTGGGATTTCCGACTGGAGTACGTCTTGTAGTTTTCCGAACGCCGACCAGGTCAGTGATATTCTTCTTTGTAGGTCTGCTGTCAGATTGGTCTTTGAGAGTTGGATTTTTTGCCTCAGTTATATAAATGCGTCCACTTTTTCTTTTATTTTTGATCTCCTTTTGGTCCTCTATTTCATTTGTTAAATACTTTGTTTGTTCATGTACTTTGTTTTGTTCATGTTTATTTTTAGTCCTATCTGTTTGGAAGCTTCGTTTAGTTCTTCTAACATTTCTTGGAGTTCTGTTTTGTCTTTTGCTATCGATATTAAATCATCGGCAAACCTCAAATGATTAAGTTTCTCGCCGTCGATATTTACTCCTCTTTATTTCCAGTCCAGCGTTCTAAACATGTCTTCCACTGCTTAGTTAAAGCGTTTAAAACTGCCCATATCTCTATCGAGTCAAATACTTTTTGATAATCTATCACTGCTATACATAGTTTTATGTTATATTCGTTTATCTTTTCCACTAGTATTCGCATTATCTGTAGATGATCTGGCATGCTGTAACCTAGTCTAAATCCAGCTTGTTCGCGTGGCTGGTAGCTATCCAGTTTGTTTGTTATTCGCTGTGTTATTATTTTTGTATGTATCTTGTACATTACTGAGAGAAGACTAATAGGTCTGTAATTTTTTAGTTTGTGTCTGTTTCTTTTCTTAAAGATTAAGACTACTATGGCATTTAACCAGGCATTTGGTATTAGGGAGTCCATTAGGCATTTGTTATAAATTCGTTTTAATTGTTTCAGAACTGGGCTTCCTCCATATTTTATCATTTCCAAAATTATTCTATCTCCTGGTGCTCGGTTGTTAGACATATTTTTCAAAGCGTTGTTTATTTCTCCAATTGTGATTTCTGGTAATTCCTCAGATCCTGCTTTTATAATTTTCTCTTTGACTTTTTCTTCTTTTTCTGGGGGCTGTGCCCTTTTGCTTTCATATAAGGTTCTGTAAATTATTTCTATAGTTTCTGTTATTTCTTTGGTTTCTGTTATTTCTCTGTTTTCTTCATTTATCAATTTTGTTATTCGATTTTTGATCATAGGTCTCCGTTTCCATATATATATATATATATATATATATATATATATATATATATATATAAATTTTTAATTATATATTGTTATTTATTTATGTAGCTAAGAATCCCAAATTTAGTGTGTAAACCTGATGTGTATTTATTTATAATTTCCCAAACAGTGTCTAATCTAACCCGTGTAACAAAACCGTTTCCGGCCGGGTTGACATCCCTTAATGAAAAATCGATTCTTAGACCTGTGTTTTAAGATATAGCGAGGCGAATTTCAATTTATATACTGAATTTTCATTATGTAGAAGGCTGGATTTGATGCATATATATATATATATATATATATATATATATATATATATATATATACATATACATATACATATATATATATATATATATATATATATATATATATATATATATATATATATATATATATATATATAAATAGTATATGTATATATACAGGGTGTCCTATATGTACTTAATAATGAATCTACAGCATTTATTAATTAGTGTAACAAAAAAATATTTAAATAAAAGTTATAGTGTGTTAAGCCGGGTTTCCACCAAACGGCATAGCACGAAACAAACAAAAACTGTTTTTCTCAACAAAAAGAGCCATGTTTTGTAAAAAATAAACAGTTCCGAAAACATTTTTGTCGGGGAACAGTGTTTTTAGTAAACAAAACACTTTACCATCTTGAGTCGGTACATGAAAGGAAAACAAATTTGTTCGTGTTTTTTAGTCGGTTTGGTTGAAACACCTGAATGTTGTAGTTTTGTTCTCTGCGACATTTGTACTCTACTCTTTCAACTAGTTATCAACTTTTTATTAAATGTATGCAATTTTTATTAAGAGTTTGTCAACATTTAAAAAGTAAGTATTTAGTTAAACTTCTTATTCAAATATATATATATATATATATATATATATATATATATATATATATATATATATATATATATTTATATACATATATATATATATATATATATATATATATATATATATATATATATATATATATATATATATATACATATATATATACTTATATATATATATATGTATATATATATATATATATATATATATATATATATATATATATATATATATATATATATGTATTTAGTTACAATGATGATTAAAAAGTTGACTGGCAATTTTAGGTCCTAAGAAATTAAGTAACAATTCAAAATCGCTACCTAACATTCTGGTAAAATTGTGGGAGGAAGATCTCACTTCCCCATTTAACCCAATATCGCCAGTGCTTAAATCAGCCAATAAATAATTCTGCTATGCCGTAATTAACTCTCCTTTTTAATAGAGAGCTGACCCAACATTTTGGTTTTTTCTGTTTTGGCCATTAATTAAAAACAAACCACAGTTAATTATAAAAAATCGTCGTCTTGCGGGACTAAACAAAATGGGAAAAAGAGAACAAACACTAGCAACAAAACTTTTGGAACAGTCTACAGAAACTGTTTGAAAAAATAAAACATGTTTTGTTTTGTTTATTAAAAACAGAACTGTTTTTTTAAACTGTCCGTTTGGTGGAAACCCGGCTTTATACGGCGCATATGATGACGTTGATAATAAAATGTCTTGAAAAGTTAGTTCGAAGAAACTCCACCATCTTAAATTTTTTTTATATGGAATGCTCTATACAATATTTTATTTTTGAGACCTGCCAAAAATTCTAGATTTATTTATCTAATATACCATATGTCTGAATTGAACTGTTTTGGAATTATTGATATTTGAAATTAAGGAGATTAAATTTACAAAAAAAAAAATTAGCTGGCTAGGGTGTCAAACATTTACTGTCAGGTAATGACTGAACTCGTCAAAATTTTATTTATTGCTGCATTTTATGTAACTGCAATTTGAGCATAATATCATAATGGTACATTTAACAGAAACTGAAAGAATGACTTTGTTAATGATGGTTGGTTATGGAGACTGTAGGAGAACACAACAGAAGGTGTGCGATCTTTTTTAACACAGAATATCCGAATCGAGAACCTATTATTCAATTCGTAGTTAGCAAAATATGAAAATGATTTAGACCATCAGATCATGTTAAGCATTGTTCTAAATCTGGACCTCCAAAAGTTAAAACAATCGATAATATAAAGTTAGAAGTTTTATTGTAAATTACAGAAAATTCCCATACATCCACTCGTCAGCTTTGCCTAGACCACAACATAAGTAAAGCTAATTTAAGTCGTGTACTGAATGAAGAAAAATTGCATTTATCCAAACCTATTTTATTGCAAAAATTATCTGAAGATGACTGCGATAGACGCGTTCAATTTTGCGAGGTCATGATGGAAGGAATCAACAATGATCCTAACCTAATTCAAAATATTGTTTTTTTTGATGAGGCCACATTTTGTCTTAACGGAAAAGTCAACAGGCATACTGCCGGTACTGGTCTACTGCAAATCCCCACTCAAACACCACAAAAGATAAACGTGTGGGCAGGGATTTGTGGACGTCATATCATTGGTCCCTTTTTTATAGATGGAAATCTTACAGGACAGCAGTATTTACAGTTAGTCCAAGAGCAAGTTGTTCCAACTTTTGCAGGTCTTTTTCCCGATGAAAATAATTTGGATACCCCTAACAGGAATCTGTGGTACTAACAAGATGGAGTACCTCCTCACTATGAAATCAATGTTCGTAGATATTTGGATGCGATTATTCCTAATCGATGGATAGGTAGAAGAGGTGCTGAAGAATGGCTTGCAAAAAGTCCCGACCTTACGCCAATCGGTTATTTTTATGGAGTTATTTGAAAATCAAAGTTTGCCGAAGTCGACCTGAAACTGTAAAAGATTTATAACAAAGAATTCAATATGAAATAGCACAGGTCACCCCAGATTCTCTGCAAAACTTTGTTCAAGCTGTTTATGACAAATTGGGACATTGTCTTGCTGTTAACGATAGACATTTTGAACAGTTGTGACTTTAAAAATAAAACAAAATATTTATTAATAGTTCCTTTGTCTTTTTTTTTTTAATTTTGAATTTCAAATGACAATAATTCCAAAACAGCTCAATTTAGACATACGGTATGTTAGATAAATAATATCTAAAATTTTTAGTAAGACTTAAAAATAAAGTAATATACAAGGTTTCCATTAAAAAAAATAAGATGGCGTAATTTCTTCGAACAGGAAGATCATAGTTCGAGTAGCAGCAGCAGCAAGAGCACTTGAAACTGCCAAATGAGATTTTGGCGAAACGTCGTACAAATTCATTGTTAGACGAACGGACTGAAACCCGGAATTTTAATGTGTGTATATATATATATATATATATATATATATATATATATATATATATATACATATATATATATATATATATATATATATATATATATATATATATATATATATATATATATATACATACAGTCGACACTGTTTATAGTGAAACTCTATATAGTGAAAAACTCTTTATAGTGCAATTTTTTCAAGACCTAGAATATTTTATTGAAATTTTATGTAAAAAGCCCTGCATATAGTGAATCTGTAAAATAGTAACACTCTATATAATAAAGTTTTTGCCGGAATTTTATGTATAAATTTTTATGCATTTATTGAGATCTTGGCCATTTCGGGTTTCCCATTTTTATCTAACATTAGCACGAAGTCCATTTTTATGACGCATTCTTTTGAAAAGGTTCTTAACGCGTTTATAACGCCTAATGGTTGGCAATAAATCAGGTAGATTTCTGTGATAAACCCTGGGAATAACCCATTTTATAGAAACCCGGGGAAAAACCCATTTTATAGTCGAGGCCTAGTAATTCGTAAATTCAGGTTCAGTTTCTTTTTGTTTAAGAATCAAGTAAGTTATCCAAGTGAGTGTGTTTAAGTTTAGCTGAGAAAATTAAAGTTTTGGAGGAAGTTGATAAAGGCTGCAAAAAAATTGATGTTGCTGCAAAATTTGGTGTTTCTCCAAGTTGCGTCTCTCTGATAATAAAAAGTCGCGACAGTATCATCAAGAAACCTAGTGTTCCAAGCAGTCGAAAACGAGTACGGATGAGTAATTATGAGAATGTAAATGAAGCAGTTTTACGATGGTTTCAAATGGCCCGTACGCATCAAAACGTACCAATATCGGGAAATTTAATAAAGCAAAAGGCACTACAATTTGCTAAAGAATTTAATTGCGTTAATTTTCAAGCTAGTGAAGGGTGGTTGAGTGCCTGGAATACTCGCAATTCCATTTGTTTTCAAGACGGTGTCTGGCGAGAGTGCAAGCGTTAGTCAGGAGGACTGTGACATTTGGACTGAAACTGTTTTAAAAAATGCATTGAAAAAGTACGAGCCAGAAAACGTTTTCAATTGTGATGAAACCGGTTTGTTTTTTAAATGTTTGCCAAATAAAACTTTTGCTTTTAAAAGTGATAAATATTTTGGTGTTAAAACAAGTAAAGAAAGGGTGACACTTATGGTTGGAGCAAACATGGATGGCTCACAAAAACTGAAATTAGTGCTCATAGGTAAAAGCAAAAATCCCCGTTATTTAAAAGGAGTTAAATCTCTGGAGTTAGATTACGCCAATAATAAAAAGGCATGGGATGACTTCTGAGATTTTCGAAAGATGGATCAAAGAACTGGACACGAAAATGAAAAGCCAAAAGAGAAAGATTGTGATGTTTATAGACAATTGTCCTGCACATCCAGTTACTGTAAGTAAAAAATTAAGGAATATTGAATTGATCTTTTTTTCCCCAAATATGACCTCCAAATTGCAACCTATGGACCAGGGTATTATAAAAAACCTAAAACATCATTACCGAAACAGAATTGTTCACAAAATTGTTAATGCGATTGATAACAACCTTCCAGTCCAAAAATTGATTACCCTTAAAGAGTGTATAACCGAAGTCGCTAAAGTATGGAGTGAAAATGTTTCTCTCAGAAAACTATCAAAAATTGCTTTTCTAAAGCAGGTTTTTTACTGAAAAAATTGACGAATGGGAAGAAGACGAAATGGATCTCGCTACCTTAAAAAGGCAATGGGGTATTCTACAAAAAACTGCTACCGTCGACGCAGATTTTTTACTTGAAGATTTCTTAGAAATCGACAATGATGTTGGCACGACAGATCTCCCAGCTGCCCAAGACATAATTGACGATATAAAAAGTATAGAGGATCATGAAGAAGAAATTAAAACCGGGGAATGTCCTGCTAAATTTAGTGAAAATGAAATAAGAAATGCATTTGACATTGTGCGAACTACTCTCAGGGGCCAAGAAAGCGTACCTGATCAAATCTTTATGCATTTGAATAAATGCGAGAATTTTGTTGAGCAACAATTATTTTTCAAAAGTAATGTTCAAAAGAAAATAACTGATTATTTGTCCTAGGACGTAGGTACGTAGTATGTACATTTGTATTATTCTTTTTATTTCGTATGTAGTACATACATACATAAAGTCCGTACGTTATATCTTTACACGTGCGTCATAGTTTTCAGGCAATATCCCAGACGACTATTATATTTTTTGTCTCTTTTTACCAATACCTACGATTTATTGATGAAAAGAGACAAATAATATAATGGTCGTCTGTTATATGGCCTGAAAACTATGACGCACGGGTAAAGATATAACGTACGGACTTTATGTATGTATTTAGCCCTGTACATGCTATGTACTATTTAAACTTTCAAATGTTTAATAAAATCTTTTCTAATAATTCAATTTTGCAATTTGTCGACTGTATATATATATATATATATATATATATATATATATATATATATATATATATGTAACAAAATAATTTCTTCTTACCTTCCCTTCTTCACTTGCCGTATCATCTCCATTACTTATTCTTTGACTGTGAGTCACAGGAGGTGGTAGTGGTAGTTCTCTAAGCGTAGCATAGTCACCATCATCTTCGTCTACTCCTGGGATTATACTCTTTCTAGCATTAGACTTGGTTCTGCAAAAAAATATATGTGTATATATATATATATATATATATATATATATATATATATATATATATATATATATATACAGGGTTACAGGGAAAGTCGTCCTAGATAATTAAGGACGTTATAGTTTAGGTCGTTTCTGACCGATTTGACTCTATGATATGATGTCCTAAACTTAATCGTTTTCGAGATATTGAAGTTTAAAGATTTAAAAAAAAAAAACATGTTTTTTTTGCTTTTATATTGATTTTTTTTTTATTAGAGGTTATCGAGTGCGATTTTTTGGTTATTTTTAGTTAGTCTGTTTGTCAAGTATCAAAAATCATCAAAAAAATTTGAACTAATTACTAACAGTTTCAAATGGCGGCTTGTTAATGTTTCTAAATTACGAATTTTTACCAAGTGTTTCCTACTTTAAATCAATAAAGAGAAAAAAAAATGTATGGAAGTTATTCTGCAAATTATTTTAAAAACTTTTACGTCTTTTTAGCTATCTAAAACGGTATAATATCTACTGGATCTATTGAAAATTCTAAGAAAATGAGATTTCAATAGGCCCAAATGTAGAGTAACATAATAATAGAATTTATATACTACCAATTACCGGTTTACTACTTGCACCTTTAAACAATAAAAAGGGTTGGGTAAGCATTTTTTCCGGTCGGGGTACTCTCTGTGCGAGTGACATTTTCTGTTCACTAAACATTATTGAATGATTTTTTAGTCTGCTCATGCGATTCGTCCGTGGTAGATGTGCTATACCGTGCTTTTCAAAATATCTGTGTTTCATCTTCTGACTGTGTGAATTGGCTCGTAACTGGATTTTGTTCTCTGCTTGTGAATATGGCAACGGAATATGCTGACATCCTAATGTGTTACGGATTTTGCGAAGGAGTGTCGTCGCGTGCACGTGATGAATACATACTGCGATATCCTACTCGTCGTATACCTGATGTTAGCGTATTTGATGGAACTTATCGAAGACTACGAGAAACTGGTTCCGTACAAAGACGGCGGACTGACATGGGACGACCACGTATCTTTGACGAAGACGAAGAAAACGAAATACGACGTCTCTTTGAGGTGGACCCAATCACATCTACAAATGTTGTCGCACAACAGCTTGACATTTCGCAGTGGAAGGTATGGTTTGAAATGCATGCTGTTGGGCAACACCCTTACCACTATACGCCCGTGCAAGTCATTGAAGAAGGGGATCCGTTGCGACGATTAGAATTCTGCAGATTTATGCTCAATACCGATGTCGAAGATGCATCTTTTTTTTAAGAAAATACTATGGACTGACGAGTCGAAATTCGACAAAGACGGTCTTACAAACTACCACAATGCCCACTATTGGGCTTCTAAAGAGGAAGGCAACCCAAACAAAAAAGAACGAAAGGATCACAAACAAGATTCAGCTTAAATGTGTGGATGGGTATAATTTCAAATTATTTGGTTGGGCCATTCTTCCTGCCAGATAGTTTGAATGGCGAGGAATACGACAATTTTTTGCGGAACGATTTACCTAATTTGATGGAAGACCTACCTATTGGTTTGAGACAAAACATGTAATTTCATGCATGGCTCAATGACAATTATCCCAACAAATGGATTGGAAGAGGCGGACCCATACCTTGGCCGGCGAGAAGCCCAGACCTAACACCGATGGATTTTTATGTGTGGGGTCACATGAAAAGTCTCATATACGACCAGATGACTCCTATCGAAAACGTGGATGTCCTAAGACAAAAAATAATTGATGCGGCTGACGAAATGTGGCGGCACCTCACAACCAGCGTTGTGAAAAGTAATTTAAGAAAAAGAATGAGAATTTGTGTTAGAAATAGAGGCGACCATATAGAACATGAATTATAATTAATAAAAAAAATATTAAATTGCTAGGTTTTTTGTTTTATTTGTGTATTTTTCGTATTTTCACCTAGAACTAAAAATTTACCTTTTGCTACCCGAGCCCGCTTTAGGTGTCATTCTGTGTACAGTTTTCCTATTAAACTCCTAGTATTATACCTTTCTTGATAGCTAAAAAGACGTAAAAGTTTTTAAAATAATTTGCAGAATAACTTCCATACATTTTTTTTTCTCTTTATTGATTTAAAGTAGGAAACACTTGGTAAAAATTCGTAATTTAGAAACATTAACAAGCCGCCATTTGAAACTGTTAGTAACTAGTTCAAATTTTTTTGATGATTTTTGATACTTGACATACAGACTAACTAAAAATAACCAAAAAATCGCACTCGAGTACCTCTAATAAAAAAAAAATCGATATAAAAGCAAAAAAACATGTTTTTTTAGAAAATCTTTAAACTTCAATATCTCGAAAACGATTAAGTTTAGGACATCATGTCATAGAGTCAAATCGGTCAGAAACGACCTAAACTATAACGTTCTTAATTATCTAGGACGACTTTCCCTGTAACCCTGTATATGTTAGTGAGCAAAGAAATCGACTCACACTATTTGGTTTCATTTAACAAGGATCCTAGGATTTAGGGTTTATGTATTTTTTTTACGGTTTTTAGTATCATTAGACAGTCCATTCTATTTTCTTTCTAATGATTCCATTGCATACTTCATGCTTTTTACTAACTAAAATGATTGAAAGGGGAAACAAGGCTGAAAATAGGGGTAAGAGAAAGGAAAAATTAAACAAATTTTAAGTTTAACAATTAAATCTATTGATAAATACTAAAATCAATATGTTGTATTACCCCCATAGCCCTTTACTTTTTTATTTATATATATATATATATATATATATATATATATATATATATATATATATATATATATATATAAAACACGTAAGTTGAAAAGTTTTTAGTCTGGCTACTTTAAACACGTTTTTTTTTGCAAAATTCATCAGTATAGTCCCCTTTAAGTGCAACACAATCAGTCCAATGCTTTTATAACATTTCTATATATCTCTCTTGTAAAAGGATTTGCTTTGCCTTCAAGATAGGCCTCAGTTTCGGTGATAACTTCTTCATTGGAGCCAAATCTCTTTTCTGAGAGCATTTTTTTGAGGTCTGCGAATAGATAATAGTCGCTAGGGGCCAAATCTGGAGAATACGGTGAATGAGGAAGCAATTCGAACTTCAATTCATTCAATTTTGCCATCGTAACCATTGCCTTGTGACACGGTGCATTGTCTTGATGAAAGAGCACTTTTTTTGTTCATTTGGGGCCGTTTGTTTGCGATTTCTGCCTTCAAATGCACCAATAGCTTTATATAATATTCGCTATTGATGATTTTTCCCTTCTCAGTATAGTCGATAAAAATTATTTCATGCGCATTCCAAAATACAGAGGCCAAAACCTTCCCAGCTGACTGTTGTGTCTGGTCGCTTCGGGCAGCTTTCACCGGCTGCTGTCTACTCAGCTGACTGCCAATTTTTCGGTGTGTAGTGGTGGATACATGTTTCATCCATTGTCATATATCGCATGAAAAAATCCTCGAATTCGATTTTTTCCATTATTTCGAAAATATCAAAAGTAGCGTCACTAAAACCACTGTAACTTGTAAACTAATCGTCGAAATGTCATGACATTTTGAGACGTATCGTTTAGGTTGGTACTTCCTAAAAATCATACGACTTTGAAAAGGGCATCATCTATGCGTCAGACCAAAAACTTTCAACCTAAGTGTTAAAAAAATTGGAGTATGAGATGTTCATTGTAAGTAAGGAAATTCTTTAAAAATGTATAATTATTTCATTAGAATACATACATTTTAACAATATTTTCAATTATTTGAGGTATTCCGTAACTTCCAATTGTCTTTCGTCAAAGAACTGATATCTTTACTTAACTATAAACTGTTAGAAATAGTATAAAAAACTGAAATAAAAACGTATTAAGTAACCTTGCTTTGAGATACACAACATTTAGACGCTATAAAGATGTTAGTTTCAGTTACCAATATTTCTAAAGTCTTCCCTGTACGTTACTGTTGTTTATGAATATATATTTTACCATGAAATACCTACCTTTTAAATATAAAGTTACTGTATAGCGTGAAAAAAACAAATTCAGTATTTATTTTACAGCTTGTCTTTGTCAGGTAAATAAATACCTATTTGTTTTATGATACAGTAAACACAGAATAAAAAGCTAAATAATTGTACTGAACGTGACTAAAATACTTCACAATTGGCCTTTGCTACGTTAAAGTGAAATATTTCATCCAATTTGAATTTCCCCCCTAGACTGGGTTTGGTTTCTGAGAGCTGGCAAATTTCCCACATAGTTTATTAAATCCGCTTTGAAAGTTTTTAACCGAAACCTAACTCATATGTGGGCGTTTAGTTTCAAATTAACTTTTGAATGTTAAGTTAAAAACCTGGAATACCAAACTGATAAAGTATAAAAGTACTACTCAGTATATATCACCACTACACCAAACACTTTATTTTTACACTCGACGCGCGTTTCGCTAACCATGTTAGCTTCAACAGGAGCGTCAATCATCGCTCCTGATGAAGCTAACATGGTTAGCGAAATGCGCGTCGAGTGCAAAAATAAAGTGTTTGGTGAAGTGTTGATATATACTGAGTAGTATCATTGTGCCAAAAATTCCACATTCCCAACTTAAGTATAAAAGTGTTAAAACTAAACATAGCAGTTTCAGTTGAAATATTTAGATATGTCTTTTAGTGTTCCGTACGGCACGCTTATAAGATGACTTCGGTGTCTGTCTGTCCGTCCGTCCGTCTGTCTGTCTGTCACACCCCGATTTTCTCCGAAACTATTTGTCATAGAAAGTTTGAAATTTGGTAATAATATCGGAATTGATGGCCTCATCAAGGCCGTGTAGTTTTGAAAGTCAAATTTTGACTTAAGGGGTTAGTTTTGGGGGATGAAATCGGAAGTGAAAAAAAATTTTTTTTAGTTGGTCATTGGGTGTGGTGTCAAATGAAAGCTTGTGAAAACACGAGTAATATATATATATATATATATATATATATATATATATATATATGTATATATGTATATATGTATATTATGTAATACTTGCGCACACTTTTCTTTGTATTATTTTGAAAAAATGCTGGAATATTCTCCAGGGGGTGTAGATTGAACGAAAATTATCACGAATGCATTACCTTTAATTTATTTGGTATATAAAAAAACAAAAATTTCAAGGTCATCAATTTTCAGTAAAGATTGGAAACAAACTTTGTTGAAAACTCATTTGGTGTGAAGTTACTGATCATTTTATACCACCGTAACAACAGTTTTTATTTTAAAAGCAATCAACGTACGGAACACTAATTGTGCAAGTTCAATTTGCACTTGACCGGTTATTATCTGTTAGTAGCAACAACGAATAGCTATTTACATAATACTATATAATATTTATCTTCTGAATCCTGCACACACTTAGCGGCAATATATTTCATTTATGAATATGAATTTTGGTTTTTATTTCACTTACACTTGATATTTTTTTAATAGTAGCTGTCAGCAGGTATTATAAAAAATATACTATATTCCTAAGCAGGGCAATGATCTTTATAAAAAATACCATATTTTGAAACAAAACAAGGCCCTACATGACACATTACTTCATGCATGAAATTCAAAAGTATTCCCTTTACCATTCCAAAAGGATTTATGTGAAGCTTTTCAAAGTTTTCAGTAAGCCTTAGAGTACATTTTCAGACGACATCATGCATTATTTACCCTTCTAGATGGGTATTTTTAACGAAAAAATTTGGAGGAGATTCATATTTTAGTTCAAATTTTATAAATTTATTTGCTTATTTGGAAATAAGGCGAATTTATCGGTCTTATATTTTTTGTTGCTAATCTACCTAACTTTTTTAGAGGTTTGTTGATTTGACGACACATCTTTCGACGGAAATTTTTCAAAATATGTTTAGTTGTATTAAACTAGCGTATGTCCAAGGTTCTGCCTTGCGACTCCATAATTCCCATCATTTAAGTAATAAAGGACATAGGGAAAGTGTCGAAACTCTCGTTCATTTACCACTGCACTCCTGGCGTCTTTACCATGTATCATCAACATCGATAAATATGACCACTTCTGAAACCATCTAATCTAATTATGAACTAAAAATTTATTCTTCTATATTTGCAACATTCAAATAATAAATAACATTAAAAAAAGTGTCAGAACTCCTATTACCTACTACTTTGCTTTCGATGCCTTCACAATATACGGATTTGAAATAAACTCCTGGACAAAATGAACGCAACAATCTGAAAATTAATTTATCTTTTTCTTATGTCAGTTTTAAAGTTTATCGAGTATTTTAATAGTAGGTTATGCATATTTTGTTTCGTTGTTCATGACAGAAATCAAAACAATTCGTTTACATTTACAGTTTTTTTAGAAGATAAACAATTTTCTGTAATAATGCGATAGATTTTCTTTAAAAGTAAGCTTTTAAATCGTTCCCTTTTCCAAAGTAATACGTTTTTGTGGTAGACTGTTTTATTTTTGACCCCGAGGAATTAGAAAAATGAATCGAACAAGGAATTTAACTGAACACGAGGTAGCCTCAGTTTTATTGGATGAGGGATATTGTCAGAGTTATGTTGCCAATTTGTTAGGCAAACATCGTTCCACAATAAGTCGTATGGTAAGACGCTTAAATGAAGTAGGCTTAGAAGGCTAAGGCAAGGGTGAAAACGATGCACTAGCGACCTAGATGAACGTTTTATAAGACAATATGCTTTAAGAAACAGGACTGTCACCAGTTCTATAATAAGAAACAAACTCGAAGCTGTTCGCAATGTCACAATTTCTTCTAAAACAGTTAGAAGACGGTTAAATGAAGCTGGATTAAACAGTAGGAGACAAGCCACTGCGCCCTTGCTTACTAGAGAGAACAGAGTTGTCAGGTTACGTTTTGTTCAAAATCACGAAAACTGGTCTGTGGATGATTGGAAACAAGTTTTCTTCACAGATGAAACTAGGGTTAGTCTAAAACATCCAGATGGTCCTGAGCGAGTATGGCGAAGACCAGGAGAGAGGTTTGCTTCTTGCAATGTCTCTGCAAGGGGTGGCATCTGCTTTGATGCTCGTACAGAGTTAGTTCCTGTCTGTACAAGATCCATGAATGCTGACAACTGTCTTGAGAATATTGTAATAGGACATGTGATGCCATTCGGTCATTTTGTGTACCCAATTTCCTGTTTATGCAAGACCTCACATGGCTAGGGAGGTATTCGATTATCTTAATCAAGTTGATATGCCGATTATGCAATGGCCACCAAAAAGCCCGGATCTGAATCCGATAGAACATGTATGGGATCACCTTAAGAAAAATGTGAAACGTCATATACCTGCACCTAGAAACCTGAGGGAACTTGAAAATGCAGTTATCACAGAATGGGAGTAAATACCTCAAGATTTTATCCAAAATTTAATTAGAAGCATGCCTAGGCGCCTAAACGCTGTCATCCGAAGTAGAGGAGGCAACACACGCTACTAGTGTTTCAGTTACACCATTAATTTTGCTACTAGTGTTCCAGTTTATTTTTTTCATTATTACATAATTTCAACGATATTGTTATTAAGTCTTATAGAGAAATTTGGTAGCTAATTCACTTTTAAAGTATCCGAATAAGCTTTTTCTAACTTTTAGTGTAACCAATGTTCATAAAATATTATTAAAATTAATTCATTATAGAGATTTGTATGATTTAATATATTGTTGCGTTAATTTTGTCCAGGAGTGTAGGATACGCCTCTCGCTGGGTTGGACAAACACTAGAACGGTACAGTATATAAAATTAACTGTCTTAGTTTATCTAAAACGAAGAAAAATATAAAGTGTGACACTGAAATCTTTCGAAATATAATTGCAAAGGCTCAGCTTAGTGGAAATAATGTTTGCGTCTAGTGGTTTTTAATATTGACAGTGAATTTGCTTTCACAAGAAAGCCTTTGAAGTTACTTACTATAATGCTTATTGCCTTTATTGTTTGCCGAACCACACATAATGAATTTTAACAAACAAAAATTTGTAATGGAGGTTCAACGGGTGAAAAAAGTGGAAATCTTGAGATGAATATTTTATAAATTCCTCAGAAATAATTCTGTATATCTTCTTCTTCTTGAAGTGCCATATCCTATACGGACGTAGGCAGCTCTGTTGCATTTGGCGGCCTTAGTGTAGTAAGTGAGATGTCTGCCTTCTATGCCGGAGACCTGAGTTTGAATCTCGGCTTGAAAACTAATAAATTTAAAAAAAATATTTTACAATGTGACGGTCGCCTCTTTCGGGAAGGCAGTGGCAAACTGCCTAGTAAAGCTCTCTCAATTTGGCCGTTTGGATCCAGCATTAAACCGTAGGTTCCCTTAGGCTCTGGAACACTTAAAAAGGCTCCAACCACAAGAAAGGCGAGAGGATCACCTACTATGTCTTCTCCATACATAAAATTCAAATGTCTATCTGCATATGCGTGTGTACTTTTGTATGTATGAATATATATTCAGTTTTCAAAAACCTGAAATAATTCAGTTTTCATATGGTTTTCTTTCAAATGTAGGTACATCATCGGACCAGATTTTTCACTATAGTTGTTTAAGATTGGTTTAGTAACATCGTAAATAGCGAAAAAAATAACATGTATCGGTTTTGCCATAACAGTAACGCGAAATATTTAATGGGGGTGGCGGCAGTTGATTTTACGTTCGTCTTATTATGCAACTTTTATTGTAATTACGTATAGACACACGGGATGCGTGCAGAACAATAACGTCCTTTATGCTAAGGAAAGTGAAGGAAAATATAGTAAAACTATTAAACATGTGTTGTAACATTCATTTTTTCCTAGATTTTAAGACCATATAATGTTACTGATTTTTCACTTTATAATGTACTTCTTTTCATTTTTGTATCGAGCGGTATATTAATCAGAAATTCCAAGCCGCTCGTTATATAGTGGGCTGTGCGGGTTTGCGACCGAATCTATCGATACGCCGGGATTGGTCAAATGTTTGTATCCGGAGTTTTGGTTCCGGCGTCGCCATATTACAGACAGAGTGCCCACGGCTTATTTAAGGGTCCGGAGGACGCGAATCTTGGCTTAGTAACATCGAGCCGCAGCCAGGCTTAGTACCATCAAGCCGCAGCCGGGTAATTTCCACCGAGCCGCCAAGTGGCGATTTTCCACCGAGCCGCAGTAGAGGCTTACGACAATATCTACGAGAGCCAAGTTAAGCACGAGTTTTTTTATCATAAAGCCGTAGTGGGCTTTGTGTGTTTCTAAATGGAGTAGCTAAAGTAGGCTCTTCTCAAAAGTGTGAAATCGGTTTTGTGTTCCATTGAAGGCCTAGAAGCCCGTAGGAAAACCGTAAGTTACCAGAACATACATCAATAAATATATTCCCCGCAAATAAGTGTCTTAACAGCAATTTGAACTGATAAATCGCGAAGTGAATATCACGACTCTTCGATTTCGGGTGTAGTCAAGATTTAGAAGTAAAATCTCTGATTTAGGGACTCTAATTTATAAAAACTACTTTTAGGCTAGAATTTTTTTTGTATTCCTTAAAACTGCAAAGGTTGGAACTTTTATTTTAAATCATGAATAAATTTTCTTTTTTGTTGATTAAAGCTAGTGTCTCACTGAATACCTATTTTTCTTTTCAGGATAAGAAAAGTTGTACTAGAATAATTCTTTTTAGTAATAACCGTACAACACTTCAGTATTTTTTCATTTTTTTAACTGAAGTTAGATCCTTTCTATTTTAAAATGAATGGTGCCCAAAATTTGTACAACTGAAGCTTTTTTAAAAATAGAAAATAATTCCAAAAAGACGTATAACAATTATCTCTTACCCATATTTCTCTACCAAGGAAAACTGAGCTAGTGTTTGTTTAATTTCTTTAGTTCTTTTAAAATCATTATTCACTCAATTCATTCTCAGAAATTAAAAAGAGGTTGCAAGAAAATTGCGCCCAAGCGTGGGAAAAACAATTTTCACAGGGTACAAAAAGACGCCTCAAAAAGAGGGCAAGTCCCCATGATACAGTGTATTCAAGTAGACGGGCATATTTTTAAACATTTATTACGTCATAATAATTAATCATTAGATAAGTTAAACTATATTTAAATTATTATTAACTATTTGTTTATGTTTTCACAATAGCGTGAGTGTATTAAAACCAAAAAAACTGAAAAATTCAAAATAAATCGAAAACTATTAGAAATACGTATATGACATACTTAATAAAAGTTGAAGGGTTTTGTAATATCTATCAGAAAAAATAATAATATACAGGGTAAGCCGTTCAAAAAATTTGAGATTTTTCGATTTAAAATAATCGAAATGCATAAATTTATTTTGAACACCCTCACCAAAAAATTTCTTTACATATATCTTTTTTTTCATCTCTATAGAACGCTTGTACCAATTATGAATATTCCGCTTTCAGAAACAATGGCGCTACTGGCAATTTTTTACAAGACTGAAAATTAGTATTTTTTTTTTTAAAAAATGAAATATTAGAAAAACTACTAGGTTTAGGTATATAAATAATAAAAAAGTTATAAAATTTTATTCAGAATTTAAAAATAAATTAGAAAATAGAATGTTCTATATAAAAAAAACATATGTTATATCGGCCACACTTTTTTGAAGTACCCTGTGTACTTAAAAATAATTTTAAACTGTTCAGAAATAATTCTGTATGTCTTCTTCTTGAAGTGCCACATCCTATACGGACGTAGGCAGCCCTTTCGCATTTGGCGGCCTTAGCCTAGTGGGTGAGATGTCTGCCTTCTACGCTGGAGACCTGACTTAATAAATTAAAAAAAAAATACTTTACAATGTGACGGTCGCCTTTCTCGGGAAGGCAGTGGCAAACCACTCGTAGTATCTTGCCTAGTAAAGCTCTCTCAATTTGGCCGTTTGGATCCAGCATTAAACCTTAGGCTCTGGAACACTTAAAAAGGCTCCAACCACAAGAAAGGCGAGAGGATCGCCTACGTATGTCTTCTCCATACATAAAATTCAAATGTCTATCTGTATATGCGTGTGTACTTTTGTATGCATGAATATATATTCAGTTTTCAAAAACCTGAAATAATTCAGTTTTCATATGGTTTTCTTTCAAATGTAGGTACATCATCGGACCAGATTTTCCACTATAGTTGTTTAAGATTGGTTTAGTAACATCGTAAATACCGAAAAAAATAATATGTATCGGTTTTACTATAACAGTAACGCGAAATATTTAACGGGGGTGGCGGCAGTTGATTTAACGTTCGTCTTATTATGCAACTGTTATTGTAAATACGTATAGACATACGGGATGCGTGCAGAACAATAACGCCCTTTATGCTAAGGAAAGTGAAGGAAAATATAGTAAAACGATTAAACATGTGTATTTAAGTAGACGGGCATATTTTTGAACATTTATTACGTCATAATAATTAATCATCAGATAAGTTAAACTATATTTAAATTATTATTAACTATTTGTTTATGTTTTCACAATAACTTGAGTGTATTAAAACCAAAAAAACTGAAAAATTCAAAATAAATCGAAAACTATTAGAAATAGATATATGACATACTTAATAAAAGTTGGAGGGTTTTGTAATATCTATCAGAAAAAATAATAATATACAGGGTGAGCCGTTCAAATAATTTGAGATTTTTCGATTTAAAATAATCGAAATGCATAAATTTATTTTGAACACCCTCACCAAAAAATTTCTTTACATATACGAGGCTGGTTTGAAAAGTCCGTGCAAAAATAAAAAAAAACTACTTATGTGTTTGGGGTAAACCTTTTTTATTTTTCGACATAGTCTCCTTTTAGGCTTATACACTTCGTCCCACGATGTTCTAGTTTGTTGATCCCTTCCGAATAATAGGATTTGTCCAAGTCTGCAAAATATCCATTAGTGTCTGCAATCACCTCCTCGTTTGAATAAAATCTTTGTCCCGCCAGCCATTTCTTCAAATTGGGGAATAAATAGTAGTCCGAGGGAGCCAAGTCTGGAGAATAGGGGGATGTGAAACGAGTTGGAATCCTATTTCCATTAATTTTGCGACCACAACTGCTGAGGTGTGTGCTGGTGCGTTGTCGTGATGGAAAAGGACTTTCTTGTGGGCCAATCGCGGGCGTTTTTCTTGCAGCTCGGTTTTGAAATGGTCCAATAACGATGAATAATATTCACCTGTAATAGTTTTACCCTTTTCCAGATAGTCGATGAGGATTATCCCTTGCGAATCCCAAAAGACAGTCGCCATAACCTTTCCGGCCGAAGGAACGGTCTTCGCCTTTTTTGATGCAGATTCCCCCTTGGTAACCCATTATTTAGATTGTTGTTTGGTCTCAGGAGTATAGTAATGTATCCATGTTTCATCCACAGTGACGAAACGACGCTTAAAGTCCTCCGGATTCTTCTAGAACAGCTGCAAACCATCCTTGCAACACTTCACACGATTCCGTTTTTGGTCAAGCGTGAGCAATCGCGGCACCCATCTTGCGGATAGCTTTCTCATGTCCAAATGTTTATGCAAAATATTATGTACCCGTTCAGTCGAGATGCCCACAGCACTAGCAATCTCATGCACCTTAACTCTTCTGCCATCCATCACCATATCATGGATTTGATCAATGATTTCTGGAGTCGTAACCTCCACAGGCCGCCCAGAACGTTCAGCGTCACTTGTGCCCATATGGCCAGTCCGAAAATTTTGGAACCACTTATAAACTGTTCTAATCGAAGGTGCAGAGTCACCATAATGTTTATCAAGCTTCTCTTTAGTCTTCTGAGGCGTTTTGTCTTTCATAAAGTAATGTTTAATCACCACACGAAATTCTTTTTCGTCCATTTCTTGAAAATCACCTTAATTCACACGAATGCCAAACACAAAGAAATAGACCAATATGGCTGAAACTTGGTGTGCGTTCATTCAAGAGATGCTACTAACTAAACATGACCTCGATACGCGGCGGTAGTGCCATCTCTCGGACTTTGCACGAACTTTTCAAACCAGCCTCGTATAAATAATAAAAAAGTTATAAAATTTTATTCAGAATTTAAAAATAAACTAGAAAATAGAATGTTCTATATAAAAAAACATATATTATATCGGCCACACTTTTTTGAAGTACCCTGTGTACTTAAAAATAATTTTAAACTGTTCAGAAATAAATCTGTATGTCTTCTTGAAGTGCCATATCCTCTACGGACGTAGGCAGCCCTCTCGCATTTGGCGGCCTTAGCCTAGTGGGTGAGATGTCTGCCTTCTACGCTGGAGACCTGACTTAATAAATTAAAAAAAAAACTTTACAACGTGACGGTCGCCTTTCTCGGGAAGGCAGTGGCAAACCACTCGTAGTATCTTGCCTAGTAGAGCTCTCTCAATTTGGCCGTTTGGATCCAGCATTAAACCGTAGGTTCCCTTAGGCTCTGGAACACTTAAAAAGGTTCCAACCACAAGAAAGGCGAGAGGATCGCCTACGTATGTCTTCTCCATACATAAAATTCAAAAGTCTATCTGTATATGCGTGTGTACTTTTGTATGCACGAATATATATTCAGTTTTCAAAAACCTGAAATAATTCAGTTTTCATATGGTTTTCTTTCAAATGTAGGTACATCATCGGACCAGATTTTCCACTATAGTTGTTTAAGATTGGTTTAGTAATATCGTAAATACTGAAAAAAATAATATGTATCGGTTTTACTATAACAGTAACGCGAAATATTTAACGGGGGTGGCGGCAGTTGATTTTACGTTCGTCTTATTAAACAACTGTTATTGTAAATACGTATAGACACACGGGATGCGTGCAGAACAATAACACCCTTTATGCTAAGGAAAGTGAAGGAAAATATAGTAAAACGATTAAACATGTGTATTCAAGTAGACGGGCATATTTTTGAACATTTATTACGTCATAATAATTAATCATTAGATAAGTTAAACTATATTAAAATTATTATTAACTATTTGTTTATGTTTTCACAATAGCTTGAGTGTATTAAAACCAAAAAAATTGAAAAATTCAAAATAAATCGAAAACTATTAGAAATAGATATATGACATACTTAATAAAAGTTGGAGGGTTTTGTAATATCTATCAGAAAAAATAATAATATACAGGGCAAGCCGTTCAAAAAATTTGAGATTTTTCGATTTAAAATTTCTTTACATATATCTTTTTTTCATCTCTATAGAACGCTCGTATCAATTATGAATCAATTATGAATATTCCGCCTTCAGAAACAATGGCGCTACTGGTAATTTTTTACAAGACTGAAAATTAGTATTTTTTTAAAAAAAATGAAATATTAGAAAAACTACTAGGTTTAGGTATATAAATAATAAAAAAGTTATAAACTTTTACTCAGAATTTAAAAATAAAATTAGAAAATAGAATGTTCTATATAAAAAAACATATGTTATATCGGCCGCACTTTTTTGAAGTACTCTGTGTATTTAAAAATAATTTTAAACTGTGCACCTTAACATTCCCTAAAACTATTGTATTTAACATTTTTTCGTCATTCCCGAAACAAATGAGATAATGAACTTTACTTTATCAGTGACTCACCCTGTACAACAAAACAGTGACAAAATAATTTCCTAAGGTGAAGTTTTAAATTTTTTTTGAATTCTTTTATATAGGCTATATTTGATGAAGCTACTTTATATATTTACTTGACTACTGTATCAGAAAAAAGAAAACGCACACAGAAAAAGTTGATTTTTTGTTGATGTTTTCGCTTTCAATATATATGCAGATGCTACTTTTTACATGTTAAGTAAAAGTAAAATTTTTAGGAGGACGGATTCCACGACTCGTAAAATGTAAAAGTAACGTCTTTAAAAATTTGATAGTGCTACATATCAAAATTTGATTTTTTTACTACTCAGTATATATCACCACTACACCAAACACTTTATTTTTTACATGCGAAGAAAATAACACCAAGTATGTCTCCATACCATATAATCCGAAATATAGCAAGGGACTCAATAAGGTATTTAATAAGGTAGGCCTCACCTTAGTCTATAAGTCATCAGACAATCTGAGGAATATCTTAGGAAATCCCAAAGATAAAATTCCTAATTGTGAGAAAAGTGGAATTTATGAAATTAGTTGTAATGATTGTGACAAAAAGTATGTTGGGCAAACTAAAAGGTCAATTAAAACAAGATTTAAAGAACACTTAGCACACTTAAAATACAATAGAACAGAAAAGTCTAGCATTGTCGAACATGCTCTTGAAGCTGATCATACTGTAACATTAGATAATCTAAGATTAATAAAAAATGTATCTGATAGGAGATTGTTGAACGCATACGAAAGTATGGAAATCATAAAATGTAAAAGTAGTTTAAATAAAGACAGAGGGCCTATTTCTTATAGTCCTCTCTACTGGTTACTGGACCGGAACTGATGACCTTGCCTATGTCATTTGTTCCGCTTGAGTAATTCAAGGGTTAGGCTAAGTATAAATAGGGTAGATTTGTAGTTTAGCTTTAGTCAATCATCACTCGTGATGAAGCTAACAGGGTTAGCGAAACGCGCGTCAAGTGCAAAAATAAAGTGTTTGGTGTAGTGGTGATATATACTGAGTAGTATCATTGTGCCAAAGATTCCACACTCCCAACTTAGTTGATTTTTTTAGTAAATGTAATTATGTTCAGGCCATAATCGCATCAAAAAGCCTCTTGAATTAAAAAAAAAACGGTCAAGTGCAAGTTGAACCTGAGCAATTAGTGTTCCATACGTTGATTGCTTTTAAAATAAAAAATGTTGTAACGGAAGTATAAAATGATCAGTGACTTCACAAAACATACCCCAAATGAGTTTTCAACAAAGTTTATTTCCAATCTTTACTGAAAATTGATGACCTTGAAATTTCTGTTTTTTTTATATACCAGATCAATTATTACAGGTAATGCACTCGTGATAATTTTCGTTCAATCTACATCCCGTGGAGAATATTCCAGAATTTTTTCAAAATTTTTTGTTAAGTACTTTTCGAGATATGGCGGGTGGACAGCGATTTTTCGCGATTTTTTAAAAATAATACAAAGAAAAGTGCGCGCAAGTATTACATTATATATATATTTTTTATTCGTGTTTTCACAAGCTTTCATTTGACACCACACTCGATTACCTAGTAAAAAAATTATTTTTTGACTTCCGATTTCACCCCTAACTACCTAAGTCAAAATTTAACTTTCAAAACTACATGACTCTAATGAGGCCGTCAATTCCTATATTATTACCAAATTTCAACTTTTTATGACAAATAGTTTCGAAGAAAATCGGGTGTGACAGATGGACAAACGGAGAGACGGACAGACACCGAAGTGATCTTATAAGTGTTCCGTACGGAACATTAAAAATATGACAGATATTGCTAAAATAAAAGGTTATATCGTACATGTAATCCACAAGCCTCACACATCCAGTGTCTTGTAAAACAAAAATCAATTCAGAAGCAAAATTTATTAATAAGACGAACACTTCGAAGTAAAAACTTAAAGTTGTGTTTGGAACGTGAATACAAAAGTAAAATAAATTATTAGTAACACCTTCTTAAAGCTCTGCGTAATGGTCATGGCTTATTCTTATTCTGTATTTTTTGTTAACCTTTATACCAAAATAAATTAAAAATAACCGGTCAAGTGCAAGTTGAACTTGCACAATTAGTCTTCCGTACGTTGATTGCTTTTAAAATAAAAAAAATTGTTACGGTGGTATAAAATGATCAGTGACTTCACAAAACGCACCCCAAAGGAGTTTTTAAAAACGTTTGTTTCCAATCTTTACTGAAAACTGATGACCTTGAATTTTTTTTTTATATACCAGATAAATTATTAAGGGTACCGTTAATAATTTAAAGGTAATGCACTCGTGATAGTTTTCGTTCAATCTACACCCCGTAAAGGGTATTCCAGAATTTTTTCAAAATTTTTTGATCAGCACTTTTCGAGATAAGGTGGGGGGACAGCGATTTTTCGCTATGAAAAGTGTGCGCAAGTATTACATTATCTATAATATATATAAAATGCAACGTCTCTCTGTCTGTCTGTCTGTCTGTCCGTTAGTGCCCTTATCACTGGAGAACCACTTATCCGATTTACGTACTTTTTTTTTAAAACATACATATGTTCTCTGGCCAGGTTATAGGCTATATTTTATTACGATAGGTAGCATAAGGAATGAGCAGTGACGTAAAATAGTGAATGATGTCGGAAAAAAGTTTGCCACTAGCGCGTTGCCTTGCAATACACCGCCTAAACCATTAAATATGGAACAATATTATGTAGCAGAGAATATCTATAATCTATAATCTATAATATATATAAAATGCAATGTCTCTCTCTGTCTGTCTGTCTGTCCATTAGTGCGTTTATCACGCGAAAACCAGTTATCCGATTTATGTGTCTTTTTTTTTAAATTCATACATATATTCTTTGGCCAGGTTACATAATAATAATAATCTATATCTATAATATGTATAAAATGCAACGTCTCTCTGTCTGTCTGTCTGTCCATTAGTGCGCTTATCCCTCGAGATCCACTTATTCGATTTACGTGATTTTTTAAATTCATACATATGTTCTCTGACCAGGTTATAGATATATACTTTATTACATCTATAATATAATATATATAAAACGTAACGTATATCTGTCTGTTTGTCCGTTTGTGCGCTTATCACTGGAGAACCACTTATCCGATTTACGTGCTTCTTTTTTAAACATGCTAAACCATTAAATATGGAACAATATCATGTAGCAAAGAATATCTATAATATATATAAAATGCAACGTCTCTCTGTCTGTCTGTCTGTCCGTTAGTGCGCTTATCACTGGAGAACCACTTATCCGATTTACGTGCTTTTTTGTTAAACATACATATGTTCTCTGGCCAGGTTATAGGATATATTTTATTACGTAAGGTAACATAAGGAATAAGCAGTGACGATAATAGTGAATCAAGTCGGAGAAAAGTTTGCCGCTAGCGCGTTCTCTTGCAATACACTGCCTAAAGCATTAAATATGGAACAATATCATGTAGCAAAGAATATAATATATATAAAATGCAACGTCTTTCTGTCTGTCTGTCTGTCCGTTAGTGCGCTTATCACTTGAGAACCACTTATCCGATTTACGTGTTTTTATAAATTTAAACATATGTTCTATATAATTCGATATAAGCCTAGATAATGGGGGATAAGGAGAAATAATGGGACATCGAGATAAGGCTCGATAATGGGAGATAAGGTGAGATAATGGGAGATAAATATAAATAATGGGAGATAAGGAGAAATAATGGGAGATAAGTAAAGATAAGTCTAGATAATGGGAGTTATGGTGAGATAATGGGAGATAAGGAGAAATAATGGGAGATAAGAAGAAATATTGAGAGATAAGTCGAGATAAGCCTAGGTAATGGGAGATAAGGTGAGATAATGGGAGATAAGGAGAAATAATGGGAGATAAGGAGAAATAATGGGAGATAAGGAGAAATAATGGGAGATGAGCAGAGTTAAGCCTAGATAATCGAAATTATGTAGAGATAATGGGAGATAAGGAGAAATATTGAGAGATAAGGGGAAATAATGGGAGATATTTCATTACGTTGGGTAAATTAAGGAATAAGCAGTGACGATAGTGGTGAATCAAGTATACGCGAGCGGAGCCGCGGGCCCGGCTAGTATATATATACATATATATATATATATATATATATATATATATATATATATATATATATATATATATATATATATATATATATATATATATATTTATTTTACTCGAGTTTTCATAAGGTTTCATTTGATACCACACTCGATGATCTAGTAAAAAAATTTTCACTTCCGATTTTACCCCCCAAAACTAACCCCTTAAGTTAAAATTTAACTTTCAAAACTACACGGCTATGATAAGGGCATCAATTACTATATTATTACCAACTTGCAACTTTCTATGACAAATAGTTTCGGAGAAAATCGGGTGTGACAGACAGACAGACACCGAAGTGATCTCATAAGTGTTAAGTACGGAACACTAAAAAGATGTAAATAAAGAGTTCCTTTCACTAACATTACAAAAAAATTGTCATAATTTATTTTAATGTTCCATAACTAACCGGTTGACAATAAACTTTAATATAACATGTAATAATTTTTAACCGCCACAAATACTAAAATTATTCTTTATATGGTGATTGAAAGAATCTACTCTACGTGAAACAAATCCATCTAGCTTTACAGAATAAAGAGCTCAGGACTATTATGTCCGGAATTACAATTAGTTTGAACGTTTTATGTTTGTAATTAAAATATAGCTTTGCACGCGACGGTAATATTTAATATTTCAAAACTTATGGATTTTTTTGTTGTACTACTTGTTTTATGGTTTAATAATATATATATATATATATATATATATATATATATATATATATATATATATATATATATATATATATATATATATATACATGTATGTTTTGACGAATGTTCTCACGGGTGTGAAATGTAGTAGTGGATTTTCGGGTATCCCGTGTTAACTTGAAGTCCCTTGATGGACGGTTTCGCTGACGTTTCGATGGAATCTCATCCATCTTTTTCAAAGCGTTGATCACTGGTCGGTGTCTTGGCGTCGAATGTCGAGACTGGCTCCTAGTGCGCCGGTTTTATGTGCTCGGGGGTGGCTCTATTGGTCGGACGGATCTGGCCAATAGAGGCTCGGCTTTGGCTGCGCGTTGTCGGTCCTGTGGTTCTTTATAATGTTTGTGTTGGTGAAGTAATATATGATTGAATTATTGTTTCTTTTGGTTGGACTTGGTACTGGAATAGAATATGTTTCCAAGAGTTCGGTAAACGTTGGCTATCATCACGATTATTTAAGTTGTTGGGCCTCTTTTCTATTTCTATGGCTTCTTTGATTACCCTAGTGGATAGGTTATTACTTTTTTGTAGGGTTCTGGTTTTGTCAAAATCAATTTTGTGGCCGGTATTGTGTGCATGTTGTGCTAGAGAAGAGGTGGTGGATTTTTGTTTTACGGCGTTTTTGTGTTCGTCTCTTCTGGCGCTAATTTTCCTGTTTGTTTGGCCTATGTATGAAAGACCGCAGTCCTGGCACGGAATTTCATATACACCTTGGTCTTCTAAGGGTATAATATCTTTTGGTGTAGGTAGAATATCTTTAATTTTTTGATGCGTTGTATAAATGGTTTCAATTTGGTGTTTTCCTAGAAGTCTTCCTATTTTGTCTGTGATGCCTTTTATATATGGGAGAAATGATTTTGTAGTATCTTTCTTTCCTGTTTGTGTTGTTTATTTAGGGATCGTGTTTTGACTGTATCCATTTGAAAGTAAAACGTTTCGAAGGAGCTTGGTTTCTTGTTGCAAATGTTCCTTGTCTGTTAAGGTTTCTGATCAGAAACAAACAGGAAAATTAGCGCCAGAAGAGACGAACACAAAAACGCCGTAAAACAAAAATCCACCACCTCTTCTCTAGCACAACATGCACACAATACCGGCCACAAAATCTATTTTGACAAAACCAGAACCCTCCAAAAAAGTAATAACCTATCCACTAGGGTAATCAAAGAAGCCATAGAAATAGAAAAGAGGCCCAACAACTTAAATAATCGGGATGATAGCCAACGTTTACCGAACTCTTGGAAACATATTCTATCCCAGTACCAAGTCCAACCAAGACAAACAATAATTCAACCATATATTACTTCACTAACACAAACATTACAAAGAACCACAGGACCGACAACGCGCAGCCAAAGCCGAGCCCCTATTGGCCAGATCCGTCCGACCAATAGAGCCACCCCCGAGCACATAAAATCGGCGTACTAGGAGCCAGTCTTGACATTCAACGCCAAGACACCGACCAGTGATCAAACTAAACTAGTTTAGTACGTACGTAAGCTTGATAATGACCGCATAGGTCGAAACTGCAGTCGCAAAACTTGTGCAATATAGTGGTAATAATACATAATAAGTGTTTTATTTCTTTCCGTTAAAATGATAAATTACCACATAGTAACGGCCACGACGATCATATATATATATATATATATATATATATATATATATATATATATATATATATATATATATATATTTTTAAATGTTTTCGTTTATATTCGTATATGTACCAACATACATAATAATAACTTTAGTGTGGTTTGTTTTATTTTCGTTTGAAAGTTTTCTTTTAATTTAATAATTATTATTATTCATTTTTCTAAATACTAGCGCGTAGTCTAAATGGAAAAGTAGTAAAAAATGATATTAGATTTTGTTTACTGTTTGTAACGAACTTCGGATATAGCGAACCATTTTTAGTGATTTTTTGGAGTTCGTTATAAACGGACTTCACTGTATATATATATATATATATATATATATATATATATATATATATATATATATATAGATATTATCATTACTTATTGTTCCAATTATTCTTATTTATATGAAAACATATTTCAAACTTTTTAGGAGCTTTTAATTTAGGATAAACTTTTAAGAGTAAATTCTCTTGGGTTGGGGGTATAAGAAGTAGAAGTAATAAAAGAATCATCTAGGAAAATCTGTTACACGTAAACAAATTTTCTACGTCGATTATAGAATTAGTTATTAAGCATACAAATGTTTCCGATAATTTAGAGGAAAATAGAGAAGTCTTTAAGTCACCGCTTAATGCAGAAGAAAAGATTTGTAAAAGTAGTAGAAGAAAATTAAATTTTTAAGTATTTCAATAAACTATTTTTAAACAGCAGGAATTTCAAAACCAAAAATGTGTGTCTAATTTAGTGTTGGCGCTGGTAGGAAATAGTTTCAAAGTTATAATTATGTAGTGGTAGATGAGCCAAATTGCACTTATAACTGGACTGATTCTCTGGACAAAGACTCTTGCTAATTGAATCGTAGTGAATGATAAATCACGTATCCAAACTTTGAAGACCAATGAAGTCATTTTTTTTTATAATCTCTACTATTACAGACAATCTTCAAGCCAAGATTAAAAACACAAAAATAAGCAATGAATCGTAAATGATTAAGTCAACCTTTCTAAATTTGAAAACAAACGAAAACATCGTGACACTTCCCGTCTTTTCCGAATACGAAAAGCCTAAAACTTCAAACAAACGCTTTCAGGCCTATACTCCGTTTAAAATAAAGGACAGTGAACTTTTCCTCCTTGTAAATCGGGAGGCTAGCGACTTTTCGACAAAGCTAATTTTTTTTCAGAGGAAAAAATAATTCTATATTTTTTTTTTTACTAGGCATCTGTCGTCAGTTGCAGTTGTGACTGCTGAAATGAAAACTGTTTAGGTTAAAGTTTACTTTAATCTTATATTCTCTTTTTAGTGTTCCGTATAGAACACTTATAAGATCACTTCGGTGTCTGTCTGTTTATCACTCCCGATTTTTTCCGATATTTGACATAGAAAGTTGAAATTTGATACTCATATAGGAATTGATGGCCTCATCAGAGCCGTGTAGTTTTAAAAGTTTGAGGTTATTTTTGGCATCCCTCCAAACAAGCTTTGTATCACCTTATTTCAGTACCTTACAGGTAAACTGTCGTAAAGACAAAATTTGTGATCTCGGGTTATCGTTCATGAAAATGTCCACATTTTCTAGTGGTAAACCGGGAAAAGTCACAACATGGAATATAGAAATCCTTAATCTTTGGTTTACATCATATAAGAAAAAATAGCGTAATAACAATTTTGAAAATTCATTACATTATCGAACATTCTTCGCTCACGGAACCTGTGTTCTTATGTAATCATCCAAAAAATTCAAAAACGATGCCTACAGCGGCTCCTGTGTATATGGACAAGTCGGAAGCATTCGTTAGCAAGTGGGGGAAACGATACTCTCAGCTAAAAATGTTGGTGATTTACTAGAACGTGTTTCGAGAGGAAAAATGTCGTACAAAAATGAAAAGATGATTACTAACATGTGTTCCTGAAATCCTTAATGGCGTTTGTACCAAGAGGTACAGAAACTAAAGCAGAAAGGTTTAGATATATTGTATGAAATGATTCGCATTTATCTCCGGGCTTTGAAGTGTTGGCCTGTGGCTCCGTGGCGTAGTAAGTTGTTTGCGGTGCAGAAGGTCTCGAGTTCCGATCCCGGTAGAAAATTTTGAATAAAAATTTTGGGGGGAAATCGGAAGTGAAAAAAAAATTACCAGGTCATCGAATGGTGTGTCAAATGAAAGCCATAAAAACGCGAATTCAAAAATATATATATTGTAATACTTCCGCACACCTTTCTTTGTATTATTTTTAAAAAATCGCGAAAAATCGCCGGTCTCCTCCTTATCCCAAAAAGCACCGATCAAAAAATTTTGAAAAAATTCTGGAATATTCTCCACAGGGTGGAGATTAAACGAAAATTATCACGAGTGCATTACCTTTAATAATTTATCCGGTATATAAAAAAAATTTAAGATCATCAGTTTTCAATAAAGGTCGGAAAAAAACTTGATTGAAAACTTATTTGGGGTGTGTTTTTGTAAAGTCACTGATCACCTTCGTTATGAAAATTTTTATTTTAAAAGCAATCAACGCACAGTGATTCGGCAAGAACATGCTAGCGCGACAATATTCATGACGTAATTTCCAGGAACCACTGATAACGACTTGTAAACAACCCCCCCCATTTAACGAATTCCAAGAATCAATTTGTTTATCACCTCATAAAGGTATCTTATCAGGGGGTCAAAGTAACCCTTATAAGAGAGGTCATTTTCATTTGCAAATCAGTTGCATTTTATGCACACTTGTGATAACATATTTTAAAATTGGTAGCAAAGTGAAACGAGTTTTTTGTGATGGAATATTCTGTTGAAGGTATGTACTCTATTATGACTTATATTTTTTATAAAAAATATGTATACTTTTGGTGTAATATCAATTTGTAAATGTATAGATAAATCCACCAAATTTTACATTAATTGTAAACTTTAAAAGTAGCAACTTTTTTTATCCACATATATCCACCTAGATTTTTCTATATGTAATACCTACAACATTCAGGCACAGATTCATATATATTATAGACCCCGAAAAGGCCCGAAGGTAAAATTATTTTATTTTTTTCAGAACGAGTCGTGACTATGACGAAAATGGAGTTTTTTGAAGAATGGCTAAAACATGACAAAGCTGAACGAAATAGTGGCATTTTTTATTATATAAGTGAAAAATTCAATATGTCTGATGTTTCTGATGATTCTCTAAAACGACTCAAAATGAAAATATCAAGCCTTTCAGCAAAATTCAATCAAAAGTGGACTTCTTTAAAGTGTAACAAAGAAATGTTTCTAATCAAACATAAAGATTGGTTAGAGGGATCCGGAATCGAAATAAAGATGTGTGTTAACCAGCCGTGCATTTCAACATCATCAGCGGCTCTTTCCGTAGGGCGACCCAGAAAATCATTTGAAGACTCATCAACGAAAACGAAGAGACGGAGAGTAGAAGATCATTTGGAATCGCGAAGTGCAAGTGAGCTTATTACAGCAGCTGAGTTAGCTACTCGAAAAGAAGGGCATCGAAGTGTTGCTAAACAGATCCATAACGTCGTGGTCAGTGAAACTAGAGAAAAGAATAAGTGTTCTGAACAAAGTCGGCAGTTAACACCAGACGAAGCTTTAGCTTATTATGTGGACTCGAAATCGACTTCTCACTCATATAAACAAACAAGAAAATGGTCAATGAAAGCGGGACATCAAGTGTATCCATCGTTTTATAGTTTAGGTAAGTCCAAAGCTTCTTGTTGTCCTTCTGACGAATATATTTCTGTGACTGAATCTCGAGCTGAAATTAAACTTCAGGCGATTTTGGATAAAACGGCTGAACGATTAGTTAAAGCTCAGACGGAAGTCATTAGAAGTGTGTTACCTCGTTCATATTATACGTTGGTAAGCAAATGGGGCTGTGATGGGAGTTCGGGGCATAGCACGTATAAGCAGAAATTTGAGAACACTAACGCTACAGACGAATTTTTGTTCGCATACTCATTTGTCCCTTTGAGACTGCTTGATGGCAAAACTGTGATCTGGCAAAATCCATCCTATTAAGTTTATTTTTGCCAAGGAGACAAAAGAGTTTACGAAAGAAGAAACTTCTAAAATTTTGGATGAAGTAAGTCAGCTTCTTCCAACATTATGTAACGTTGCTGGATCTCAAATCTCTGTTAAACACGATTTGGTTGACAATGACTGATGGCAAAGTGTGCAATGCCTTAACAGACACAAGTTCAATACAAAAGTGTTATATTTGCGGTGCCACCCCCCGTCTACTATGAACGAGGAGTCAAAGAAATAGCCCAGCAACGAAGAACGCCTTGCATTTGGTTTATCTACTTTACATGCATGGATTCGCACGTTTGAATGTTTGCTTCACATCAGCTATCGTTTAGAAATAAAAAAGTGGCAAGTCAGGGGAGATAACGACAAAGCTATTGTGAAGCAACGCTCACAAGAGATACAAAAAGTGTTTAAAGATGGTATGGGTCTCATTGTAGATAAACCAAAACCTGGGTATGGTAACACAAACGATGGAAACACAGCACGTAGATTTTTTTCCAAAGCTGAATTGAGCAGCGAAATTACAGGATTAGACGTAAACTTTATTCGTAGATTTTATGTAATTTTAAGAACTTTGTCATCGGGATATGACACAAATTATATAGAATTCGAAAAGTTTTGTGTTGATACTAGAAAATTATACCTTGATCTGTATTCGTGGTATTCCATGCCCGTTACTGTGCATAAAATTCTTGTACACAGCGCGGAAGTTATAAAGTATTTTCTTCTTCCCATTGGACAACTCTCCGAAGAAGCCCAGGAGGCAAGAAATAAAGACTGTCGTAGATTCCGTGAACGGCACACCAGGAAGCGGTCACGTATTGCCACAAATACAGATCTTTTGAGAATGCTTTTAATTACGTCTGATCCTGTTATCAACTCGTATAGAGAATTACCGCGAAGAAAATTTACTTCTTTGCCATCGGAGGTTCTGCAGTTGATTATCCCACCTTCATTGCCATCCGAAACACTATCAGTAAGTCATCATCACGAATTAAATGAGGAGGATTATTTACTCTCTGAATATTCTACTGAATGGGAGAGCGGTGATGACGACTCATCTGATGGTGATTAGTAGGTTTAAGTATTTTTTTATTGTAATTATTATTCTTATTTTATTGTGTGTTGTAGTTGCTTATAATTCATGCCTTAGTATATAAGTTATTTAATATTATATTTCTTTTACTTATACACCTTGTTATTGTAAATAATTGATATATAGATACTGTTATTGTACTAATTTATTTTAAAAGAAATAATATTTTGTAAATTAATAAATGTGGGTACTGTCATTATGATTTTTATTTTTTTTCCTAGAAATTTCTTTGTAAACAAACATGATTGAGCTTTTCACCCATAATGAGTAGGTAGACGTATGTAGCTAATTAAAGAACAATTAGCGACAATAGTGAACAAATGAGACACATTAGTAAACCACTTCCGTCTTGCAGCTACATATTTCGATTAATACACATACAGTACACATTTTTCAACTTTTTTTTTCTTAAAATAGCTTAAGATACCTGGAATATACATAAACAATTGAAATAAGTGAAGAAATAATATTGTCCCGCTAGCTTGTACTAGTCGAGACACTGTGCAACGTACGGAATACTAATTGCGCTAGTCCAACTTGCGCTTGACCGAGTATTTGTCCTTAAAAATCCTTTTGTATCCGTATACACCCTGCCCGTTGATTCCGACTACGCTACTGTTACGAGCCTGCGGCTATTACAAGTTGGGAAAATTAGCAGGGAAAGATAAGTAATCATATTCACCATTATTATTATTTGAAACCCATCTTTCATCCGGAGGAGACATTGACACATAGCGACATTAGTAAAAAACAGATTCCAAACTAATATTCTCAGTTAATTATAAAATAGTTGGTTTTAATTTATGTAGTAACATATAGACAATTTTTAAAATTTAAAAAAGTTTGGACCTCGACCGGCATTCTAATTCAAGCCTCGACTTCATTAATATATGTTTGTTAAAACGCGTATAATCATATAACAATTTATTTATTGATATTACGGAAAGAAGAAACATAACTTTTAACATGTATTATACAACATTTTCTGTTGAATTAACTTCAATCCCTGTCGAAAGCTCCCATCTCCTTGCAAACGGCTTCTCTTATCCTGTGGAGAAGTGAAAGCCGCTAATATTTTCCATTATTTTCCTTGTTGCCTTGATTTATGGAAATATTTCGCTGATCTTTTTCGAAAGAATCGAATTTCCCGTTCGAAGTCATTCAGTGGATTTTAAGTCCATAGTAAATTAGAGCAGTTGGAGCGTAGGAGTTGTTAAGCACCTATTGAATTTATTTTATTAAGTGAGAGCACTTTGACTAATTCTTAAAACCTCTTTCTTAAATAGGTTTAATTTACTAGGAGGGCTTCAAATTCGGCGAAAAATCTACTTACCTCTCTATGACTTAGATTTTGTTAGGATATATTTTATCTAATAAAAGCAATCCTGTATCTCTTTCTTAAAATTCCAAGGTTAAGGGCCTTATTATCTGTGTGTGAATGTGAATTTACTTTGTTAACTTATACTTTATTAAATAAATTGACAAGTTAACAAAATAATTTTTTTATATATTTAAAATTTATTTATGTTCTATTAGAAAGTTACGAAGAAATTCATTAACATTTTCTTGTATTTAATGCTGTTACAGGCTACACAGTACTAGCCATGCAAGCCTCAGAGTAAAGAGATTAATGAAAGCATAGACCAATACTGTATGGCAGGGGTGCTCAAACGTCGGTCGATCGCGAGTGCTTTTTGAGTCGATCTCGAGAAAAAAATTCCGATATAGAACTATTCACAGATTTTGTTTTAGGTAACTAAAATAAAATGTAATGAATAAACTACTAAAATTTATTCGATCCACAATTAGGCCAGAATAACCCCCTCATCACTTTCTTTTATCGTAATAACCCCCTGCTAGCGGCAAAAGGCGGCTTTATCAAAGGAACGCGCGGTATTTGTCAAAGAAAAGCCGCGTTTTTGATTCCCGCCGATTTTTCTAGAAACTTCGGGCGGCGTGTTTGACGGGAACATTCGAGACTTCGTTCGCGCCGATATAAATGTTGCGCCTGCAGGAATAGGAGTCAGTCTGAGTTGTAACTTGAAGGCGATACATCGATACAAAGTTTATTAATAAATAGTCCAAAATGAGTGCGGCGAAGAAAAGTAAAACTTATCATTTTAATAACGATTGGGAGGAAGAATTTTTCTTTTGTATGGTAAAGGATAAGTGCATTTGTCTCATTTGCCGTGCGTCAGTTGCAATACCTAAGCGTGGGAACTTAGAGAGGCATCATAAAACGGTTCATAAAAACTATGAAAAGGATTTTCCGTCACAGAGTGAATTAAGAAAACGAAAAGTACGTGATTTGATAACTTGTTTGAAAAAAGAACAAACCATGTTCACAAGACCAGCCAAACAATCAAAAGCTGCAACGATCGCGTCATTTAAAATATCTCATATATTAGCGAAACACAAGAAACCATTTGATGATGGATTGGTTGTGAAGGAAGCATTTATTGAAGCGGCTGAGACTTTATTTGGAGATTTTAAAAATAAAACAGAGATTATGTCTGCTATTAGAGAACTTCAGTTATCTCGTCCGACTGTCACAAGGCGTGTTGAAGTCATGAGTCAGGACATGGCAGATAAACTAAAACATGATATCATGGAATGTACATACTTTTCTTTACAGTTCGACGAATCCACCGATATCACAAACACTGCACAGCTGTGTATTTTTATTCGAATGGTATTGAATGACATGTCGGCTAAGGAAGAGTTTTTGACAATGATTCCTCTGAAAGGAAAGACCCGTGGCGAAGATATATATGACGTTTTCTTCAATTTTGTAACAAACAACAAGCTACCAATATATAAACTAGTGTGCATTATAACCGATGGAGCACCAGCAATGACTGGAAACAAAAACGGTTTTGTGGCATTGTGTCGAGCTAATGATGATTTCCATTCATTTTTCTCCTTCCATTGGATTATACATCAACAAGCTTTGTGTTCAAAAGTTCTAAACATGGAGGAGATTATGGGCATTGCAATAAAAATTGTGAATTCTATCCGTGCACGTAGCTTGCAACGACGGCTCTTTAAATTGCAGTTGGAAAATAGTGAGTCAGCTGAACTGACTTAGTTCTTCACACGGACGTCAGGTGGTTGAGTCGCGGAAAATTCCTAGAAAGGTTTCAAGAATTATTGCCCGAAATAACAGCTTTTCTGGACGAAAGAGGTGATGACACTCAGATGCTGAAAAAACGGAAAATGGCTGACTGATTTGGCATTTTTGACAATCATAATGCATTTAAACACCATTAATTTGGAGCTTCAAGGTAAAGGAAAAACTATTATTGAGATGATTAGCGCAATAAATGCATTCAAAATTAAATTGCAACTTATGATAGATCAACTGAAAAGAAAGGATCTGAAAAATTTTCCGTCTTTGAAAGCAAGGATTCCTCAGTTGAATTATGATATTTATGAGGTAGAATTATCAAATATTTTGGGCCAATTCGAAATATGTTTTTATGATTTCAGTAAATTGGTAAATATCGCTGAAAATATTGAAATAGCAAGTCAGTTTAACATGGACTCATGTTCTGTTGAAAATGAGTTAGTGCAGATTATATCAGATATACATCTCAAAGCCATAGCATCTGATACAAAATTCTGGTGTTTTATATCTGAAGATAAATATCCGAATCTAAGGCAAATCGCTCTTCAACTGACGGCAATGTTTGAGTCAACTTACTTGTACGAGTCTGCATTTTCTGAAATGAAGATAATTAATTCAAAATATCGCAATCGACTAACTGACGAACATATGTCATCATGCTTGCGATTAGCACTCGGTAATTACGTACCATCTTATGAAAAGTATGCTGAGGATATGCAGTGCCACGCTTCAAGATCCAAAGTCACTCTTTAGTTAAGTTTAGACATTAGAACTCGTTTGTTTTGTAAGAACCAATAAACTCGCAATTTTGAATAATTATGAGTTTTTTTCATTGACATTTTAGAGCAGACCTACACTTACCTTGACTAAAAAAACGCATATTGTGCGGAAAACTAATATCTATGCCACGATACACCCTACCTAGACGACAATCCTGCATCACACTTACTTGCAGCCTCTCAGAGTCGATCGATCGTAGTCTAACAATATTGAGGTAGGTCGCCAGCAGTTCTAGTTTGAGCACCCCTGCTGTATGGTGTAATATATTTGAAAAGTCCAGTTATTTCGTTAACCCCTTTTTACTTTCCCCGCCAATTCAAGTAATGTATTATGTTTGGAATTTGGATTCCTTGGCACAATGACACTACTTAGTATATATGACCACTGTACCAAACACTTTATTTTTGCACTCAACGCTCATTTTGCTAACCATGTTAGCTTCATCTTTAAACAATCATCGCTTCTGATGAAACTAACATGGTTAGCGAAACGCGCGCAAGTGCAATGGTATAGTGGTAATATACAGAGTGCCCCATATGTATGGAATAATGATTCCACAGTGTTTATTAATCAGTGTATCAGTATGTTTAAATAAAAGTTATAGGGCGTAGATGCTGACGTTGACAATAAAATGTTTTGAACTGTCAATTCAAAGAAATTGATTGATTGATTTTTTTTTAAATGAAAATCCCTGTATATTATTAAATTTTTGAGTCCTACTAAAAATTCTAGATATTATTTGTCCACATATTTCAATTGAACTCATTTTGGAATTATTGTCATTTGAAATTTAAAATAAAAAAAAAAACAAAAACTATTAATAAATACTCTAGGTTTATTTTTAAAGTAACAATTGCTGAAAATGTATTCCGCTAACAACGTGGCAAGGACTTAATCTGTCATAAACAGTCTGAATAGAGTTTTGCAAAGAATCTGGGGTGATCTGTGCTACTTCATATTGAATTCTTTGTTGTAAATCTTCTACAGTTTCAGGTCGACTTCGGTTAACTTTGGTTTTCAAATGACAATAAAATGATTTAGACCAGGGGTGCTCAAACTTGAACTGCTGGCGATCTACCTCAATATCGTTAGACTACGATCGATCGAGTCTGAGAGGCTGCAAGTAAGTGTGATGCAGGATTGTCGTCTAGGTAGGATGTATCGTGGCATAGATATTAGTTTTCCGCACAATATGCATTTTTTTAGTCAAGGTAAGTGTAGGTCTGCTCTAAAATGTCAATGAAAAAAACTCATAATTATTTAAAATTGCGACTTTATTGGTTCTTACAAAACAAACGAGTTCTAGTGTCTAAACTTAATTAAAGAGTGACTTTGGATGTTGAAGCGTGGCACTGCATGTCCTCAGCAAACTTTTCATAAGATGGTACGTAACTAGCGAGTGCTAATCGCAAGCATTATGACATATGCTCGTCAGTTAGTCGATTGCGATATTTTGACTTAATTATCTTCATTTCAGAAAATGCAGACTCGCACAAGTAAGTTGACCCAAACATTGCCGTCAGTTGAAGGGCGATTTGCCTTAGATTCGGATATTTATCTTCAGATATAAAACATCAGAATTTTGTATCAGATGTTGTGGCTTTGAGATGTATATCTGATATAATCTGCACTAACTCATTTTCAACAGAACATGAGTCCATGTTAAACTGACTTGCTATTTCAGTAGCACGTTTTTACACGAAAAAGGATAACTCATAAATGATGCGATATTTGCCAATTTACTGAAATCATAAAAACGTATTTCGAATTGGCCCAAAATATTTGATAATTCTGCCTCATAAATATCATAATTCAACTGAGGAATCCTTGCTTTCAAAGACGGAAAATTTTTCAGATCCTTTCTTTTCAGTTGATCTATCATAAGTTGCAATTTACTTTTGAATGCGTTTATTGCGCTAATCATCTCAATAATAGTTTTTCCTTTACCTTGAAGCTCCAAATTAATGGTGTCTAAAGGCATTGTCATGTCTGTCAAAAATGCCAAATTAGTCAGCCATTTTCCGTTTTTCAGCATCTGAGTGTCATCACCTCTTTCGTCCAGAAAAGCTGTTATTTCGGGCAATAATTCTTGAAACCTTTTTAGGAATTTTCCGCGACTCAATCACCTGACGTCCGTGTGAAGAACTAAATCAGTGTGTTCAGCTGACTTACTATCTTCCAACTGCAATTTAAAGAGCCGTCGTTGCAAGCTACGTGCACGGATAGAATTCACAATTTTTATTGCAATGCCCATAATCTCCTCCATGTTTAGAACTTTTGAACACAAAACTTGTTGATGTATAATGCAATGGAAGGAGAAAAATGAAGGGAAATCATCATTAGCTCGACACAATGCCACAAAACCGTTTTTGTTTCCAGTCATTGCTGGTGCTCTTCCTTAGCCGACATGTCATTGAATACCATTCGAATAAAAATATACAGCTGGGCAGTGTCTGTCATATCGGTGGATTCGTCGAACTGTAAAGAAAAGTATGTACATTCCCATGATATCATGTTTTAGTTTATGTGCCATGTCCTGACTCATGACTTCAACACGTCTTGTGACAGTCGGACGAGATAACTGAAGTTCTCTAATAGCAGACATAATCTCTGTTTTATTTTTAAAATCTCCAAATAAAGTCTCATCAGCTTCAATAAATGCTTCCTTCACAACCAATCCATCATCAAATGGTTTCTTGTGATTCGCCAATATATGAGATATTTTAAATGATGCGATCGTTGTAGCTTTTGATTGTTTGGCTGGTCTTGTGAACATGGTTTGTTCTTTTTTCAAACAAGTTATCAAATCACGTACTATTCGTTTTCTTAATTCACTCTGTGACGGAAAGTCCTTTTCATAGTTTTTATGATGCCTCTCTAAGTTCCCACGCTTAGGTATTACAACTGACGCACGGCAAATGAGACAAATGCACTTATACTTTACCATACAAAAGAAAAATTATTCCTCTCAATCGTTATTAAAATGATAAGTTTTACTTTTCTTCGCCGCACTCATTTTGGACTATTTATTAATAAACTGTGTATCGATGCCTTCAAGTTACAACTCAGACTGACTCCTATTCCTGCAGGCGCAACAACACAAGTCTCGAATGTTCCCGTCAAACACGCCGCCCGAAGTTTCTAGAAAAATCGGCGGGAATCAAAAACGCGGCTTTTCTTTGACAAGTACCGCGCGTTCCTTTGATAAAGTCGCCTTTTGCTGCTAGCAGGGGTTATTACGATAAAAGAAAGTTATTCTGGCCTAATTGTGGATTGAATAAATTTTAGTAGTTTATTCATTACATTTTGTTTTAGTTACCTAAAACAAAATCTGTGAATAGTTCTATATCGGAATTTTTTTTTCTCGAGATCGACTCAAAAAGCACTCGCGATCGACTTGTCGATCGCGATCGACCGTTTGAGCACCCCTGATTTAGACAATCAGGTTATGTTAAGGATCGTTCTAAATCTGGCCCTCCAGAAGTTAAAACAAGCAATGATAAAAAGTTAGATGTTTTATTGGAAATCACAGAAAATCTCCATATAGTCACTCGTCAGCTTTGCCTAGACCACAACATAAGTAAAGGTACCTTAAGTCGTATATTGAATGAAGAAAAATTGCATCCATACATATCCATTCTATTGCAAGAATCATCTGAAATGACCACTACACCAAACTCTTTATTTTTGCCTTCGACGTGCGTTTCGCTAAGCATGTTAGCTAGTGGTGATATATACTGAGTAGTGGCATTGTGCCAAAGATTCCACATTCCCAACTTAGTTGAAATTACTACGACAGACGCGTGGAATTTTGTGAAGTCATGATGGAACGAATCAATAATGATCCTAACCTATTTCATAATAGTGTTTTTTCTGACGAGACCACATTTTGTCTTAACAGAAGAGCTAACAGGTCGGTACTGGTCTACTGAGAATCTCCACTGGATAATCGACAGTCATTCTTAAGATCACAAAAGATAAACGTGTGAGCAGGGAATTGTGGATCTCAGATCATTGGTCCCTTTTTTATTAATGGAAATCTTACAGGACAGCGGTATTTATAGTTACTCCAAGAGCAAGTTATTCCAACTTGTGCAGGTCTTTTTCCCTATGAAAATAATTTGGATGCCTCTAACAGGAATCTGTGGTGTCAACAGGACGGAGTACCTTCTCACTATGCAAGTGGATGCGATTTTTCGTAATCGATGGATACGCAGAGGAAGTGCTGTAGAATGGTCTGTAAGGAGTCCCGACCTTACGACACTCGATTTTTTTTTATAGGGTCATTTGAAAATCAAAGTTTACCGAAGTCGATTTGAGACTGTAAAAAATTTACAATACTGGATTCTCTGCAAAACTCTGTTCAGGCTGTTTATGACAGATTGAGTCATTACCTCGCTGTTAACGGTAGACATTTTGAGCAATTGTTACCTTAAAAATAAACCTACAGTACGAGGCTGGTTTGGGAAGTCCGTGCAAAGTCCGAGAGATGGCACCACCGGCGCGTATCGAGGTCATGTTTAGTTAGTAGCATCTCTTGAATGAACGGACACCAAGTTTTAGCCATATTGGTCTATTTCTTTGTGTTTGGCATTCGTGTGAATCAAGGAAGTCGAGTGATTTTCAAGAAATGGACGAAAAAGAATTTCGTGTGGTGATTAAACATTACTTTATGAAAGGCAAAACGCCTCAGGAGACTAAAGAGAAGCTTGATAAACATTATGGTGACTCTGCACCTTCGATTAGAACAGTTTATAAGTGGTTTCAAAATTTTCGGACTGGCAATATGGGCACAAGTGATGCTGAACGTTCTGGACGGCCTGTGGAGGTTACGACTCCAGAAATCATTGATCAAATCCATGATATGGTGATGGATGACAGAAGAGTTAAGGTGTGTCAGATTGCTAGTGCTGTGGGCATCTCGACTGAACGGGTACATAATATTTTGCATAAATATTTGGACATGAGAAAGCTATCCGCAAGATGGGTGCAGCGATTGCTCACGCTTGACCAAAAACGGAATCGTGTGAAGTGTTGCAAAGATGGTTTGCAGCTGTTCCAGAAGAATCTGGAGGACTTTAAGCGTCGTTTCGTCACTGTGGATGAAACATGGATACATTACTATACTCCTGAGACCAAACAACAATCTAAACAATGGGTTACCAAGGGGGAATCTGCACCAAAAAAGGCGAAGACCGTTCCTTCGGCCGGAAAGGTTATGGCGACTGTCTTTTGGGATTCGCAAGGGATAATCCTCATCGACTATCTGGAAAAGGGTAAAACTATTACAGGTGAATATTATTCATCGTTATTAGACCGTTTGAAAACCGAGCTGCAAGAAAAACGCCCGCGATTGGCCCACGAGAAAGTCCTTTTCCATCACGATAATGCACCAGCACACACCTCAGCAGTTGTGGTCGCAAAATTAATGGAAATAGGATTCCAACTCGTTTCACATCCCCCTTATTCTCCAGACTTGGCTCCCTCGGACTACTATTTGTTCCCCAATTTGAAGAAATGGCTGGCGGGACAAAGATTTTATTCAAACGAGGAGGTGATTGCAGACACTAATGGATATTTTGCAGACTTGGACAAATCCTATTATTCGGAAGGGATCAACAAACTAGAACATCGTTGGACGAAGTGTATAAGCCTAAAAGGAGACTATGTCGAAAAATAAAAAAGGTTTACCCCAAACACATAAGTAGTTTTTATTTTTGCACGGACTTTTCAAACCAGCCTCGTATTTATTAATATTTTTTTTTTGTATTTTCTTTATTTTAAATTTCAAATGACAATAATTCCAAAATAGTTCTATTTAGACATATGGTATGTTAGTCAAATAATATCTAGAATTTTTAGTAGGACTCAAAAATAAAATAATATACGGGACTTTTCATTTAAAAAAAAAGATGGTGTAATTTGTTCGAATTGACAGTTCAAAACATTTTATTGTCAACGTCAGTATATGCGCCGTATAACACTCTATAACTTTTATTTAAATATTTTTTGATACACTGATTAATAAATGCTGTGTACAGGGTGAGTCAACGATAGAGTAAAGTTCATTATCTCATTTGTTTCGGGAATGACGAAAAAATGTTAAATACAATAGTTTTAGGGAATGTTAAGGTGCATAGTTTCAAATTATTTTTGAGTTTACAGGGTAGTTCAAAAACGTGTGGCCGATATAACGTATGTTTTTTTAACTGGAACATCCTATTTTCTAATTTATTTTTAAATTCTGCGTAAAATTTTATAACTTTTTTATTAATAATGTTATATACCTAAACCTAGTAGTTTTTTCTAATATTTCAATTTAAAAAAAAAATACTAGTTTTCAGTTTTGTAAAAAATTGCCAGTAGCGCCATTGTTTCTGAAGGTGGAATACTCATAATTGGTAAGAACGTTCTATAGAGATAAAAAAAAGATATTTGTAAAGAAATTTGAGTTAGATGCTACAGGGTGTTCAAAATAAATTTATGCATTTCGACTATTTTAAATTGAAAAATCTCAAATTTTTTAAATAGCACACCCTGTATATTATTATTTTTTCTGATAGATTTTACAAAACCCTCCAACTTTTATTAAGTATAATATATACCTATTTCTAATAGTTTTCGATTTATTTTGAATTTGTCAATCTTTACTCTTATTTTTAATACACTTACGCTATAACATCATAGTTGGCAAGATAAAACAAAAATGTAGGCATTTTCAAATTTTGACATGTCTATTAAGCAAATAATTTGTTGTAGTAAGTAACGTATAAAGGTAATAGTTATGGATTTTTCTAGAAATGAATTAATTGATATGGTTTATATACTGGGCGAGGCGGGAAAAAAATATCTTTTATCAGTAAGGCTTTACGGAGCGAAGTACCCTAATAGACGTATACCATCTAGTCTTTTTAGCAAAAATACAGCTTTTAAGATACAAAAATGTAGGTTTTATTACAATTAGGTCAACCTATATATGTTCTGCCTGTATATTGAAAAAATATATTTTATAAATTTCTTAAAATTCACTAAAAATTCTCTCGCTGTCCATTAATAAAGAAAAGTTTTCAAATTGGACCAGAAATCATGCTCGATAGTCCATAATAATCGTTTACCTACAAACATTTCAACATTCGCATGCGTAATACACCGAAACGCTGTTTCTCGTTGAATTACATTTACATAATTAAATACGTGCTAATATCAGCGTGCTCACTACTTAAAACTGGGATAGCATGCTTGTGTCCATTCACATTATGTTAAAAAATTTCCTATACTTTCTTAATATGAAGCTCATCATCAAACAAAACAAAAACAGTGCCATATTTCCTGTATACAAAAAGACTATATTTGAAAACAAACCACTATTAAACTGGAATCGTTTTGCAAAGGCACTGGCCTTTTTTTGCTTGTTGACTGTAAGAGGGAAACGGCTTAACTTCTTAAAATTTAATTCGTCACTTGAGAAAAATGACTTTTAAGTTGAAAAAAAAAATATTTAACGGAGCTTTTACGGTCCTAGTTAGATTAGAAATAGTGATTCTTGGGATTAACCCGTGTCAAATCTTTCCAATATTTCGCTTACGACTGCCCGAGGCATTTTTAGGCATCTTTATTATATCAAATAGCTCGAGAGGCCTTAGAGGCCCATGGCTTGATTGCATACTTGTCTCCACTTCTTTTTGTCTCCTGTTAGCTTTTCCCAGTGCGGAGTTCCCATCAACCCCAGATCTTGCTTTACTGCTTGACTTACTGACAAGAAAACCTGTTTTTAACCTTTTTTCCTCGGTACTACTCGTGTAAAATACGTAATTGTTCACTTGGGTTATATTACTTCCTTGCTGCCTTGTTTCTTGTGACGCCATAATATCTAACTAGTATTTTTATATTATCCGGATGAGATTAAAGATCGCCCCTTGTTCGTATATAATTCCATGTCGCCAAGTATATATATATATATATATATATATATATATATATATATATATATATATATATATATATATATATATATATATATATATATATATATATTCTGTCTCTGCTTTTGCCTTTAACTTGATATCCGTTTGCTCCATTTTCCAACTCGGTACCCATTTCATTGCCAGGGTCGTCATCTCCATTCTTCCATTCTGTGCTTATTAGTTTTTTTTCCTTTTCTCTTCCTGTTCCTATTACTCTTTAGGCATCTTTACTCTTTGACATTAAAATGCTCAAATTCATTGTTCTAATTTCGAGGAGTAAAGATCCCTGAAATTATTCCAAATTTAAAACGGGCTAATTATAAGAACCACGATTTCTCGTTAAAAAAATAAGTTGAATATATTAGATTCCCTTAGCACGTCATCACTACATTTTTCTTAGATTTCATAAGCTTCACCCTTCATTTGGTACCAGCGATTCATGCTTTTTAACAAGAAGCAATTTTTTGTTACTATATTTTGGGATATTTGAAAAAGAAAAGCCTAAATCTTCTTTTGCTGTTAAACGTATGTTAGAAAGCAAATAACTGAATATATATATATATATATATATATATATATATATATATATATATATATATATATATATATATATATATATATATATATATATATATATATATATATATATATATATATATATATATATATATATATATATATATATATCACTGGTCGGTGTCTTGGCGTTGAATGTCGAGACTGGCTCCGAGTGCGCCGGTTTTATGTGCTCGGGGGTGATTCTATTGGTCGGACGGATATGGCCAATAGAGGCTCGGCTTTGGTCGCGCGTTGTGGGTCCTGTGGTTCTTTGTAATGTTTGTGTTGGTGAAGTAACATATGGTTGAATTATTGTTTCTCTTGGTTGGACTTGGTACTGGGATAGAATATGTTTCCAAGAGTTCGGTAAACGTTGGCTATCATCCCGATTATTTAAGATGTTGGGCCTCTTTTCTATTTCTATGGCTTCTTTGATTACCCTAGTGGATAGGTTATTACTTTTTTGTAGGGTTCTGGTTTTGTCAAAATCGATTTTATGGCCGGTATTGTGTGCATGTTGTGCTAGAGAAGAGGTGGTGGATTTTTGTTTTACGGCCACATATAAACTTCTTCCTTCTGTCTCTACTTTTTGCCATTTTCACTGCTTCTTTCCAGGATTTTCCCTTCTCCTTAAGTATACCTCGAATACTCCATTCCATTACAGGTCTGTCTAGGTCTTTCTCGCTTCTGTTTTTCCTGTATTCGGGCTTCATACACTTGTTTCATCTGTCTATCATCCTTCATTCTCTGTATATGTCCCTATCATCCCAGTTGTCTTTGTCGTACATATTCTATAATTGCTTGTTCTCTCAGCCTTTTCCTGATTTCTGTATCCTTATTCTGTCCTTCTGTGTAAATCCCTGTACTGCTCTTAGGTATCTCATTTAAAAGGCTTGTATCTTGTTTTTCTGCCTGTCTGTTAGGGTCCATGATTCATATCCATATTACTCAGTATATATCATATATATATATATATATATATATATATATATATATATATATATATATATATATATATATATATATATATATATATTTGGTGATATATACTGAGTAGTATCATTGTGCCAAGATTCCACATTCCCAACTTAGTTCATATCCATATGTTAGATTGTCCTATAAATTGCTCTGAACACTTTTATTTTTGTTTGTTTCGTCACTTCTTTCTTCCTAATGAACTTATTGCTTATTGCATAGTAAAGTTTGTTCGTTTTTTCAATTCTTTCATTAATTTCTTTGTCTTGTTTTCCAGTTTCATCCATTATCACTCCCAAATACCTATACTGTTTCACTTGTATTGTATTTTATTCCCTTCTATGTATATGTCCGTTTGTTGGTTTTCCATTGTTATTACTTTTGTTTTATCTGTACTAATTTTCATACCTTCTTCGTTAAATGCTTTATTCCAAATAACGAGGTTTTCTTGTAACTGTCTCTCATTTTCCGCCACTAGCACAATATCATCAGCAAAAGCCGCTTCAGATATTTCTATTCTTTTTAACTTCCAGTATCAATTGTCATTCTTTTCACTTTTATTTCGCATTTCTTGATTATTTAATCCATGTATACAGTGAACAAGGTTGGATTCAAGCTTCCTCTCTGCCTCAAACCTTTCTGTGTTGTAAATCCCCCCGATTTCATGTTGTTTTTTATTACATACCGTACATTGTTGCTGTATATTCCCTTTATGATTTTTATTGTCTTTTGGTTTATTCCCTTGTTTTCTAGGCTTTTCCACACTTTATTCCTCGGCACATTGTCAAATGCTTTTTTCTAAGTCTATGAAAGCAAGGTGTAGACTTTCATTTCGTTTTGATCTTTCTTCGATAATCTGTTTCAATGTAAATATGTGGTCTTGTGTACTTCTTCCTGGTCTAAATCCACTTTGCGATTCCGATAGTTGTGTTTCTATTACTTTCTTTATCCTATTATTAATGATGCCCTCATAAATTTTGACAATTGTGTTTAGTATAGTAATTCCTCTGTAATTATTGCAATCCTTGTGATCTCCCTTTTTATAGATTGGTGTAATAAACGATATTCCCCATTGGGCCGGAGATTTTTCTTTTTCCTATGCATTATTAATTATTTCTAGCAATATTGTTTTTCCTTTCTTCCCCATGTATTTAATCATTTCAGACGTGATCTTATCGCTGCCTGAGACTTTTCCATTTTTCGATTTTCTTATAACTTCCTCTAACTCTTTCCATTCTATTTGTTCCCTATTTTCTACTTCTTCCATATTTTGTTGTTCCAATTCTTCATAATTTGTATTCTCTTTTTCTTCATTACCTCCCTTTAGCTCTTCAAAGTATTCTTTCCATCTTTCCATTATTGCTTTCTCTGTTGTTAGGATTTCTTGGTTTTTATTTTTCACATATAATTCGGCTATAGGTTGCTCTTTCCTGAATGATTTAAGAACTCTGTAGAATAGCTTTTGATTTTCTTTATTGTTTTCTTTCATTTTATCTCCGAATTCTTTCCATGACTGTTCTTTTGCTTCTCTTATCAACTCTTTAACTATTTTCATAGTTCATATTGTTCTGGTGTTTTTGTTTTGAGATATTTTTTCCATTCTTTCTTCTTCGCAATAATTTATTCTTGGATATATATTCCACCAAGCTGTTTGTCTTTTACTGTTGCTTGCGTTGCACACTCCGCATACTTTGGTAGTCCCGTCCAGAATTATACTCTTGAAGATGCTTCATTTTTCTTCCAAATTTGCATATTTTATATTTCTGTATCCTTTTCCGAATTTTTCATCAGTTGTTTGTAGGTATTTGATCATAATTTCTTCGTTTCTTAGTTTACATGTAGTTATTGATTTGTATTTTCTTATTGTTGGGTTTTCATCTTTTGGAAACCTTTCTGTGGTTATTCCTTACTAGTAGGTAATGATTACTGTATATTTCGGCTCCTCTTCTTATTCTTATGTTTTCCACATTTTTTCTTTTGCTCCTTTGTACCAGTATATAGTCTATAATTGACCCCTCTTGTTTTGTATGTTGAACCCTTGTGTACTTATGTATGTCTCTATGTTGGTAAAAGCTAATAAAACAAATTATTAAACACGACCATACTTTATTAAAGGAACAGTAACTTTTTAAAAAATACACTGATTAACGGTATGAGTTAATGCATTAAATTAATTAAAACCTTAGTAGAGATATAAATAAAATAAATTTATAATGTATTTGCATAAAATAAATAAATCCTTTATGTTTTAGGGCACATTTTATAAATTTATTTTATATCATTTACATTTTACAAAAAGAAACAAACTAAATATAAATAATATACAAATCTCATGCATTGTAATCATATATTAGTAAAATTAAAAAATCTCATTTTTCACCAATAAATTTTTATTGAGTTCATATTTGATTCTAAATTTTATGAAAAAAGCAATTCTATAAAGAAATAATGTTATTAATAAACACATTAAATTACTTTGAAGATGTAAATAATATGTTTTGATAGGAAACTTCCACAAGTTACAGAGCTTATAATGGATTGAATACGTGATACTGACGTTTTGCCGATCATCCTGCCGGCTTCTTCAGCGCTTATTGCCACATGGTGGAGAAGCTCTCAAGAAGGCAGGATGATCGGCGAACTGTCAGCATCACTTATTCAATTGGCACAGGAGAAATCCAGAAGAATTATACCTGTGAAATTTATATTGTTTTCTCAAATGTCAACAAAATCTGCCACCTTATTGATGTGTTTGACTTAGTGGCATTAACAAAGATAACACAGGACCACCAAAAATTTTCTTTGTTAATTTACTTTGACTACAGTAGGTCTAGGTTATATTTTTTGGGTCACTGATTACGAATTCGAAGTCAGTTTTGATCTATCAGATCTGGATTTTGCATAAAATAGCCATAAAATTGGTATAAATGAGCTCAAAATGAGATTTTCATCGTTTTAATTCCGCAATGATTAAATTCGCCATATACCCGCCACTTTTGGGGTCTGGGTTATTACTTCAATGACCCTAATAGGTTTTGACAGCGACCATATGTTCTGCAGCTGTCAAATGCCAAAATGCCTTGACGAAGAGATTCTATATTACTAATGCAACCATGATATCTCATGCTATTAGCGATTCTGATCAAGATGAGAGAATGCAAAATATCATTTAATAGCTCTCAAGTTTACTTTGGCAGCTATCAAGTTTCCTTTGACAACTGTGAAGTTTGCTTTGACAGCCGTCAAATGTCGAATAAAGTTGATAATAGTGAATCAAGCCTGAAAAAAGCGCGAACGGAACAACAGGCACGGCTAGTTAGCAATATAGAATTGACAGCTGCAGAACATATGGTCGCTGTCAAAATCTATTTGAGACATTGAAGTAATACTTGCAGACCCCAAAATTGGCGGGTATATAGCGAATTTGATCATTCCGAAACCATGCCCTTTAAGACGATAAAAATGTCATTTTGAGTTCATTTTTACTAATTTTATGGCTATTTTATGCAAAATCCAAATGTGATGGACTAAAACGAACCTCGAATTTGTGATCGGCGACTCAAAAAACATAACCTAGATCTATTGTAGTCAAAGTAAATTGACTAAAAATTTGTGGTCCTGTGTAACCTATTGAAAACCCTAGTAGCACGTCTTTTATTATTCAGCTAAAAGAACTTTAGCAGGTTTGCCCTCAAGAAAAATTTATAGTTTAAAGAATATAAGATATTTAAACGTCCATAAATCCTTGTAAATACAACACTGTTCGTAATATTAACAACTAATAAATATATCAATCAACCTCAAAATATTTTAAACAATTCAATTATAACGAAAACCTAAAATTGATTTGGTTATTATTTGATAAACGTGCATAGTGCTCCGCTAGACGAACTGGTTTCAATTTCAAAATGTTTCCGTACCATTTCGCAGAGGGGAAATTGAAAATTTATTGAATTGACATATGTGTGAGTGAAAATTTAGTTTTACGACGACTAAAAATTATTTTATATTTAATGTTGTAGTAGGGATGTATTAGCTTTTATAAATTTAGGCCATTATTGATTTATTTTTATGTATATTACTCATCTTTTTAATGAATGCCTCAAATGTGGAAATATACCAGAAGACTGGGAAAACGCTATAGTCATCTTAATATACAAAAAAGGTGACCCCGAAAACCTAGAAAACTACCGGCCAATTAGTTTACTTTCCCAAGTTTACAAGCTGTTCTCACGAATCATAACAAACAGACTGGAACACAAAATGGAATTATACCAACCGATAGAACAGGCTGGATTCAGATCAGGCTTCAGTACGATTGAACACTTGCACACATTGAGAATACTGATCGAGAAGGCCACCGAATATAATATACCAATGTGGCTCACATTTGTAGATTTTCGCAAGGCTTTTGACACAGTGGAAAAATGGGCGCTTATAAGAGCTCTTAGAAATGCTCGTATAGACCACAGATACAGCGAACTGATAGCCAGAATATATGAACGAGCAACACTCAAAGTTATGGTAAACCAAGAACTGACAAACAAGGTCCCAGTGAACAGAGGAGTAAGGCAGGGCGATGTAATATCGCCTAAGTTATTTACAATGATCTTAGAAGATGTATTCAAAGAACTGAATTGGGACGAAAATGGCCTTCTGATAGCTGGTGATCGGCTAAACAACCTGAGATTCGCAGATGACATTGTAATTATAGCAAACAATAAGAATGAAATAATCCAGATGATCACTGATCTCCACCACCAAGCAAGAAAAGTGGGACTTGACATAAATTTCTCCAAGACAAAGTACATGAGTAACGAATACACCAATGATGAAAATATAGTGATTGAACATTCAACAATAGAAAAAGTAAACACATACATCTATCTGGGCCAAATAATAACGATAGGAAAGGAAAACCAGCAGCTTGAAATAGAAAGAAGGATACGTATGGGATGGGCAGCATATGGAAAATTGAAATATGTACTGAATATGAACATTCCTCAAAGATCAAAAACCCAAATTTATAATCAATGTATCTTACCAGCTACAACGTATGGAGCCGAGACATGGGTTTTAACTAAAAGAACAATAGAAAAACTACAAGTCCACCAACGAGCAATGGAAAGGAAGATGTTGAGTGTTACTTTGAAGGACAAGAAAACTAATAAATGGATTAGACAACAAACAAAGGTGGATGATATCACCAAACGGATAACATCTCTGAAATGGAGCTGGGCCGGCCATGTAGCGAGAGCGACGTATAAGTGGAGTGGCAAGATCACTAGGTGGAGACCATGGGGTGAAAAGCGAAGCATAGGAAGGCCCCAACAGAGATGGAGCGACGATCTGAAGAGAGTCGGAGGACTTAACTGGTATCAACAAGCACAACATAGAGAAAAATGGAAAGATTTGAGAGAGGCCTATACCCGACAGTGGGTAGAGAACGGCTGAAGGAAGAAGAAGAAGATATTACTCATCATTTATATTTAATAAATTTGAGTTTTAAATTAACTCTAAATTTAGTAGTAATCTACACTTTACTACTGTAAAGTATTTTTTAATAGTGTTTTTAAATTCGTTAAATTGTTACAAATTGCGCCCATCATTAAAAATTTAATGTTGCAAATGCACTCTCCCACACTGATCGAAAATGAATTTAAATAATGTTTGTGGTAGCCTCTCCCTTTTGACCTTTCTATTTGTAAAGTACTCGTTCATTTTAAATATATAATAAAAGACTGTTTTTAGTCAATTTCCACAGGTTTACTTATAATTGTGATGACGCGTTTCGCTGTCGATGCAGCTTCTTCGGATCTACATTTTACAACTGTTAAGTTAGGTTTAATGTTTACAATTATATATAATTTCTTGATTATAATATTACACCTATTTAAATTATATCGATAGTATTGGAAAACTCACACAGACATGGAATTGGGAGAATAAACTCAATAATGGTGAATTGTTTAAATGTACCTGGCCGTTGAGCAAAGTACCTGTAGTCCTTAATCGATTTATTTGCATTGTCTCTAAAAGGTTTAGTTTTAAGCCTTTTTGTTGGGTATGTAAAATTTTGAAATTTCTCGTTATAAAAATAAGTTGAATATATTAGATTCCCTTATCACGTCATCACTACATTTTTTTTTTGATTTCATAAGCTTCACCCCTTCATTTGGTACCAGCAATTCATGCTTTTTAACATGAAGCAATTTTTTTGTTACTATATTTTGGGATATTTGAAAAAGAAAAGCCTAAATCTTCTTTTGCTGTTAAACGTATGTTAGAAAGCAAATAATTGAATATATATATATATATATATATATATATATATATATATATATATATATATATATATATATAATCGTATATCCCTTCTACCGTATGGTGTAGGACAGTTATACATTCTTTTTTTTCCCTCTCAAACCCCATATATAAACTTCTACCTTCTGTCTCTATTTTTTGCCATTTTCACTGCTTTTTTCCAGGATTTTCCCTTCTTCTTAAGTATACCTCCAATACTCCATTCCAAGTCTGTCTAGGTCTTTCTCGCTTCTGTTTTCCCTGTATTCGGGCTTCATACACTTGTTTCACCTGTCTATCATCCTTCATTCTCTGTATATGTCCCTACCATCCTAGCCGTCTTTGTTGTATATATTCCATATTTGCTTGTACCCTCAGCCTTTTCCTGATTTCTGTATTCCTTATTCTGTCCTTCCGTGTAACTCCCTGTACTGCTCTCAGGTATCTCATTTCGACGGCTTGTATCTTGTTTTTCTGCCTGTCTGTTAGGGTCCATGATTCATATCCATTTGTTAGATTGTCCTATAAATTGCTTTGAACACTTTTATTTTTGTTTGTTTCGTCACTTCTTTCTTCCTAATGAATTTATTACTTATTGAATAGTAAAGTTTGTTCGTTTTTTCAATTATTTCATTAATTTCTTTGTCTTGTTTTCCAGTTTTATCCATTATCACTCCAAAATACTTATACTGTTCCACTTGTATTTTATTCCCTTATATGCAAATGTTCGTTTCTTGGTTTTCCATTGTCATTACTTTTGTTTTATCTATACTACTTTTCATAACTTCTTCATTAAATGCTTTATTCCAAATAACGAGGTTTTCTTGTAATTGTCTCTCATTTTCCGCCACTAGCACAATATCATCAGCAAAAGCCGCTTTAGGTATTTCTATTCTTTTTAACTTCCAGTATCAATTGTCATTCTTTTCACTTTTATTTCGCATTTCTTGATTATTTAATCCATGTATACAGTGAACAATGTTGGGCTCAAGCTTCCTGCCTCAAACCTTTCTTTGTTGTAAATCCCTCCGATTTCATGTTGTTTTTTATTACATACCGCACATTGTTGCTGTATATTCCCTTTATGATTTTTATTGCCTTTTGTTTATTCCCTTGTTTTCTAGGCTTTTCCACACTTTATTTCTCGGCACACTGTCAAATGCTTTTTCTAAGTCTATGAAAGCAAGGTGTAGAAATTCTTATTAAACGTGTGATTCTCTGTTAAAAGATGATTACCATATGTTGAATTAGACTTTCTATGGATGAAGCTTTTTTCGTGTTCTGTAATTCTTTGTATAAATGTACGTTCAGTTTGTCCTATGTATGTTTTAAGACATGTTAATTGATATACCCCTGATTTATTATCTTTATTGATTTGCGGTTTGTAGTTTTTGAGATATTTCCCTATAGTATTGTTCGTTTTGTAAGCTATGTTGATATTTTTTGATTTAAATGTGGTTTTTTCTGTCCTTAAAACATGGGTATATTTCTGAGATTGCCTTGTTTCTAAGTTTAAGGAGGTTAGTTATTCCTAGCTTAAGGAGGTTGACGCGTTAAACGTAAAATATGAAAACTATTTTGTATAAATTTATTTTCGATAGATTAATTAGTTTAGGAATTTTCTATGGAAAAGGTCTTTAGAATACTTATTTAAATAAAAATCGAAATTAATAATACATATACTCTTATGGAGAATACGTCAATTTGATATAAAAATTACACATTTTTTGTTATAACAAATGAAAAAAAATACCATCAATAGGAAATTTAACTATGTTAGACATTGAAATTTCGCGATTATTTTTTAAAAAATTCAAATTTAATTAGGAAGCTTTAACTTTATGAAAAATAACAGTTATTGGAGGTACTTGTGAATGATTTACCTTCTATCTCTGAAATAGCGGCAACGTTGCATTTAGTAGTAATGGCGGGAAATTTAAATATTTTAAATTATGTAGTACACGTTTATAAAATTAAAACATATGGTGCAAGTAAATAATATTAAGTTTAACTAATAATAGATTTGCAATGGGTATTAGTTTTTATAAATAAAATAAAAATAAATAATTTGTTTTAAGTATTTAATTAATTTACTTGTTTAACTTATAATTATCTAGTGCAGCTTCAGCGTTAACATTATAATGTTCCTGATTATCCTTCGATATATGTGTATTGTCTGTTGATACTGTGTTGCACGTTAGACATTTATCACACTTTATGGTTAGTAGTGATGCTAGACCACAGCGTTTTTCATTAGTAATATAACATAATGAAAGTGTTTCATTACATGAAGAACATTTTAAGTTTTCTCCAAGTGATTGCATGTCAACAATTCGACGACCAATGTCACAGAGGTTAGAGACTGTTCTGTTCCGTTTATCACCAGTTTGTTGGCTTAATCTTTAATTGTATACAGCCTCAGTAAGGCGTTTTCGCTTCCACAAATTGTTTTTGTTTCCATTTCTATCAATATTCGTTGATTTTTTATTATTGTCCATGTTTTTTTTACTTGTTTACGAGAGCTGATCACAATAACCACAAAATTAAAGATATCCATATATAAGCATATCAGTAGAGCCAACAGTAAATTACGTTACAGCGTTGCCGCTTCGAGCCACCGGAATTTTAAGATTTTTAATTATTTTTTATTAATTACCTATTTTTTTAACTATTAAAATATTTTTTTTATTCTTTTATTTTTTTCATATTATTTGCTTTGATAATTTTTTTAAATATACAAGACTTTAAATCTCTAGATAATGAATTTATTACCATAAAAATAACCATCGTTAGTCTTATAAAATTTTTAATTATTTAATACAAAGCATTTCTAAATTCAAAACTTTTAGTTGAGATTATTCCACGTCTACCTCCTTAAAACAATTGTTCTTTTAAATAACCCCCCCCCTTTTAACATCTTGTTATAATAAATTTATTAGAAACCGAAATACCTATTACTTGTTATTGTTTCTAGTTTTAGAGAAGTATTACATCTCGACAACCTCATTTAATTCGTGCCATAGGTATAATTTTAAAATTAATGCTAAAAAATATTTTTTCGATTTGTTTGTATTAATAAATAATTTTTTCATATGTGTCTCGTAAGTCAAAACAAACTACGCTGCCATTTTTTTTCCCAAAGCCACAATGGTTAGTAAGTTAAGACGATCCTGATAAGTTTTGTTACATTTGTGGTGAATATATTTTGAAACATCAGCGAAAATTGGTAACAGATACTGTGACCCGTTTGTATTTTCCTTACTTCAGTATAGAAATTCGCAATCAAGATAAAGCGTGGTGCTTCATAGTATATGTAAAATGTGCATTGAACATCTGCGACAATGGGAGAAAGGTACTTGTAAATCTCTGAAATTTGGGGTACCCATGATTGGGAAAGAACAAAAAAATCATCACAGTGACTGTTACTTCTGTATGACAAATATAGTGGGCATCAATAAAACCAATCGTCATAAGTGGAAATATCCCAATATTTCTTCAGCGAGAAGACCAATATCCCATTCAGAAAACGTTCCAGTATCAGTTTTTTATCAGTTACCACAATTTCAGGATGAATAAATTGAAGAACCCAGTGCTTCTCAAAGAAGTGAATATTGTGCAGAAACATCGAATCCTAAATTTATTTTCACAAAAAGAGCTTAATGATCTCATCGGAGACTTAGATCTATCAAAAGAGCGTGCCGAATTGCTAGCATCAAGATTAAAAGAAAAGAATTACCTATCCTCTGATGTAAAAATTTCTTCATATCGCACGAGAGAACAAAACTTATTGCAATTTTTTTCTTCTGATGAAAATTTAGTATATTGTAGTGATGTGAGCGGCTTACTCACTTTCATGTGTACTTGTATGAAAGAAGAATATCAAGTGATTTCAGTACTTTTACAGAAAATAAAATATGTTGAACATAAATGGGTGATATGTGTCAACTTGAAGATGGTTAATTTTTTGTTAGGACAACAAAGTGGCTATACAAAGTATCCATGTTTTATTTGTTTGTGGGACAGTCGAGCCAAATCAAGACCAGATACAAAAAAATTGGCCTGTGAGAGACGCTTTGGTCGTTGGTGAAAGAAATGTGATAAGTGAGCCTTTGGTTCCGCGAGAAAAAATCATTCTTCCACACTTGCACATAAAATTAGGGATTATGAAGCAGTATGTCAAAGCTCTGGACAAAAATGGTTTATGTTTCCATTTTATTTCTCAAAAATTTCCTGGATTAAGTGCTGAAAAACTAAAAGCAGGCATTTTTGGTGGGCCCCAAATATGTCGATTAATTAAAGATTCCACTAATTTTGAGATATCAATGATTGAAGATGCACGACTTGCGTGGAAATCTTTTGTAGCGGTTGTACAAAATTTCCTCGGAAATTACAAGGCTGAAAACTATGTACAGTTCGTTGATGAAATGCTTCATCACTTTAAAAATTTAGCCAGTTATATGAGCATGAAAATACACTACCTTAATAGTCATATAGATCATTTTTAACATAATCTAGAAGATTTGAGCGAAGAACAAGGAGAACGTTCCTACCAAGATATAAGAACAATGGAGAATAGGTATCAAGGCAGATGGGACGTTCATATGATGACAGACTATTGCTGGGGAATTCTGTGAAATTTCCCAAGACAATTTCACTCTAAAAAAATCAGTTAAAAAACAATTTTTGCATGTAGAATGCTAAAATAAAGCCATATTTTTTTAAAAATGCATCTTTCTCATTAATTAGAGCCGATATAAAAAAACAGTAATATTTCTGACATCACCTTATCAGACATACTTAAAATCCGGTCTAAAATCCTAAGCACCACTTACTACTCGGTATATATCACCACTACAATAAACACTTTATTTTTGCATTCGGCGCGCGTTTCGCTAACCTTGTTAGCTTCAACAGGAGCGATGATTGACTGTCAGTCTTTGGTGTAGTGGATTTTTTTTTTTATGGGTCTAGCACACGTGCTACAGGGAAGTCCCTAAAGCGCTACAGGAGCGACACGTGTGCGGAGAAAGCGATTCACGTTGTTCTTAAATCGTTGTAAATTGTACTCGGTGGGAAACACAGTCCTGGGCAAATTATTCCAAAGGGATGATGTTCTTCATATAAATGACTGCTTGAAAAGCGTTGTACGAGGAGTAACAAGCTGAACCTCATACGGATGTGAAGTATTAGCGTGACGTGTACTTCTAACATGCACCGCTCTGGGAGGAATTAAGCGGGCCACATCCTTCGAACACTTTCCATGAAAATACTTGTAGAATAGGCTCAAGTCGCCAACCGTTCTTCGATGTTCCAGCGAATCAAGGCCACCTGTCAGTTCCGGGTATCCAATTAGACGAACAGCTCTTCTCTGAATAGAATCCAACAAATGCAGTGTATGTTTGGGAGCGGAGCCCCAAACATGGGGGCAGTATTCCATAGTTGGTCGAATTTGAGCTTTGTAAAGAATTAACAGTTGTTGTGAAGTGTAAAGTTTTCTGGTTCGAAATAATATTCCCAACTTCTGAGAAGCTCTCCTTGCTATGCCTGCAACATGTTCATGCCAGGACATATTTGCTCCCAAATTTACGCCCAACAATTTGAGTGACGATGTTAGGGGAATGGAGTGCCCCGACATAACTATGTCGGGTTCAGTAACGTTAACTTTTTTAGAAAAAACTGCCGCCTGGGTTTTTGTAGCGTTAAATTCCACTTGGTTATTGTCACTCCAAGATAGAATTTCTCTTCCAAGTCTTTGTTAAGTTGACTGACTTCCTGCTGTCTGCGGATATTCGTCTGAGTAGCCGATGTCCGAGCGTTCAACGTGAATGAAGAGATAAGTGTACTGTCATCTGCAAAGCTGTAGATTGGATTCTCGGTCTTTTCCAGCAGATCGTTAATATAAATGAGAAAGAGAGTAGGAGACAGTATGCAGCCTTGGGGTACACCGGCGTTGATAGTGAAGGTGTTAGAAAGAAATCCTTCGACTGCCACTCGCAAAGAACGCTCTCTGAGGAAACATGAGAGCCACAAACAGAACTTTTCAGACATACCATAAGAATGTAGCTTAGCCAACAGCCCATCGCGCCAAACACCGTCGAATGCCTTGGATATGTCGAGAGCAACCGCTCGAGATTCTCCAAAGTGTTCAATTGCGTTGTTCCAAACATGTGTTGTATAAGTCAGGAGATCTCCTGTTGATCTATTTTTACGAAAGCCATATTGGTGATCGCTAATAATGTTGAATCCTTCAAGATATTTTAGAAGATGCTGATTGATGGCCTTTTCCATGACTTTCGATATTATTGAAAGCAATGCGATTGGTCGGTAGTTATTTGGCAAGGTCTTCTTGCCTTTTTTAGGTATTGGCTGAACTGTGGCACATTTCCAGCAGGAAGGAAATATTCCCTTTCTGTAAGATAGGTTGAAAACTGGTGTTAGTTCCCTCGCACAGTTTTTGAGAACTATGGCAGGTATTCCGTCAGCGCCAGAAGCCTTTTTGGTGTCTAGCTTCATCAAAATACGTTTTATGATACGCTGCCTGAAGACAATATCGGGCATCCTTGACTGCATTATGGGAATATTAGGTGGTGTTTTTCCTTGGAAATCGACAGTAGACTGTGAAGCAAAGACTTCAGCCAACAAGTTCGCTTTCTCAACAGGTGTCTTTGCAATAGAATTATCTGGCCGTGTGAGTGGTGGTATGGTGGATTTGGTGAAATTTTCACTAACTGCCTGCGACTGACCAAAAGGACTTGGAATTGTTGGGACAAGAGAGAAGTTTGTTTCTAATCCGTTGATTGTGTGCCTCCTTGGTTTCGTCGATAATTTCTTTGCATCTGTTCCTGGCACGAATAAAGGTGTTACGATTTATGGTGTTAGGATTTTCACGCCAATGTCGATATGCAAGATGTTTAGAAGCAACAGCTTCTTTGCATTTTCGGTCAAACCAAGGCTTGCCGTTGGAAGGGCATTTCTTCGAAAAAGGGATGTAAGCCTCCATACCGGCCAAAATAACATATACCGGCCAAAATGATATATACCGAGTGGTATCATTGTGCCAAAGATTCCACATTCCCAACTTAGTAACAAAATCTTGAAAACGCGGTTAAATTCTTTTATAATGTAATCACTAAATTACAGCACGCAAAAACAACGTTCGTTGTAGGTACAAAACGTTCATGAGAGAATTAATTACAAGTTCAGGTTTAAAATCAGCCCCAATTAAAATTACTTATAGAAGGTAGTAAAAACACGAACAAATCCAGTCCAGAAACTATCCCTAAACTAAAAGTGTACACTGCACGATACGTGATTAAATGTATTAAGGGTAGTTTTTGCACAGTATTTTCTGACAAGACAATATTCGGTATTTTATATTTCAGGAAATGAAGTGTATAGTGCTGAACTATATTACATTTTCATCAGTACTGGGTGTATATTTACCTTTTTTGGTAAAAGCAAGTCACTTCCTACCAGGTGTACAAGTATGAAATTCATTTTTTTTTTTTTTTCTAAAAAAACATTTTAAATTCGGAAGAATGATGTGCTTTATTAAAAATATGTTTCATCGCTTGTTATACATTTTTCCCAACTTTCGGGTAATTTGTGAATACCATGTCAGTAAAAATCTTCTCTTTTTGCTGCAAACCATTCATCGAGCCATTTTTTCACATTTTCGTACGAACCAAAGCGCTGCTCAGCCAGTGTGTGACCCATCGATGCAAACAAGTGGTAATCGGAAGAGCCAAGTCTGGTGAGTAAGCCGCATGGGGTAGAACTTCCCAGCTGAGTGCTTCCAACGTGTCGCGAACTGGTTTTGCCGTATGTGATGGAGCATTGTCATGAAGAAAAATGACTTTGTGTTGCCTCTTTCGGTATTCTGGCCTTTTTTTTAAGCAGTGAACGGTTCAAATCGGTCAATTGTTGTTGGTAACGTTTAGTATTAACCGTTTTTTTAACAGCACATAATAGACCAGGCCTCTCTGGTCCCACCAAAACGTAGAGCATCGTCTTTCTGCCAAAGCGATTCGGTTTGCGGTTGATGTGGATGATGCGCCTGGGTCTACCCATGATTTTTTGGCCTTGGGATTCTCAAAATAAATCCACTTTTCATCCCCTGTAACTATACGATGCAAAAACGACTTCCTTTTATACCGAGCGAGCAAAATGTCACACATGTTTTTGCGCTTTTCCATTTGCCTGTCGTTCAAACTCATGTGGTACCCATCTACCGGTCTTCTCAATCTTTCCCATCTCTCGTAGCCGATTGTTGACTAACGCTCAATTGCTCAGCGAGTTGTTTTTGTGTTTGCGAATCATCTTCGTCCAACGATGCTTGCAATTTCCACATCTTCGTATTTTTTTGGCGGTTTTCCACGTTCCTTGTTTGCAACATCGAAGTCACCACTTTTGAAACGCCAAAACCATCGTTTACACGTATCTTGCGATGGAGCATGTTCTCCATAAGCTTCTCGAAGCAATCGGTATGTTTCAACAGCAGTTTTCTTCAAATGAAAATAAAAAATTAATGCTGTCCGCGAATGCTCATTGTTCGGTATAAATTTCGATATATTGAACACAACAACACAACACTATGCACACACTTTTCCTATTTATCATTCGTGCGCGTCTGACACTTGTTGATGTCACAACAAAATGGCGCAGTGTTATAGCACGAACTGCATTTGTGCACCATCTGTTGTCTAAAATCCGCATTTCATACTTGTACACCTGGTAAATCACAATAAGTGATTATAGTTGGTCAGTTCGAGGCGCTTAAATTCAGTGTGGGGCTCAGGTGAGAATTTTAAGATGTCTGAAATAGGGAAACAGAAAAGGGTCGCTATGTCAACGAAAAACACAGGTATGTATCTTATACTTTTTCTCATCGCCGTCTTCCGGTGTTATAGCGATCTACGCCCTCCGGTTTCCAGTCGCCAGCCTTTTCTATCCTATGACCTTCTGGATGCCGCCAATTTAAGTTGTTTTCGTCCCTCCTCCTCTTATTCTCTTTATAGATGTCCATTTAGAAAGTTTTGGAATTCGCCGTACTGTCATTCTTTCTACAGGGCAATACCAAACCAGTTGTCTTTACTAAATATCGTCGTTTATTGTAACTTCTTTCTGTCATATGTCAGCTGTCATCCATCTCCATTCCTTCCAGGCTCAAACATCTTTTGACTCTACACAATTTCACCCCTCCCCGATTCGAATACCCTCTTCTCACATCTTTTCCTCCTTGGCAATCTTCAAGCCCTCATATAGACTTCTCCATGTGCATACTTGATAGAGAGATTACTCCGAATAAAATTATCAACTCCGTATTCAATGATAAAATAAAAAATCAATACTCTGATTACTTTGCTATCTATACAGATGGTTCCAAGTCATGTTCAGGGTTGGCGCCGCATTTATCGCTCAAAATATTCAGAAAACTTTCAAATTACCCTTCACCATCCATTCTCTCAGCTGAGCTTCTTGCCATCGGGAGAGCATAAGATATGCGATTACTATATATTATATCGGTTTCACAACGTTCTCCGACGTCTTCCGATACCCAGTCTCCATTCGGTGCGGTCATTCCACTGCCCTTCCTCCAGTCCTCTTTCTTGCATTTCTTTGTCAATGCCCTCTCTCCAGCTCATTCTTGGTCTACCTCTTCTTCTTCTTGCTGTAGGTGTCCAATCTAATATTTGTTTTGGAAGCCTCTCTGGTGTCATTCTTTGGACGACCCTTATTTCTTCGACTATGGTCTTTTTTACACCCATAATTTCACGAATTCTCTCGTTCCTTATTCTTTCCAGCTTAGATCTTCCGGCTGCCCGTCTCCAGTAGTCCATTTCTGTGGCCTCTAGGGATTTAACGGATTTTTCTTTTAACTGCCATACCTCACTACCATATGTTACAATGCTTTTAACTATTGTGTTGTATATTCGGTGATTGTTCTCTTTGTTTATTTTCTGGTCCCATAAAATACTGTTCAGAGACCTAATAGCTTTCCTGCCCTGAATATTCCTTTCTTTGATAGCGTCATCGAGAGTTCCGTTGTTGGTTATATTTAGACCCAAGTATTTATAGCTACTGCATGATTTAAGATTGTGTCCGTCTTCTGTCACCAAATCCTGTTGCGTACCCCCTATGCACATATATTCTGTCTTTGATAGATTTACTTGCGGACCCCATTTTTTGTATTCTTCAATAAGTTTCCTGGTCATATATTCCAAGTCTTCTTGTTCCTGGGCCACTACTATTTGGTCATCTGTAAAACTAAGAGTGTAGAGAACAGTATCGTTGAGCGGGATTCCCATATTTTTACATTTGAGTTTCCATCTAAGAAGCACCTTCTCAAGAAAAATCTTGAAAAGCGTTGGTGATAGGCAGCAGCCCTGTTTTAGACCTTTATTTTGGGGAAAACCCTTTCATATTTTATTGCCGATTTTTTATTCGGATATGGCAATTTTGGTATAGATCTTGCACTGCTCTGATCAAATTAGTGTTTTATGTTTGTTGTTTTTAATGATTCCCATAGTTTTGTAAGTGGGACGCTACCGTAAGCTTGTTTCAAGTCCACATAGAGAATATGTAACTCCTTGTTCATCGCTGTCATCTTTTCTATGAGCTGAGTTAGACAAAAAAGGTGGTCTACGGTTGATCTTCCTGCTCTGAACCCGGCTTGTTCTTCTGCCTCGCTGTCTACATATTCTCGCTCTATTCTTGCTTTTATCACTTTTCCGTAGATTCTACTTATTGTCCCCATGACTGCAATACCTCGATAGTTATCGCAGCTCTCTTTGTTGCCCTTTTTATGTAGGGGTGTCAGAAAAGATAGTTTCCATTCCTGTGGTATTTGCTCAGTGCTGAGGCATTTTTGGAACAAATTGGTTAGATGTTCAAACAACTTTGGTGTGCCATATTTTATCAATTCTGCTGGTATATTTCCAGGTCCAGGAGCTTTTCTGTTTTTGAGTTTTGTGCACACCTCTTTTACTTCTCTGACTGTAATACGGATCGGTGATGCGGTCACTTTTATGGCGTCAATTTCCTCAGGTGGATCTCTGTATAGTTCTCGGTTTTCCGGTAAGGAGCTGAAGTATTTACCTCAATTTATTAAAGTGATGGGCGATATAATTTCCTTTTTGGTATTTTGGCGCAGTGATTTTATAAGTCTCCAACTTTCTGTACTTTTGGCTCCTCCTATGTACGTGTTTACTCTGTTACAGCGTCTCTCCCAAATTTCATTTTTCTTTTCTGTAATCATCCTACGTACATTAGCTTGAAGTTGTTTATAGATTTCTTTGTTGTTTTCTGTTCGCGTGCTGAGGTATCTTTTATATGCTTCGTTCTTTTCTTTTATTTTTTCTTCTATATCCGAGTCCCACCAGTAAGGTTTTAGACGGCTTTCTCCTTCTTTGAATCCTAGTGACTCTTTTGCTGCTTCGTGTAGACAGTTTTTAATGTGGTTGTAGTGCTCTGATGTGGTCGAAAAGTCTCTGGGTTGTAGTTTCTCCTCTAGTCTCCTTCTGTACAGATTTTTTGGTACTTTCTTGGTCTAAGTTTTCTAGGTTTTTCTATGCGATTACTACTCTTCCTAATTTGAAATTCCTAATTGCTTCGGATTCTCAGAGCGCTCTTAAATCCACATGCGAACCTGATGACGCATACAACAGACAAATAAGGGATTTATTACATGTTGCTAAACTAAAAAACAAATCCTTTATACTCATTTGGATACCAGGACACTGTGACATTGCAAGAAATGACAAAGCTGATACTTTCGCAAAAAAGGCTTCTCTCTCTGGTGCTCCTGTTCTGGGCGAAAATCATCCCAGAGATTATATAAAACAACTATCTCAGGAATTGAGAAAATTATTCCAGTTATAGTGGGATCTTGAAGACACCAGTAATAAACTCTGGGACCTCAAAACTGATGTCTATACTTCTTTACATCATCAAACACTGAAAGAAAGGAAAATACCATTATCAGAAGATTGGCCATTCGCCATACATATCAGGCTCATTCTTTCCTTTTAAACAAAGAGGATCCCCTCAATTGTTCATCATGTCATCTACCACTTACTGTCAAACACAGATTTAAATCCCAACATTTCTCTGATACCCGTGAAAAGTACCACATTCCTTCTAACCTAAAATTGATCATCCAATCCTACAACATCATTCACAGACAAATCGGTAAATACTTAAAGGAAATAAACTTTAAAGTATAAAACTTCAATACATTCGGACGCTAAATGACCGTTGTAGTCGATTCGCCTTAAACCTCTTAAATTCTCTCTTTCTCTTTTATTTGCAATTCTGCCCATTCTTGATATTCTAACTGATTTTTGCCAGTAGAGCAAGAAGTTTCTGTTATAGGCTTTTGGTTAGTTAGTTGTCAAGCTTTACAGACGTAGAGTACGATGCTTTTAAGACTGGCATTTTAGATGTAATGATTCTTTTCAATTGAAATATTCTTTGGACAGAGGGCGGAATTGAGCTGCTGCTGCTGCTGACGTGTCTGCAGATGCAGCTTCTCCAACAATTTTGATGTTATGGAGTGATTGTCGCACTTTTAAATCAACCTTCTGAAGCCTGAAATGCTGCCATCCGAATGTTCACCATCAGAGTGTTTCAAATGTGGGTAAAAACGTTTAGCTTTGCACGAATTATAGCATCACTTAAAGGCGGTCTCTTCTGATTATGGCCTTCAATCCAAATGGTTAATGCAGCTTCCACTTTTTCAATTGCTGCATCACTAACAGTTTTTGCTGATAGTGAGATTGAAGCTTTAGAATTCCCTACTTTGTCATCTAATTTCTTGATAGATCGTACAGTTGATTCGTTGATATTAAAAGAATGTGATATTGATGGAAGACGTAAACGGTCAAGCATGTCTATTTTTTACTTTAAGCGGCAAAACCCCTTTTTTTCCGGACGGGAACTAACTTTTCTTTGCTTTTACTCGACATTATAAATCGAGAATAAAACAATGAGTTGAAAGGACACGTGCTATTCATTCAGAAATGTTGTGACGAATTACCTAAGTTGAGGTAATAAAATAAAAGAGTATGGCACGAAGCATCGCCTGCGGTGTGGCGGCTTTTATCAAAGGCTAGAGCAGTGCATATAACCCGGTAGTTTTCGTCAAGTGTCTCAAGTGCGTTGAGGCGGAGGCCGAAGGGGGCCGAAAGGGATATGCTAATGGTTTTAATAGCAGATAAATACATATGTACATAGGTAGGTATGCAATGGTTTTGTTTTTTTTTATCTATTTTGTTTTATAAAAAAATTATAATATCCTTAGTTTCGGATCCGTGAATAATGATATTCTCTGTCGCGAGTACAGAAAGTGGTCATAATTTTTGTATCCGCCAGTGCTGTATAAATTAGTATATCTAATGCCGGTCTCGGTAGCGTAGTGGATATAGAGCCTGCCTAGGAGCAGATGACTGCTAGTTCGAACCCGGCAGTAGTGGCTACGTAACGTGACCTCCCAGATATACAAGATTAGCGACTGGTATGGCAGAACTCTTCAAGCCAAAAACAGTATCTATAATATATATAAAATGCAACGTCTCTCTGTCTGTCTGTCCGTTAGTGCGCTTATCACTCGAGAACCATTTATCCGATTTACGTGCTTTTTTTTAAACATACATATGTTCTCTGGCCAGCTTATAGAATATATTTTACGTTGGGTAACATAAGGAATAAGTATTGATGACAATAGTGAATCAAGTCGGACAAAAGTTTGCCGCTAGCGCGTTTTCTTGCAATACACTGCCTAAACCATTAAATCTGGAACAATATCATGTAGCAAAGAATGTAATATATATAAAATGCAACGTCTCTCTGTTTGTCTGTCTGTCCGTTAGTGCGCTTTTGACTTGAAAACCACTTATCCGATTTACATGTTTTTTTTTTTTTTTTAATTTATACATTTGTATTTTGGCCAGGTTATAAGATATATTTTATCACGTTAGGTAACATAACGAATAAGCAGTGATGATAATGGTGAATCAAGTCGGAAGAATTTAGTTTGCCGCTGGCGCGTTCTCTTGCAATACCCAGCCTAAACCATTAGATATGGAACGATATCATGTAGCAAAGAATATAATATATATAAAATGCAACATCTCTCTGTCTGCCCGTTAGTGCGCTTATCACTTGAGAGCCACTTATCCGATTTACGTTTTTTTTTTTTAAATCATCATTTGTTCTCTGGCCAGGTGATCATATCTTCTATAATATATATAAAATGCAACGTCTCTAGTCCCGTTAGGGGCTTGTTATAGGATATATTTTTTTTTATATATATGTACTTTAGCAGGTTAGGTAACATAAGGAATAAGCAGTGACGATAATGGTAAATCAAGTCGGAAGAAGTTTGCCGCTGGAGCGTTCTCTTGCAATACACTGCCTAAACTATTAAATATGGAACAATATCATGTAGCAAAGAATATAATATATATAAAATGCAACATCTCTCTGTCTGCCTGTCTGTCCGTTAGTGCGCTTATCACTTGAGAGCCACTTATCCGATTTACATGTTTTTTTTTTTTAATTCATACATTTGTTCTCTCGCCAGGTGATCTATAATCCCAGGTTATCTGTAAATTTCTATAATATATAAAATGCAACGGTTCTCTGTCTGTCTGTCTGTCCGTCCGTCCATCCGTTAGGGCACTTCTCACTCCAGAACCACTAATCCGATTTACGTGCTTTTTTTTAAAACATACATATGTTCCTTGGCCAGCTTATAGGATATATTTTATTACGTCAGGTAATACAAGAAATAAGCAACGACGATAATAGTGAATCGAGTCGGAAAAAAGTTTGCCGCTAGCGCACTCTCTCGCAATACGCTTAAATATGGAACAATATCATGTAATAAAGAATACAGTATATTTAAAATGTAACGTCTCTCTGTCTGTTCCCTAGTGTGTTTGTCATTCGAGAACCACTTATCCGATTTCCGTGTTTTTTTTTTAATTCATACATATGTTCTCTGGGCTGGTTATATAATAATAATAATAATCTATGTAATATATATAAAACGCAACGTCTCTCTGTCTGTTTGTCTGTCCGTTAGTGTGTTTATCATTCGAGAACTCCTTATCCAATTTACGTGTTTTTTTTTTTTTAATTCTTAACTTAATATTTATCAAAATAAAATCTACTAAGTTGGGAATGTGGAATTTTTGGCACATGGTGAATACTTAACATTATCTAAACTTTGTATGGAACAAAATTATTTCCAATATAACAATCAATTTTATGTTCAGAAAGAAGGAACAGCTATGGGTAATTGCTTATCACCTTTCATAGCCAATTTATTCATCAGTAAGTTTGAAATCGAAGCCAGTCAAGAATTCGAATATTTCCCAAGGGTATGGTATAGGTATGTGGATGATATTTTCGCGATTTTTGATACAAATAAAGCAAATATTGATGATTTTGTTTCTAAATTAAATAGCCGGTATGATTCCATTAAATTCACTTACGAAGTTGAGAACAAAGGACAATTGCCTTTTCTAGATATTTTAATTATTAAAAATAATAATAGATTAGAATTTGATATCTATAGGAAGGACACAGTAACAGATAGATATATTCCTAATGATTCATTTCATTGCGAACAACATAAATTAGCCTCATTACATTTTTTAGTTCATCGTTTAATCACTTTCCCTCTGAATAGAGTAAACTTTAATAAAGAAAGGAATCGTATTAGAAATATAACTAGAGATAATGGTTATGACGACGACTTAGTAAATAAGCTAATAAATAGACATAAGTTTAGGTTTAATATTCAGAATTCCACCTTTTTTACACGCGAAGAAAATAACACCAAGTATGTCTCCATACCATATAATCCGAAATATAGCAAGGGACTCAGTAAGTATTTAATAAGGTAGGCCTCACCTTAGTCTATAAGTCATTAGACAATCTGAGGAATATCTTAGGAAATCCCAAAGATAAGATTCCTAATTGTGAGAAAAGTGGAATTTATGAAATTAGTTGTAATGATTGTGACAAAAAGTATGTTGGGCAAACTAAAAGGTCAATTAAAACACGATTTAAAGAACATTTAGCACACTTAAAATACAATAGAACAGAAAAGTCTAGCATTGCCGAACATGCCCTTGAAGCTGATCATACTGTAACATTAGATAATCTAAGATTGATAAAAAATGTATCTGATAGGAGATTGTTAAACGCATACGAAAGTATGGAAATCATAAAATGTAAAAGTAGTTTAAATAAAGACAGAGGGCCTATTCCTTATAGACCCCTCTACTGGTTACTTGACCGGAATTGATGGTCTTGCCTATGTCATTAGTTCCGCTTGAGTAATTCAAGGGTTAGGCTAAGTATAAATAGGGTAGATTTGTAGTTTAGCTTTAGTCAATCATCGCTCCTGATGAGGCTAACATGGTTAGCGAAACGCGCGTCGAGTGCAAAAATAAAGTGTTTGGTGTAGTGGTGATATATACTGAGTAAAAAAAATCTATAATATATATAAAACGTAACGTCTCTCTGTCTGTCCGTTAGTGTGCTTAGCACTCAAGAACCACTTATACGATTTACGTGTTTTTTATAAAATACATATGTTCTCTGGCCAGGTTATAGGATATATTTTATTAAGTTAGGTAACATAAGGAATAATCAGTGACGACAATAATGAATCAAGTCCCCGCGAGCGGAGTCGCGGGCACTGCTAATATCTAATAAAAATAGCTACTTGCTTAATAAAATAGTGCAAAAAGTAGGCTACAATTTACAATAAAGTTTACCCTGTTGCGGGTGCAATTTGGTTCCATAAGAGCAAACAAAAACAAAGCCTATACAACATATTACACGCGAAACTATACACAATCCAAAAATTGTAAATATAGAGGTTATTTTAATGGAAAAAACTTGCATAGATAACATAGACATTTTAATAGAAACTCTATTCTCAAAAAAGTGTTTCTCTATGGCTCTTTAATAATGCAGTACCATTGAAATAATGAACAGTGTACAGTCATATTTAATACGACCAATTTTCCATGAAAATAATCTCTCTTCTAGCATACACACAAAGCGTAAATTATTCACACAAAATTACAAATAAAACTCTAAAACTAAAAATAAATATACAAAAAAATCACATCGAAAAAAAGAGAAAACCATGTTACCGATTAGCTGATGTATTGGAGAGCTCATTGAAGGTTACTTTTAATTTTGGTCGTTTTTTAAACCAACAAAAGTATTTCGAACCATCCGGTGAATTTAAGGATGGGGCTAGTGCTGGTCGGAGCCAATAGATTTGTTCTTCGCTGTCATCGTTTGTTGTTATAGAGCCTAGAATATCAAAACAAAATCAATATTTAATTTTTTTTGGGATACATTTATATTCTTTACATTCTCCGTCAGGGCTGGCCCTAGCTTTTTTTGCCACAGTAGGCAAACTCAAAAAATGCCGCCGCACCCAAGTTTAAAGAAAGTTATGTTAACCAGGAAAATAACATAATTAAATTAAGACAATAATACTAATACAGATTTACAAAAAATTGTTTTATTGAAAAACAAAGTTTACATTTTAACGAGCTAACGACAATGAACTTACAAATTAAAATTAGTATCTACTATTTTCAGAGATAAATTAAATATAAAACAATGAACTAGTATAATAATATACAAAGTACACATACATAACACATCTTTAGGATTTTCTACAGCTGACGCTGTCTTCCTTTGCTCTCAGCCTTTGATTCCATCCGTTTCTATCTTCTCAGTCTCCTTGCCATCTGTTAGACCCCTGTCCTCCATAGCCTCATCCCTTCCCTGACATCGTACACTAGCTCTTCACGATCGTCTGGGTCTTCCTCTTTGTCTCCTCCTATAGGGCTCCACTCCGTTATTTTCTTTATCCTTTACTTCGCTTCGTCTTATTATCTTCTTCAATGGTGTTTATTGCGTTCTCTTTGATGTTCATTCTGCTTCTTATTTCTTCATTTGTTATTCTCTCCAGATGTGTCACTTTACAACATCTTCTCCAATACCCCATCTCTACTGCGTTAATTTTAGATTTATTTCTTTTGTTTATCGTCCATGTTTCTGACCCGTATGTCATTATGCTTTGTATTATTGATTTGTATATGAGTTTTTTGTTTCTCTTTGTAATGTGCTTGTCCCACAAGATCGAATTTAATTGTGTTATGCATGTTCGCGTTTGTCCCTAATCTAGCTTTAATCTCTTCTTCTGATGTTGTGTTTTTTGAAATGATGGTTCCTAGATATTTAAATCTATCGGTTCCTTTGATTATTGTTTCGTTATCTACTTCTAGATTCTCCACGTTTCCCTCCTTTGTTGTTAGATATTCCGTTTTATCAAAGTTTATTGCTAATCTTGTTTTAGTGTATTCTTCTTTCAGTTTTCTTACCATATAACTGAGGTCTTCCTCATCTTGCGCTATGATTACTTGGTCGTCTGCGAAACTTAGAGTATATAAGTAATCTTCTCGTATTGGGACTCCCATTCCACTACATTTTTGCTTCCATTTTTTTAATGTTTGTTCGAGGTATATTTTGAATAGTGTTGGGGATATAGAGCATCCTTGTAATAGGCCTTTTGATGTTTGGAGTCTCTTCCCTATTTTATGTCCTATTTTTATGTTCACTGTGTTGTTTTCGTAGAGAGCTTTTACTGCGTATATTAGTTCTTTGTCAATGCCTATTTCTTTCATTGAGTTCCATAATCTTTGTCTTGGTACTGAGTCATAGGCCTTTCTTATGTCTATGAAGGCTAGATGAACTTCTCTATTCTTTGCCAGTTTTTTTTCCATTGTTTGTTTTATAGTGTATATGTGGTCTATACATGATTTTCCGGCCGTAAAGCCTGCTTGGTCTTCTCCAATTTTTCCTTTTATATTTTCCTCCATGATATTTTTAATAATTTTTCCATACAAACGTTCCATACTCGATATTATGCTTAGGCCTCTATAGTTTGTGCATTTTCTGCGGTCTCCTTTTTTAAATATAGATACTATATAAGCTTTTGACCATTCCTCTGGTATCTTTTCTCCATTTATCGCTCTGTGGAACATGTTTCTCAGCATTCGATGTATTTTATTAGACCCGTACTTAATCATTTCATTTACCACCCCCCAGGCCCTGCAGATTTATTATTTTTGAGTGTTTTTATTGTCTTCTTTACTTCTTCATAGCTTAGTTCTATCTCTTTTATTTCCTTATTCTGTTCTTCAGGTTCTCTTCTTGGAATTCTTGTCTATCTTCTGTTAGCAACTTCTTATAATATTCTTCCCACTCGCTTTCTGGGATGTACTCTATATACGTCTTCTCTCTATTGTTAGTCCTTAATGCTTTATTATTCTCCATGACTCTGTACTTCTAGTTCCGCCTATATACTGTTCTACATGTTCGCACGATTTTTCCCATCTCTCGTTCTTTTCTTTGTTTATCATCCTCCTCGTTTGTGCATTTTTCTCTTTATATTTCTGCAGATCTTCTTCTGATTTTGTATTCAGCCATTTTTCGTATAGTCTTTTTTTCTCCTTTATAGATTCTTTGGTTTTTTTACAGATTCTAATTTTATGTTTCTCATTCTCGTTGTCTTCTTTACCTAATGCTTCTAGGGACGCCTGTTTGATGCATTCTTTTATGTGGTCATATATCTGTTGGAGGTTGTCGTAGTTAAATTCATTTAATTTTTGATCTAATCCTCGTCTATATAGGACTCTTATCGTTTCGTCTTGCAGTAAGTGTATTTTGTATTTTATTTCTTTGTCTGCTTTTTCTGTTATCTCATTAGAATTTCTGTTTTCTTTATCTATTGTTCCTTTTTGCTTTATTGTCTTGTACCATGGTACTTTTATATTTGCTATTAATAGTCTGTTCAACATTCTGCCCCTATCTTTACTCTTACGTCTTTTATTTTGATAGTGGTCTCGTTTCTAATTATAATGTAGTCTATTATTGATTTTAAGTTTCGTGTTTCTTGCATCCAAGTATATTTGTGGATGTCTTTGTGTTTGTAGAATTCGTTTGTTATTTTGAGGCCGTTTAGTTCATACAGCTCTATTAGTCTCTCTCCGTTGTCGTTAGTAATGTCTTTCCGAATGATCCTAAGGTATTGTCCTTTGTTTTCCTTCCTGTTCTCCCATTCAGATCTCCCATTATTATTAATTCTTGGTTTTTCTTTACTTTTTGTGTTTTCTATTTCTAGTGTTTCCATGAAATTATCTTTTTCTCTTATAGTGCTGTCTTCTGTTGGGCCGTATACTCCTAATATTACCATGTCTTTTCCTAGCATGTTATTTTCTTTTTTCCACACAAAGGCTAAACCTAAATTAAAACAATTTTTTTCGAAGTTTCATTTCTGCAAAATCACGAATAATCCTGGGTCTGATGATAAATTTAGGTCGAGGCTTCCTTCATTTCCCGTGGTAGTACCTACTGTCTCAAAACTTGTTGAATTCTGCTCCTGGCTGGGATAACTCGCAATTTCATCTTTATTATTGGTGTCGTCTTGACGACCCAAATCCAAATCAGAATTGACGGTAGTGTTCAGATTCCGGCAACCGCTTGGCTCTTTGTTTTGTTTGAAACTACTTTAATCTTTTAAGAAATTATGCAACGCTCCTGGCTGCTTTTGAAGCTGGGTTTGCTTCTCCAGTCTCTTTTTTTGTAATGACTACCATATAGCCTTTTTCTTCCGTCAGACATTCTAAAACAAAACAATCTATCTATCTAGTATCTAATACCGTAATACGAAAAAGGCATGATCCAAAGGTTAAAAATAGTCCCAACAGAGGGCGGAACCTAACCATAAAATTTACATTTAATAATAACGAATTTATTAGGACACGTACAAGGTATTATTAGCGTAGAAAAATCTCAAGTACAAAGATTACAATACGAATCTAAAGCCTCTCTTACCTTTTAGCAAAATGGAATCGCTACTTTCCACATCCATTATACTTGTAACTGTATCACTACCACAACCGGACGTTGATGCATAAATAAGCTTTGTTTTAAATCTGACTCTTTTACGTGAGTGGAAAAAGCTTATTGAATCCTGTCTGCGGTGCCGGCGCATCTCACAATTTATGTATAGAAATACGGTAGAACCCCGATTAACCGAGTCGCGATTATCCGAGCTCCGGATTAACCGAGCCAATCTAAGAACCTGATTATTCGAGGTACGCGCGTCTACAGTCCCTGGCCAAATTATTAGACGCACTGCAAGATTTCATGTAAAATATTAATTACCGAGTGATATTGTACCGTTTTATTATTTTTAAATTGATTTGTTTTTTATTTTTATATTATCCAATCAATTACCTATTTATTTGACATAAATAAAACAGCATTAATTTAGAAAAGCATAAGTTTATTAAGTTTTAAAGAAAAGTGAAATTAATGTTAGTAAAAGTCAATATTTAGTTGAGCCACCTTTAGCCGCTATCAAAGCTTTAATTCTGCGCGGCATGCTATCAATGCAAGATTGTACTGTCTCCTGCATTTGAGGATGATGATTCCACACATGAATAATCTTTTCTAGGAGCTGGGTTTTGTTGGTAATCACATCTTTAGCCACTTCTCTTTTCATCAGCTCCCACACATTTTCAATGGGGCCAATCCAACAGAGGGATATTTTTTTCTGCCAAAAAAGCTTTAACAGACCGAGCAGTGTGGCAGGGAGCTCCATCTTGCATGAAAGTGAATGGTTCCCCATTTGGAAACCATTCTCTGAGCTGCGGAATCAACCGATTTTGTAATACTTCTTTGTACTGATCTTGCCTCATTATTCCTTTGACGACGTACAGACGTCCAGTACCCTTGCCGCTGATGACTGACCAAATCATCACTTTGGTGGGATGTTTAACCGTCGGAACGACACAATCAGGATGAAACTTTTCTCCATGACGACGACGCACATACTGAACTTTATTCTGCAAAATTTCGAATGTGCTTTCGTCACTGAAGCAGACCTGTCAAAAATAGGAAAAATATATAAACTTCCATGTTTATTTGCTTTATTTAACTGAAAATGATAATAATGTATCAATTATTGATTAAATTGCTGTATCTTACCGATCTCCAGAAGTCCACATCTTTGTCTTGCCATTGTTTGGCCCACTTCAGGCGCTTTGCTTTCATTGCAGCTGTTAACTTGGGCTTCCTGGCGGGGCGACAGGCCTTAAAATCTAGTTCTTTCAATTTTCTTCGAACAGTGCGCTCAGAAGCATTTACGCTAGCATCCTGGAGTTGTGTTTTTGTTACCTTTGTGGTAGCAAATCTGTTTTCTACACAAATTTTCTTCAAACATCTCTCTGACCGTGGAGTGAAAATTGGTTTTCTACCGCATCTTTTCTTTCTTTTCGGGCTTAATTCGTTCCCTGACTCAATTTTCTTTTTTATGCGTCGTACATTAGCTTTAGAAACCTCCAATCTTCGTGATATTTCTCGGTTTGTAAATGTTTTTCGCAATCACAAGGGCCTTCACTTCAGCTTTTTTACGTGGTGAAAGATCGCCTTTTCTACCCATAATGAAAATAGTCCAATTACTTTTTTAAAACACTGCATACAAAATAAACTAATAACTGAGTAGTATAAAATTGTTAAACAAACAATCACAGTCCATAAAGCCACAGAAACACGTCCGTACCTGACTAGATTCCGATCGCGACTGATACAGGTTTGTACTTCTTTACGTTCATGTATCACTTTGTCAACACAGTGTTGCCATATGTTAAAAATAAATACAAATATGTAGTCTACAACAATTCTTTTAAATAAAAATCAATAATATTGTAGTTTAAATATACCATTATTGCATAAAAAACTTTTAAGAAACATAAAATTACTAAAAAAAAAATACAGTGCGTCTAATAATTTGGCCAGGACTGTGTTCTGCGTATTAATCGAGCTTCTAAAATATGTATGTACATATTTCCATTTAAAATCGTAGGGGCCTTCGGGCAATCCCCCTGGCCCGTGTGAGGGGTTCCCCTATTTATGTTTTTGGACTCTTTCAGCATGAAAATTTGCGTGAATGCAGTGCGTTATAGCGTTTACTACGGAGAAGTACGAGTATACTCACATAATTTATTTGGTTGGAGTTCTGGTAGTTAAGTGTAATTAATACGAACTGCTTTGTTCCAATTTTTTGCGTAAAAGAATCGTCGTTTCTATTGCAGAAAAATTAAAAGCCATCAGAAGAATTGAAGCAGGAGAGACAATTCAAGTTGTTGTACGAGATTATGGAGTAGGTGAGGTAACAGTTGGAGATTGGAAAAGAAACTGCACAAAAATAGAAGAGTGGTGTATAAATCAAGCCTCCTCGTCCTCAGGAAGAAAATCAATGAAAACGGGCGACTATGAAAATGTTAACGAAGCTTTATTCATGTGGTTTAACCAACAGAGATCAAAAGGTGTGCCTCTGTCAGGTCCAATTTTACAACAGAAGGCAATAATGATTAGTAGGCAATTACCAGAGATAGATCAGTTTACCGCCAGTTCTGGATGGCTTGACCGCTGGAAAAAACGGTACGGTGTACGACAACTGACTGTATGTGGTGAAAAACTTTCTGGTGATGTGTCATTAATTGAGAAGTTTAAGCAGAACTTTAAAAAGCAAATCGAAGATTGTGGATACACATGCGATCAAATTTACAACTGTGACGAAACTGGCCTGAATTATAAAATGCTTCCATCAAAAAACATTGGCATCTCGACAGGAAAAATCAGCTCCTGGGCACAAACGAACTAAGGAAAGATTAACTATAATGGTATGTTCCAATACATCTGGCAAGCACCAAATCCCACTGATAGTGATTGGCAAGTCTGCACGTCCAAGAGCTTTAAAAGACATCTCACCCAAAGCCCTACCAGTCTATTATAAAAGTCAGAAGAGCGCATGGATGGATGCGACATTATTTACTAACTGGTTTGAAGAAGAGTTCGTGCCGTCTGGACTAAATTTTTGAACAGAAACCGTCTTCCTATTAAAGTAATTTTGTTAATGGATAATGCCCCCTCTCACCCTGGAGAAGGACTTCATGTGAGCGAAATTGTTGTAAAATTTTTTCCTCCAAATGTAACCAGCATAATGCAACCAATGGATCAAGGAATCCTGGAAAACATTTAAAAAAAATTATATCTTGAACATTTATTAGAATACACAGAAAAAAGGATATTATCAATGGGATGAGAAAGGTTACACTGAAAAATGTTATTTACTGGGTAAGCCAAGCTTGGGATTCTGTGCGTACTACCACTATTCAAAAGTCTTGGTCAAAAGTTATTGATTTCGAGGACTATAATGACAGTGAAGATGATACTCCATTAAATGAATTAGCTTTGAAATTGAGGATCCATGGAGAAATGTCCTGTTCAAATTTTGACAGCAAGATAGAAAAAAGTTTATTTGAATTAATGCAAAAATTAAAAGGTTGCGAAAATGTAACAAGAGAAGATGTTGTTGAATGGATTACAGCAGAAGGTTTAGAAGAAGAAATTAGTATTGAAGAAATAACGAATGCCTTTCAGGAAACCGAAACATCAGATGATGATGACGATGACGAAGCGGCGGTGGATGAACAGTCTCCCACTAAGATCTCTCATCAAGAAGGTTTTGCTTCTTTGGAAAAAGCTTTGAGGTATATCGAACAACAACCAGAGGCAACCCCAGCGGATTTGCTTCTTCTTAATAGATGGAGAAACATTGCAGCGAGAAAAAGAAGATGCAATATGAAACAGAAGCGCATAGATACCTATTTCACTGTTTTATAATGTATGTACCTATTTATATGTTAAAAACGTTAATACATTGGTTTAAAAGTATTGGTGTTTATTTTTTGAACGAATAAAAAACAAATCCGGATTATCCGAGTTTTCAGTTATCCGAGGAGGGTGCCCCCCCCCCCCACGTTACCTCGGATAACCGGGGTTCTACTGTATCCAGAACTTCTGGGTATTTCTATGGACAGGAATAGACAGGCTTCTGGCAGAAGCCTGTCTATTCCTGCTGTATTTGATTTTACTACTTATTTATTTTCTAGATTCAAGTAATCGAATTATATTTTTATGCATTGTGTTTATTTTTTTGCGTTCTAGTAGTTCAGGCGGTTTTGCCGCCCCTAAATTTTGCCGCCGTACGCAGTTGCCTACCGCCTAGAGCCGGCCCTGTCTCCATACAGTTATAGTTCTGCAGTTTTCCTGCATTATCAAATTTTAAGGTACTCCTTTAAACTTTTTGATATTTATACAGAACAATAAATTTATTAATATTTTCATTACTCACCGTTACTTTTAGATTTCTTTATCTGAGCAGCCTTTTGAATAACACCCATTATAGCTTTTTTAGGCGAAGTATCGTTTATAGTGTAGGTCCTTCCATTACCGACAACCAAAAGCGGTTGTTGTGAAGGAATTTCATCGGAACGATGGTTGTTAAGATGGACATCATGGACTAAGCGAAGTGAACGAGATTCTCGCACTGTTGCTTGACCAATCTGCAATAAAGGAAATAAATGAAAATGACAGTCATTTTTAATTGTTTTGATTATGGAATCATTTTAAAATGAAAGGATACATGAACTTTTATCACTTGTAAAGAACTTTATATAATTTTGTAATTTTTCTCTTTCCACTTTCTATTCCTAGATTTCAAGGATAGAATTTTAAGTTAAAATATTTTCCATAAAATGTAGAAATTTACTTGCAAAATTCTCACTTGGTTAAGCACAAACTCTTAAGACCTCTTAGACGCCGCCATTATTAAACCTACCACTCTTCGTTTTCCAAGCTTATCCATGCAAGACTATTTGCGGCTTTTCTAATTTCCATTCAGTCGTCACTTTTAGTCGCTTAAGTCTTTAGTGCTGATATAATGGAGTTTTCGAATTTGAAATCAATTCGGTGGAAAATCATAGATTTGTTCCTTTGAAATAGTACTGTTTACTGATTGAAAAGTGATTAGTATGAGGTAATTGAATTATTAAAGAATGGTTAATAATTGACGAAAAAGTCGCTTAGAGTTAGTAGCAAGTATTCGAATTTTTTAAACGATATAGAACATTAAAATAATCAGTTGAAACTTGTAATACCTACCATGGCGGGCAGCAAAAGCAGTCGTGTGAAGGAAGCCTAAATATTAAAGGTGTTGTTGATAGAATGGAAGAGGCAATTAAGATTATTATTTTAACTGTATCGTTACTAGAAAGAGTTCTATGATGTAGCACATGTATTAAAAGACTAGCCGGGCCTGCGGCTCCGCTCGGGTGGACTTGATTCACTACTATTGTCACTGCTTATTCCTTATGTTACTCAACGTAATAAAATATCTCCCATTATTTCCCCTTATCTCCCAATATTTCTCCTTATCTTTCATTATCTCTACATAATTTCCATTATCTAGGCTTATCTCTGCTCATCTCCCATTATTTCTTCTTATCTCCCATTATTTCTCCTTATCTCCCATTATCTCAGCATAACTCCCATTATCTAGACTTATCTCGGCTTATTTCCCATTATTTCTTCTTATCTCCCATTATTAATACTTATCTCCCATTATCTCACCTTATCTCCCATCATCGAGGCTTATCTCAACTTATCTCCCACTATTTCTCCTTATCTCTCATTATTTCTCCTTATCTCCCATTATCTCAGCATAAGTCCCATTATCTAGACTTATCTCGGATTATTTCCCATTATTTCTCCTTATCTCCCATTATTAATACTTATCTCCCATTATCGCACCTTATCTCCCATCATCGAGGCTTATCTCAACTTATCTCCCATTATTTCTCCTTATCTCCCATTATCTCACCTTATTTCCCATTATCTAGGCTTATATCGAATTATATAGAACATATGTATAAATTTATAAAAATACGTAAATCGGATAAGTGGTTCTCGAATGATAAGCGCATTAACGGACGGACAGACAGACAGAGACGTTGCATTTTATATATATTATATTCTTTGCTACAAGATATGGCTCCATATTTAATGGTTTAGGCAGTGTATTGCAAGAGAACGCGCTAGGGGCAAATTTTTCTCCGACTTGATTCACTATTATCGTCACTGCTTATTCCTTATGTCACCTAACGTAATAAAATATATCCTATAACCTGGCCAGAGAACACGCGTATGTTTAAAAAAAAAGCACGTAAATCGGATAAGTGGTTCTTCAGTGATAAGCGCACTAACGGACAGACAGACAAACAGAGAGACGTTGCAATTTATATATAATATAGATAGATATTCTTTGCTCCTTGATATTGTTCCATATTTAATGATTTAGCATGTTTAAAAAAAAACACGTAAATCGGATAAGTGGTTCTCCAGTGATAATCGCACAAACGGTCAAACAGAGAGAGAGACGTTGCATTTTATATATATTAAAGATATCCTTTGCTACATGATATTATTCCATATTTAGTGGTTTAGGCAGTGTATTGAAAGAGAACGCGCTAGCGCCAAACTTTTTTCTGATTTCATTTACTATTATCGTCACTGTTTATTCCTCATATTACCTAACGTAATAAAATATAGTCTATAACCTGGCCAGAAAACATATGTATGTATTAAAAAAAAAGCACGTAAATCGGATAACTGGTTCTCCAGTGATAAACGCACTAACGGACGGACAGACAGACAGACAAACGGACAGAGAGACGTTGCATTTTATATATATTATAGACATAGATTATTATTATTATATAACCTGCCTAAAAAATATATGTATGAATTTAAAAAAAGACAGGTAAATCGGATAAGTGGTTCCCGCGAGATAACCGCACTAATGGACAGACAGACAGACAGACATTGCATTTTATATATATATTATCGATTATAGTTTATAGATATTCTCTGCTACATAATGTTGTTCCATATTTAATGGTTTAGGCTGTGTATTGCAAGGAAACGCGCTAGCGGCAAACTTTTTTCCGACTTCATTCGTTATTTTACGTCACTGCTCGTTCCTTATGCTACCTATAACCTGGCCAGAGAACATAAGTATGTTTTAAAAAAAAAGTACGTAAATCGGATAAGTGGTTCTCCAGTGATAAGCGCACTAATGGACAGACAGACAGACAGACAGAGAGACGTTGCATTTTATACATATTATAGAAGACAGGTGACTTACGCCCATTGGCTTATGAAAAATTTTCCTAATATTCTTCTGGTCCAAAACATTTAAAAATCACGGTGAGTTCGTCTAGCTAATGTAACTGTTGAACAAAATATGATCAATTGAAAAGCCCGTTCTTCATTCATCATTTGTAGTCTGGATAATCTTTCACGCTCTTATGCATGAGATTTAGATGGCCGTATTCTTGTCACTATGGGCGTCTGTAATTAAGGAAGAACGTCATTTTACAAAAATACTGTTAACAAAAGAGCTCGGGAAAGATGTTTATAGCAACGAAAATTTTAATAGTACCAATCAAACCGGGCAATTAATCCCGCCAAATTATATTGCCTGTTTGTAAATTCCACTAAATTCTCGTTGGTATAAAAAAATCTTCCCCTTGCTCTTTTTACAGTATTGTAAAATAACGTTTTTAGTGTTCCGTACGGAACACTTATAAGATCACTTCGGTGTCTGTCCGTCTGTCTGTCCGTCTGTCCGTCTGTCTGTCCGTCTGTCACACCCGATTTTCTCCGAAACTATTTGTCATAGAAAGTTGAAATTTGGTAGTAATATAGGAATTGATGGCCTCATCAGAGCCCTGTAGTTTTGAAAGTTAAATTTTGACTTAAGGGGTTAGTTTTGGGGGGTGAAATCGGAAGTGAAAAAAAAAAATTTTATTAGGTAATCGAGTGTGGTGTCAAATGAAAGCTTGTGAAAACACGAGTAAAAAAATATACATATAATGTAATACTTGCGCGCACTTTTCTTTGTATTATTTTTAAAAAATCGCGAAAAATCGCTGTCCACCCGCCTTATCTCGGAAAGTACTTTTCAAAAAATTTTGAAAAAATTCTGGAATATTCTCCACGGGGTGTAGATTGAACGAAAATTATCACGAGTGCATTACCTGTAATAATTTATCTGATATATAAAAAAAACAGAAATTTCAAGGTCATCAATTTTCAGTAAAGATTGGAAATAAATTTTGTTGAAACTTATTTGGGGTGTATTTTGTGAAGTCACTGATCATTTTATATCACCGTAACATAAATTTTCACTTAAGGGATTCGTTATGAGGGGTGAAATCGGAAGTGAAAAAAAAATTTTTTACTAGATCATCGAGTGTGGTGTCAAATGAAAGCTTGTGAAAACACGAGTAAAAAATATATATATAATGTAATACTTGCGCACACTTTTCTTCGTATTACTTTTAAAAAATCGTGAAAAATCGCTGTCCCCTACCTTATCTCGAAAAGTACTGACGAAAAAATTTTGAAAAAATCCTGGAATATTCTCCACGGGGTATAGATTGAACGAAAATTATCATTACCTTTAATAATTTATCTGGTATAGAAAAAAACCAAAATTTCAAGGTCACCAGTTTTCAGTAAAGATTGGAAATAAACTTTGTTGAAAACTTATTTGGGGTGTGTTTTGTGAAGTCACTGATCATTTTATATTACCGTAACATAAATTTTGACTTAAGGGATTCGTTTTGAGGGGTGAAATCGGAAGTGAAAAAAAAATTTTTTTACTAGGTCATCGAGTGTGATGTCAAATGAAAGCTTATCAAAAAACGAGTAAAAAATATATATATATATATAATGTAATACTTGCGCACACTTTTCTTCGTATTACTTTTAAAAAATCGTGAAAAATCGCTGTCCCCTATCTTATCTCAAAAAGTACTGACCAAAAAATTTTGAAAAAATCCTGAAATATTCTCCACGGGGTATAGATTGAACGAAAATTATCATTACCTTTAATAATTTATCTGGTATAGAAAAAAAAACAAAATTTCGAGGTCACCAGTTTTCAGTAAAGATTGGAAACAAACTTTGTTGAAAACTCATTTGGGGTCTGTTTTGTGAATCATTTTATACCACCCTAACAAAATTTATTATTTTAAAAACAATCAACGTACGGAACACTAATTGTGCAATTTCAACTTGCACTTGACCGGTTTTTATTATTTTTAATTACAAACGCCCATCTTTAGGTTCTAGTTGTTTAATTTTAGTAAGGACCAGATTTGGTCAGTTTATGAGGCTTTTAGATTGTTTTATTTATAGTATCTCTTTCCAAACCCTAACGAGCTTGGCCTCCATATTGTACAGAATTGCTTAAAAGGGTTTGGATTTCATGGTGCTCATTAAAAACCTCTGTCTGGCCAGTGGGTCAATGGTCTTCTTTCCATGGTTACTCATCTATGGGCCAACAAGTTGTAAACTTAAATTAACTTGTTTTTAGGGATATTAGAACAACTTTAGTATGGTTGATCCGACTTATCATCTCCATTGTTAGGATCCGCCTTATTATTTCTAATTTACACATGAGGATGCTATAGATTTTAGTGATTTATTTCTATTTGACCTCTTTCATCTTCTTCTAAAACGATATCGCCCAGAAATTATAGGTTTCATTTCTATTACAAGTATTTTAATATTTTTTGAGAATTATGGTGCCAAGAGACCGACAGACCTACATGTCGACAGTTCGATAGACATACCGACGGAAATTTTGTAATCTAAGCACTCTATTTTTTCACAAATAGGATACTTTTCTTTAGTAAGGGAAGTAAAATACGAGGCTGGTTTGAAAAGTCCGTGCAAAGTCCGAGAGATGGCACCACCGGCGCGTATCGAGGTCATGTTTAGTTAGTAGCATCTCTTGAATGAACGCACACCAAGTTTCAGCCATATTGGTATATTTCTTTGTGTTTGGCATTCGTGTGAATCAAGGAAGTCGAGTGATTTTCAAGAAATGGACGAAAAAGAATTTCGTGTGGTGATTAAACATTACTTTATGAAAGGCAAAACGCCTCAGGAGACTAAAGAGAAGCTTGATAAACATTATGGTGACTCTGCACCTTCGATTAGAACAGTTTATAAGTGGTTTCAAAATTTTCGGACTGGCCATATGGGCACAAGTGACGCTGAACGTTCTGGACGGCCTGTGGAGGTTACGACTCCAGAAATCATTGATCAAATCCATGATATGGTGATGGATGACAGAAGAGTTAAGGTGCGTGAGATTGCTAGTGCTGTGGGCATCTCGACTGAACGGGTACATAATATTTTGCATAAACATTTGGACATGAGAAAGCTATCCGCAAGATGGGTGCCGCGATTGCTCACGCTTGACCAAAAACGGAATCGTGTGAAGTGTTGCAAGGATGGTTTGCAGCTGTTCCAGAAGAATCCGGAGGACTTTAAGCGTCGTTTCGTCACTGTGGATGAAACATGGATACATTACTATACTCCTGAGACCAAACAACAACAATCTAAACAATGGGTTACCAAGGGGGAATCTGCACCAAAAAAGGCGAAGACCGTTCCTTCGGCCGGAAAGGTTATGGCGACTGTCTTTTGGGATTCGCAAGGGATAATCCTCATCGACTATCTGAAAAAGGGTAAAACTATTACAGGTGAATATTATTCATCGTTATTGGACCGTTTGAAAACCGAGCTGCAAGAAAAACGCCCGCAATTGGCCCACAAGAAAGTCCTTTTCCATCACGACAACGCACCAGCACACACCTCAGCAGTTTTGGTCCCAAAATTAATGGAAATAGGATTCCAACTCGTTTCACATCCCCCCTATTCTCCAGACTTGGACAAATCCTATTATTCGGAAGGGATCAACAAACTAGAACATCGTTGGACGAAGTGTATAAGCCTAAAAGGAGACTATGTCGAAAAATAAAAAAGGTTTACCCCAAACACATAAGTAGTTTTTATTTTTGCACGGACTTTTCAAACCAGCCTCGTATAGTGAAGTCCGTTTATAACGAATTCCGAAAAATCACTAAAAATGGTTCGCTATATCCGAAGTTCGTTACAAATAGTAAAAAAAATCTAATATCATTTTCACTACTTTTTTATTTAGATTGAGCGTGATAATGCTTAGAAAAATGAATAATAATAGTAAATTAAAAGACGTTTAAAAGAAAATAAAAACAAGTCACACTAGTATTATGTATGTTGGTATATATACGAGTATAATTATAATTATAATAATTGTCAAGGTTACAAAAACTACTCCATATATGTTCAGGAACTTCACGAGATTCCAAAAAATTGCGAGTTTCAGTCATTTTCTTAGTAATTTCTGAAATGGAAGGAACATAAATATTATCTTCTTCTCTAAGCTCGTCGTCATTATTGCTTAAAATCTTTCCCAAAGTCACTGATGTCACAATATGATTATCAGTTAATATTTGTCTCTTCATTAATTTATTATCAGCACATACATATTCTTCAAAATTAAAGTGATTAAACCTATTTTTAATCTCGATTTCCACTGTACTTTGTTGAATGTCAGCATCGTAAACAAATTCTAGACGATCAGTAGGATATTCTCGATGTCTTTCAATCCACTGAGTCAACGGTAGCTCATCATCTGAGTCATATCTACATTCCTTCCTTAAACATCTGCCATGCTTAAAACAGTTTACAATGATTTTTCTTACCGACTCTTTGCCAAGCCATATGAATAAAGTTTATAGCGTCCAAGAGAGTTACAGAAAAAATGTTACCTTTATCGATCGCCTCTAACATTTTCATACGTAAAATCTTTCTATAATGACATTTTAAAGAATTTATCACAACTTAATCCATAGGCTGGAGCTTTGCACCTGTGTTTGGAGGCATAAAAACCAATTTTATTTGCTGTAGATCAACTTCAGGGTGCGCTGGACGCAGTTGTCAATCAAAAGAAATATTTTTTCTGTTTGTGAATTTTATTTATTTGTCCCATTCGATCAGTTCGTTTTTACTAATTTCTGATGTCATCCAGGCTTTACTGTTTGAGTTGCATTTTACTGGTAAATGTTGGGATTGGCGGACTTTCTTATCACCAACAATTTTCTTTTCTCTGTTCCAGACATATTTGCAGTTACCAACACAGTAATTTTTACTTTTGATAATTTTCCACCAGCACAATTTTCTCCGATAAACTTTAATATTTTATCAGGCGTCATCTTGTAAAACAAACCTCTTTCATTCGCATTAAAAATGTCCACATATTCATAACATTCTCGAATTTCCGGCCATACATTGGCCAACCATTGATCAAATCATCATCATATCCACTCCTGCAATTTTCTCCTACTGTCTTACCCCCACTAATATTATGTCGCCGTTTTAATCGTTTAATACAACTTCTAGAACAGTTCAACTCGGTGTTCTCTATTTTCCTTCCCAATTTACTAGCTTTCTATTGTAAAGTATAGCGGGCAATAGGAACATGTTCATGTCCTTTTTGACTAAACCATTTAAGGAGTCCTTTATCGACTTGGTCATGTGTAGATTTTCTTGCTTTTTTACAACTAAAGTTTCTTTTATCATAGATTGATAAGATTTCTCGCCTCTTCTTCTATATGGTAGAAACCCCAAATTTAGTTAAATTCAACTGTTTGCAAACATCACTATTTTCGTTATAATAACGTGTTTGTCTTTTAAACGCTTTACGTTTTTGTGTACTCATTTTAAAATAAAAACTTAAACATTCACTTTGCTACTTTGATCAAATATGCATTAGAACCGCATAATACAAGTGAATTGAAAATAAACTACTGCTCGAACTAGCGACGCGGCGGAAACAAGTAGAATAGCGAGCGAGCGAGCAAGCGAGTAAGCGAGCGAGCGAGTTTTGGTGTCTAGATCAAGTCGCGCGACAACAAGCACAGGAAGTGGCAAGTCGTTATAAATGGACACAAAACATCCAAATTTGGTTTGCTTTATCCGGAAGTTCGTTATAACCGATAAAAATTTGCATTGGTCTTATGGAAGCTTTTCGTGCATTATAAAAAACAAAGTTCGTTTTAACTGGAAATTCGCTATAAACGGGTTCGTTATAAGCAGACTTCACTGTAATAATTTAGGTACTGAGTCAGAAGTAAGTAGGTTTTGGCCAACTTAACTGTTTGTATTTCTAAAACTCGTTCTATATACAACTTAACTTTTTATTAGGTCACTCTGTAACCAGATAATCACTTAATCACTTCTACATACTATTTCGGTTAAAATTGAACATAACGAAAAAGCACACGAAACAGAAGTATATTATGACATGTACGCCACCATCTTTCTGACCCCATATCCCATTCCTTTCACCTCATACATCTTCTATAATATATATAAAATGTAACGCCTCTCTGTCTGTCTGTCTGTCCGTTAGTGCGCTTATCACTGGAGAACCACTTATTCGATTTACGTACTTTTTTTTTTTAAAAACAAACATATGTTCTCTGGCCAGGTTATAGGCTATATTTTTATTACGATAGGTAGCATAACGAAATGAGCTGTGACGATAATAGTGAATGGAGTCGGAAAAAAAGTTTGTCGCTAGCGCGTTCCTTTGCAATACACAGCCTAAACCATTAAATATGGAACAATATTATGTAGCAGAGAATATCTATATCTATAATATATATATAAAATGCAATGTCTCTCTCTGTCTGTATGTCTGTCCATTAGGCGTTTATCATGCGAGAACCACTTATCTGATTTATGTGTCTTTTTTTTAAATTCATGCATATATTCTTCGCCAGGTTATATAATAATAATAATAATCCATATCTATAATATATATAAAAATGCAACGTCTGTCTGTCCGTTAGTGTGCTTATTTCTCGAGAACCACTTATCCGATATACGTAATTTTTAAAATTCATACATATGTTCTCTGACCAGGTTATAGATATATATTTTATTACATCAACGATATATATATATATATATATATATATATATATATATATATATATATAATACAACCTATCTCTGTCTGTCTGTCTGTTCGTTAGTATGCTTATCACTGGAGAACCACTTAATATCCGATTTACGTACTTTTTTTTTTTAAACATACATATGTTCTCTGGCCAGGTTATCTATCTATAATATATATAAAATGCAACGTCTCTCTGTCCGTTAGTACGTTACGTGTTTTTTTTTTTTAAAACACACATATGTTCTCTGGCCAAGTTACAGGATATATTTTATTGCGTTAGGTAACATAAAGAATAAGCAGTAACGATAACAGTGAATCAAGTCGGAAAAAAGGTTACCGTTAGCGCGTTCTCTTCCAATACACTGCCTAAACCATTAAATATGGAACAATATCATGTTGCAAAGAATATACAGAGGGTGTCAAACTCAATTTTGCAGAGGGCCATATATTAAATTTAGAATGTGTAGGCGGGCCAGATTCAAATAAAAAAAATGTACTGAATTATTATAACATTTTATTTATTTAATTATATAGTATATAATATACGGTTGTTAAAAATTATGATTCTTCATTGCGATCGCGGGCCTTATTGATACGTCCCGGGGGCCGGATGCGGCCCGCGGGCCGTATCTTTGACATCCCTGAATATAATGTATATAAAATGCAACGTCTCTCTGTCTGTCTGTCTGTCCGTTAGTGCGCTTATCACTTGAGAACCACTTCTATTCGATTTACGTGTTTTTTATAAATTTATACATATGTTCTATATAATTCGATATAAGCCTAGATAACGGGAGATAAGGTGAGATAATGGGAGATAAGTATAAATAAATGGGAGATAAGGAGAAATAATGGGAGATGAGAGGAGATAAGTCTAGATAATGGGAGATTATGTTGAGATAATGGGAGGTAAGGAGAAATAATGGGAGATAAGGAGAAATATTTGCGAGATAAGTCGCGATAAGCTTAGATAATGGGAGATAGGGTGAGATAATGGGAAATATGGAGAAATAATGGGAGATAAGGAGAAATAATGGGAGATGAGTAGAGATAAGCCTAGATAATGGAAAATTATGGAGAGATAATGGGAGATAAGGAAAAATAATGGGAGATAAGGGGAAAATAATGGCAGATATTTTACTACGTTAGGTAACATAAGGAATAAGCAGTGACGATAGTAGTGAATCAAGTCCACGCGAGCGAAGCCGCGGGCACAGCTAGTTAACTATAAATAACAAGCCAGAGTTTTATAACATATTCAACTAAAAGCCAGGAAAAATTCTCATAATAATATTGAAATATTTAAACATCGACACTCCTTTTACCCTCTTCCCCTGTTAACATTAAAAAGAAAGAAAAAATATCACCCTTCTATCTCCCTTCTTTACCAATTATACGCTACATAATTATATATTATAGCAAATAAAAATAATTATATCTAAAAACTTGTTCATTATCGCAGTCAAAAACGTAGAAAAAAATGTCCATAATAATATTAAAACTATGTCTTATTTGACCACTCCACCTCTTTTATACCGTTCCCCATTAAAGTTGAAAGTAATGTAAAAATAACTTAATTGACAGATTCCTTCAAAAACCCTGAAAAAGATATACAAAAACCTATTTAAAACAGCAACCCTTTTCTCCACTATCCTACCTCTTTAACCCCTTTACTTTAAATAATATGTTTAAAATTTTGTCCAAAATAACTTATTTCAAAATGCGGTTTAAATTATACTATATTAAAAAACTCCCAACCTTTTCCTAGATTAAAATTGAAAACAATAACAAAACAACCTAATTATGGATTTCTTGACTTCAAAAGTTCTAAAAAGGACATATAATACGATATATAGGAATCAACCCCTCTAGTTTTCCTCTTCAACCCCTTTCATCCCCTATATCTTTCACGATAAACATTACTATTCAAACATTTAAAATTATAAACCCCCATCCCTTTCTCCCCCTTGACCTAAAGGAATATCGTTTAAAAACTATAAATTACATCCCGTCATTAGATAATATCTGTGCACCAAGTTTAATATTGATATCTCATTTCGTTCGAGAGTTATGTGTGAACAGACCGACAGACTGATAGAAAAAACTATATTTTTCTTGATCTGGGAACTCTAAAACGGGAAGAAAAGCAAAAAATATCGAAGTGTAATTTTTTCACGAATACAATACTTTTCTTTAGAAAAAAAAGTTAAAAGAAGTAATTTTTTCCATAGGACATTGAACCTTTCAGTTCAATGTGCATTATGTACTACGGTCGTGAACAAACCCCCTTACTTAATCCTCTGTAATGTATTAATTTTTGTATTTAAAATTGTAATAATCTTAGATTAGAATATTAAATTTATTTCGAGTGTGCTGTCAACTACAGAAGTTCCTTAACAGCTTAAACCATTATCCTTTAATATCGTAATGCTTTACTCGTAAACCAATTAAATGAAGGTATGCTTAATGCACAATAATTAAATTGTGCAAATCTTATCTAATAATTATAACACGTTACGAAATTATTAATTTAAAATATTGTTTTAATATTATGCTACATTGTAACGGAATTATGCACGTAACAGTGAATTATTGAGCGTATAAAGATTTAAGATTTTCCTTGGGGGTATTACTTAATATAATAGAGAAAACAAAGAAGAAAAGTAAGTTTTGTATACCCCTTTGGCTGAAAAACTACCTAAACTATATAACCCACAATAACTTTAAATATTGTACCAGCTCAAATTGAGCCACTGATGGAATAGTGTTTCTATGTTTGAGACCCTGTTCTCGAACATACAGTGTATGTATTAGATTCTATCGAGAAGAGCACTATTTGCCTTATTTGGGTATATACAGTGAAATTCCCCTTCGCGGACACCCCTCTTACACGGACACCTCCTTTGAACGGACAGTTTTTCATGGTCCCGACTGACTCTCATATAAGTGGCATTGTGTTAACTTCCTCTTGGACGGAAATTCTCTCGAACGGACGCGGACACAAAAAATGTTCTCTTAACCGGACAAAAAACAATAAAAAAATAAACGCCTTGTCTCATTTTTCTGTGGCGAGTATCGCTCTTGCGTTTCCCCAATCGCGCCGCGCCCAACGTCGCTACCTGCCTTCACTGCCTCTAGTAAACTGGGGATTTACGGACCTCAATTTTTCGGTACACGCGGGGATTTAATATTAGCCTGACACAAGCTTTCATATAATTGAACATAAAGAAACCCTTCCAAACAAGTGGATGTCGAACAGCAATTTGAATGAAAAAAGAAGCTTTTTGACTGGTAATGGTACTAAAATTGACAAGTTGTGTTATAACTGGTTTAAAGCAGCTCGCCATAAGAGGGATTCCCTTGAAAGGTATGCCCATGAAATTATTTTTTTAGATAAGCTTTTCTGGAATTAGTGCGTTGATTTTCTTTTCATATCAATTCAAAGAATGAATAAAAGGGGTGAGAGTATCAGTAGGCCTGTCATGAGAAAAATGCAAAAACTTTTTCAGGTCCGCTAATACGATGCAAAGCAAAATAAATAGCCGAGTCTCTGGGACTTCCTACATTCAGGTTGGCTTAATAAATTTAGAATCCGCCACAACATAAGTTTTAAAACGATTTCAGGAGGAGCTTCGGTTATTGCTGAAGATGTTTCATTATTCTGGGAAAAATGCCCTTCTTTAATTAGGAGATATTCACCGAGAGACACCTATAAAGCCGATGAGACAGGCCTGTATTTTAGGGCACTATCCAACAAAACGCTAATATTATAAAAATAAAAATGTGTTGGTGGTAAATATCGCAAAGAGAGGTTACAATTTTGTATTGTGCAAATATGGCGGGAGAAAAAGAAAAACTCTTAGTCATTGGTAAGGCAGCTAAACCCAGAGCATTTAAAAATATTAACATAAACAACCTGCCTGAAACTTGGAAATATAATAAGAAAGCTTGGATGACAGGAGAAATTATGACAAAGTGGTTGCAGGATCTTGATTGGAAAATGACAAAAGAAAAAAGAAACATTTTGTTATTTTTTAGAGAATGCAGGATCTCATCCAAAAGACGTTTGCTAAAATAATATAAAAATATTGTTTCTGCGCCCTAACTGTACATCAGCTTGTCAACCACTTGACCAGGGAATTACAACAAATTTTAAAATTTATTACCGAAGAACCGGAACTAACCTGAACTAAAACACCTGATAGTAATACTTGAGACTGCTGATACAGCTTTTGAGTTAATTATAAAAATTACGCCATTGGATGCAGTTTACTTTGCAAAAATCACTTGGGAACAAGTAACCAAGGAAACAGTTAAAAACTGCTTCTGTAAAGCGGGATTCAAGCATGAAAATATGCAAAGTGAAGACCAGTTAACTGAGGCTGTTACATCTGATCCAGAAGATAACTACTACTACTTAACGTACTTACAGATATCCTCAAAAATAAGAATTTGTTGGAGTTTACTGATAATGAAAACCTTAATGATTTTTGAACATAGATGAAAATTTGTATGTTGAAAATTCAGATTCAGAAAAAGAAATTGAAAATCCAGTTGAGATACAAGGACTTTCCGAAGATTCTGATGTCAATGAGGTTCCAGTACCAACAGATAATATCCCAAATTATAGTGAAGCTATTACCGTAACTAAGCAGCTTAAAAGTTTTGCCGAAGATCGCGGAGAGATGCAGAGTCTTTAAAGCTTCTTTAGAAATTAGAAATATGATTTGTGGACGCCATTTTAAAGAAGAAGAAGAGACAAACAATATATGAATTTTTGCGTCATTAAAGTGACCTTTTATTTCATACGTATAACTCTATTCTATTACATTTTATATGTATCTAAAGTTCTTTGTTTTTTCCTTAAGTTTTAAGTTTTTTGTTTATTTTAAAAATACGTATATACATAAGTATAACGTTTTAAATGTCTCAATTTCTTTATAATTACAGGTTTCATTAAAAAAAAGATTTTTTTTGTATTTTCTATTAAGCGACACCCCTCTTGAACGGACATTTTCGGTTGGTCCCTTGGTGTCAGCCCAAAGGGAGATTTCACTGTATGTATGTATGTGTATATATAATATATATATATATATATATATATATATATATAATATATATATATATATATGTATATATATATGTATCTATATATATATGTATCTATATATATATATATATATATATATAATTATATATATATATATAATATATATATATATATATGTATATATATATATATATATATATATATATATATATATATATATATATATATACGTATATACATTTTTAACAGTCGACACTGTTTATAGTGAAACTCTATATAGTGAAAAAACTCTTTATAGTGCAATTTTTTCAAGACCTAGAATATTTTAATGAAATTTCATGTAAAAAGCCCTGCATATAGTGAATCTGTAAAATAGTAACACTCTATATAATAAAATTTTTACCGGAATTTTATGTAAGATGTCCCAGCGAGTGTGTTTAAGTTTAGCTGAGAAAATTAAAGTTTTGGAGGAAGTTGATAAAGGCTGCAAAAAATTGATGTTGCTGCAAAATTTGGTGTTTCTCCAAGTTGCGTCTCTCTGATAATAAAAAGTCGCGACAGTATCATCAAGAAACCTAGTGTTCCAAGCAGTCGAAAACGAGTACGGGTGAGTACTTACGAGGATGTAAATGAAGTAGTTTTACGATGGTTTCAAGTGCCCGTACGCATCAAAACGTACCAATATCGGAAATTTAATAGAGCCAAAGGCTCTACAATTTGCTAAAGAATTTAAATGCTTAATTTCAAGCTAGTGAAGGGTGGTTGAGTGCCTGGAAGACTCGCAATTCAATTGTTTTCAAGACGGTGTCTGGCGAGAGTGCAAGCGTTAGTCAGGAGGACTGTGACATTTGGACTGAAACTGTTTTTAAAAAGTGCATTGAAAAAGTACGAGCCAAAAAAAAAAACGTTTTCAATTGTGATGAAACCGGTTTGTTTTTTTAAATGTTTGCCAAAATAAAAGTTTTGCTTTTAAAAGTGATAAATGTTTTTGGTGTTAAAACAAGTAAAGAAAGGGTAACACTTATGGTTGGAGCAAACATGGATGGCTCAGAAAAACTGAAATTACTGCTTATAGGTAAAAGCAAAAATCCCCGTTGTTTAAAAGGAGTTAAATCTCTGGAGTTGATTACGCCAATAATAAAGAGGCATGGATGACTTCTGAGATTTTCGAAAGATGGATCAAAGAACTGGACACGAAAATGAAAAGCCAAAAGCGAAAGATTGTGATGTTTATAGACAATTGTCCTGCACATCCAGTTCCTGTAAGTAAAAAATTAAGGAATATTGAATTGATCTTTTTTCCACCAAAGATGACCTCCAAATTGCAACCTATGGACCAGGGTATTATAAAAAACATAAAACATCATTACCGAAACAGAATTGTTCACAAAATTGTTAATGCGATTGATAACAACCTTCCAGTCCAAAAATTGATTACCCTTAAAGAGTGTATAACCGAAGTCGCTAAAGTATGGAGTGAAAATGTTTCTCAGAAAACTATAAAAACTGCTTTTCTAAAGCAGGTTTTACTGAAAAAATTGACGAATGGGAAGAAGAAGACGAAATGGATCTCGCTATCTTAAAAAGGCAATGGGGTATTCTACAAAAAACTGCTACCGTCAACGCACATTTTTTACTTGAAGATTTCTTAGAAATCGACAATGATGTTGGCACGACAGATCTCCCAACTGACCAAGACATAAATGACGATATAAAAAGTATAGAAGATCATGAAAAAGAAATTGAAACCGGGAAATGTCCTGCTAAATTTTGTGAAAATGAAATAAGAAATGCATTTGACATTGTGTGAACTACTCTCAGGGGCCCAGGAAAGTGTACCTGATCAAATCTTTATGCATTTGAATAAATGCGAGAATTTTGTTGAGCAACAATTATTTTCAAAAGTAATGTTCAAAAGAAAATAACTGATTATTTTTCCTAGTATGTATGTACGTAGTATGTACATATGTATTAACAGATTTTGTATTATTCTTTTTATTTCGTATGTAAGTACATACATACATAAAGTCCCGTACGTTATATTTTTACACGTGCGTCATAGTTTTCAGACAATATCCCAGACGACTATTATATTTTTTGTCTCTTTTTACCAATACCTACGATTTATTGGTGAAAAGAGACAAATAATATAATAGTCGTCTGTTATATGGCCTGAAACGCACGGGTAAAGATATAACGTACGGATTTATGTATGTATTTAGCCCTGTACATGCTATGTACTATTTAAACTTGCCAATGTTTAATAAAATCTTTTCTAATAATTCAATTTTGCAATTTTTTTTGTTGCTTGTACCTTATAAAATACAAGTAAATGATTACCAAGATAAAATACATACATAGCAATATATACGGATTTTTTCTTTATATAGTGAAAAACTTTCTATAGTGAAATTTCGGTCAACATTTTGGTCTTTCACTACATAGAGTGTCGATTGTATATATATATATATATATATATATATATATATATATATATTATATATATATATATATATATAAAGTCGTTCTCTATGTCTTGTTTCTACTTTTGTAGTTAAAAGTTTAGACGTGATCTAATCAGGCTAACTGAATTTTTAATTTAAAGTTGTGTTTTTACATTTGAAAGTTTTCTGCTTTGAAGAAGATGTACACTTCTGATTCCTTTACCGTTGTGGAGAACTGATTTTTTTTTTAGACAAACACACGTTACTCTTTTTTCGTACCTATCGTAAAAATCGCAGAGATGCAATTAGACCTTTGTGCAAACGCGCATACGCTATTTCGCGTTCTTGCTATATAGCGTTATTATGAGAATTTTTGGATCGCACTACGAATATGAACAAGAGAAACAGAGAGTATTTAAAATATGATAAAGAGAGGTGGTAGACCGGTCGCTGACAGTTATCAAGGATGATATATTTTGTTTACTCCGTGAAACGTGCTACTAAAAATGTTTTTTTTCGTGATCGTGATATCGCAAAATTAAAATGCTACTCTTAAAATTTCTGAGAATTCTGCGCTGAAACACAGTTGTCGATAATCTGACGTATTAAAATATAGAAGCAATAGACAAGGCGATGAGGAGAGTGTTGGACGAAAAGCCAAAATATTGTTAATTCCAGTGCGGAATTTAAAAATCTTCTCTTAAACCGAGCCATAGCAAAGCATTAATTATTTCATTAATATTAATTGATAGTAATATTAAACAACTGCTGGATCTATTACACAAAAGTTAGATAAAATAGCTACATTAACATTTAATTTCCAAGTGAAGCATTCTTAAGTCTCTATTAAGCAAAAGCATTTCCCTACAATAGACAAGTAATTTAAAAGTATACGTTCGTTTCAAAACAGAACTTTTAATTAAGCAACGTTCAACGTTAAATTAAAGTCTTTCTTAAGTTAGTTTGATTAAAACTTCAAAAGGAACAAAAAATTCTTTTAAAATGACTTCAAAATGACGAAATAAAAGATTAAACCGAATTTGCCGTAAAAAAATTATGGACATTTTTGCATTTCTTCACTTTTCAGGGGCTCTATATCATAATGAATAAAAAAAAAAAAACCGGTCAAGTGCAATTAGTGTTCCGTACGTTAATTCCTTTAAAAAAATTTTGTTACGGAGGTATAAAATGATCAGTGACTTCACAAAACACACCCTAAATGAGTTTTTAAACAAAGTTTGTTGCCAATCTTTACTGAAAATTGATGACCTTCAGAGAGAAATAAGCAGTGACGATAATAGTGAATCAGGTAGGAAAAAAGTTTGCCGCTAACGCACTCTCTTGCAATACGCTGCCTAAACCGCTTAATTTGGAACAATATCAAGTAAGAAAGAATGCAATATATATATATATATATATATATATATATATATATATATATATATATATATATATATATATATAATGCAACCTCTTTGCCTGTTTGTCTGTCCGAACCAATTATCCGATTTAAGTTTTTTTTTTAATTCACACATATGGCTAGGTTATATAATAATAATAATAATAATCTATATAATATAGTCTGTCTGTCCGTTAGTGTGTTTATCATTCAAGAACCCCTTATCCGATTTACGTGTTTTTTTTTTTTTAATTCTCAACTTAATATTTATCAAAAAAAAAAATCTATAATATATATAAAACGCAACGTCTCTTTGTCTATTCATTAGTGCGCTTAGCACTCAAGAACCACTTATCCGATTTACGAGTTTTTTTATAAAATATATAGTTCTCTGGCCAGGTTATAGGATATATTTTAATACGTTAGGTAACATAAGGAATAAGCAGTGACAATAATAGTGAATCAAGTCCGCGCGAGCGGAGCCGCGGGCACGGCTAGTTGTATATATTGCATCATTCGATATCTTAAATATTTTAATGTAGTAATATCATAACATTGTTTTAGGAGCCCTAAATGAAGCTCATCAAATGAAACTTTTTATTCCAGGTTACGTAAAAATATAATTAAAAAAAACTAAATTTAATTAAAGCAAAAAATATCTCTCCAATTCTCTTAAAAAATTTAAACGCTACTTTATACACATACAGTTTTAAAAAAAGACAGGCCCTTGTATGAAACACAAGTATAAAAAGTGTACTTTTTTGCTTCATTAGGGACCAAATGAAGGGCTCTAAATAAGGGTTTTAATTTTCAAGTTACCACATGAAAGGTTTTATGAGGTATAGAGTGACTGATGGCACTTATAACGAGTATGTATGTAAACAGGTGGAGTTTGTAAAAGGATTAGGTTTTAAGGTTGGTTGGATTTAATTAACTGTGTGTGTATGTGTGCGATCATGTCTAGAGTAGGAAATTGTTCTTTTGTTCAGGTAGTATTTAATTTAGTATTAAATATATTTTTTGTAAGCCTGTAAGAATAATATTTTATTTTACAAGATATATCAGGCCTATATTTGCCAGTGTCGCTAGCATAGTGGGTTAAGAGTCTGCATATTAAATCGATGATCCCTGGTTGGATTCTGTCAATCGGCTGGGTGCCTGTGCAATAACATCCGTGATGGCGCTATCGCATTATCTTTAAAAGTGCCGTAAAATCCAAATGCACGTTTTAGCACTTGGGCAACGTTGACGAATATTATGACATCCTCGTTAATACTCGTATATCTCATCTGAGATATAGTGGGAAAAAGTGTAAAAATCCGTATAGTAACGGGTAGGTGAACTATAAAAAAATATCGGATTTTTAATACCGAAGTATACGCAAATTAGGAAAGCTCTTAACAACTGAAACTGAAAATAGAATATACCACCCTTTTCACAGTCCAAAAATCAATATTTTGGAAAAATAAAATCGCAGTTGGAAATTAAACTGTAAGTGATTTTATTAATATTAGTAGTAGTCAATGCGACGAACAACATCAATAAAAAACTATAATTTCAAAAAGGACAAAAAGTTATTTACGAACATTCCAGAAGTCGGCGCGACAATGATTCATTACGGAAACAATTTTCATTCTTTCTGGAAAGAAAAAAAAATAAAAGGAAAAATAAAAGAGACGTAGAGTGCTGGGAAAAGTGAAAAAGTAAGTTAGATTTCTCTTTATTCGAGAAAAGAAATATCAACAAAGGTTGTCTGTATACAATGGCGGCAGACATTTAGGTGTGAATTCCAAATATTGTGGAAAATATTGTCTTTTAAGGAGTTAAGAAAACTATAATTATTTTAAAAATATAAACATCCCCCTCTGCATCACGTCTCTATATTGTATGTGGTTAACTAAGTATATTTGTTTGGGTGTAGTCGCTACTTTTAGGTCCCTACAAGTATACTTATATGTTTTTCCATCCGCGAATCCCTACGTGCTAACATTACATGTTGCATACATGTTTAATTGAGTAAAAAATACATCTGTAATTCTAAAACATTCTAACATATATAACAGAAAATAAAATATTATAACCAGCATATTACATAGAGTAAATAACATTTATATACATATATCTATAACCTATAATAATATATATAAAATGCACCGTCTCTCTGTCTGTCTGTGCGCTTATCACTGGAGAACCACTTATCCGATTAACGTGCTTTTTTTTTAAAACATACATATGTTCTCTGGCCAGGTTATAGGCAATATTTTAACATACATATGTTCTCTCTGGCCACGTTATAGGCAATATTTTATTACGTTAGTAACATAAGGAATAAACAGTGACGATAATAGTGAAAAAAGTTTGTCGCTAGCGCGTTCTCTTGCAATACACTGCCTAAATATGGAACAATATCATATAGCAAAGAATATAAATATATATAAAATGCAACGTCTCTCTATCAGTCTGTTCGTTAATGCGCTTGTCACTCGAGAACCACTTATCCGATTTATGTGTTTTTTTTTTAATTCATACATTTGTTCTCTGGCCAGGTTATCTATAATCTTCTATCTATAATATATACAAAATGCAACGTCTCTCTGTCTGTTTGTCCGCGCTGATCACTCGAGAACCACTTATCCGATTTACGTGCTTTTTTTTTAAACATACATATGTTATTTGGCTAGGTTATAGGATATATTTTATTACGTTAGGTAATATAAGGAATAAGCAGTGTCGATAATAGTGAATCAAGTAGTGTGTTTAAATTTGTTTTACCTTTTTTAAATTTTTCAAGCCCCCTGAACTAGCTTTAAAACTTTCTTCGCCTAATTTTTGATCAATACTTAATGCTTTTTGCTACAATAGTGGTCTCATAGGTGCAAATTCCCTCTTCTAGGAGATTCAAATAATTTCATCAATGCAGTGTTAATTGTTTTTTTAGGCCTCTTTTCCTTAAAATTAGCCTGATCCTTAATTTCTGCACCAAACTGTAATATGGCAGTTTTATTCTTGATAATGGTTGACAAAGCACTGATACAGCGGTATTCCATATTCTTTAGCAATAGCCTTTTTTTTTTAAATTCCACTTTCCATTTTAAGATTTTAATCTTTTTTTTTCGATCGTCAAACTCCTAAATTTCCGCGACGGCGACATTTTACCAACACTATACTATACCAATTTAAATTAAATTGGTTATTCATATTAGTAGATCCCACCATGCTTCGGAGGTTTTCTCAAAACCACGCAGATGGTAAAGGACAGTGTAGCTCAACTCCACAAATTTTGAAGACCGCACGCGAAGGCTCAGGGGCGTCTCAATCTTTTAACGTGCAAAAAGTTTATTTTGTGCCTAAAAATTCGAATTATAGAGATTGATGTGTTACTAGAGCGTTTTATTGATTTCAAATTATGGAGATTTTTGAGTTATAGTTACTTCTTTCCACTACAGACATGGAGGATGGACTCAGCATTAGCTTTACAAAATTGACCACTCTCTAGAAAGAGACACAGCGACTGTACAGCCAATACGTGCTCCTTTTCTGTAGGCCTGTAATAACGCAATAACCAAGGTACTGCGTCAGGGAGGTTTAAGATGTTATTTTGGCCGGTATGGAGGCTTACATCCCTTTTTCGAAGAAATGCCCCCCCAACGGCAAGCCTTGGTTTGACCGAAAATGCAAAGAAGCTATTGCTTCTATTGCATACCGACAATGGCATGAAAATCCTAACACCATAAATCGTAACACATTTGTTCGTGCCAGGAACAGATGCAAAGAGGTTATCGACGAAACCAACGAGGTACACAATCAATGGATTAGAAACAAACTTCTCGATTGTCCCGAAAATTCCAGGTCCTTTTGGTCGGTCGCTAAGGCAGTTAGTCAAAATTTCACTAAATCCACCATACCACCACTCACACGGCCAGATAATTCTACTGCAACGACACCTGTTGAGAAAACGAACTTGTTGGCTGAACTCTTTGCTTCACATTCTACTGTCGATTTCCAAGGAAAAACACCACCTACTATTCCTATAGTGCAGTCAAGGATGCCCGATGTTGTCTTCAGACAGCATATCATAAAGCGTATACTGATGAAACTAGACACCAAAAAGGCTTCTGGCCCTGACGGAATACCTGCCATAGTTCTTAAAAACTGTGCGAGGGAAGTAACACCAGTCTTCTGTAGACTTTTCAACCTATCCTACAGAAAGGGAATAGTTCCTTTCTGCTGGAAATGTGCTACAGTTCAGCCGATACCTAAAAAAGGCCTTGCCAAATAACTACCGACCAATCGCACTGCTTTCAATAATATCGAAAGTCATGGAAAAGGCTATTAATCAGCATCTTCTAAAATATCTTTAAGGATTCAACATTATTAACGATCACCAATATGGCTTTCGTAAAAATAGATCAACAGGAGATCTTCTGACTTATGTAACACATGTCTGGAGCAACGCAATTGAACACTTTGGAGAATCTCGAGCGGTTGCTCTTGACATATCCAAGGCATTCGACCATGTTTGGCACGATGGGCTGTTGGCTAAGCTACGTTCTTATGGTATGTCTGAAAGGTTCGGTTTGTGGCTCTCATGTTTCCTCAAAGAGCGTTCTTTACGAGTGGCAGCCGACGGATTTCTTTCTAACACCTTCACTATCAACGCCGGTGTACCCCAAGGCTCCATACTGTCTCCTACTCTCTTTCTCATTTACGTTAACGATCTGCTGGAAAAAAACCGAGAATCCAATCTACAGCTTTGCAGATGACAGTACACTTATCTCTTCATTCACTTTAACGCTCGGATATCGGCTACTCAGACGAACATCCGCAGACAGCAGGAAGTCATTCAACTTAACAAAGACCTGCAAGAAATTCTATCTTGGGGTGACAGTAACCAAGAGGAATTTAACGCTACAAAAACCCAGGCGGCAGTTTTCTCTAAAAAAGTTAACGTTGCTGAACCCGACATAGTTATGTCGGGGCACTCCATCCCTCTAACATCGTCACTCAATTTGTTGTGCGTTAATTTGGGAGCAAATATGTCCTGGCATGAACATGTTGCAGGCATAGCAAGGAGAGCTTCTCAAAAGTTGGGAATATTATTTCGAACCAGAAAGCTTTACACTCCACAACAACTGTTAACTCTTTACAAAGCCCAAATTCGACCAACTATGGAATACTGCTCCCACGTTTGGGGCTCCGCTCCCAAACATACACTGCATTTGTTGGATTCTGTTCAGAGAAGAGCGGTCCGTCTGATTGGAGATCCGGAACTGACCGACTTGAGCCTGTTTTACAAGTACTTTCATGCAAAGTATTCGAAGGATGTGGCCCGCTTAATTCCTCCCAGAGCGGTACATGTTAGAAGTACACGTCGCGCTAATTCTTCACATCCGTATGAGGTTCAGCTTGTTATTCCTCGTACAACGTTCTTCAAGCAGTCTTTTATATGGAGAACATCATCCCTTTGGAATAATTTGCCCGGGACTGTGTTTCCCACCGAGTACAATCTACAACGATTCAAGAACAACGCGAATCGCTTTCCTCCGCACACGTGTCGCTCCTGTAGCGCTTTAGGGACTTCCCTGTAGCACGTGTGCTAGACCCATAAAAAAAACATACATATATATTTATATATATTTATATATATATATATATATATATATATATATATATATATATAGATATATATATATATATATATATATATATATATATATATATATATATTATATATATATATATATATATATATATATATATATATATATATATATATATATATATATATATATATATATATATATAGATATATATATATTATATATATATATATATATATATATATATATATATATATATATATATATATATATATATATATATATATATATATATATATATATATATATATATATATATATATATATATATATATATATATATATATATATATATATGTATATATATGTATATATATACACAATAGAGGTTTTTACAGAAAGTGGACTGTATTACATTAAAATTCCGGGTTTCAATCCGTTTATCTAACAATGAATTTGCACGACGTTTAGCCAAAATCTTATGTGGCATTTTCAAGTGTTCACGCTGCTGCCGCTCGAAGCTAACTCAAGCAAGCAAGAGAGTTAGCTTCAAGCGGCTGCAGCAGCAAGATCACAGTATCGAGAAGCAGCAGCAGAAAGAGCACTTGAAAATGTCAAATGAGATTTTGGCGAAACGTTATGCAAATTCATTATTAGACGAACGCAGTTGCGATGAAATACCATATAAATATCCAAAAAAATATCAACCAAACTTACCGTGATCCTAATTTTAAACGTCCATTTCTGTTTGATGGTCAAAAACAGCCAAATAACAATCCAAAAAAATAAATGTAATATTCCTCCAATAATACACACCAACGTGACGTCATCCAGACTTCCCTTATAGATGACAGTGTAGTCGTGGATCAAAGGTGCGTTACAAATAGCGATGGATATGAGAACGCAAAAGGCTGCGCAGTGAGTAAAGTAAGTCCATGCGTTGCCAGGTGACGTTTTTAAGGTTATAAGTTTTTTGTCGCGTTGGTGGTTGAGAAAGGCAGTGAATCTGAAAAAAAAAACAATTTTTATTTAGATTTGATTTTAGCTGTATTTTATTTAGGCTATATGTATGTATGTATGTATATATATATATATATATATATATATATATATATATATATATATATATATATATATACATGGTGAGCAAAAAAAATCGACTCAAACTATTTGGTTTCATTTAATACAGATAGTTAGTGTTCATATATTTTTACGGATTTTAGTATCATTTGAAAGCCCGTTCTATTCTCTTTCTAATGGTACCATAGCATAGCTAATGCTTTTTACTGATTAAAATGACTGAAAGGGGAAACAAAGAGAACAAGGGTTGAAACTAGAGGTAAGAGAAAGGAAAAATTAAACAAATTTTAAGTTTAACAATTGAAATTATTGATAAAAACCAAAATCAATATTTTGTATAACCCCCCTAGCTCTCATTACTGCTTCCAGCCAGTTTTTCATGGAGCGGATGATTGGCCCTAAAACCGTCCCCTATGGAACCCTTTGGCTGAACTACTACGAATTAGAGGTTTGAACTATCTCTAAGAGGTTAATTCAATATTTTTTTTATTAAATTCAAAGTTATTCCTGTACATATATGTCTTTCAACAGTCCAATCAAGATTCGTAGTATCAAAAGCTTTTGCCAAATTTAGGAAAGCTTTGATTCATGCCAACTTGTGTTAGTATTATTTTTTGAATAAATCAGGGCACGTTCCTTCTTCAAATTATACTTGACTAACTTATTTTCGCCAAGTATTAACGCACAAATGCAGCAGCATGTGGCCTAGCACTGTTGTGCATTAGCACGAAGCTATGGCCAACAAACCCAGCGTAAGGAATGACCTGTTCCTGTAGGATCTCCTCGATGTACCGCTGAGCAGTTAATCCACCGTTACGAGTCTCACAATCACGAAAACCAAGTCGGTTTTCGCATCCAGTGAGATGCCTCCCCACACCGTGACAGAATCTCCTCCGTAAGCGACTGTTTCAGTAATGCAGCACTGCACGTAGCGCTCCTCAGGCCTTCTGTAGACACGTTTTCTTCATCACTGCCATGTATGTACATTCGGGACTTGTCGGAGAATAAAACGGAGCGTCATTTCTCCAGTCGACATGTTCTCGGGCAAAATTGAGTCGCGCTTGTCGATGGACTGCTGTCAATTTGGGTCTGTTAGCTGGTTTCTTCGGAGTTAGGTTAGCTTCTGACTGACAGCTCGACTACGAACACGTCGGAAAAAACTTTGCCGCTAGCGCACTCTCTTAAAATACGCTGCCTAAACCGTTATATATGAAACAATATCATGTATCAAAGAATATAATATATATAAAATGCGACGTCTCTTTGTTTGTCCATTAGTGCGCTTATCACTCGAGAACTACTTATCCGATTTACGTGTTTTTTTTTTTTTAATTTATACATATGTTCTTTGGCTAGGTTATATAATAATAATAATAATCTATATATATATATATATATATATATATATATATATATATATATATATATATATATAATATATATATAAAACGCAACGCATTTCTGTCCGTCTGTTCGTTAGTGTGCTTATCATTCGAGAATCACTTTTCCGATTTTTTTTTTTTTAATTCTTAACTTAATAATTATCAAAAAAAGTCTATAATATATATAAAACGCAACGTCTCTCTGTCTGCGTGTCTGTTCATTAGTGCACTTAGCACTCAAGAACCACTTATCCGATTTACGTGTTTTTTTTTTTTAATTCATACATATGTTCTCTGGCCAGGTTATAGGATATATTTTATTATGTTAGGTAGCATAAGGAATAAATAGTGACGATAATAGTAAATCAAGTCCCCGCGAGCGGAGCTGCGGGCACTGCTAGTTGTTTATATAATTGAAAAAAGTAATATTTACATATTTTTTCATATGAACGATCTTTATGACGAAGTTTCTAAGGTCAAAGAAGTACTGAATGCAGCGGTATAGAACAAAAACTTAACAGTTCAAAAATGGTACGATTTATTTGAAAAGAAATCTTGCCAATCTGCAAAAGTTATTTTTTTTCATGGCATCCATGCCGGTTTCAAATGCTGTAACAGTAAGGATTTTTCTCAATGAAATATAAATTGGTCCGAGAGACGAAACCGATTATCTCTCGAATCCGTAAAAGCAGATTTACAAATAAAGATCAACTTTAATTTGTCGTTATAATTACGCGATAAAAAAACATAGCGCTTCTTAAAGCAGTCAAATCTAACTAATAAAAAATAATTATTTTACAGCTACTGTATAATATAATAAGACTATTACTATTACTATTTGCGGATGAGGTATTTTGAATGCAAGTACGATCGAAAGATTATGATGACATTGTTATGTTAAACTTGTTCGTTTTTTAATAAAAGTATTAAGGTATTTAGTAAAACTATTTTAAATTAGTTAAAATAGTTTAACCTCTAAGTTTTGTTGTATTTAAAACAACTTTATAAGAACCTTTTCTTTTAGTTGTCCCGATTTGAAAATCAAAATCCCGATTTTTTTAACCTTCTGCCCGGAAATTTCGCATATTAGATCCGGCAAACACTAGTCCCAGGTCAGATAGACCGGTTGAGGCTAAAACTAAGGAAACTAGGAAAACATCCGGATTAGTGAGGATTTACCGCGATGACGAATGAACCTCTCAAGGTTTGCTAAAGAAGCACGAAGATTTAGAAATGAAAAAATTTTCTGCATGATGGATCCCCAAACTCTTTATACCAAAACAGAAAGTAGAGAGGGGAGAAATTTTTCAAGAAGATTTGGCAGCATTAGACAACGATGAGTTATTTTCGTGAATTGTCGGTGTCGAGACTTACGGGTTCTATTGGGAAGCAGGAGCCGATGCGATCGATCCATAAGGGCTCTCCGTCTGCAAAGAAGACAAAAACCCAGTCTTCTTTTGAAAAGTAGACTGCAATCATTTTAAGGACTGCGAACAAATTTTATGTATTTGGAAAAAGGGTGCACAATTAATGAAGAGGTTTAAAGAAGGACGACTCACATGGTTCGAGCGGTTCAACCCGTTACCAAAACCTATGGATTCATCGACTTAGAATACTCACTCTTTAGCTCTAAATTCTCTTCTTGCGACGACGAACCGAAAATTTTTTCTAAAATGATTAATTGAAAGCCGTTGTAACATCGTTTTTGGCACTACTCAGTATATATCACCACTACACCAAACACTTTATTTTTGCACTCGACGCGCGTTTTCGCTAACCATGTTAGCTTCATCAGGAGCGATGATTGGTGATATGTACTGAGTAGTATCATTGTGCCAAAGATTCCACATTCCCAACTTAATCGTTTTTTGGGGCACAAAGGAAATATTTTTTTTTTCGGATAGAAACGTTAAAACGTATTAACCTTATTCATAGTTATGTAGAAACTAATTTTTTTTTAGCTTAACGAGTTTTCTTTTATAGCTAGGTAGATAACTGTAAAAAAAAACACCGACGAACGCAACATCAGAAATAAAATTTTATTCTTTAGAAATTCAAACAAAATTTCCAAACTTCTTTTACCGTTATTTTATGTATTCCCACTTCGCCTCAATTTATTGTTGTTTTACTTTCGTATTTTCGAACACACGTCTTCGATGTATTCGTCAACAGCATACGTCTGTTATTCAATCAGATAAAAGACTGCGGCTTTATTCGAAAAATGGGACAAAAAGCAACCGTAAAATAGAAAAACGCATTTTGAAAGATGACAAACGGGTAGATGCATATCTATAATATATATAAAATGCAACGTCTCTCTGTCTGTCTGTCCGTTAGGCGCTTATGACTTGAGAACCACTTTTCCGATTTACATGTTTTTTTTTTTAATTCATACATCTGGCCAGGTTATATAATAATAATAATAATAATCCCTCAGGGGCTAGGGGAATCCCAGGATTCTCCTAGTACGGGCATTGACGATCCCGAGGTACCTGAGTCATATTGTGCTGTCTTGTGTTGTCCAGATTATGTGTAATAAAAACGCAATCTTAAGGTGTTTACCGTGCCGAGAAGATGAATGGCTCAGCGTTTATGAGTCGCGAACGGTTCCCCCGGATACCGGGCGCCCTCCGGGAGTAAGTAGCCTTGCTGTGGCATCCAGGCTTTGCCGCAGTCGACCGTTCTTTCCTAGGATACTCGTGGGAATACTATGTTAAATAATAATAATTATAATAATGAAAATGGAAGGGTGTTGCGGAGGCGGACCCGTGTCGTACAAACAGCTACAGCAACACCACAACAACAAAAACTACAGACGATCCAAACAACCGCCTCAATCGAAATGGCAGCTCGACCAAAACGATGAAGACCGGGCAACCGATAATGGACCTACCAAAAGTGTTGTGCCGGCGAGTAAGCCGACACCCACCAAGGCGGGAAAGTCACAGCAATGCATGAGTTGCACCACAGGAATCAATGAACACGCCATGCATTGCTGTGATGAAATCACACCTGACAAAGAAATCACTGGCAAGAGAGTCACTCGCCGCTTGGACCCACCACCACCAATCCCAAGCGCAACCGACGTAGATGCGGGACAAATACAACCACCAAAGCCAGGCCAAACCGCGTATGTTTTGCAAGGACAACATGCAACTACCAAGGCTGGCAAACCAAGAGAGCGGTTAAAGTGGACAGATGAAATGAACAGAACAGTGATGCGCTGTTACTACAAACCGCCACCAAACTAGAAACAGTGATATCAGGCTACAGACTGGAACTACACAGACTTTTCTTGACCGAATATCCACATCTGCAATTACTTGTTACAGAACAGAGAGTAATAGACCAAAAAAGAGTTATTACCAAGAACAATCGCCTCACACCTTTCGAACTGCAAACCATCAAAGATACAGTAGCTGCTGAACTGAACACAGACCAAGTAGCCGCTGAACTGAACAGCAGTAGAGCAGATACCGAACCAATCTCATACACACAACCACCCAGTCGAAAACAACAAGACCCACCACCCAACAGGAGCATAACTCAAAATAATATTTCAATGCAAATGGCAAGCACCACACGACACCATATCACAGACGACAAAATGAATGACTCACCACCCTCAACAACATCTACACAACATCACCCCCCGAATCGCCCCTCATACAAACACTCAAAGCAGAAATGCAGTCACATCTAGCTCGATGGTCAGGCACCGACCCTACAACAAGAAATCCCATCCCTCGTTTAATCTTCAAACAGAGCACACAAATAATCCTCAACACAATAAACAAGCACATAATACCACAGTACATAACAGACTTAAGCACGATCGAAGACATTCACACAATAATATATGCAGCAGCAATCACCACTATAACACAAAATAATCAAAAACTCCCGCAACGACAAAGAGACCCCAACAGCAGAAAACATAAATTTAAATGGCAAATAAGATTAGAAAACAAAATCAACAACATCAGAAGAGATCTGGGACACCTTACCCAGTTTATAAACGGGAACGCATCCAAACGTGTCACACAGGGTGTAGACAAAATCAAATCTAAATCTCTCAACCGAACACTGCCAGAAATCGTTGATACTTTAAAACAAAAACTATCCGTATATGCTGCAAGACTCCGTAGATACAAAGAATCAAACGAGAGGAAAGACACCAACAACCTCTTCCGAAGAAGCGAAAAAAACAGTTCTACCGAAAAGCTATGTACAACGAGCAGACAGTAGTAACTGAACCACCAAACAAACAAGAACTCGCAGATTATTGGAAAACTGTCTGGTCAGAACCCAAACTACATAATAATAACACCCCCCTGGATCAAAGCCGAAGAAGATAAACACAAACGTATGACAGAACAAGAAAATTCCACACTAACTACAGAGGAAATTACAGAAACAATCAACACACACACAACTGGAAATGCCCTGGGATAGACAATATACAAAACTTCTGGTACAAACAGTTCACCACCTTACACGAAGCACTTACACACCAAATCAACAAAGCCATTCTACAACCACACACATTTCCCACTTTTCTTACACAAGGAATAACATACATCAAACCCAAAAGTTCAGACACCACAAACCCGTCAAACTACCGACCTATCACCTGTCTTCCAACCCTATACAAGATCATCACAGCCGCAATTTCCAAGAAAATAGAACAACACCTAACAGACAACAATATTCTCACAGAAGAGCAGAAGGGATGCAGGAAAAATAGTCGAGGATGCAAAGAGCAGCTGATCATAGATAGCGTGATTATGGGACAAACCAGAAAAGAGCACAGAAACCTTCACATCGGTTACATAGACTATAAAAAAGCCTTCGACTCCATTCCCCACAGCTGTTAATCAAAGCCCTAGAAATCTATAAAATTAACCAACACCTCAGGCAATTTCTCGCGCAAATTATGAAAACATGGAAACACAAACCGAACGCATCCAAACAGAAGAGCTGTACATCAGACGGGGTATATTTCAGGGAGACTCGCTCAGCGCTCTATGGTTTTGCCTCTGTCTCAATCCACTCTCAAATACGAGTATACTAAACAGAACAGAGCATGGCTTCAACATCAGACACCAAAAAGTGAATCAACATAAAATAAACCACCTCCTATATATGGATGACATAAAACTCTACGCTGCCATAAAAACACAGCTGAAAGAACTCCTCAAAATCACAGAAATATTCACCTTAGATGTCAATATGGAATTTGGTATAAGTAAATGCAAAGTGCTCCATATCAACAAAGGCCAGTGGAAGGGCCACCATGAGACAGAAACCATCAACAATGAAACACTCGATAACATGTTCGACAAAGAAACATACAAATATCTAGGCTTCCAACAAAGCACCAAACTCAACCACACTCACATCAAAACAGAGCTCAGAACCGAATTCCAAAACAGACTGACGAAACTTTTACAAACAAAAACTCAACTCTAAGAATCTCACTAAAGCCATCAACACGTTCGCTATACCTATACTCACATATTCATTTGGTATCATCAAATGGTCACAAACAGACATAGAAAATATTCACATCCTTATACGATCTCAATTCACCAAATACAGGAAATTACACCCCAACGCATGCAAAGAAAGACTTACCATCGAGAGGAAGGCAGGAGGAAGAGGAATTATAGACATCAGATCATTACACACAAAACAAATACAAGCACTTAGGAAATTCTTTCACACCAAGCAAACCAGCCTCCATACCGCAACAGTCAAAGCAGACAAAAACTATACCCCACTCGACTTATCCCGGTAGACCACCCGGCAGATACACACAGTCACACCCAGTTACAACAGGAAAAGATGAAAACGTGGTCAGAAAAAACACTCCACGGAAAACACAGATACCACATAGAACGAGACCACGTAAATAAAAAACAATCGTACACCTGGTTGCGGGATGGGCAGCTATTCCCGGAAACAGAAGGCTTCTTACTTGCCATCCAGGATAAAGTCATATTAACCAGAAATTACCAAAAGCATATCATCAAAGACCCAACTATTACAGAAGACAGATGCAGAAAATGCCACCAGCAGAAAGAAACGATCGAACACATAACAAGCGGATGTAAAATATTAGCCGGAACGGAATACACAGCCAGACATGACTCAGCGGCAAAAGTAGTTCACCAAGCACTAGCCACAACATACAGGCTCATAGAAAACACAGATCCCTACTATAAATACACACCAACATCCGTACTTGAAAATAAAGATTACAAACTCTACTGGGATATCAGTATCCATACAGATAAAACAGTCTCCGCCAATAGACCCGATATTACTTTTCAGTGCAAAAAAGAAAAAGTCACCTATCTAATTGACATAGCTGTCCCCAACGACACGAACATCCAAACGAAATACACAGAAAAAATTTCCAAATACACAGATCTTGCAACGGAAATAAAAAGGCTATGGAAACAAGAAAAAGTCATCATTGTCCCCCTCATTATATCAGCCACAGGCCTTACACCAACAACATTCACACCACACTTAGTACAATTAGGACTCAACACAAACATACACAAAAACATTCAGAAGTCAGTGATTTTGAAAACATGTAACATTGTCAGGTCATTCCTTAATACACAATGGTAATGCGTTTGTGCTGACTTGGTTTGCGCCCGTCAGCCAAACGTGGAACCACATTGACCAAATGTGAGAAAGATGAACTTTTTTATAATAATAATAATAATCTAAATCAAACATTGAAACGAAATACACAGAAAAAATCACCAAATACATAGACCTTGCAACAGAAATAAAAAGGCTATGGAAACAATAAAAAGTCATCATTGTCCCCCTCATCATATCAGCCACAGGCTTTACACCAATAACATTCACACCATACTTACGTACAATTAGGTCTCAACACAAACATACACAGAAACATGCAGAAGTCAGTGATTTTGAAAACATGTAACATTGTCAGGTCATTCCTTAATACACAATGGTAATAGTGTTTGAGCTGACTTGGCTTGGGACCGTCAGCCAAACATGGAACCACATTGACCAAATATGAGAAAGAAGAACTTTTTTGTATTTATATAATATATATAAAACGCAACATTTCTCTGTCTGCCTATCTGTCCGTTAGTGCGCTTAGCACTCAAGAACCAATTATCCGATTTACGTGTTTTTTTTGTAAAATACATATGTCCTCTGGCCACGTTATAGGATATATTTTATTACGTTAGGTAATATAAGGGATAAGCAGTAACGATATTAGTGAATCAAGTCTATGCGAGCGAAGCCGTGGGCACGGCTAGTATGTTATATTTTGGCAAAAAAGAATACAGTTAACCAGTAATACAACTTTATGATATGATGTTTCTAAAGTTTGAAACCGATCAACTTATTAAACCGTGCATATTTTACTTTATTTCTTAAGATTCGTACCGGAATATCCAAAATATGGAATCTGCAATGACGTTACTTGTATATACTATGAATCGTCTTAATAAAATATTCAGTTAATTCTTGTTTTACTATCGGATAAAGTCACTGAAAGCTTGATTCAGCTGAACTTCAAGGGAGTTATTTGGATTGTGGACACGTACATAAAACCACGCGAGTTAGTGACAGTAATTTGCCAAAGGAAAATAAAAGAAAACTGAAAAAAGTCATTTTAGAAGTTTGGCTCATTTAGAAGATTCTCTTACGGGAATAAAAGGTAGATAGATTTGAACAAAAAATCAGCTTTTTTGCTGCTTAAACTAGATTTTGATCACCTGTATTGATTTGCTATAGCAAAATTTAAATTTTTCAGAAAAGTAGACTTGTTAAGAAGTCATTTTCTTAGCAATGCTTAAGTGAGACCATATTGGGAATATGTCACAGACATTTTAAAGGAATAACCAAGGGATTCAATTTTTGAAGCACTTTTGACCTATGTTTTAAACTCTTCAAGAACGCACGAATATTTAATCTCGCTAAAATAGATTTTTTGAAGGTACTTATATATTTAGTACCTTATTAATAAAAAAGTAACAAATAGTACAATTAAATGCATTGTGCTGTAGAATATATTTAAGGTATGAAATTTTGACTCTTATTTTTAAAAGCGTGTGTCGATAGTACAAGCTTAAAAATTGCATAATTTCAAAGTCAGTCTCTGTTTGAATGATATTTTATATAAAAAAACTAGCCGTGCCCGCGGCTCCGTTCGCGTGGACTTGATTCACTATTATCGTCACTGCTTATTCCTTATATTACCTAACGTAATAAAATATATCCTATAACCTGGCCAGAGAACATATGTATGTTTAAAAAAAAAAGCACGTAATTTGGATAAGTGGTTTTCGAGTGATAAGCTCACTAACGGACAGGCAGACAGAGAGACGTTGTATTTTTTATATATTATAAATATGCATCTACCCGTTTGTCATCTTTCAAAATGCGTTTTTCTATTTCACAGTTGCTTTTTGTCCCATTTTTCGAATAAAGCAGCAGTCTTTTATCTGATTGAATAACAGACGTATGCTGTTGACGAATACATCGAAGACGTGTGTTCGAAAATACGAAGGTAAAACACCAATAAATTGAGGCAAAGTGGGAATACATAAAATAACGGTAAAAGAAGTTTGGAAATTTTGTTTGAATTTCGAAAGAATAAAATTTTATAAAAAAAACACGTAAATCGGATAAGTGGTTTTTGAGTGCTAAGCGCACTAACCGACAGACAGACAGAGATAATTTGTGTTTTATATATATATATAGATCTTTTTGATAAATATTAAGTTAAGAATTTAATAATTTAATTTTGAATTTTAAAAAAAAATCGGATAAGTGGTATATATCCTTCCCTTGTGGTTGATGTGCTGCTTAATGACTATCCTGAGCGTTTGCACTATGATTTCAGTTTCTATGACTTTAAGCGTGCGGACTATAATATGTTAAATAATTATTATCACTCGGTGGACTGGGAATATGTCTTGGGTGGTATTGCGGATGTAAATACTGCAAAGTCTGCCTTCGATGAAGTTTTGTATGTTGGTATTAGTCTGTATGTCCCTGTGGTTCGTTCCAAAAATCCGAAGTTCCCGAAGTGGTTTTCTGATGAACTTAAAGATCTTATCTTAAAAAAGAAGTTGTGTCACAAAGAATACAAAAAAACCCGTCGGTGGGAAACTTATTAGAAGTTTTCGGAGGTAAGAACCCAATCCAATATCTTAAAGAGCAACTGCTACTTGCAGTATGTTAAAAATATTGAGACAAATTTAAAGCATAACACCAAACAATTTTGGAATTTCATTAACAGTAAAAAGGGGAGCAAGTCCACCCCTACCTTAATAAATCTAGACGAGCTAACAGGGACGGATGGACAGACTATTGTGGAAATTTTTAAGTCTCATTTTCAGGGTGTTTATAGGTCGGATACTGACGGTGGTGAGCCTGGGCTTGAGGATGGTGGGGATAGTGGTGGATCATTCTCCTCTGTTGAGATCTCCCTGGGGGAGGTGTTTGACTATGTGTCTAAACTTGACATAAATAGGGGACCGGGTCCTGATGGTATATCTCCCAGATTTTTAGTTGACTGTGTCTATGCTTTGGCCAAACCGCTCCATATGCTTTTTAAAATGTCCCTAGAAAGCGGTGTTTTTCCTGACCAATGGAAATATAGCTTCATTACTCCAGTATTTAAGTCCGGCGACAAATCAGACGCTAAAAATTATCGACCTATTTCCATTCTAAGTTCTATTCCAAAAGTATTCGAAAAAATTGTTTGCGACAAATTAAAACCATTCATAAAACCTTTTTTGGTTCCGGAACAGCACGGTTTCGTTGGTGGCAGATCGACGGCTACAAACCTAATCTTGTTGGTTCAAAATACTATTGATGTAATGGAGGCGGGTGGTCAGGTTGACGTGGTTTATACGGATTTCAGCAAGGCCTTCGACACAGTCAACCACGATATCCTGATAGAGAAGTTAAGAGGTTATGGGTTTTGTGGAGCACTACTGAATTGGTTGACCTGCTACCTTACATACAGAAAACAGTTTGTTAAAGTAAAGGGCTTTGTGTCGAGTGAGGTGTCTGTTGCATCGGGTGTGCCGCAGGGTAGCCACCTGGGCCCGTTGCTGTTTAATATATTTATTAACGACCAACGAAAGGTGATTCTATTTTCAAGGCCCTTGTTTTGACTTGAAATTGTCTACGGCAATTCATTCTGTTGACGATGCTATGAGACTGCAGGGGGTAAGATGACTTGTCAGACTTAGATAAGGTGAGTGAGTGGTGCAGGAGAAACAAATGAAACTAAATATTCAAAAATGTAAGATTATGTCGTTCTTTCGAGTGAAAGTTCCGCTTTTGTATGACTACAGTATTAATAATTGTCTTCTCGAAAGAGTCTCCTCATGGTGTGACTTGGGTATTTATTTGGACATTAAGCTTGATTTTCATATTCATTATGACTTTATTACTAACAAATGTATTAAACTCCTTGGCTTCGTCTGTGGGAATACTAGGGATTTCCGGACCGTAGATAGCGTGAATATTTTGTACAAGGCCTTGGTGAGATCTTCTTTGGAGTATCTGTCATGTGTGTGGTCGCCATCGTATGCTGTGCATATTGAGCGTGTTGAAAGGGTATAGAGGAAGTATGCTAGATATGTCTCTTGCAAATTTAAGTGGAACATCACTGCCTATGGGGACCAGCTACGAAGACTTCAGCTGCAATCACTTTCAAGACGAAGGAAAGTTGCTGATATATGTTTCTTATTTCGACTTGTAAATGGTCATATAGACTGCTCTGATCTCTTGAGTCTGATAAATTTTCATGTTCCACCAAGATCAACAAGGGACCACGTACTCTTTGCCCCGAGGTACCACAGATGTAACTATGGCCTATTCTCGCCGATCACTAGAATCACTAATGGTGCCAGTTAAGCGGATCTTGATTTTTTTTAATCTCTCTTTAAAAACGTTTAAAAGAAAAACTGTTGACAGTCCACTGAGATTTTGAAATGATAATTACTGGTGTTGTTATTGTATTGTATTGTTATAAGTTTACTATATTATTGAAATTTTTTTGTAAATACTATGTATAAAATGGGTCTGCCCGTAGATAAATAAATAAATAAATAAATATATTTAATCGGATAAGTGATAATGTATTTAAAAAAAAAAAAACACGTAAATCGGATATGTGATTATTGAGTGTTAAGCGCACTAACGGACAGACAGACAGAGAGACGTCGCGTTTTATGTATATTATAGATTCTCGTTGATAAATATTAAGTTAAGAATTAAAAAAAAAAACACGTAAATCGGGTAAGTGGTTCTCGAATGATAAGCACACTAACGGACAGACAGAGAGACGTTGCGTTTTATATATTATATAAATTATTATTATTATTATATAATCTGGCCAAAGAATATATGTATGAATTAAAAAAAAAACACGTTCATGTTTTTTTTTAGTTCCATTATTATGCCATTAATGCCATTCCAAACATTCGGAGTTTAATTAATACAAACTCTTCTCTGTAAACTTATATTTAAACGATGTTTCTTTTTTTTTTAAAACATTTAAAATTAACAGCTGCAGAATATTTCAGTTAAATTAGCCTTTATATCTGCTTAGTGAGAGACTATACATTAGACGCACAAAAATATATGGTAATATTATTCAAAAGTTCCTACTAGCATTGCTGCAGTGAAGAATTATCGTTATTATTGCGGCAAATATATAATACTAAACACTACATAAGGGCTTTGCAAAAATAATTGTATGTATTTTACTTACAACATTAACACACAAAAATAATTCATAACTTTATATGCACACAAAAGCTATATAATACAAAGGTTTTTTTTTAAGTTATCTACCCAGTTATGAAAGAAACTCGTAAAGTGAAAAATGCTTCTCTATATAACTGTCACTCAATCTAACATTTCTCGAGTTGTTTCATTCCATCCAAAAATATATTTTTTTGTTTGCCCTCTAAAAAACGACACTAAAGTGGCTTTCAACTCATCGTCTCAGGACAATTTTTGTTTTTATGGGTCTAGGACACGTGCTGCAGGAAATCGCTAAAGCGCTACAGGAGCGACATGTGTGCGGAAAAAGCAATTCGCGTTGTTCTTGAATCGCTGTAAATTGTACTCGGTGGTCCTGGATAAATTATTCCAAAGGGATGATGTTCTCCATATAAAAGACTGCTTGAAAAGGAGTCTTATATAGGGTATACGAGGAGTAACAAGTTGAACCTCATACGGATGTGAAGTATTAGCGCGACGTGTATTTCTAACATGCACCGCTCTGGGAGGAATTAAACGGGCCACCTCCTTCGAACACTTTCCATGAAAATACTTGTAGAGTATGCTCCAACGAATCAAGACCACCGATCAGTTCCGGGTCTCCAATCAGACGAACAGCTCTTCTCAGAATAGAATCCAACAAATGCAGTGTATGTTTGGGAGCAGTTGTTGTGGAGTATAAACCTTTCTGGTTCGAAAATATATTTCTCAACTTTTGAGAAGCTATGCTTGCTATGCCTGGAACAGGTTCATACCAGGACATATTTGCTCCCAAATTAACGCCCAACAAATTGAGTGAGGAGGTTAGAGGAATGGAGTGCCCCGACATAACTATGTCGGGCTCAGCAACGTTAACTTGTTTAGAAAAAACTGCCGTCTGGGTTTTTGTAGCGTTAAATTCCACTTGGTTACGGTCACCCCAAGAATTACTTCCAGGTCTTTGTTAAGTTGAATGACTTCCTGCTGTCTGCGAATATTAGTCTGAAAATCCGATGTCCGAGCGTTCAAAGCGAATAAAGAGATAAGCGTACTGTCATCTGCAAAGTTGTAGACTGGATTCCCGGGTCCTTTTCAGCAGATCGTTAATGTAAATGACACAGAGAGTAGGAGACACTATAGAGCCTTGGGGCACACCGGCGTTGACGGTAAAGGTCAGTCGACTGCCACTCGTAAAGAACGCTCTCTGAGGAAACATGAGAGCTACAAATAAAACCTTTCAGACATACCAGAAAAGCGTAGCTTAGCCAACAATCCATCGTGCCAAACACGGTCGAATGCCTGGGATATATCGAGAGCAATCGCTCGAGATTCTCTAAAGTGTTCAATTACGTTGTTCCTAACATGTGTTACATAAGTCAGAAGATCTCCTGTTGATCTATGTTTAAAAAAGCCATATTGGTGGTTGCTAATAATGTTGAATCCTTCAAGATATTTTAGAAGATGCTGATTGATAGCCTTTTCCACGACTTTCGATATTATTAAAAGCAGTGCGACTGGTCGGTAGTTATTTGGCAAGGTCTTCTTGCCTTTTTTAGGTATCGGCTGAACTGTGGCACATTTCCAGCAGGAAGGAAATATTCCCTTTCTGTAGGATAGGTTGAAAAGCCTACAGAAAACTGGTGTTATTTCCCACGCACAGTTTTTGAGAACTATGGCAGGTATTCCGTCAGCACCAGAAGTTTTTTTTGGTGTCTAGCTTCAATAAAATACGTTTTATGATCTGCTGTCTGAAGACAATATCGGGCTTCCTTGATTGCACTATGGGAATAGTAGGTGGTGTTTTTCCTTGGAAATCGACAGTAGAATGTGAAGCAAAGAGTTCAGCCAACAAGTTCGCTTACTCAACAGGTGTTGTTGCAATAGAATTATCTGGCCGTGTGAGTGGTGGTATGGTGGATTTGGTGAAATTTTGACTAACTGCCTTAGCGCTGACCAAAATGACCTGGAATTGTTGGGACAAGCGAGAAGTTTGTTTCTAATTCGTTGATTGTGCCTCCTTGGTTTCGTCGATAATTTCTTTGCATCTATTCCGGGCACGAGCAAAGGTGTTACGATATATGGCGTTAGAATCTTCACGCCATTGTCGGTAGGCAAGATGTTTAGAAGCAACAGCTTCTTTGTTGAGCCTTTGGGGCCTCTCTGGATGTTTGATCAAAAAGAAGTCTCAGGGCGCTCATGTGGGGTGGTTGTTGTAACTCGGTAAATTCACATTTTCGGCAATGGCTTAATCTGCGGAAGTCTGGTGGATCATGTACTTGTCGTGTAACACCAAAGTTTTGGTTCTTCATGAATGAAAAAGAACTTTTCTCTCAAATGACATGCTTCAAGATTTGAATCGCCCTTTCGTAAACCCCTTCATTTATTGCGGACTCTTTTTTCATGTATTCAATAAGCAAAATTACTTTCAAAAATGTAGGCTTAAAAACGGTCACTATTAACTTTGAGTTTTCATCTTCTTTGGAGGTAGAGAGCTCTTATAAATTCACTGCATCGTCTTCTTTTTTGAGGGAGGATCCCAATAGAGCACTTGTAGCAATTCGCGTAAAATAACTCTCCAGAGCAGCCAAACGTTATAAAAAAAATTTCTTTCCTCGCCAGTTTTTCTTCTAATATAAGAAGTTTATTGTTTATTTCTACATATTCATGTACAATCTTGAAAACTATAATACTCCAGCCTCTATAGCAAGCATTGAGATTTTTATTCGTTGATCTGACAGCGACAAATCTTCAAGAGACCTGATGACTTCCTTAGCTTTTGCCTTAAGCTGTCTTCCTGATCTGGGGTCATGCTGAATTGAGTCTCGGTCTCATCGAAACAATTTACGCCAAATTTTTACTTGAAAATAGGATGGGCCGTCACTGCCGTACATCTGGAATATTCTATATTGAATAATTGTTGGTTCATTTCATTCTTAATGAGACTTTTTATTATTGCAAGATGCTTTAAACTTTCATTCAATTTTCTGAAGAAAAAAAGGTTTAACGTCATTCTCATGGTCTAGGTAGATAATTTTTTAAAAACAACCTCGTATTATTGCAACGTCTCAACTTGTAGCTACAGTAGTTTTCAAATAACAACTCTTACTAACATTAACACAATTATATGAAGAGAGAACTGTGACAGTAATTTGACAACCAAGGAATTTTCTTGTATTACATCATTTTCAAGGCTAGGTACCTGACCTGAAACCTGAAAAAACACTCTCGTACTGTATAAAATGAAGCATTTTCGAATTTTATTAAAAGCAGGGGAAACGTTACAGTCTTTGAAGTTTTTGTAATAATTTTGGGTAAAACTTCGTTACGCGGGTTTTTCAGAAAATGGGTTTTTTTTTCTTGGAATTAAGCCTATTCCAAGAAAAAAAACCTCTTGGTCTAATTTTGAAAGACTTACGAGAAAATATCGGGGGAAGCCATTTTTACACTTTTTTCTGGTAAATAAAAATTAACCTATATCACTGACAACTGTTGATAACCACTGATTGATACTGTCAGTTGTTTTCGGAAGATTAGGCTCCGATCACACTAATGGGTAAAATGTAGAGGTCAGACTAATCTTTTCAAAAAATCAATAATTTTTTTTCAGTTATAATCTAATCTTATCACAAAATTGTTTATTGTCTTCATTTTTGGTAAAATTTCGGTACGCGGGCTTTTCAGAAAAAGGAAGATTTTTTTTATTTAAATAGGCATAAAATGACCTTAATTTGAAAAATTTATGGGGAAAAAGCGGGAGGTAACCGTTTTTGTTAACCTGAACTAACCGAAACTAACCTGAATTAAATAATTAGCAATTACAAAATACAGTAGAACCCCGATTAACCGAGTCGCGATTATCCGAGCTCTGGATTAACCGAGCCAATCTATATATCGAGGTGCGCGCGTCTATGCTGCATATTAACCGAGCTTCTAAAATATGTATGTACATATTTCCATTTAAAATAGTCAGGGTCTTTGGGGAATCCCCCTGGCCCGTGTGAGGGGTTCCCCTATTTATGTTTTTGGACTCTTCCAGCATGTAAATTTGCGTGAATGCAATGCGTTATAGCGTTTACTATGAAGAAGTACGAGTACGAACTGCTTTGTTTGAATTTTTGTTTGTCGTATTATAATGGAGCAAAACAAGCGTAAAAGAATCGTCGTTCCTATTGAAGAAAAATTAAAAGCCATCAGAAGAATTGAAACAGGAGAGACAATTAAAGTTGTTGCACGAGATTATGGAGTAGGTGAGGTAACAGTTGGAGATCGGAAAAGAAACCGCACAAAAATAGAAGAGTGGTGTATAAATCAAGCCTCCTCGTCCTCAGGAAGAAAATCAATGAAAACTGGCGACTATGAAAAGTTAATGAAGCTTTACTCATGTGGTTTAACCAACAGAGATCAAAAGGTGTGCCTCTGTCAGGTCCAATTTTATAACAGAAAGCAATAATGATTAGTAGGCAATTCCCAGAGATAGATCAGTTTACCGCCAGTTCTGGATGGCTTGACCGCTGGAAAAAACGGTACAGTGTACGACAAACATCAGATGACGATGACGAAGCGGCGGTGGATGAACAGTCTCTCACTAAGATCTCTCATCAAGAAGGTTTTGCTTCTTTGGAAAAAGCTTTGAGGTATATCGAAGAACAACCAGAGGCAACCCCAGCGGATTTGCTTCTTCTTAATAGATGGAGAAACATTGCAGCGAGAAAAAGAAGATGCAATATGAAACAGAAGCGCATAGGTACCTGTTTCACTGTTTTATAATGTATGCACCTATTTATATGTTAAAAACGTTAATACATCGGTTTAAAGTATTGGTGTTTATTTTTTGAATGAATAAAAAACAAATCCGGATTATCCGAGTTTTCAGTTATTCGAGGAGGGTGCCCCCCATGTTACCTCGGATAACCGGGGTTCTACTGTACATTAAATAATGAAAAAAAAATGTCCTACCTGCTATATTAGTGACTGGAGACCAAGGTTAGTTCAGGTTAGCAAGAACAGCCTACCTCGATTTTTTCTAGTCAATCTTTCAAAATTATACCATTTTAGGCCTATTCCAAAAAAAACTTGTGATTTGTTCTTTTAATGTTGTTTTCCGCAAAGAAAATTTCACTGTAAATGTAGCATAATCATCTCAACGTATGCACATAAACAAACTGAGTTTTCCCGAGCAGTTTCGATCAGTGGTTTTCAAAAGCATAATAGACTTTCGTACGCTTACGTATCAATGTTTAAATGCAAAAAAAAAAAACGTGAAAAAACGGCCTTCCCCGATATATTCTCGTAAGTTTTTCAAAATTAAACCATTTTAAGCCTATTCCAAAAAAAAACCTTTTCCAGAAAAGTCCGCGTAACGAAGTTTTACTTAATTCTGAATGTTAACGTAGAGCAGAAACTTGCTCGGCTGTAGTTGGATGGGAGATCATGGATTAAATAGGATCAAAATGGAGTGTTGTAATCTCGATGAGTAAAGATGGCTGAAGATTTCTTGGGTAATTGTAAGCGAAACGCCGGAAAGTTACTAATATTTAAAATAGTCTAGTCTCTGGAATTATGATTTTTCAATTTTAGGTATTTTGAACGCATTTTGTTTTTTTTTATTCCCACGATGAAATATACATATGAACAATTAACTCTCTTTTTTTCAAGAAAAAAATCGGTGCCTTTACAGGGAGATATAAATTAATAAAAATATTACGTACATATAACAATAACAATAAAACTTAGTTGTAAAGTTTTAAAATTAATTTACTGCCTGACCTATCTTTATCTCCAGTGAAGAGAAACTAAAAAAATATTCGCTTCAATTTTTCTAATTTTTCTCGTAAAAAAAAACGTTACGAATTTTACAACAAAAACGAAACAGGTTTAATAATTCATAGCTTTGCGTATTACGAGTCACGTTTTGTTACAGATATTTTAAATGTACGTCCACAGCAACAGTAAAATTATTATTTTTTACATGACTTACCATATAACGCGTAGGCATTTTTTTTCATTAAGAATAACTTTTATTTTAGGTATTTTTAGTGTTCCGTACGGAACACTTATAAGATCACTTGGGGGTCTGTCTGTCCGTCTGTCACACTCGATTTTCCCCGAAAATATTTGACATGGAATGTTGAACATTGGCAGTAATATAGGAATTGATGGCCCGATCAGAGCCGTGTAGTTTTGGAAGTTAAATTTTGACTTAAAGGGATGTTAGTTTTGGGGGGTGAAATCGGAAGTGAAAAAAAAAAACATTTTTTTACCAGGTCATTGAGTGGGGTGTTAAATGAAAGCTTGTGAAAACACGAGTAAACATAAATATTAATGTGATCAAAAAAAAGTAAGACTTTTGAAATAAAACGCAAACGGGTTATTGGTTTTTTCCAAATTTATTTCGTCCCCTTCAAAGTAATCCCCTTGGATACAATGTATTTATGTCAACGTTTTTTCCAGTCTTCGAAACAGTTGTTGAATTCGACTTCTGGACTGGCCTCTAAAGCCTTCTTCGTTTCGGTTTTAATCTCCTCAATCGGCTCAAAACGATTTTTTGAGTTTAGAGAATAGCCAGAAGTCCGATGGAGTGGATAGGGCGATTGTGGAATGATATGAGTTGAATTTTTGATGAAAAAGTTGCAAAGAACCAATGCTGTGTGAGAAGGCGCATTATCGTGATGAAAAAACCAAGGGTTATCGGCCCATAATTCCGGCCTCTTGAGACGAATAGCTTGACGTAAACGACGCATAACACTCAAATAATATTCCTAGTTGACAGTTTGGCCCGGCGGAACATCACCTTGATTTTCGACTTGCTTTGTCGTGGTTTCTTCTAGATGTTGAAGGACGACCAGGACGTTCATCGTCCTCCATACGTTCTCTGCCTTCTTTAAACGATTTATACCAATCAAAAACACTTGCTCTGGATAGAGTATCATCACCAAATGACTTTTTTATCATTTCGAACGTTTGGGAATCCGAAAAAAACCATTTTTAAAACAAAATTTAATGCAACTTCTTTGCGGAATTTTTTCACTGATGTTAAAAATCGAAAAATGCATTTTTGTTGTTGAACGAATGCAAGCGAATCTTATTAACTACTGACGCTATGGTCCTAAAATTTGACACAAATGGCAGTTAAGGTCCTACCAACCTAACGAAAAAAAAATAATCCGCTTTGGAAATGCCCAGATTTAAATTTAAAAGTCTTACAATTTTTTGATTACAGCAGTATATAATGTAATACTTGCGCACTTTTTTTGCATTATTTTTAAAAAAAATCGCGAAAAATTGCTGTCCCCCCTTATCTCGAAAAGTACTGATCAACAAATTTTGAAAAAATTTTGGAATATTCTCCACAGGGTGTAGATTGAACGAAAATTCTCACGAGTGCATTACCTTTAGAAATTTATCTGGTATATAAAAAAAAACAAAAATTTCAAGGGCAGTTTTCAGTAAAGATTGCAAACAAACTTTGTTAAAAACTCATTTGGAGTGTGTTTTGTGAAGTCACTGATCATTCTATACCTCCGTAACAACATTTTTTTATTTTAAAAGTAATCAACGTACGGAACATTAATTGCGCAAGTTCATCTTGCACTTGACCGGTTATTAATATTAACATATTCTCTAAAACCCTATCTATCTTAGAGGAGAAGAGTAAAATAAAGACAAATATTTCTATAAAACTTTTTCTTACCTTGTATGGCCGTAAAAATACATCACAACACTACTAGCCAATACTAAAAGCGTTGACAGCATATATAAAGCAAAAGTAACTTCTGCATTAAGTAAAAATGGCGTTGGACTCTCGAAGTTGTTGTAAAACCGTGAATTGTGTTGAAGCAATGGTAAGGATTTCCAAAGTTTGGCTACATGTATCTGAAAAAATAGTATTAAAAGTTTATTCAGATAAATAAACCTGCCGATCAATATTTGACTCTATAAATTTTCAACTGAGTACTAAAATCAACATGGGATACATTTTGAGATAAAAAGGTCTTAGTTAGTTAATTGTGAAAATAATAACAGCGAGTATAGTACTTTTCACGATCTAAGAAAGTGACTTAGCTACCTATACCCATTCAAAATTCAACAAGATTCGAAAGTGATTAATTTATGGCTGTTCCATGACAAGGCATCGTGCAGGGCCGCACTATACCTGATTGTATTATTGTTGAGTTTAAAATTTTATTGTGATAAGCCAGTTGAATTTTAATGTTCTATGTACTGAATAATACACAATATAATAATTACACAAATATATTAAAACAGTGTACGGTATCCTCGCGTACATTTGTTACAATTGTAGTTATTAATTAATATTTAGTTCAATTTCGCTATTGCTACTGTCTTGCAAATCAATAATAAGTTTCTTTACAGGTTCTAAAGTATTTATATTTATGTACATAGATCTATATGAGTTTTCAATTTGTTTGACGTGTTGAATACAGTTTCTCCAGTTTTCAACAGTTACATTTTTTACTTGTGTCTTTATTAACTCAATCACACTACTGTTTAAAGTGGGTGTAGTATTGTGAGCACGTACCAGGTGTACAAGTATGAAATGCGGATTTCAGACAACAGATGGTGCACCAATGCAGTTTGTGCTATAAAGATTTGACACTGCGCCATCTTGTTGTGTCATCAACAAGTGTCAGACGCGCACGAGTGATAAATTGGAAAAGTGTGTGCATAGTGTTGTGTTCAATATGTCGAAATTTATACCGAACAAAGAGCATTCGTGGACAGCATTAATTTTTTGTTTTCATTTGAAGAAAACTGCTGTTGAATCATACTGATTACTTCGAGAAACTTATGGTATATATATATATATATATATATATATATATATATATATATATATATATATATATATATATATATATATGGAGAATAAGAATCATACGAAGATGTGGAATTGCAAGCATTGTTGGACGAAGATGATTCGCAAACACAGAAACAACGCGCCGAGCAATTGGGCATTAGTCAACAATCTATTTCCAATCGGCTACGAGAGATGGGAAAGATTCAGAAGACCGGTAGATGGGTACCACATGAATTGAACGACAGGCAAATGGAAAAGCGCAAAAACACGTGTGACATTTTGCTCGCTCGGTACAAAAGGAAGTCGTTTTTGCATCGTATAGTTATAGGAGATAAAAAGTGGATTTATTTTAAGAATCCCAAGAGCAAAAAAAACATGGGTAGACCCAGGCGCACTTTCCACATCGACTGCAAGACCGAATCGCTTTGGCACAAAGACGATGCTCTGTGTTTGGTGGGACCAGAGGGGCGTGGTTTATTATGAACTGTTAAAACCTGAGGAAATGGTTAATACTAAACGTTACCAATAACAATTGACCGATTTGAACAGTTCGCTGCTTGAAAAAAGACCAGAATACCGAAAGACGCAACACAAAGTCATTTTTCTTCATGACAATCTATCCATCACATACTGTAAAGCCAGTTCGCGACACGTTATAAGGACTCGGCTGGGAAGTTCTACCCCATGCGGCTTACTCACCGGACTTGGCTCCTTCCGATTACCATTTGTTTGCATCGATGGGTCACGTACTTGCTGAGCAGCGCTTTGGTTCGTACGAAGATGTGAAAAAATGGCTCGATGAATGGTTCACAGCAAAAGGGGAAGATTTTTACTGGCATAGTATTTACAAATTGTCCGAAAGATGGAAAATGTATAACAAGCGATGGAGCATAGTTTGAATAAAGCACTTTTTATCATTCTTCCGAATTTAACATGTTTTTTTAGAAAAAAAATCCACATTTCATACCTGGTATATTAAACTTTATTTTATGCCATATCAACTCGGTTGCATTTAAGATACAACAATATGGTGGAAGCCGAATTATTTGGTGTCCTGCTTCCTTTGCAATTTTATCACAAACATATTCCTTTGAAAAATTGTAACTTTTTAAAACTTCTAATAATTGTTTAACTGTATAAGTTTCAAAATATATGTTACGTTCGCACAAAAAGGCTTGTATTTCCCTTTTTCTACTGGTAGAACTTGGTACTTTATTCATTTGGCGACTATGATAGGGTGCATTATCCATCATAATACAGCTATTCGGTGGTCTATTTGGCTTTAATTTGTTTTGAAGCCAATCTTCAAAAACTTCAGCGGTTGTATTACAATGATAATCCAAATATTCTTGGCTGCTAAAAATAGACATTCTGGTATCCAGCCTTCTTCTGACCCCGCATGTAAAATAGGTATTCTTTTACCTTTATCTGATGGAGCTTTGGTGTGGCATCTTTTGAATTTATCAATCCATCTTTTACTGGGTGTGTCGTGGGTGTCATACCAAGTCTCATCTAGGTAGGTTATCGTTCGATTTCCGATCTAGCTGTATTTATTTTTTAAAGATATTCCATTCTGAGTTGTTGTAAGCACCGTGATTCCATTATAAAACTTGCCTTTTGTCTATTTTTTTTTTAACAAAAACCCCAAACGACGTAGAATGCGCCATAAAGTTGTAGTAGAAGATTTTATGTCACAACTATCCTCGGACGGTGGTCTCCGTGAAAATGACAATTACGCAGGAACTTTTTGGTCTGCATACATTTCATAAATTTTGCGGCAGATTAAGTCTTCTTGGCAGAAATCAATACCTTTCGACACACCTTTGTCTTTTCGTGTTTTTTTAGGCGCTATTGAATTATTTACAATTTTCCAAACTGAACTTTCAGGGATGCTTGTTAAAGCTAATGTCTCCATCAATGAAAAGTACTTTTCGTGGCCTCGCTCGACTAACTTTAAAAAAATACTTTTAACTATCACTTTTGCCTCAATGGGCAAACATTTGCGGCTTCTAATAGAATGGGCTTCGGACATTTTAAGAGACTATTGAACTTTATAATACACACCATTTCAGTATGATACTGCAGATAAAATGAAAAATATTCTTTATATTTATAAATACGAAGTAGCCAATAAAATGTTAGATTGAAAGGGAGGTATTTATATATATATATATATATATATATATATATATATATATATATATATATATATATATGTTTTGAGGAATGTTCTCACGGGTGTGAAATGTAGTAATGGTTTTTCGGGTATCCCGTGTTAGCTTGAAGTCCCTTGATGGACGGTTTCGCTGACGTTTCGATGGAATCTCATCCATCTTTTTCAAAGCGTTGATCACTGGTCGGTGTCTTGGCGTTGAATGTCGAGACTGGCCCTGAGTGCGCCGGTTTTATGTACTCGGGGGTGTTTCTATTGGTCGGACGGATCCGGCCAATAGAGGCTCGGCTTTGGCTGCGCGTTGTCGGTCCTGTGGTTCTTTGTAATGTTTGTGTTGGTGAAGTAACATATGGTTGAATTATTGTTTCTCTTGGTTGGACTTGGTACTGGGATAGAATATGTTTCCAAGAGTTCGGTAAACGTTGGCTATCATCCCGATTATTTAAGTTGTTGGGCCTCTTTTCTATTTCTATGGCTTCTTTGATTACCCTAGTGGATAGGTTATTACTTTTTTGTAGGGTTCTGGTTTTGTCAAAATCGATTTTGTGGCCGGTATTGTGTGCATGTTGTGCTAGAGAGGAGGTGGTGGATTTTTGTTTTACGGCGTTTTTGTGCTCGTCTCTTCTGGCACTAATTTTCCTGTTTGTTTGGCCTATGTATGAAAGACCGCAGTCCTGACACGGAATTTCATATACGCCTTGGTCTTCTAAGGCTATAATGTCTTTTGGTGTAGGTAGAATATCTTTAATTTTTTGGTTGGTTGTGTAAATGGTCTCAATTTGGTGTTTTCCTAGAAGTCTTCCTATTTTGTCTGTGATGCCTTTTACATATGGGAGAAATGCTTTTGTAGTATATGTCTTTCTTTCCTGTTTGTGTTGTTTATTTAGGGCCCGCTGGATCGTGTTTTGACTATATCCATTTGAAAGTAAAACGTTTCGAAGGAGCTTGGTTTCTTGTTGCGAATGTTCCTTGTCTGTTAGGGTTTCTGATCGGTGAGCTAAGGATTTGGCAACGGAGAAGAGTTGGGCTGGGTGATGATGTGAGCTGGCATTTAAGTATCTGTTTGTATGTGTCGGTTTTCTATATACTGAGTGAGACAAAGAACCATCTAATTTTCTTTGAAGCAAGACATCTAGGAATGGTAGTTGTTCTGCTGCCTCCTTTTCCATTGTAAATTTAATGTTTGGATGTATGTTGTTAAGGTGTTCCAGGAACTTGTTTAAGTTGTCTTCACCGTGTTGCCATACCACAAAAGTGTCATCTACGTATCGAAGCCATGTTTTCGGTTACGGGATACGACATCAAAACTGATGTCGTATCCCTTTTCACGCAAGTACCAGTTACCGAAGCACTGTCCATCATAGAGACAAAATACAACCTGCCCGAATACGTCATTAGTCTATCAAAACACTGCCTCGCTAATACATACTTCGTCTATTCAGGCCAAAAATATAAACAAATAGAAGGTGCACCCCATGGGCTCTCCATTGTCACCAGCACTAGCTAATCTATACATGGAGCATTTCGAAACACTAGCTCTAGAAACTGCTTCACATAAACCGAAAACATGGCTTCGATACGTAGATGACACTTTTGTGGTATGGCAACACGGTGAAGACAACTTTAAACAAGTTCCTGGAACACCTTAACAACATACATCCAAACATTAAATTTACAATGGAAAAGGAGGCAGCAGAACAACTACCATTCCTAGATGTCTTGCTTCAAAGAAAATTAGATGGTTCTTTGTCTCACTCAGTATATAGAAAACCGACACATATAAACAGATACTTAAATGCCAGCTCACATCATCACCCAGCCCAACTCTTCTCCGTTGCCAAATCCTTAGCTCACCGATCAGAAACCCTAACAGACAAGGAACATTTGCAACAAGAAACCAAGCTCCTTCGAAACGTTTTACTTTCAAATGGATATAGTCAAAACACGATCCAGCGGGCCCTAAATAAACAACACAAACAGGAAAGAAAGACATATACTACAAAAACATTTCTCCCATATGTAAAAGGCATCACAGACAAAATAGGAAGACTTCTAGGAAAACACCAAATTGAGACCATTTACACAACCAACCAAAAAATTAAAGATATTCTACCTACACCAAAAGACATTATAGCCTTAGAAGACCAAGGCGTATATGAAATTCCGTGTCAGGACTGCGGTCTTTCATACATAGGCCAAACAAACAGGAAAATTAGTGCCAGAAGAGACGAGCACAAAAACGCCGTAAAACAAAAATCCACCACCTCCTCTCTAGCACAACATGCACACAATACCGGCCACAAAATCGATTTTGACAAAACCAGAACCCTACAAAAAAGTAATAACCTATCCACTAGGGTAATCAAAGAAGCCATAGAAATAGAAAAGAGGCCCAACAACTTAAATAATCGGGATGATAGCCAACGTTTTACCGAACTCTTGGAAACATATTCTATCCCAGTACCAAGTCCAACCAAGAGAAACAATAATTCAACCATATGTTACTTCACCAACACAAACATTACAAAGAACCACAGGACCGACAACGCGCAGCCAAAGCCGAGCCTCTATTGGCCGGATCCGTCCGACCAATAGAAACACCCCCGAGTACATAAAACCGGCGCACTCAGGGCCAGTCTCGACATTCAACGCCAAGACACCGACCAGTGATCAACGCTTTGAAAAAGATGGATGAGATTCCATCGAAACGTCAGCGAAACCGTCCATCAAGAGACTTCAAGCTAACACGGGATACCCGAAAAACCATTACTACATATATATATATATATATATATATATATATATATATATATATATATATATATATATATATATATATATATATATATATATATATCAATTACGACCCTGTTACGGTCGCTTAATGTTTTTATTGCATGAATTAGCAAAATCACTTTCTTAGATCTTGAAAAATACTACACCTTGTACTACTACTACCATTAATTCATTTATTGTTGAGTAAGAGATTCTTGATATAGAAAATAAAGGGAAATTTGTATTAATAAATTTTTCCATTTTTTCTTTTTTTTTGAAATATAGGATTTTGCCGCAACATATATTTTACTTTTTTATTTTTAGTCATATTTTTTTGTCGCATATATCCACTTCAAGAGTACAAAATTCTTTACTTTATTTGTCGTTTTCTACCGCATTGGACAAACTTTTGCGAGTTATTGAACAAGGTTTATGGCGCAAGTGGGGTTATATCATTCCTATGCTGTCGTTATATGCTCTTGAAAAAAAGGTTTATGAGTAACATATATTTAAGTCACATAAAAATATATTAAAATTTGAATTTTGTGCTCTTAGCCTGTCTTTGTTACATTAAAATTAGACTAGACAAAACCAGTTGTAGGTAGGATGTCAAAACGAGTGCTATAAGTATGAAGTAATAATTCTTAGGTCTGCTTCGTATACGAGGCTGGTTTGAAAAGTCCGTGCAAAGTCCGAGGGATGGCACCACCGGCGCGTATCGAGGTCATGTTTAGTTAGTAGCATCTCTTGAATGAACGCACACCAAGTTTCAGCCATATTGGTCTATTTCTTTGTGTTTGGCATTCGTGTGAATCAAGGAAGTCGAGTGATTTTCAAGAAATGGACTAAAAAGAATTTCGTGAGTTGATTAAACAATACTTTATGAAAGGCAAAACGCCTCAGGAGACTAAAGAGAAGCTTGATAAACATTATGGTGACTCTGCACCTTCGATTAGAATAGTTTATAAGTGGTTTAAAAATTTTCGGACTGGCCATATGGGCACAAGTGACGCTGAACGTTCTGGACGGCCTGTGGAGGTTACGACTCCAGAAATTATTAATCAAATCCATGATATGGTGATGGATGACAGAAGAGTTAAGGTGCGTGAGATTGCTAGTGCTGTGGGCGTCTCGACTAAACGGGTACATAATATTTTGCATAAACATTTGGACATGAGAAAGCTATCCGCAAGATGGGTGCCGTGATTGCTCACGCTTGACCAAAAACGGAATCGTGTGTGAAGTGTAGCAAGGATGGTTTGCAGCTGTTCCAGAAGAATCCGGAGGACTTTAAGCGTCGTTTCGTCACTGTGGATGAAACATGGATACATTACTATACTCCTGAGACCAAACAACAATTTAAACAATGGGTTACCAAGGGGGAATCTGCACCAAAAAAGGCGAAGACCGTTCCTTCGGCCGGAAAGGTTATGGCGACTGTCTTTTGGGATTCGCAAGGGATAATCCTCATCGACTATCTGGAAAAGGGTAAAACTATTACAGGTGAATATTATTCATCGTTATTGGACCGTTTGAAAACCGAGCTGCAAGAAAAACGCCCGCGATTGGCCCACAAGAAAGTCCTTTTCCATCACGACAACGCACCAGCACACACCTCAGCAGTTGTGGTCGCAAAATTAATGGAAATAGGATTCCAACTCGTTTCACATTCCCCCTATTTCTCCAGACTTGGCTCCCTCGGACTACTATTTGTTCCCCAATTTGAAGAAATGGCTGGCGGGACAAAGATTTTATTCAAATGAGGAGGTGATTGCAGACACTAATGGATATTTTGCAGACTTGGACAAATCCTATTATTCGGAAGGGATCAACAAACTAGAACATCGTTGGACGAAGTGTATAAGCCTAAAAGGAGACTATGTCGAAAAATAAAAAAGGTTTACCCCAAACACATAAGTAGTTTTTATTTTTGCACGGACTATTCAAACCAGTCTCGTAAGTTTTACTTTTTGCAGTTGTATATTGTATATACAAGTAGTATTGTATTTGTAGAGGTAAAGGGAGCTCACTGAAATGTATAGTAGTTTAACTAGCTAAATAGAATAACAATTATTCTTTTCATAGTTTTTATTTTATATATTTTGGTCTTTTTTCTTAAGCTATTATACTCTATCTGTTTGCCAGGCGAGGTAATAAATCATGTAAAATTATGCAAATTAACAGTACGAGTCTCGGTACCGCACAGTACATGTTACGCGAAAAAGTTACAACAAGATTATTTGTACGGATAGTATTAGCTTGGACTAACATTTATGGAAAATTACAATAGATGACATGGTATAACAACTAAAGACGAATCGAAAAGATTCACATTTTTAAGTCACCAAACATCTTCTTCGTATTTGCTGAACCATCCCAAGACGCGTTTCGCCGTATCACGGCTCCTCAGTTGGGCTTACAATAGAATTATGACATTTTTGTCTTGAAAATCTCGAGAATGACCGAGCACTGGCGTATCGACTGATTTCTTTTGTATTAATTATAGCTATAATGAAGGTTGGTTATATTAAAAAAATATATTACAAAATTTTACAGATATTACAATAATATTACAAGAGTGAAACTACTACTTAGTATATATCACCACTACACCAAACACTTTATTTTTGCACTCGACGCGCGTTTCGCTAACCATGTTAGCTTCATCAGGAGTGATGATTGACTAAAGCTAAACTACAAATCTACCCTATTTATACTTAGCCTAACCCTTGAATTATTCAAGCGGAACTAATGACATAGGCAAGGCCCTCAGTTCCGGTCAAGTACCCAGTAGAGGGGACTATAAGGAATAGGCCCTCTGTCTTTATTTAAACTACTTTTACATTTTATGATTTCCATACTTTCGTATGCGTTCAACAATCTCCTATCAGATACATTTTTTTTATTAATCTTAGATTATCTAATGTTACAGTATGATCAGCTTCAAGGGCATGTTCGGCAATGCTAGATTTTTCTGTTCTATTGTATCTTAAGTGTACTAAATGTTCTTTAAATCGTGTTTTAATTGACCTTTTAGTTTGCCCAACATACTTTTTGTCACAATCATTACAACTAATTTCATAAATTCCACTTTTCTCACAATTAGGAATCTTATCTTTGGGATTTCCTAAGATATTCCTCAGATTGTCTGATGACTTATAGACTAAGGTGAGGCCTACCTTATTAAATACTTTATTGAGTCCCTTGCTATATTTCGGATTATATGGTATGGAGACATATTTGGTGTTATTTTCTTCGCGTGTAAAAAAGGTGGAATTCTGAATATTAAACCTAAATTTATGTCTATTTATTAGCTTATTTACTAAGTCATCGTCGTAACCTTTAACTCTAGTTATATTTCTAATACGATTCCTTTCTTTATTGAAGTTTACTCTGTTCAGAGGGAAAGTGACCAAACGATGAACTAAAAAATGTAAGGAGGCTAATTTATATTGCATACCCTTGGGAAATATTCGAATTCTTGACTGGCTTTGATTTCAAACTTACTCATGAATAAATTGGCTATGAAGGGTGACAAGCAATTACCCATAGCTGTTCCTTCTTTCTGAACATAAAATTGATTTTATGTAATAAATTGGCTATGAAGGGTGACAAGCAATTACCCATAGCTGTTCCTTCTTTCTGAACATAAAATTGATTTTATGTTCAGAAAGAAGGAACAGCTATGGGCAATTGCTTGTCACCCTTCATAGCCAATTTATTCATGAGTAAGTTTGAAATCGAAGCCAGTCAAGAATTCGAATATTTCCCAAGGGTATGGTATAGGTATGTGGATGATATTTTCGCGATTTTTGATACAAAGAGAGCAAATATTAATGATTTTGTTTCTAAATTAAATAGCCGGTATGATTCCATTAAATTCACTTACGAAGTTGAGAACAAAGGACAATTGCCTTTTCTAGATATTTTAATTATTAAAAATAATAATAGATTAGAATTTGATATCTATAGGAAGGATACAGTAACAGATAGATATATTCCTAATGATCCATTTCATTGCAAACAACATAAATTAGCCTCATTACATTTTTTAGTTCATCGTTTGGTCACTTTCCCTCTGAACAGAGTAAACTTCAATAAAGAAAGGAATCGTATTAGAAATATAATTAGAGTTAATGGTTACGACGATGACTTAGTAAATAAGCTAATAAATATACATAAATTTAGGTTTAATATTCAGAATTCCACCTTTTTTACACGCGAAGAAAATAACACCAAATATGTCTCCATACCATATAATCCGAAATATAGCAAGGGACTCAATAAGGTAGGCCTCACCTTAGTCTATAAGTCATCAGACACTCTGAGGAATATCTTAGGAAATTCCAAAGATAAGATTCCTAATTGTGAGAAAAGTGGAATTTATGAAATTAGTTGTAATGATTGCGACAAAAAGTATGTTGGGCAAACTAAAAGGTCAATTAAAACACGATTTAAAGAACATTTAGCACACTTAAGATACAATAGAACAGAAAAATCTAGCATTGCCAAACATGCCCTTGAAGCTGATCATACTGTAACATTAGATAATCTAAGATTAATAAAAAATGTATCTGATAGGAGATTGTTGAACGCATACGAAAGTATGGAAATCATAAAATGTAAAAGTAGTTTAAATAAAGACAGGGGGCCTATTCCTTATAGTCCCCTCTACTGGGTACTTGACCGGAACTGAGGGCCTTGCCTATGTCATTAGTTCCGCTTGAGTAATTCAAGGGTTAGGCTAAGTATAAATAGGGTAGATTTGTAGTTTAGCTTTAGTCAATCATCGCTCCTGATGAAGCTAACATGGTTAGCGAAACGCGCGTCGAGTGCAAAAATAAAGTGTTTGGTGTAGTGGTGATATATACTGAGTAGTATCATTGTGCCAAAGATTCCACATTCCCAACTAAGAGTGAAACTAGTATTAAACAAAATTGAGGAATTATAAAAAGATGACGGAATGGCGCTCATCAATGCCAGATGATACCTACCTGCATAATATATGCATACAAAACAATATGATAGTTCAGATCAAATCAAATCAAAACATATAAATTTACAAATAAATAGGAAATTAATTATATATAAACAAGTTTTAAAATATAAACGCACCTAGGTGCATGCTCCTGTATCTACCTTTACAAAACACTATTTAAAGCCTAAAATCTAAACGAAAACAAATACAAATGTCACACAGGGAAGACCCAATAATTGTATGTTGACTGGTTTTTTATTTTTATTAATATTTATTTATTTATCCACGGGACATTCCCATTTAACACTGAGGGTAACCATTAAATGCGTATCATTTATAAAATAACACCTTAAACTATAACTTAAATTTAATGACAAAATAAAACTATTATATCTAGCCCTAGTGCTATGTTTAATCTTAAACGTCTTGTATATCCGACATGTCAGACATATCTGAACTAAAATCTAACATAGCATCATCTGTACCTAATGGTATAACTAGTGGTCCTACAATTTGGTCCATTGATGAATCTAGTGTCCACATTTTATCTTCTTCTTTAATTACGTGCTCAACACATTTTTGCCAGTTTTCTGGAGTGACATTACATATTGCTTTAGCAAATAAATTTTTAAGGTCTGTTAATTTGTAGGTCACATTGTTTCTAGCCACTTCGCTTTTTACTTGAGCCCAAATAAGCTCTATACCATAGGATTAAACTCACAGTGGTATGATGGCAAGCGAAGAACAGTTATGTCCCGAGTTTTGGCAATTTCGTCGATAACGTACTCATTGTACTTATCTTTGCTTATTAAAACTTTATGTTTGGCAAATTGTATTAACTCGCGTTTAACATTGTTATCATAGAATAATATATTTCGCTGTGTTAACCAAGACTGTATATCACTTTTAAGCCATCCCATCGTCGGAACACGTTCAACTTTTGTATTATCCATGACAATTATTGAGCTTCGGGAATCAAATCTATCATCTGCGTAAACCATTCTTCAAACACATCATAATTCATATCCCCGTGGTAATCTCCTGTTTTTTTTTTCGATTCGAATGTACGCAGACCGCCATTAACGAAACCGTGGATACTCCCTATATGTGTTATAATTAATCGGCGTCCTTTTCCAGATGGTGGACGGAGACCGGTTGACCAACCTTCCATAAAAGCTTATCTTGAACTCAAAATGTTTCGTCTAAATAACAAATAGGTTTGAGAACGCTACCTGTCTCAGATAATCTCTTCTCCAGCGTACGATTTCTCCCCTTTCAACTAACAAGGATTTTCTTTGAAATTCTTCCCAACGAAAATTGATTTTTTTTAAAACGTCCCACAACTTGGTCCTGTCCATCGTTGGTATCTGCGGGTTACTTTTAACAGCCTCTAGAATTAAGTCCAGAGTTGGGATTTTTTTTTCAATGAAAAACCCATGAATGATTCTTCGTAGGGAATTTTTTTACATCTTCTGTCAGCTCGAGTTTTATTTTACCTGGTTTTAGCTTTGGCGCAGTAACTCCTCCTGCCCTTTCTTCCTTTAAAATTCGATATATAGTTGTTTTTCCAACTCTGGTCATTAGGAAACACTTTTGAACACTATCGTCAACACGATTAATTAAGGTTTTCATCACTTTTTTGATGTAATTCAACACATTCCTAATTATGATCTTTTCATTTAAGCTTAAAAAAACCGTTATTTTTAAACGTTTTGGGGAAGACATCTTTATTGTTCTGAACTGATGCACTACGTGTTAAGTGAGAAAATAAACTGAGAGTATACCCTGGATACGGTGTATAATCCAAATTAACCTCATCAGGTAGTTATTCTCCACTGAGTCACTTTTATTACTAATTTGCATAATTTTACATGATTTATTACTTCACCTTGCAAATGGATAGAGTATAGCATCTATATATGGGCAAAAACGTTTAACACTATCCTTTTAAGGCATGTGCACAAAAATTAATATGTAACTACTGTTGATATTTAATATCAGTTCAATTGTATTTCTTCAAAAATTTGCATTTTTTTTTACTCACCTTGTATAAAATACTCATTCCAGCAAAAGAAATGAGTGTATGAAGGCCATTTATAAGCAGTTGAAATGAAAAAGTCAGCCCAAGACATTTGTTAGTGGACCAAAATAATGCTGGATAACGTATTGAATAAATCACTAGTGCCAACATCAAGTTAAGATATTCTAGAGATACTGGTAGGCCCCAAGGTCCATCTGAAACAAGGAGTAACTTAACATAATAAATTTCACCCTATAATATACATACATCACACATTTAAGCTGTTGTCCTCGATCACAAAAACAGTTTGTAATTTTAGGTAAAAAAGTAATATACGAGGCTGGTTTGAAAAGTCCGTGCAAAAATAAAAACTACTTATGTGTTTAGGGTAAACCTTTTTTATTTTTCGACATAGTCTCCTTTTAGGCTTATACACTTCGTCCAACGATGTTCTAGTTTGTTGATCCCTTCCGAATAATAGGATTTGTCCAAGTCTGCAAAATATCCATTAGTGTCTGCAGTCACCTCCTCGTTTGAATAAAATCTTTGTCCCGCCAGCCATTTCTTCAAATTGGGGAACAAATAGTAGTCCGAGGGAGCCAAGTCTGGAGAATAGGGGGGATGTGAAACGAGTTGGAATCCTATTTCCATTAATTTTGCGACCACAACTGCTGAGGTGTGTGCTGGTGCGTTGTCGTGATGGAAAAGGACTTTCTTGTGGGCCAATCGCGGGCGTTTTTCTTGCAGCTCGGTTTTCAAACGGTCCAATAACGATGAATAATATTCACCTGTAATAGTTTTACCCTTTTCCAGATAGTCGATGAGAATTATCCCTTGCGAATCCCAAAAGACAGTCGCCATAACCTTTCCGGCCGAAGGAACGGTCTTCGCCTTTTTTGGTGCAGATTCCCCCTTGATAACCCATTGTTTAGATTGTTGTTTGGTCTCAGGAGTATAGTAATGTATCCATGTTTCATCCACAGTGACGAAACGACGCTTAAAGTCCTCCGGATTCTTCTGGAACAGCTGCAAACCATCCTTGCAACACTTCACACGATTCCGTTTTTCGTCAAGCGTGAGCAATCGCGGCACCCATCTTGCGGATAGCTTTCTCATGTCCAAATGTTTTATGCAAAACATTATGTACCCATTCAGTCGAGATGCCCACAGCACTAGCAATCTCACGCACCTTAACTCTTCTGTCATCCATCACCATATCATGGATTTGATCAATGATTTCTGGAGTCGTAACCTCCACAGGCCGTCCAGAACGTTCAGCGTCACTTGTGCCCATATGGCCAGTCCGAAAATTTTTGAAACCACTTATAAAACTGTTCTAATCGAAGTGCAGAGTCACCATAAATGTTTATCAAGCTTCTCTTTAGTCTCCTGAGGCGTTTTGCCTTTCATAAAGTAATGTTTAATCACCACACGAAATTCTTTTTCGTCCATTTCTTGAAAATCACTCGACTTCCTTGTTTCACATGAATGCTAAACACAAAGAAATAGACCAATATGGCTGAAACTTGGTGTGCGTTCATTCAAGAGATGCTACTAACTAAACATGACCTCGATACGCGCCGTGGTGCCATCTCTCGGACTTTGCACGGACTTTTCAAACCAGCCTCGTATCCTTAGAATATCAGACTTTTTTTAATAACATATTTCAAACATCTAGAGATTAGATATAGATATTAAAAACTTTTTCCACTTTCACGATTCCATTAGGCAAACATGTCGAATAGAGTTTTTCAGTCCAAAGTCTTTAGAAGAGAGACCTGAATGTCTAGTGCAGCGGTCGGCAATTTTTTAGCAGGCAAGGGCAACATAGTGGCAAAATGAAATAAAGGCGGGCCGCATTGTTCATAATTTTGTTAATAGGTTTTGTTCATGTCGATGATATTAAAAATGCAAAAAACAAATATTTACTTTTACATTTTATTCATCGTCATTTTATTTAAATTTTAATAATAAGTAGGAACAATGACAAAAAGAAAATGAGAAAAAAGCAGACAAATTAAATGAGAACTTCGAAATAACGATACATGTGAGTCAAATCAAAATTTAATGTGATTTTTGAGGCTGTATTTGACCGGCTATTTGTAGAATGTTTGCTTTCATGTCTGTCGTAGAAATTCGTAGAATGGCACTCAAATGATCATCTGTGAGACGAGAACGATATTTATTTTTTCTGTAATTCAGAATTGAAAAAGTTTGCTGGCAAAAATTGTAATTAATTGCTGAGCAAACCTTTTCAATTCGACAAAATTAGATGACAAACTGCCCTAAAATTTAACAAGACCATTTATTTCATAGAAGAAGTTTTTGAGAGGGTCATTAGATTGAAGATCAATCACATTCATTTATAAAATACTCGGTACGGTCCTCAATATCACATGAAAAAGGGTTTGCAAAAATCTTCAGTTTACCAGAAACCTTCTCGAAGTCACAAAATCTGTCATTGAACTGATTTTGTAGCTGCACTAAAATGCATTTCATTATATTATTTTTCCAGTGAAAATTTATTCCAACTTCCTCTACAGCTTTTTTACAATTCGTGAAATGGCCCAGCTTTTTTTTCTCTGCTCGCAAACACACACTGCATTTGTTGGATTCTATTCAGAGAAGAGCTGTTCGTCTGATTGGAGACCCGGAACTGACCGGCGCACAGTGGGGAAAAACGAAAAATCGTGTTTCAAAATTGTCTAGAGCCTTCAATTTTGGTTTGATTTGGACGATTTTTTTTTAAATTGAAACTTATTAAATTCCGAACAAAGTTGTCGGAGCCGATTTTGCAATTAAACTTTTGTTTCAAAATGGCCGACGTCTTCAAAATGGCGGTTTTCTGATTATATAGCGACTGAGACACAGAAAACGCTTACAGTTTCAAACCAAGTTGTGCTAAAATGCGTGTATGTATGTTTTTTTATGTCGCAGATAATATATCTAATATCACAGTTACAAGATTAATAATAATGAACCCAAAATGGCTGCCATGAACAATAAAAGTATTATAAATATGGATAAACGTTCCATTATTATTTTATATCCATAACATTTGCATATATAATGTCTTTAAGGTTGTTAATTATAAATATGTTTCAACAATTGACTTAAAATGACAAATCAAGTATGGCGGATGCCAAAATTGAATTCTAGCAATAACTGCATGAAAATTTAAATCCCGCAACTAAACTTGAATAACTTGAATGATCTGACTGCCACAGTCTCAATGCCACAGAGAAACTTTCTTGCTCGATTCAATTTTGGCATCCGCCACATTTGATTTGTCATTTTAAGTCAATTGTTGAAACATACTTATAATTAACAACCTTAAAGAAATTATTTATGCAAATGTTATGGATATAAAATAATAATGGTACGTTTTATTCATATTTATAATACTTTTATTGTTCATGGCAGCCATGTTGGGTTCATTATTATTAATTTTGTAACTGTGATATTAGATATATTATCTGCGACATAAAAAACATACATACACGCATTTTAGCACAATTTGGTTTGAAACTGTAAGCGTTTTCTGTGTCTCAGTCGCTATATAATCAGAAACCAACGTCCGCCATTTTGAAACAAAAGTTTAATTGAAAAATAGACTCCGACAACTTTGTGCGGAATTTAATAAGCTTCAATTTAAAAAAAAAAAATCGTCCAAATCGAACCAAAATTGAAGGCTCTAGACAATTTTGAAACGCGATTTTTCGTTTTTCCCCCCCACTCTGCGGCGGCCTTGATCAGCTGGAACATCGAAGAACGGTTGGCCACTTGAGCCTATTCTACAAGTATTTTCATGGAAAGTGTTCGAAGGATGTGGCCCGATTAATTCCTCCCAGAGCGGTGCATGTTAGAAGTACACGTCGCGCTAATATTTCACATCCGTATGAGGTTCAGCTTGTCACTCCTCGTACAAACGCTTTTCAAGCAGTCTTTTCTATGGAGAACATCATCCCTTTGGAATAATTTGCCCACCGAGTACAATTTACAGCGATTCAAGAACAACGTGAATCGCTTTCTCCTCTCTCCGCACACGTGTCGCTCCTGTAGTGCTATACCCATAAAAAAATAAAAGTTTTGTCTTTAATCCGTCATCAACGATAGCATAATTATAAATAAGTTTTCTTTAAAAACAGAGGCAAAAAAATGGCTGGTTCAAATAGAAGCTCTATTTAAGTTGACCAAAAGTTAAAGTTGACGCAGATTTAAAAGAGCACTTCACTATTAACTATAAATTTTAGTATACAACTTGTAAACAAAATTAGCGCTAAAAGATATAAATTAGGGCCTTTTGAAACAGCAAAGGGTTAAAACGGCGGCAAAAGCTAACGTCAAGAGGCGATAAAGCGACTAAAATGTCAGTCTAATTTGCGCATCTCATGCATCGGTTGAGTACTCTTACATTATACTAGTCAGTGCACCGAGAGTAAATAAGTTATTTATCTCTGATTTTCTCTTGAGTTTTGCTTTTCTTTGCTTTACCGTATTATAATTTCTTGAAGTAACGAAATACAATTTATCATACGTTATTTTTTCCAGTCAAGAATTTATGTTTTTATAAAATGTAAGGTTTTATTAAAAATACCTCGTTTTTATAACATACTTGCTAATAAAGATCTTCTAGCGGCCAGTAGCTACCCATGTAATGACATCTTTTAAAGATTTGTAATTTGAAAACACTTTCTACTGGCGTGTAGCTCCAGGAAAGCGTGGACTGCTCGTTAGCCTTTTAAATTTGATTCTTTTAGAAAATAGTCTGAATCTATAATTATCAAATTTTCTGGCACCAGCAGATTTTAAAGGTTTTAAGATTCCGTGTGGACAGACAGACAGAGAGACGTTGCCTTTTATATATAACAGATTTTTTTTTTGATAAATATTAAGAATTTTTTTTTAAAAAAAAAAACGTAAATCGGATAAGTAGTTCTCGAATGACAAGCACACTAACTGACTGAGAGACGGACAGAGAGACGTTGCGTTTTATATATATTATTTAGATTATTGTTATTATTATATAACCTGGCCAGAGAACATATGAATGAATTGAAGAAAAAAACATGTAAATCGGATAAATGGTTCTCGAGTGATAAACACACTAACGAACAGACACACAGATAGAGAGACGTTATATTTTATATATATATATATATATATATATATATATATTGTATTCTTTATTACATGGTATTGTTCCATAGTTAACGGTTTGGGTCGTGGGTTGCAAGAGAGTGCGCTAGCGGCAAACTTTTTCCGACTTGATTCACTATTATCGTCACTGTTTTACTTCTTATATTACCTAACGTAATAAAATATATCCTATAACATGGCAAGGGAACATATGTATGTTTTTTTAAAAAAGCCTGTAAATAGGATAAGTGATTCTCGAGTCAGAAACGCCCTAACGGACAGACAGACAGACAGACAGGCAGAGAGACGTTGCATTTTATATATATTATAGAAGATTATAGATCACCTGTCGAGAGAAGAAATGTATGAATTAAAAAAAAAAAAACACTTAAATCGGCTAAGTGGTTCTCGAGTGATAAGGGCACTAACCAGATAGTGAGACGTTGCATTTTATCTATATTATAGACAATTATAGACAACCTAGCCAAAGAACAAGTGTATTAATTAGAGAAGAAACATGTAAATCGGATAAGTGGCTCTCAAGTTATAGGCGCACTAACGGACAGACAGGCAGACAGAGATACGTTGCATTTTATACCATTGCAAACCTGAACCAACGAACAGACAGACAGAGAGACGTTGCATATAAATTTAAAAAAAAACACGTAAATCGGATAAGTGGTTCGCAAGTGATAAGCATACTAATGGACAAACAGACAGACACACAAAGAGACGTTGCATTTTATATATTGTAGAAGATTATAGATAACAAATGTATGAATTAAAAAAAAAAAACATGTAAATCGGATAAGTGGTTCTTCAAATCAAAGATCAAGCGCACTAATGCACAGACAGAGAGAGGTTGCATTTTATACATATTATATTCTTGTATCATGTATTGTTCCATATTTAATGATTTAGGCAGTGTAGTGTATTTTCCGACTTGGTTCACTATTATCGTCACTGCTTATTCCCTATGTTACCCAACGTAATAAAATATATCCTATAACCTGGCCCGAGAATATATGTACGTTTAAAAAAAAAGCACGTAAATTGGAGAAGTGGTTCTCGAGTGATAAGCGCACTAACGGACAGATAGACAGACAGACAGACAGAGAGACGTCGAATTTTATTTTATATATATTATAGTTTTATCATAATGTTTTTGTGCTAGAAGGCTATTAAGTAGATTTTCAGGTGTTTAGTGTTTTACCCTCTCACAAATATACTTTTTATACGGACATTTAACTCAATTCACCCAACAATATACATCAAATGATACCTTTAGCAATTTTTATTTATACTTTTGTCCATGAAATATCTCTTAAATTCATCACGTCTTCCTACAAACATTTATAAAACCCTTGAGAAATTTATAACCGTAGTTATAAGGCATTTCCTGTACACCTTTTCTAGAATTTAGGAGAAGAGAAAGTTACTGATTGACGACCATAAGGTGATTTTTTTTTTTTAACTTTTAGTAAAGCAAAACACTGTTGGAAGTGAGTAAAACGAGTAAAGATAAGTGTGTCAGGGATGTGAATCTATTTGCAACACAATAAACTGTCATGACTTGCTAAAAGAGATAGAAATAATTAAATAATTAGGTGTCAGACAGTAATAAGAGTAAAAATAAGAAGAAGCGGGATAATAATTAAAATAAAACTGGTCCAGCGCGTGTCGAAATTATGTATTGGGGGCCCATTTTGAGAATTGGTAAATTGAAATAACAAAATTTTGTTTACCGTTTTCATATGTGACGCTTGATGTATAACCTGAATTCTTAGTAATTTTTTCACACACCAAAAAGGATAGACAGAATATGTTATTCATAACATCATTTCCCGCCAAACCAATGATCTATAAGAAATTTCTAAGGGCGCAGAAAGGATAAGTAGAAAACACTGGATAGGTTTACAACCGATTTTATAGAACAAGAATTACCCTATCTCGTCCGTATAGCGCCGCTAAAAACCTAAAGGATCACACGGGCTCTGCTAGGAAAACCGGCTGTGGATACATATGGTGTGATCACTTATGTTTGTTAATTTTAATACAGGTTATTTGCGGGTATATATAATTTATTTGCAAAATATTAAGTTGTTTCTTTTTTACTTTCTTTTCTATTAGCTAAATCATTCATGAAATTAAGCTTTTATTAATATAGCGAAAGCTTGTGAACCACTGAATATTTTAAATTTTAGCTATCTGGTAACACTTTTATCTATAATATATATAAAATGCAACGTCTTTCTGTCTGTCTGTCCGTTAGTGCGCTTATCACTCTAGAACCACTTATTCGATTTACGTGTTTTTTTTTTAAGAACATACGTATATTCTTTATAATATATATAAAATGTAACGTCTCTTTGTCTGTCTGTTTGTTTGTCCGTTAGTGCGCTTATCACTGGAGAACACCTTTTCCGATTTACGTACTTTTTTTCTTAAACATGCATATGTTCTTTGACCGGCTTATAGGCTATATTTTATTACGTTAGGTAGCATAAGGAATAAGTAGTGATGATAATAGTGAATCAAGTCGGAAAAAAGTTTGCCGCTAGCTCGTTCTCCCTGCAATACGTTGCCTAAACTGTTAAATATGGAACATTATTATATAGCAAAGAATATAATATATGTAAAATGAAACGTCCCTCTGTAAGTCTGTAGTATAGGTAATGCGCTTCTGGGGCTGAAGCACCTGCACCATTTGATCAAAACTCTGTGTCCAGAAATGTTGTCAAATGGTGAGAGCGCAGTAAGTGTTGTGTATGCGAAGAAATGGTGAGACCGTGCTATGAAATGGTGAGAACGTTTCTCGGGGTGATTTGATACGGGTGGTGTAAAAAGAGGCCCTATAATAAGTTTTATTGGTAAAATGTAGTGAAAAAGGCTTAATAATAGCAAAAAGTAGTCCAAAAAGTCCTTATATTTAACATTAGGGTGTTTCTTGTTGAAAAAGGGGGTTAAAATGTGTGTTAGAGGGTATAGAGGTAGTACAAAACAGGCCTTATGTATTGTAAAAGGAGGAAATAGGTTTGAAATATGTAAGAAATGGTGAGAGTGCATGTGATTTTTAGTCTATATTATATATAAAATGCAACGTCTCTCTGTATGTCTGTCTGTCCGTTAGTGCGTTTATCACTGGAGAACCACTTATCCGATTTACATGCTCTTTTTTTTATTTATTTTATTTTATTTTTTTTTATTGGTCTAGCACACGTGCTGCAGGGAAGTCCCTAAAGCGCTCCAGGAGCGGCACGAGTGCGGAAAAAGCGATTCACGTTGTTCTTGAATCGCTGTAAATTGTACTCGGTGGGAAACACAGCGCTGGGCAAATTATTCCAAAGGGATGACGTTCTCCATATAAAAGATTGCTTGAAAAGCGTCGTACGCGGAGTAACAAGCTGAACCTCATACGGATGCGAAGCACCAGCGCGACGTGTATTTCTAACATGCACCGCTTTGGGAGGAATTAAGCGGGCTACATCTTTCGAACACTTTCCATGAAAATACTTGTAGAACAGACTCAAGTCGCCAACCGTTCTTCGATGTTCCAGCGAATCAAGGCCGCCTGTCCTGTATATATGTTAACACATATATATGTTCTCTGGCCAGGTTACAGGATATATTTTTATTTACGTTACGTAACATAAGGAATAAGCAGTAACGGTAATAGTGAATCAAATCGGAAAAAAGTTTGCCGCTAGTGAGTTCTCTTGCAATACACTGCCTAAACCATTAAATATGAAACAATATCATGTATCAAATAATATAATATATATAAAATGCAACGTCTCTCTGACTGTCTGTCTGTCCGTTAGTGAGCTTATCAATGGAGAACCACTTATCCAATTTACGTGTTTTTTCTTTTAAAATATACATACGTTCTCTACATAAGGAATAAGCAGTGACGATAATAGTGAATCAAGTCTGAAAAAAAGTTTGCCGCTAGCGCGTTTTTCTTGCAATACTCTGCCTAAACCATTAAATATGGAACAATGTTATGTAGCAAAGAATAAAATATAAATAAAACTAGCTGTCCCCGCAGCTCCGCTCGCGTGGACTTCATTCACTATTATCGTCATTCCTTATATTACCTAACGTAATAAAATATATCCTATAACCTGGCTAGAAAATATATGTATGACAGACAGGCAGACAGAGAGATGTTGCATTTTGTATATATTATATGCTTTGCTACATGATATTGTTTCATATTTAATGGTTTAGGCAGCGTATTGCAAGAGAATGCGCTAGCGGCTAACTTTTTTCCAGCTTGATTCACTATTATCGTCACTGCTTATTCCTTATGTTACAGAACGTAATAAAATATATCCTATAACCTGGCCAGAGAACATATGTATGTTTTAAAAGAAAAAGCACGCAAATCGGATAAGTGGTTCCCCCCAGTGATAAGCGCACTAACGGGCAGACAGACAGACACACAGACGTTGAGTTTTATAATTATTTTAGATTATAGAAATAAATGTAACGTCTCTCCGTCGCTTATTACTCACGAACTACTTATTCGAATTACATGTTTTTTTTTTTTTTAATTGATACATATATTTTCTGGCCATGTTATAGGATATATTTTATTACGTTAGGTAATATAAGGAATGAGCAGTGACGATAACAGTGAATGAAGTCCAGGCGAGCGGAGCCGCGGGCGCAGCTAGTTTAACTAAATAATCACTCATCGTTTCCTGTCACTCTTCCTTGACTTCACACGATTTACAAATCTTGGATGGGGTTTAGATGTAGACGAGTGGAGTCTTGGTAATTTCAGTTATTTGTTTTAACAGAAAATTATAGCAAGATTTTGTCCGTGACTAAAAAAAATAATACTATGTTTGTCTTATTACATGTTTTTTTTGTTCACAATTCAAATATCATTATTATTTTTAATGTTATGTACGGAACACTTATAAGATCACTTCGGTGTCGGTCCGTCTATCTGTCCGTCTGGCCGGCCTCCGAAACTATCTGACGTTGAAAGTATAAATTTGGTACTAATATAGGAATTGATGGCCTTATCAGAGCCGCGTAGTTTTAGAAGTTAAATTTTGACTTAAGGAGTTAATTTTGGGGGGTAAAATAGGAACTGAAAAAATTTTTTTTTACCAGGTCATCGAGTGGGGTGTCAAATAAAAGCTGGTTCAAAAATATATGTGATGTAATATTAGCGTACACTGTTCTTGGTATTATTTTTAAAAAATTGCGAAAAAGCGCTATCCCCCCTTACCTCTAAAAGTACTGATCAAAAAATTTTGAAAAAATTCTGGAATATTCTCCACAGGGTGTAGATTGAACGAAAATTATCACGAGTGCATTTACCTTTAATAATTTATCTGGTATTTAAAAAATACAAAAATTTCAAGGTCATCAATTTTCAGTAGAGATCGAAAAAAAACTCATTTGGAGTGTGTTTTGTGAAGTCATTGATCACATCCGTAACAATAATTTTTATTTTAAAAGCAATCAACGTCTCTGAGCCGTCTTTATGGAAGAATTATTCGGGATCTCATTGAAGAGGAATATAGAGCTAAAGAAGAAGAAGAGCAATCTGGATTTCGAGCTGGAAGAACCTGTACCGATAATGTCTTCACCCCTAAAACAAATAATAGAAAAAAGGTCAGCTACCAACCAAGAAACCCACCTTATGTTCATAGATCTTCAGAAAGCCTACGATACAGTCCCGGTGAAAAAATTGTGGAAAGTCTTACAGGAAACCAATGTTAACCAGACAATTATAAGAGCTCTTAAGAATTTATATACAGGAGCCTCATCACAAATAAAGGTTGGCAACAGAGTGTCAAAGAAATTCCTAGTGGATAAAGGTTTGCGTCAGGGATGCTGTATATCACCTACATTATTTAAAATATATGTAGCGAGGGCCTTATACCAATGGAAGAGGAAATGTAATGGGATGGGTATTGACATTGGCAGAACATGCCTATACACTCTTCAGTTTGCTGACGATCAAGTCATCATAGCAAATGAAAGGGACGATTTAGAGTATATGGCTCGAAAATTGCATACTGAATATAAGAACTGGGGACTAGAGATTAACACGCAGAAAACTAAATACCTCCCTATAGGAACGGAACCATCGAATATCCAGCTAGACAATCAAGAAGAAATAATCAGCTGCCTCTCATACACGTATCTGGGTGTAGAATTCGACACGTCAAGCAAAGATGATAGCGAGATTAACAAACGAATAACACAAGCTAGAAGAGCAATAGGATGCCTAAACGGTATACTATGGGGCGATAACATCGGAAAGAGACGCAAATATAACATATATGAAACTTTCATTAAAAGTAGTCTAACCTACGGCTCAGAGACGTGGAGAATATCAGACCAGAATCGCAGGAAACTTGAGGCAACTGAAATGGACGTATTTAGAAGAACATTAGGTATATCACGAAGAGATAGAGTTCGAAATGATGAAGTAAGACAGCGAATGGGGATAGATGGATCCATTATAACAGACATCGAACAGAAACAGCTGATATGGTACGGGCATGTACAACGGATGGAAGAAACCAGATTACCCAAAATCGCCATGCAATGGATACCACCGAATCACAAAAAACGAGGACGACCTAAAAAAACACGGAAGGAGAGCATTAATAAAGCTATGAGTGCTCGAGACCTGAGAGAAGATCAATGGATGGATCCGAAAGAATGGAAGTTAGGCATCGGACAACGACGAAAGACGTTTTAAACCGATATATTATTATTATCAACGTACGGAACACTAATTGCACAAGTCCAACTTGCACTTAACCGGTTATTGTTTAGATTAAAGCTTGGAAAGAATTTTGAAATATGTACGGTACGTATCACATAAACATCTTTTTTTATTGAAGTTCATAATAATCTAGAGGTTTTTTATTAATCTGTTCGTTCTCTAAGTTACCTAACATGAGAAATTTTTATGTATCTATCTAATCTCAGAAAAAAAAAAAAAACGGTTTCCAAGTTATGAAGGATTTCGTATGGGACAAGACTAACATTCCCTTACAAGCAATTTTTTTTATCTACTGGCAATATAACAATATATAGAAATAAGGAAACACGTATGGCAAAAATTCCATATATCCATATATAACTGAGTTAAAACGTATTCTTAGGTAATTTTCAATATAAAAAATAACCAGTCAAGTGCAAGTTGAACTTGCACAATTAGTGTTCCGTAGCTTGACTGCTTCTGAAATAAAAATTTTTGTTAAGGAGGTATAAAATGATCAGTGACGTCACAGAACACACCCCAAATGAGTTTTCAACAACAAAGTTTGTTACCGATCTTCACTGAAAACTGATGACCTTGAAATTTTTGTTTTTATTTATATACCAGATAAATTACTAAAGGTAATGCACTCGTGATAATTTTCATTTCATCTACACCCCGTGAAGAATATTCCAGAATTTTTTGAAAATTTTTGGATCAGTACTTTTCGAGATAGAGGGGGGACAGCATTTTTTGCGATTTTTTTAAAAATAATACAAAGAAAAATGTGCGCATGTAAGACATTATATATTTTTGAACTCGTTTTTTTACAAGCTTTCATTTGACACCCCACTCGATGACTTAGTAAAAAATTTTTTTTTCACTTCCGATTTCACCCCCCAAAACTAACCCTTTAAGTCAAAATTTAACTTTCAAAACTACACGGCTCTGATGAGGCCATCAATTTCTATATTAGAAAGTTGGATGTGATAGACGGACAGAGAGACACTAAAAATATATAAGAGATGTTCATTTTGCTGTCTGGAATTTAAATAAATGCTTCATCTGTGTTAGCTTCAGACTGAGTAATTATAGCCAATATAAAAGTCTTAAGAGTTATTTATAAACTGTAATTGTTTTTTCCTAAAGATGTTACCTCAATGCTTGGTCTCTCCGAACAGTTTGCATAACTATCGAATTTAGACAATCCCTAGCAACCTCTCAAAAGGCTTATTCTAAACTTGGCCAGCAATTTACTGTATAATTTAAGCAGAAATTTTTACGTATAGTATTCTAGAAATGTTTACGGAAATAAACACTTCCTTTTATGTTATTCCACAGCGTAAATAGGACATTGGAAGCCCATGTCAAAAAATAAAAATAAAAGCAACCAGCAGCCTAAGGCGCTTAGTTAAACCGTTCAGGATCAATTTCCGCTCGGATCGTCTCCGATCGAAAAACATTTATTTAAACACGCTCTGAAAATTTACTGGACAATTTTCTTTTTTTTTCCCTTTGTTTTGTTTGCAAAACGGATTTAAGAAAGATTTTTCTCTATTAGGATAATTGGTTTTCGTATGAGTTTTAAACTTCTTTTGTTTTTTCATACAAATTAAGTTTTTTTTTTAAAACAAAATATATCAATGGCACCAGTATAGTGGTTAAAAGGGAATGCTTGGCATTAGTATCAAATTTTAATATGATTATGTACAATTTTACAAAGAAAATTGCAAATAAAACCTTACATTTAGAAAAGCAAATAAAGTTGTTATATAATATATGCACTCCATCTGAAGAACTTACGCATTATGGGTTGCGATTAGCAAAATATTTAATTAAGTGAACGTTTTCAACTCATTAAATGAAATAACTCTTACTAAAGCCAGTGGCGGCTTCTCTATAGGAGCACATGAGCACGTGAATCCCCTGTCAACAAGGCAAAATGCAAATTATTTTGTATTATACCTTAGTCATATAAATGTCATTTAAAGAAGTGAACCATCCCTACAAATGGACAAGAACAATTTATCACAACCCTAATACTTTACGTACCGTTAAACCTCGAGTTGTCACTGAAGCTCCCTAAGCGCACAAACTACAAGAACTTGATGTAAAGCAAGGCGGTATACGGTGCTGTCTCGTTTTATACGTTTTTGCGTTCTGGCAAGCTGTGTCTCTCTCTAATACGAAGATGTAAATTCGTCATTTTTTTTCTTTCCAGGGTTTACATTTACTTGGTGATCTTGCGGATTTGGAATGGGATAGAACCGTCGTGTTGATTCGTTTATATTTCACATCTAATCCAAGCGGTTCCAGTCAGAGTAGTTAAATTAGGTTTTGGCGCTCAATATTTTGTAACAAAGGGTGTAATGTCCGTATTAAGTCGTGAATGCAATTACATACAGACATAAACTGATTATAATTGATGTAATGAACGAAAAAATGGATGCACAGCCGGGGTGCAATAAATTGTTGGACGTTGAAAGAAATTTTGAATATACAGTGAATTATTTAAAACAAAATTTGTCGAAGTTGCCTTTAGAAGACAAATTTAAAGTAAAAGCTGCGGGAAAACCGATTCCGAATCTTAGTATTACTCAAGTAAGTAAGGGCCAAAAACGCGAGTTTAAAAGAAGTTTTAAAAGTGGATTATATGAAAAACATGAAGGGCTATGCGGATACAGTGTTAAAAATAGCTTATTTTGTTTTCCTATTTGCATCTGAAAGTACTGAAGTGAGTTGGGTGAAAAGTGGGGTAGTCGATCTGGTACACTTATCACAAAAAAATTAAAAAGCATGAAAGTTCGCAGGTTCATATAAATTCACTGTTAGAACTAAGACTTTTGGGAAAAGTTTATATAAAACAACACCTGGATAGTGCCTACAGAAGAGGTATCAAAACACATAATGACAATGTATTGAAAAACCGATACGTTTTGTCGAAAATTACAAATTGTGTAAAGTTCTGTGGATGTTTCGAATTAGCTTTGCGGGGATACGATGAAAGGGATGGTTCGCAAAATCCAGGCATTTTCAAAGGTTCAATCAATTTAGTGCAGGTCTGATCGGGCTTTAAAAGAGCATTTTGAAAAATCTACGGTCTTCAAAGATACTTCAAAAATAATTCAGAACGAATTATTAGATTGCATGCTACAAGTTTGCCACGAATATATAAAGAATGAAATAGCAGACGCCCAATTCATCTCTGTTATAGCAGATTAGACCACAGATATTCCTTGTAAGTTTCAAATGGTAGTAGTTTTCAGATATATTTTAAAAGACGGTACGCTAACTAAACGATTTTGGGCTTTTTTAATCCATAAGATCATAATGCAATTAGTTTAGCAAATCGTATTAAAGGCGTTTTGCTCAAAGTTACAGATACACCAAATAAATTAATTTCACAAAGCTATGATGGAGCAAATGTTATGAGCGGGGCCGCCATGGTGGAGTAAACAGAATTATTTCGCACACATGCCGCTCTTTGAGCGCTTTAGGGACTTCCCTGCAGCACGTGTGCTAGACCCATAAAAAAAAATATTCAAGATGATTATAAGTACGGCTATTATGTTCACTGTTATGCTCATCAATTAAATTTAATTTTAGCTTATGCAACTAGCCAGAATGCAGAAATACGTATTTTCTTTTCTAATATAACAGATATTGTGAATTTTTTTTCAAATTCTCCTCAGCGGGTTGACATATTAAATGAAGTTTTACGCTGCCATATTCCCAGAACTTCTACAACACTTATCGAATGTATAGTGAAGGTAGAAAATACTTCGAAACAATCTACCAAAATTAATCAAGCCTCTGCAATCCGTGGAATGTTATACGACGCGCAATTTGTATTCTGATTAACATTTTTTCATAAAATTATGCCACACGTCGATATCCTACATAAAGGTTTGCAAAAATCGACTTCTGATCCTGCACAGGTAGCCACAGCAATTAATATATTTGAAAAATGTATAGCGACTGCAAGACAAAATGCTGAAAAAATTCCTATCTTAACTAAAGAGGTAGTTCGTTTTCAGAATAAAAGACGTAAGGAAGATCTTTATTTAACGAAAGCAGTTGCAGCAAAAGAAGTATGTGATTATATATTAATTCAAATTACGGAAAGGTTTTTATTTAATAGTCACCTAAATGGTTCGCTTCTGTTTATGTCTTTTAAGTTCTTGGAGTTTGAAAATAAATTCCCAACGCACTATTTAAATGATATAGTTCAGGCATATCCATTTTTGGACAATATTAGATTTTAAACTGAACTTTAGATTATAGAAATTTGCCAGGAGGGGTGCATTGTTTGCGATTTATAATCGAAAGTAATAGAAAATAATTTACAACATGTATTTTCCGCAACGTACACTTTACTGCAGCTAATTAGTACCATTCCGATGACAACTGCTGAAGCTGAAAGAAATTTCTCTCCACTTAAAAAGAATTAAGTCGTTTTTGAGAAGTACCATGAATAAAGAGAGATTTTCAGCATTGGGAATGTTGTTAATAGAAAAGAAAATGATAGAAGATATTAGTGATTTTAATCAAATAGTGATTGACGAATTTGCAAATTTAAAAAATCGCCGTATGGACTTTCGTTTAAACCTTGTGTTTAGAATGTTCAGCTTATAGTTAGATGTTTTAAACAAAACAATAAATTTCGCTATATTTCTAATATGGATGGCATTTTCTTTCGTCAAATGTTGTATATTATTTATGTTCGCGTTTATACATATGTATGTGTCAATACACCGCGCCCATTTGCCTGTTATAGTTTTTTTTTTTTTATGGGTTTAGCACACGTGCTACAGGGAAATCCCTAAAGCGCTACAGGAGCGACACGTGTGCGGAGAAAGCGATTCACGTTGTTCTTGAATCGCTGTAGATTGTACTCGATGGGAAACAAGTCCTGGGCAAACTATTCCAAAGGTATGATGTTCTCCATATAAAAGACTGCTTGAAAAGCGTTGTACGAGGAGTAACAAGCTGAACCTCATACGAATGTGAAGTATTAGCGCGACGTGTACTCCTAACATGCACCGCTCTGGGAGGAATTAAGCGGGCCACATCCTTCGAACACTTTCCATGAAAGTACTTGTAGAATAGGCTCAAGTCGCCAACCGTTCTTCGATGTTCCAGCGAATCAAGGCCGTCGGTCAGTTCCAGGTGTCCAATCAGACGAACAGCTCTTCTCTGGATAGAATCCAACAAATGCAGTGTATATTTGGGGAGCGGAGCTCCAAACATGGGAGCAGTATTCCACAGTTGGTCGAATTTGAGCTTTGTAAAGAATTAACAGTTGTTGTGGAGTGTAAAGCTTTCTGGTTCGAAACAATATTCCCAACTTTTGAGAAGCTCTCCTTGCTATGCCTGCAACATGTTCATGCCAGGACATATTTGCTCCCAAATTAGCGCCTAACAGATTGAGTGACGATGTTAGAGGGATGGAGTGCCCCGACATAACTATGTCGGGTTCTGCAACGTTAACTTTTTTAGAAAAAACTGCCGCCTGGGTTTTTGTAGCGTTAAATTCCACTTGGTTACTGTCTCCCCAAGATAGAATTTCTTCCAGGTCTTTGTTAAGTTGAATGACTTCCTGCTGTCTGCGGATATTCATCTGAGTAGTCGATGTCCGAGTTGGACCTTCTGTATTGGTAAGTGATTTTATATTTGATATTATGTTTAACCATTTAGCGTTTTAAATTAATATTAGGTAAGGTGTTTTCATTTGTGACCATGGACCTTAGAAAATGTCTTCTAGGTATGAGTAGATATATAAAATTTAAAATTAAATAGGTACCTGGAAATCGTGTTTTCACTTCACGCTCTTATTGGCTTATAATGCTACATACCACTAGCTTTGTGAGGTATGTGAACCTTTACCAAATTCCGTCACGAGCCGCCACTGACTAAAGCGTAACATTTTATATTTTTTACATTGGAATATTTTCAAAGCAGCAAAGATCTTTCGATTAATAATTGTCACTGCAGTAGAGGAAGATATCCGAATTAAATCTCCTGGTAAAATACTTTTCTATATTCCTGTAAACTAGTATTAGCTGCAGGTTCTTCTTTAAAAAAATATACTAATAATGAAATGTGAATTCAAGCTAGATGATTAAAAAGAACTCCTTCTTTCACACAAAAAATCCAATTTAGAAAATAAATTAGCTCAGAAAGGTGAATCAGTAATAATTTATCCCTAAACTACTTTTTCAGCTGATAACGAAAGAAAAATGTCTAATAAGTTTCTCCAACACTTGTTTTTGTATTGTCAAACTAACTCGAAGTCAAAATTATCTGTTTCATGTCGAAGATCTGAAGAAGTTGTACTTTAACTTATTTGGCATTGAGATCAAATATTTGAATATTTACCCTGTGAAAGAAATAAGCGATATTTGTGACAATTGTACAGGGTGAGTCAACGATAGAGTAAAGTTCACTATCTCATTAGTTTCGGGAATGACGAAAAAAAAGTTAAATACAATAGTTTTAGGGAATGTGCACAGTTTAAAAATTATTTTTGAGTATACAAGGTACTTCAAAAAAGTGTGGACGATATAATATTTGTTTTTTTTTTATATGGAACATCCTATTCTCTAATTTATTTTTAAATTCTGCGTACAATTTTGTAACTTCTTTATTAATAATGTTATATACCTAAACCTAGTAGTTTTTCTAATATTTCAATTTTTTTTTTTTTAAAATAGTAGTTTTCAGTTTTGTAAAAAATTGCCAGGAGCGCCATTGTTTCTGAAGGTGGAATGCTCATAATTGGTAAGAACGTTCCATAGAGATAAAAAAAAGATATATATATATATATATATATATATATATATATATATATATATATATATATAAAGAAATTTGCGTTAGATGCTACAGGGTGTTCAAAATAAATTTATGCATTTCGATTATTTTAAATTATATACAGTCGACACTCTATATAGCGAAAGACCAAAATGTTGACCGAAATTTCACTATAGAAAGTTTTTCACCATATAAAGAAAAAATCCGTATATATTGCTATGTATAATAAATATTCTAGGTATTGAAAAAATTGCACTATAAAGAGTTTTTCACTATAAACTGTCAACTGTATATATATATATATATATATATATATATATATATATATATATATATATATATATATATATATATATATATAATCGTATATCCCTTCTACCGTATGGTGTAGGGCATAATTTTAAATTGAAAACTCTTAAATTTTTTAAATGGCACCCTGCATATTATTATTTTTTCTGGTAGATTTTACAAAACCCTCCAACTTTTATTAAGTATGTCATATACCTATTTCTAATAGTTCTCGATTTATTTTGAATTTTTCAATTTTTACCCTTGTTTTTAATACACTTACGCTATAACATCACAGTTGCCAACACAAAACAAAAATGTAGGCATTGTCAAATTTTGACATGTCTATTAAGCAAGTAAAAATAGTTTAATTTGTTGTAGTAAGTGACGTATAAAGGTAATAGTTATGGATTTTCCTAAAAATAAATTAATTGATATGGTTTATATACTGGGCGAGACGAGAAACAATTGTCTTTTGGCAGTAAGGCTTTACGAAGCGAAGTACCCTAATGGATGTATACCATCTAGAAAATCTTTTCAGTGCTTAATGGAACGGTTTGATGGTAGTAGTAGCGTTGAGTTTACGAAACGGAAAGGAGTAAACCAGAATGCTACCAATGAGGAAAAAGAAATGGAGATTTTACTTCATGTTGAAGATAATCCCCAGGTCAATAGCTGTCAACTAGCTGACATATCTGACACATCCCAATCTACGGCTAATCGCACCACGAGAAAATAGAAGTATCATCCCCTTCATATAGAACTACACCAAGAACTTCAAGACCGTGATTTTGAACGACTAGTAAACTTTTGTACCACCATGAATGGAGCAATAGAGGCCGATCCAAATTTTTTATCCAAGATAAAGTTTTCTGATGAAGCTACTTTTCACAGTAATGGGGCAGTTAACAGCCATAACATGCATTATTATTCAACAGTTAATCCATTTTGGGTCCGGGAAATTCAAAACCAAAACCAAAACCATTGGTATTAAATTCTCGAATTATTGGTCTATATTTTTTCCGTGAACCACTTAACGGGCATAGATATCTAAATTTTTTGCAAAACGAATTACCCCAGCTTATTGAAGAAGTTGATAACTTTTAAAGGGAACAAATGTGGATTCAACAAGACGGAGCTCCTGCTCATTACCACCGGGAAGTTCGGGAATTTTTAAACTATGGTTACCCACAAAAATGGATCGGTAGGGATGGATTCATTCAGTGGCCCCCTCGATCATGTGACTTAACACCTGTAGACTTCTTTTTGTGGGGCTACATTAAAGATCGTGTTTACGTGAATCCCCCACACACACCAGTAGATATGGAATATCTACGGGGTGCGTGTAGGACAATAACGCCCTTTATGCTAGGGAAAGTGAAGGAAAACATAGTAAAATGACTAAACATGTATATTCAAGTAGACGGGCATATTTTTGAATATTTATCACGTCATAATAATTAATCATTAGATAAGTTAAAATATATTAAAATTATTATTAACTATTTGTTTATGTTTTCACTATTGCGTAATAATATACAGGGTGTGCCAAATTTGAGATTTTGCAATTTAAAATAGTCGAAATGCATACATTTATTTTGAACACCCTGTAGCATCTAACTCAAATTTCTTTACATATTTCTTTTTTTTTCTTCTCTATAGAACGCTCGTACCAATTATGAGTATTCCACCTTCAGAAACAATGGCGCTACTGGAAATATTTTACGAAACTGAAAACTATTATTTTAAAAAAAAAATTGAAATATTAGAAAAACTACTACAGGTTTAGGTATCCGACATTATTAATAAAAAAGTTATAAAATTTTAGGCAGAATTTAAAAATAAATTAGAAAATAGGATGTTCCATTTAAAAAAACATATGTTATATCGGCCACACTTTTTTAAAGTACCCTGTATACTCAAAAATAATTTTAAATTGGGCACCTTAACGTTCCCTAAAACATTTTTTTGTCATTTCCGAAACAAATGGGATAATACTCTAACGTTGACTCACCCTGTATATTTGTGAATTGGGAAATTAAAGTTATCTCAAATTTCTTAAGTAAAAAGTCCATGTGTATAGCAACAATTTTATTGCCCTTTTATTATTACGACGGAAAATACTTTGCTGCACATCCACAGTAAAAGTTTTAAAAAATAGTAAAGACAAAATTTGAAATAAATGCTATACAAAAACTAATAAGCGATCTGGAATTTGAGAAAACCTCATTTAATCCTTTAAGCCCGAGGTATTATTGATTTAATTTCGGAGGGCGTCTAGTTGATAGTTACACCACAGAGACCGCAAATTAAATTTTACTCAGTTCAACAATGAAACGTGTACATATTAGACAGTAAACTCCTGTCTCGGTTATTAGAAGGTTGTAATACGTAATCCCAACTGGGTATTGAATAGTTCATTTTGATTGGCTCTATTGGTTCCGTAGATACCAAGCGTCTTTCATAGGAAACCGGTTTTTTAAAAATGAAAAATGTTTGCAACATATAACTGTATACAGGGTGTGTCAGACTCAGCGGTTTGCTAGAAATATTCCGTGGGTTTGCCCGCTAGTAAATAGAAACATCTTTAATTCTTTTTACATATAGTAATGTCCCGTAACTTCGCTCGCATATGCATGTGTAATGTGTTTAATTCCTTTGTATAAACTCGCACGTGATTATTACTAAATGTTGCTTATATAAAAGTAAAAAAAAACTATGTAAAAAAACAAATTGTATAAAATTTTTATCTAGTACGTATAAATTGACTGTCTTCGTTCATTCAAATCATCACATAAATCATCAAGTAAAAAAGTTCGTTTGTTACCCTAAAGCACACTTTTTACCTTCATTTTTAGTGTTCCGTACGGAACATTTATAAGATCACTTCGGTGTCTGTCTGTCTGTCATACCCGATTTCCTCCGAAATTGTTTGACATAGAAAGTTGAAATTTGGTAATAATATAGGAATTGATGGCCGCATCAGAGCCATGTAGTTTCGAGAGTTAAATTTTGACTTAAGGGGTTAGTTTTGGGGGGTGAAAAATTTTTACTAGGTCATGGAGTGTGGTGTCAAATGAAAGCTTGTGGAAACACGAGTAAAAAATGTATATATAATGTAATACTTGCGCGCACTTTTCTTTGTATTATTTTTAAAAAATCGCGAAAAATCGCTGTCCCGCGCCTTATCTCGAAAAGTACTTATCAAAAAATTTTGAAAAAATTCCGGAATATTCTCCACGGGGTGTAGATTGAACGAAAATTATCACGAGTGCATTACCTTTAATAATTTTTCTGGTATTTAAAAAAAAACAAAAATTTCAAGGACATCAGATTTCAGTAAAGATTGGAAACAAACTTCGTTGAAAACTCATTTGGGGTGTGTTTTGTGAAGTCACTGATCATTTTATACCTCTGTAACAAAATTTTTTATTTTAAAAGCAAACAACGTACGGAACACTAATTGCGCAAGTTCAACTTGCACTTGACCGGTTATTAATATGTTAGTTTTACTTTATGGGACTAATATTATCAATATTAAGAAATAAGTAAGTTACGTAAAAATTGAAAAGTATTGGCCATAACATAAAGAAGAGGAAGAAGCAGCATTGTAAAGGCAATGTATTAATAATAATACATATATTACCGTTAAAATACAATAGAGTGTACATAGATTCAGATAAATAAAATAAAATAAAATGAAAACAAGTAAAAATGTACAGTGTATACGTGCACAGAAATACATACATAAATACATACAAATTAATGTACAAAAGTCAAAGTTAACTTAAACAAACACAGGCAAGCAATTCAATCAGACTAGTGTAGGTGTTCCAGGCTTGTCAAATACCAATTTAAAAACAAAAAGAATAAATAGATATGTAAATAAAAAATTTCACAAAACTTCATCATCAGCTCTTGAAGAAATCATTTACTGACTAAAAGGCATTGTCCAACAAAAGAGCTTAACCCCATAAACCAATCTCGTGCCACGCATAGCTCGCAGTCCTGCAGGGAATCCATCGTAAAGGCTGATGCAACTGTAGAGGGGAGAGATTTCAAAGAAAATTGATTTGTGACTGGGTATGACCAATAAACTGCTACTCCTTGTGTTATACTTATTTGTAGATTCCATCACCTCAAAAAGTGTCTATTTTTGTTTAGAAAAGTTAAACAGCGCAATATGTATAGAAATGGGAAGGTCAGGATTCGGTTATTTATGAATATATCTCTACAGTTTTCACGAAAGCCGAGATTAAATGTTGGACGAATTATTCTCTTCTGGCTCATAAAAACACGCTTACATTTTTCACCAGCAAGAGCCCAAGACACAACATTGTTACACAGATGGCTGAAATCCAAACCATAATATACAGCCAAGAGTCCCCCCCTCACAGTTATGAGTACTTTTTTAAGCTCAAAATTGCAAAGTACGCTGAACTTAATTTTGAGCATACATGGTCTATATGATCCCTAAAAGAAAGCTGAGCATCCACAAAAGTGCCCAAGAACTTAGCCTTCTCCACAAAATTTATCCCAAGGGAATCGTCAAATCCAGCCGCTAGAGATTTTCTATTGAATATATTCATATAGACTGTTTTTTTTTTCAATATTTAATATTAGTCCATTTCTTCTACACTACACCTCCATATCCCTCCATATCCCTGTAATAGCATCAAACAGACCATCCATTTTTTGTTTCCACAGTTTCAGATGCTGTCACAATGGTAGTGTCATCCGCATAGTTACATGACTTGTATCAACGTTTAATGACAAGTCATTTACATATAAGATAAATAACAGAGGACCCAACACAGATCCAGAAATCCACTGAATTGTTATGCTTATATATTTTAGTTTTTTAGACTGTTGAATTTTCTTTATATTAAAATACGAAATGAGAATCTAGAACTTTGATATTGGGAAATTGATTTTAACTTGTCAGCTGTCGTGTATAATATTTCTTTGTAGTTGGAGGATGTAATTGTATCACTATAATTGTATCATCATCATATCACTACCATGTCATTTTCCAATATATATATATATATATATATATATATATATATATATATATATATATATATATATATATATTAGGGTGTTTCATTTTTAGGCAATATTTTTTTTTTCATCTGATATACCAGAAAATCTCATAGTTTATAGAAAATAAAAAATATTGCCGCCGGGTAAAAGGTTTCAAGTCGAACAGTGGCTTAGCTCTTTCAAAAATTCGATTTGCCATCTAAATAACACAGAAAAAAAAAATTTTTCTTTGTTTTAATTGAATTTTTCACTGTTAAACAAATTTTTTTCGAAAAAATCCTTCTTATAGCTTTTGAAGGAAATTAAATTCTCTATAAAAATGTCCTTGAGGTCGAAACCGTACAACCAGTTGTCTCGGAGTTATAGCCCGTCAAACATGAACATTTTTAAAAATAGACATTAAATTCCATTTCAACACCAGTTTATTACTTTTACATAAATAATTTAATTATATTTTACATTTTAGAGCATTGAAATTTATAATTTGACTATTGACTCGTTTTAATCCAGCAATCAAATTATTATTAATACTCATTAATCGTTATAATTATTGAAAATTTATTTTTCGTTTATTTTTCTAAAAATGGTAACATTAAAGTCTTCTTGTTCGCATTTGGGAATTTTCTTCTGTGCAAGCTACAACCTGCAACAAGTACTGCTTCTGTTCTTCATCAGCAGTTAAGCTTTTATTGTAGGCTTCCATTAGTTGGACCGCCCGTTCCGCAGTATCATTAACGACATGTAAGTTTTGAAAAATTTTTAAACAAGTATTGTAACTGTTTTACTCCAAATAGCATTTACTTCATCAATAACAATTTTTATACTATTTTGAAGTGATTTACCTAGTGATTTATAATTATGTATCAAAAAACTAAGTACTTCCTGGTTATTAGGAAGTTTCCGTTGAAGTAGACATTTGCGTTCATGTCCAAGCAGAAAAAAATTTTTAGAAAATTTACTAGCTGACATTTCGCCGAAATTATTATTTTAATTACAACCTGTCATCACAGATAGAACTAATATTAAATACAACTTATATTTATTGGCAAGAAAACTTTCTATATTCGAAAAATAACATTAAACAACACCATGCATACAGAATATAAACGTCAATATCATTGAGGTTAATTAATGTTGATCTATATTTAGTGCCAATCGATGCAAACCAGCCAAAAAATGAAAGATAGACAGTTATCATAGATCGAAAACGCAGAGATCGATAAAAATAGGAAACAGCGCCAACCTCAATAAAATATCAAACTAGCGAAACTGTATGAATTTGCGTGAAAATATGATTTCCGTACATGAGTGTTATTATTTCACAGTAGTTATAATTAATTAATAATAATAATAATTTGATTGCTGGATTAAAACGAATCAATAGTTAAATTATAAATTTCAATACTCTAAAATGTAAAATATATTTTAATTATTTATGTAAAAGTAATAAACTGGTGATTAAATGGAATTTAATGTCTATTTTTAAAAATGTTCATGTTTGACGGGCTATAACTCCGAGACAACTGGTTGTACGGTTTCGACCTCAAGGACATTTTTGTAGAGAATTTAATTTCCTTCAAAAGCTGTAAGAAGAATTTTTCAAAAAAAATTTTTTTAACAGTGGAAAATTCAATTAAAACAAAGAAAAATTTTTTTCTGTGTTATTTAGATGGCAAATCGAATTTTTGAAAGAGCTAAGCCTGTTCGACTTGAAACCTTTTACCCGGCGGCAATATTTTTTTATTTTCTATAAACTATGAGATTTTCTGGTATATCAGATGAAAAAAAAATATTGCCTAAAAATGAAACACCCTAATATATATATATATATATATATATATATATATATATATATATATATATATAATATATATATATATATATATATATATATGTATATGTATATATTGGATGATGATATGGTGGTGATACGATGGGTTGTCCTATTTATTAAAAAGAATTCTGATGTAAAATATTTATGAAACATTTAAATCAGCTAATTACACGAACATGCATTCAAAAATATTATTTAAAGAATAATATTGTCTGTGAGGAGTGGCATATCATTGATTTTTACTCGAATTTAATTATTGTATAGGTTCTTCAATACCCTCAAATTACATCCCCTAAATACACTGGAATATTATACAACAGCTGACAAGTTAAAATCAATTTCCCAATATCAAAGTTCCAGATTCTGATTTCGAATTTTAATATAAAGAAAATCAATAGTCTAGAAACTAAAATATATAAGGATAGCAATCCAGTGGATTTCTATGATACATTGCCTTTACAATGCTTCTGTTCTTTGTGTTATGGCCAATATTTTTCAATTATTACTTAACTTACTTATTTCTTAATATTGATAATATTAGTCCTAACATCTTAAAAAAAAGGGAAAAAGTGTGCTTTAGGGTAACAAACAAACTTTTTTTACTTGATGATTTATGTAACGATTTGAATAAACGAAGACAGTCAATTTATACGTACTAGATAAAATTTCTATACAATTTGTTTTTTTAAATACTTTTTTAGTGTTCCGTACGGAACACTTATAAGATCACTTCGGTGTCTGTCTGTCTGTCTGTCTGTCTGTCTGTCTGTCTGTCTGTCTGTCTGTCTGTCACACCCGATTTTCTCGGAAACTGTTTGACATAGAAAGGTGAAATTTGGTAATAATATAGGAATTGATGGCCTCATCAGAGCCATGTAGTTTTTTTGAGAATTAAATTTTGACTTAAGGGGTTAGTTTTGGGGGGTGAAGTCGGAAGTGAAAAAAAAATTTTTTTACTAGGTCATCGAGTGTGGTGTCAAATGAAAGCTTGTGAAAACACGAGTAAAAAATATATATATATAATATTATACTTGCGCGCACTTTTCTTTGTATTATTTTTAAAAATTCGCGAAAAAATCGCTGCTGTCCCGGGCCTTATCTCGAAAAGTACTTATCAAAAAATTTCGAAAAAATTCTGGAATATTCTCCACGGGGTGTAGATTGAACGAAAATTATCACGAGCGCATTACCTTTAATAATTTATATGGTATATAAAAAAAACAAAAATTTCAAGGTCATCAGATTTCAGTAAAGATTGGACACAAACTTTGTTGAAAACTCATTTGGGGTGTGTTTTGTGAAGTCACTGATCATTTTATACCACCGTAACATAAATTTTGACTTAAGAGGTTCGTTTTGAGGGGTGAAATCGGAAGTGAAAAAAAAATTTTTTTTACTAGGTCATCGAGTGTGGTGTCAAATGAAAGCTTGTGAAAACACGAGTAAAATATATATATATATATATATATATATATATATATATATATATATATATATATGTATATATGTATATATATATATATATATATATATATATATATATATATATTATATATATATATATATATATATATATATATATATATATATATATATATATATATATATACATATATATATATATATATATATATATATATATATATATATATATATATATATATATATATATATATATATATATATATAATGTAATACTTGCGCACACTTTTCTTCGTATTACTTTTAAAAAATCGCTGTCCCCTACCTTATCTCGAAAAATACTGATCAAAAAATTTTGAAATAATTCTGGAATATTCTCCACGGGGTATAGATTGAACGAAAATTATCACGAGTGCATTACCTTTAATAATTTACTTGGTGTATAAAAAAAAAAACAAAATTTCAAGGTCACCAGTTTTCAGTAAAGATTGGAAACAAATTTTGTTGAAAATTCATTTGGGGTGTGTTTTGTGAAGTCACACTGATCACTTTATACCACCCTAACAAAAATTTTTATTTAAAAACAATCAACGTACGGAACACTAATTGTGCAAGTTCAACTTGCAGTTGACCGGTTTTTTTTTTTATATTTAGTAATAATCACGTGCGAGTTTATACAAAGGAATTAAACACATTACACATGTACATGCGAGCGAAGTTACGGGACATATGTAAAAAGAATTAAAGATATTTGTATTTACTAGCGGGCAGACCCACGGAATATTTATAGCAGACCGCTGAGTTTGACACACCCTATATACATCTGTACGTTGCAAACATTTTTCATTTTTAAAAACCATTTTCCTATGAAGGACGCTTGGTATCTACGGAACGAATAGAGCCAGTCAAAATCAGTTGGGATTACGTATTACAACGTTCTAATAAGCGAGACAGGAGTTTACTGTCTAATATGTACAGGGTGAGTCAACGATAGAGTAAAGTTTATTATCGCATTTGTTTTTCGGGAATGACGTAAAAATGTTAAATACAATAGTTTTAGGGATTGTTAAGGTGCACAGTTTATAATTATTTTTGAGTATACAGGGTACTTCAAAAAAGTGTGGCAGATATAACATATGTTTTTTTAAATGGAACATCATATTTTCTAATTTATTTTTAATTTCTGCGTAAAATTTTATAACTTTTATATTAATAATGTTATATACGAGGCTGGTTTGAAAAGTCCGTGCAAAAATAAAAACTACTTATGTGTTTGGGATAAACCTTTTTTATTTTTCGACATACATAGTCTCCTTTCAGGCTTATACACTTCGTCCAACGATGTTCTAGTTTGTTGATCCCTTCCGAATAATAGGATTTGTCCAAGTCTGTAAAATATCCATTAGTGTCTGCAATCACCTCCTCGTTTGAATAAAATCTTTGTCCCGCCAGCCATTTCTTCAAATTGGGGAACAAATAGTAGTCCGAGAGAGCCAAGTCTGGAGAATAGGGGAGATGTGAAACGAGTTGGAATCCTATTTCCATTAATTTTGCGACCACAACTGCGGAGGTGTGTGCTGGTGCGTTGTCGCGATGGAAAAGGACTTTCTTGTGGGCCAATTACGGGCGTTTTTCTTGCAGCTCGGTTTTCAAACGGTCCAATAACGATGAATAATATTCACCTGTAATAGTTTTACCCCTTTTCCAGATAGTCGATGAGGATTATCTCTTGCGAATCCCAAAAGACAGTCGCCATAACCTTTCCGGCCGAAGGAACGGTCTTCGCCTTTTTTGGTGCAGATTCCCCCTTGGTAACCCATTGTTTAGATTGTTGTTTGGTCTCAGGAGTATAGTAATGTATCCATGTTTCATCCACAGTGACGAAACGACGCTTAAAGTTCTCCGGATTCTTCTGGAACAGCTGCAAACCATCCTTGCAACACTTCACACGATTCCGTTTTTGGTCAAGCGTGAGCAATCGCAGCACCCATCTTGCGGATAGCTTTCTCATGTCCAAATGTTTATGCAAAATATTATGTACCCGTTCAGTCGAGATGCCCACAGCACTAGCAATCTCACGCACCTTAACTCTTCTGTCATTCATCACCATATCATGGATTTGATCAATGATTTCTGGAGTCGTAACCTCCACAGGCCGTCCAGAACGTTCAGCGTCACTTGTGCCCAGTCCGAAAATTTTGAAACCACTTATACACTGTTCTAATCGAAGGTGCAGAGTCACCATAATGTTTATCAAGCTTCTCTTTAGTCTCCTGAGGCGTTTTGCCTTTCATAAAGTAATGTTTAAAATCACCACACGAAATTCTTTTTTTCGTCCATTTCTTTAAAATCACTCAACTTCCTTGATTCACACGAATGCCAAACACAAAGAAATAGACCAATATGGCTGAAAACTTGGTGTGCGTTCATTCAAGAGATGCTACTAACTAAACATGACCTCGATACGCGCCGGTGGTGCCATCTCTCGGACTTTGCACGGACTTTTCAAACCAGCCTCGTACCTAAATCTAGTAGTTTTTTGTAATATTTCAATTTTTTAAAAAAAAAAACTAGTTTTCAGTTTTGTAAAAAATTGTCAGTAACGCCACTGTGTTCTGCAAAGATTTTTACTTTTTTTATTGTATTGTAATTACATTTGCGAATTTAATTTGTGTGTTTTTATTAAGATTTTGTAACTAATTATTAAAAGTATTGTGTTTAAACCATCATAATCTTTCGCAGAGAAAAATTGATACTATTAAAATTTGTTGGGATACCTAGAAAGGTGCTCGAGAGGCAGCAGAAATATTCATTGAAAGATTCCTTGATAAAACTCTACATTATTCTACTGTTTCGCGCTTACGGAAACAAAATTAAAGAAACTGGTAGTGTAAACAATTAGTACAAAATTTCTCATGAAAACATAGTGACTCATGAAAATAGTTTGAATGTACTGCTGACAGTTTCAGAAACACCGCAAGTGTCAGTTGTTTCGCATGTCGCATGTTTCGGAGATGACAAATTTTCAAGAGCGATCGGTACGAAGAATATTAGAAAGAAATAAATTTTTTCCATATGAACTGTTAAAAGACCGGAATTATGATGCCGGTTTTGATTTCTATGTTTAGTTTCAGAGCATGGTCGAAGTAGACCTTAATTTCCCAAGAAAAATTTTATTTTCAGGCCAAGATATATTCATCTCAAACGGGACTATAAGTTTGTAAAATTATAAGTAGTAGTGGCTACTGAAAACCCAGAATGTATTGTTGAAATTAAACTACTCAGTATATATCACGACTAAACGAAACACTTTATTTTTGTGCTCGACGTGCGTTTCGCTAAACATGTTAGCTTCATCAGGAGCGATGAACTGACTGATGATGCTAGCATTAGTATTTCATTTCGACCGATAGACGGACCGGCGAAAATGAAGAACTAAGAACTTTTGAAAACTGAAGGAATGTAAAATTCTCCGAGGATGATTTTTAATGAATAAAATACTTTCATTTAACAAAGGAACTAAAAATGCTATTGATTTTTTAAGGCGTCTTTGTAATGACATCGCAGTCCCCTCTACCTACTATTCCTGCTGAGGTTGGAAATAATGAAAAAAAAACAAAAAGGATTCTTAAATTCCTCGATTCTGTAAACACTTCAAAGGACATAAAATATGATTTTTTTCGAAGTTATATCCTCTAGTTCCATCCCATAACCTTCATATGTTTGACTACAAATTATTACCATTAAAATTGGTTCATTCTTTTTGGTTTTTTTCAAGAAAAAACTAAATAATTCTACTGAAACTCTACAAAATTTGCCTATTCCCACCCCTTTTATTTCCTTCCTTTAATGCGGTGTCGGTCGAAAACCATAAATTTTTCATGATCAGTAAATTCTTTCTATATAACTACACAGATAACACCTAATGAAGTTTTAAATAATAACAAATTTTGCAAAACACCATTTATAAAGTTTACTTATATTTCTTTAAAAATCGTTATTGTGTTTGTTCACTTGAAGTTACTAAACTTGTTGAAACTTTACGTAACTTCTAAAGGAAATATTTCATTGTTAAACTTTGTAAAGTTTAAAACTTTAATTATCAAGGAAGTTGATATACATAGTTAGTATCGTATAATGGAAATAGATTGTGAATAGGTACAAAAGTTATTAACAGTTACCTCTTATATTTCATATTTCCGTTGTTATGAATGTTGCCTTAGTAAGTAGACTAGGCATATAGACTGTACATACTTTTTTATGAGGACAGCACTTCAGAGAACAAATGTATGAATTAAAAAAAAATATGTAAATTCGATAAGTGATTCTCAAGTCATAAGTGCACTAACGGACAGACAGACAGACAGAGCGACGTTACATTATATATATATATATATATATATATATATATATATATATATATTTATTTATTTATATATATATATTTATATATATATATATATACATATATATATATATATATATATATATATATATATATATATATATATATATATATTTATATATATATATATATACATATATGTATATATATATATATATATATATATATATATATATATATATAAATATATATATATATACACATATATATATATATATATATATATATATATATATATATATATATATATATATATATATATATACATATATATATATATATATATATATATATATATATATATATATATATATATATATATATATATATATATATAAATATATATATATATTATATTCTTTGCTACATGATACTGTTCCATATTTAATGATTTAGGCAGTGTATTGCAAGAGAACGCGCTAGCGGCAAACTTTTTTTCCGACTTGATTCACTATTATCGTCACTGCTAATTCCTTATGTTACTTAACGTAATAAAATATATCTTATAACCTGGCCAGAAAACATATGTGTGTTTTTTAAAAAAAGTAATCGAGTAAGTGGCTCTCGAATGATAAGCGCACTATTGGACAGACAGACAGGCAGAGAGACGTTGCATCTATAATATATATAAAAATGCAACGTCTCTCTGTCTATCTGCCTGTCTGTCTGTCCATTAGTGCGCTTATCATTCGAGAACCACTTATTCGATTACTTTTTTTTAAAAAAATTTACATATGTTCTCTGGCCAGGTTATAGGATATATTTTATTGCGTTGGTTAACATAAGGAATAAGCAGTGACGATAATAGTGAATCAAATCGGGAAAAAGTTTGCAGCTAGCGCATTCTCTTGCAATACACTGCCTAAACTATTAATATGGAACAATATCATGTAGCAAAGAATATAATATATATATATATATATATATATATATATATATATATATATATATATATATATATATATATATAATGCAACGTCCCTCTGTCTGCCTGTCTGTCCATTAGTGCGCTTATCACTTTAGAGCCACTTATTCCGATTTACATGTTTTTTTTTTTTTTTAATTCATACATTTGTTCTTTGGCTAGGTTGTCTATAATCTCCTATAATATAAAAAATGCAACGTCTCTTTGCCTGTTTGTCTATCCATTAGTGCGCTTAGCACTCGAGAATCACTTATCCGATTTAAGTGTTTGTTTTTAATTCATACATTTGTTCTCTAGCCAGATTTTCTATAAACTTCTTTAATATATATATATATATATATATATAAATATATATATATATATATATATTATATATATATATATATATATATATATATATATATATATATATATATATATATATATAATGCAACGTATCTCTGTCTGTCTGTCCGTTAGGGCGCTTCTCATTTGAGAACCACTTATCCGATTTACGTGCTTTTTTTTTTAAAACATACATATGTTTCCCTGGCCAGGTTATAGGATATATTTTATTACGTTAGGTAATATAAGAAATAAGCAGTGACAATAATAGGTCGATTTTTCCGACATGAGTTGCCGCTAGTGCATTCTCTTGCAATACGCTGCCTAAACCAGCGTTTCTCAACCTTTCAGTATTTGTGACCCAATTTTCAAGCATAATTTTCATTGCGCCTTCCCCCTTCTCATACAATAAAAAATGCATGCAATAATAATGTGTTTTCACTATTTTGATGCTAAAGCTACACTATGACTTTAATCACAAACCTTACAAACTACCAAGAATAAGTAAATTTATTTACATTTGGCAACATATATCTGCTGCGTTGACAAAACTAGAATCGATGCCTCTCTATTGCTCTCTGTCATGTCCACCATATCAGTAGCGGCTTCGCGAGAAGTTCTGAGTTGTTTCGAACATTCGGAAAGTCTGCCCAAAAGTGTATAAATGCTGCACCTTGTTCAATTATAGCCCGTCTCAGTCGAGTTGATCCTTCTACTGCTATCGGATTTATCGCGAATACGTATGTTGTAATTTACGTGTTAATTGAAATTCAAAGTATTAAGTATTCACGGCAGTAAATTTATATAGAATCATGGATACATTTTTAAGTGGGCGTAAGCGAGCTTTAGACGATAGTGATGCATCAACAAGGTGCACAGACGAGCGTGGTTTCCGAAAATAAAATCAAGAAAATATTCTCAAGAATACTAAATTTAGGATTTACCAGTACTGAAGTAAATGAGAAGAAAGGCCCCTGTGTGTTATTTGCTCAAAAATCTTGGCAGCAGACAGCATGAAAACCAAATAAACTTAAACGACATTTGGAAACACTTCATTGTGAGTACCTTAATAAATTCCGAGAATTCTTCGAATTGAAATTAAAATCATATGTAAAGCAGAAATCATTTCTTAAAAAAACTTGGTCTGTAAATGAAAAAGCTTTACTTGCCTCTTACAAAGCTTCATATAAAACAGCTAGATGTAAAAAGCCTCACACCATTGGTGAAGAGCTTGTTTTGCCAGCAGCAATTGACATTGTAAAAACTATGTTTGGAGATAATTTTGCCAAACAATTGCTATCCATACCTATATCAAATGATACTGTTGCCTGTCGAATTGGTGATATAGCTGAAGATGTATAGCATCAGCTTTTCGGGAAGTTGAGTGAAAAATTATTTTCAGTTCAGCTTGATGAGGCAACAGATAACAATAAAGATGCTCATTTCATTGCCTATGTTTGATTTTGTGTGATGGTATGTCAGCAGTAAAGAACTATTTTTCTGCAAACCAGTAGAACTCAAAGCAACATCACTCGCATTATTTGCTATCTTAAATGATTTTTATAAACGAGGCAAATATGGAGTGGAAAAATTGCATTGGAATATGTGCCGATGGTGCTCATTCAATGTCTGGAAGATTTCAAAGTGCACAAGCACTTGTGAAATAAAAATCTCCACTGTGTGTGTGGAGACATTGTATGATCCCACAAGAGAAGCTCTGGCTTCCAAAGAAATGAATCCTGTTCTGAATATTGTGCTCCCTACAGTTGTAACCATAGTAAATTACAGTCCCTGGCCAAATTATTAGACGCACTGTATTTTTTTTAGTAATTTTATGTTTCTTAAGAGTTTTTATGCAATAATGGTATATTTAAACTACAATATTATTGATTTTTATTTAAAAGAATTGTTGTAGACTACATATTTGTATTTATTTTTAACATATGGCAACACTGTGTTGACAAAGTGATACATGAACGTAAACAAGTACAAACCTGTATCAGTCGCGATCGGAATCGAGTCAGGTACGGACGTGTTTTCTGTGGCTTTATGGACTCTGATTGTTTGTTTAACAGTTTTATACTACTCAGTTATTAGTTTATTTTGTATGCAGTGTTTTAAAAAAGTAATTGGACTATTTTCATTATGAGTAGAAAAGGCGATCTTTCACCACGTAAAAAAGCTGAAGTGAAGGCCCTTGTGATTGCAAACACATTTACAAACCGAGAAATATCACGAAGATTGGAGGTTTCTGAAGCTAGTGTACGACGCATAAAAAGAAAATTGAGTCAGGGAAGGAATTAAGCCCGAAAAGAAAGAAAAGATGCGGTAGAAAACCAATTTTTCACTCCACGGTCAGAGAGATGTTTGAAGAAAATTTGTGTAGAAAACAGATTTGCTACCACAAAGGTAATAAAATCACAACTCCAGGATGCTAGCGTAAATGCTTCTGAGCGCACTGTTCGAAGAAAATTGAAAGAATTAGATTTTAAGGCCTGTCGCCCCGCCAGGAAGTCCAAGTTAACAGCTGCAATGAAAGCAAAGCGCCTGAAGTGGGCCAAACAATGGCAAGACAAAGATGTGGACTTCTGGAGATCGGTAAGATACAGCAATTTAATCAATAATTGATACATTATTATCATTTTTCAGTTAAATAAAGCAAATAAATATGTAAGTTTATATATTTTACCTATTTTTGACAGGTCTGCTTCAGTGACGAAAGCACATTCAAAATTTTGCAGAATAAAAGCTCAGTATGTGCGTCGTCGTCATGGAGAAAAGTTTCATCCTGATTGTGTCGTCCCGACGGTTAAACATCCCACCAAAGTGATGATTTGGTCAGTCATCAGCGGCAAGGGCACTGGACGTCTGTACGTCGTCAAAGGAATAATGAGGCAAGATCAGTACAAAGAAGTATTACAAAATCGGTTGATTCCGCAGCTCAGAGAATGGTTTCCAAATGGGGAACCATTCACTTTCATGCAAGATGGAGCCCCCCCTAAAGATGTGATTACCAACAAAACCCAGCTCCTAGAAAAGATTATTCATGTGTGGAATCACCATCCTCAAATGCAGGAGACAGTACAATCTTGCATTGATAGCATGCTGCGCAAAATTAAAGCTTTGATAGCGGCTAAAGGTGGCTCAACTAAATATTGACTTTTACTAACATTAATTTCACTTTTCTTTAAAAACTTAATAAACTTATGCTTTTCTAAATTAATGCTGTTTTATTTATGTCAAATAAATAGGTAATTGATTGGATAATATAAAAATAAAAAACAAATCAATTTAAAATAATAAAACGGTATAATATCACTCGGTAATTAATATTTTACATGAAATCTTGCAGTGCGTCTAATAATTTGGCCAGGGACTGTATATTAAAATGAGACCCCTAACATCTAGAATCTTTTCTGCACTTTGGTGCCGAACATTCAGCGTTACTATTTTATCGCGAGGCAAGATGGTTATCACGTGGGAAATGTTTGCAACGTGTTTATGAATTAAGAAATGAAATCGCCATTTTTCTGGAAGAGGAAAACCGACCGGAAGCCGAGAAGTTTCGAGATAGTTTATTTGTGATGAAATTGAGCTACTTGGTCGATATATTCGAGAACCTAAATACCTTAAATCAATCTACATCAATCTACAAGTGATAAAATTAATGCTTTTTGTAGAAAATTGGAATTGTGGAGCAGAAATGTAAAGCAAAAAACCTAGAAATGTTTGCAAATGTGGGTGAATGTGATAAAACATACAAGGCTGAAGAACAACATGTGAAAGTTTTAGTAACCACTGAAAATCATCTAGCCATGTTGACAAAGAATTTTAAAAAGTATTTTCTTACTGACGACTGCATGGTAGCAAGTTACGAGTGGGTTAGGGATCCATTTGAAAATACTTCCGAAGGGCTCTCAACTTCCGAAGAAGAAATCTTCATAGACTTTACGGCAAGTGGCGAACTCAAAAGACAATTTAATAATAAATCACTCTGAATTTTGGGCAGGGGTGAATGATGAGTTATCTGTACTGAAAACAAGAGCATTTCTTATACTATTACCATTTTCAACATCCTACCTTTGCGAAACCGGATTTTCTGCGGTGGCTGCTTTGAAAACAAAATGTAGATCTGAACTAAATAAAGAAAAAGAACTATTGTGTCTATTTCTAATATTAAACCATCCTTCGAAAATCTTTGCTCTGCAAAACAGGCCCAAAGAAGTTTAATAATTATTAAACTTGTTTTTAATTTAGTATTGATACGTTAATTATTAGGTAAATACATTGCGCAGTACTAATACAATCCTATTTATAGGTGTATTATATCAGTGTAAATGTGTATTTTATTTTTTATTATGTCCTTTCAATAAATTATATTAAATGTTTTTGATAATAAATCCTTTTCGATACGCTCGCGCCCCCCCAATAGTGTAATTACGCCCCCCCTAGTGGGGCGCGCCCTACAGGTTGAGAAACGCTGGCCTAAACCGTTAAATATGGAACGATATCATGTAAAAAAGAATACAATATATATAAAATGTAACGTCTCTCTGTCTGTCTGTCTGTTCGTTAGTGTGTTTATTACTCGAGAACCACTTATCCGATTCACGTGTTCTTTTTTAAATTAGTACATATCTTCTCTGGCCAGGTTATATAATAATAATAATAATAATAATAATCTATATAATATATAAAACGCAATGTCTCTCTGTCTGTTTGTCTCTCCCGTTAGTGCGCTTAGCACTCAAGAACCACTTATCTGATTTGCGTGTTTTTTCTATAAAATACATATGTTCGCTGGCCAGGTTATAGGATATATTTTATTACGTTAGGTAACATAAGGAATAATCAGTGACGATAATAATGAATCAAGTCCCCGCGAGCGCAGCCGCGGGCTCGGCTAGTTTTTATATATATTATAGAAGAGAGTGGTTGATAGTCTTCTCTATAATTGAGAAGAAAAGTTTAATTTTCTGTCAGAGAGTTGAAAAAGCCATAAAAACTGCTTTGTATTTGCACATTTTTCACGTACGATGATTATGACACGCTAGGTGTAAACGATACCTGGCATTTTGCCTATACATTGAGAATAGTGTTCTTTCTGAAATTCCTTGGTAAGGTCAGTAAAATGTTTTTATTAACTGCCAATTATAAAAACGGTAACAAAACCTTTCTATAACATAACTTGGTATGGTTATTTTTATGGCGTTACTCCACTAGATCCGTTTTATTTAATGACAGATTACCCACTGAAAAAAAGGATTTTAGTACTTATCTTCAACCAACATTGAATGGTAGAAGTGGTTTTGTCGTCCCTTCTTCTGATAATGGTAACTGTTCTTGTACAGGGTGAGTCAACGATAGAGTAAAGGTAATTATCTCATTTGTTTTGAGAATGACGAAAAAATGTTAAATACAGTAGTTTTAGGGAATGTTAAGGTGCACAGTTTAAAATTATTTTTGAGTATACAGGGTACTCCAAAAAAGTGTGGCCGATATAACAGATGTTTTTTTTTAAATGGCACATCCTATTTTCTAATTTATTTTTAAATTCTGCGTAAAATTTTATAACTTTTTTATTAATAATGTTATATAGCTAAACCTAGCAGTTTTTCTAATATTTCAATTTTTTTTTAAAAAAATACTAGTTTGCAGTCTTGTAAAAAATTGCCAGTACCGCCATTGTTTCTGAAGGTGAAATACTTATAATTGTTACGAGCGTTCTATAGAGATGAAAAAAAGATATATGTAAAGAAATTTGAGTTAGATCCTACAGAATGTTCAAGATAAATTCATGCATTTCGACTATTTTAAATTTTTTAAAAGGCACACCCTGTATATTATTATTTTCTCTGATAGATTTTACAAAACCCTCCAACTTTTATTAAGTATGTCATATACCTATTTCTAATAGTTTTCGATTTATTTTGAATTCTTTCATTTTTACCCTTGTTTTTAATACCCTTAAGCTAATAACATCATAGTTGCCAAGAGAAAACAAAAATGCAGGCATTGTCAAACTTTGAGATGTCTATTAAGCAAGTAAAAATAGTTTAATTTGTTGTAGTAAGTGACGTATAAAGGTAATAGTTATGTATAGTATATGATATACTTAATAAAAGTTGGAGGGTTTTGTAAAATCTATCAGAAAAAATAGTAATATACAGGGTGTGCCATTTAAAAAATTGGAGATTTTTCAATTTAAAATAGTCGAAATGCTTAAATTTATTTTGAATACCCTGTAGCATCTAACTCAAAATTCTTTACATATCTTTTTTTCATCTCTATAAAATGCTCGTACGAATTATGAGTATTCCACCTTCAGAAACAACGGCACAGTTGGCAATTTTTTACAAAACTGAAAACGAATATATTTTTTTTTAAATTGAAATATTAGAAAAACTACTAGGTTGAGGTATATAACATTATTAATAAGAAAATTATGAAATTTTACGCAGAATTTAAAATAAATTGGAAAATAGGATGTTCCATTAAAAAAAAACGTATGTTATATCGACCACATTTTTTTGAAGTACCCTGTATACTCAAAAATAATTTTAAACTATGCACCTAAACATTCCTTAAAACTATTGTATTTAACATTTTTTTCGTAATTCCCGAAACAAATGAGATAATGAACTTTACTCTATCGTTGACTCACCCTGTACTGATAGAACCGATTTTTAAATATATTATCCTCACAAGAAAAATGATAATAATAAAAACTCCATAAAGAATAAATTTAAAAAACAACACAAAAAAGGCAAACTGATATTTTGCTTATTATTATCTTGCCAATTTATAAGGCTGTAAATCTTTTAATCAGAAACACACAAAAAAAACAAGCATTGTTATAGTGTACTAAAAAACTTACCTAAATCTCTAGATTCATAGCTACGAGAATCATGACCAATAAAATCCTTAAGAGTCTTCATAACTGTATGTGTTACATTCGCGCTTGTGAGCGCCATAGCACCAGCTTTCATTGATGTTTTTTGAGCAATTGGTAATGTGGCAACTGAGGTTGTTACGTTGCTGCTTGAGGGTATAAAGCTGAGGACTATCGATCGGTTTTTGTGGCTTATTAAGAAATCCAGGTCGGTGTGCCAAACATATTCTGTAAGAAAACAAGCAATTTGTAAAATCATATTAGTAAATGCATGGTTATTTGAGTAGTAAATTTTATTGGTGAAAAATTGAATTTCATTACAATTAGAGAAGAGAATTTTTATTGAGAATGAATTCAATTTACTCACGTTTTTTATTGACTATCTAGCAATTTACAATATCATTATACTCGTATATTTTAATATACGACACCTACTTTTTTAAATAAACAAAAAATGAAAATATATCTTCATTTATAAAATTTGATTTATCTCGTATTTCTTTAAATCCGTAAAATTTTTTAAAAATTGTTTAGTCAAGATCAGAAAGAGATATTTTGTAGAGGCGAATTTTACATTGTAGACGAGGTCCTGAAAGCTTGCAAGTCCTTCCCTCTCCTGTGCCGACGGAATCAAATAATTTAAATTTAATAATGTGTGGGCAAGGCTAGCAACCTACCCACAGTAAAAACAACACTTGGCTCACAGAATTAATATAAAGCCTCGGAACAGGACGGACAATGGGTTGACAAAAACGGCGAGGAAACGGAGACTGAATAATAATACGAATAGCAAGGTGAAACATAAAAACCTTAAATAATAAAGATCAGGAAATTGAAAAGGAATTAAGAGATAAAAAGATAGAAATATGCGCATTACAGGAAATAAAAAAGAAAGGCAAATGGCAAATGTCGCTCGGCGAATATCTTTTAATATATAGCGGAGTCGAAAGGAATAGCAAAGTAAAAGAGGGTGTAGCACTGATGATTCTCAGAACATCCAAGAATGTAAATACTTAGCAGAAAGAATAATAGTAACAAAAATCAGAGAATCAAAAAATTAACATCCTTAGAATATACAGCCCAGAAAACTGCAAACCGGAAAACAAGAGAACAAAATTCTATGAAAAACTACAAGAAACAATTGATGCAGTTTCAAAAAGCGAAGTAATTAGCATAATGGGGGACTTTAATGCACGAGTAGGGAACATGATAGTAACGGGAGTGAAACAGGTAAAATGAAAATGTGACGAATGAGAATGCCGAATTTTTGATTACCATCTCCGCAAAAAATGAGTTCCGAATAAATAACACCTTCTTTAAACATAAAAAAAACAACATAAATATACATTTCAAAATACGAGAGGAGATAGATCAATCATAGATTACATTCTAACAAATAGAAAAATACACAAATATTAGACATAAGATGTTTATGTTCTGCAGATGTGGGAAGTGGTCACAATCTTGTATTGGGAAAAATGAGAATGACAATAAAGAGACCTAAAAAAACAAGCCTAAAAATTTACGAAACAAATACAAAGGTAGAAGCCTACGAGACGAATCAATAAAAAATCTCTACCAGATAAGATTGGAGAACGAAATAAATAAAAACCCATTGGTAGAAGAAGAAGAAGACATAGAAGACAGTTGGAGAAAGATCAAGGATAACATGATAAATGCAGCCAAGGAAGCACTCGGGGAACGTAAAATACACAGAACATCAAGAAGATCGAATAATACACTTTGATTCTGCGAGGAAGTGAAAGTAAAATGCCAAGAAAAAACAAAAGCCTATCTTAAATATAGATCAAGCAAAACCAGAGAAACATATGAAGAATATAAGACAGTCCGCAATGAAACAAATGTACCAGTTAGAAAAAAGAGAATAGAATACTGGAACATGACTTTTATGGTATGCAAAAGGAGAATTGGAGAATGATACGTGGACAGCGAAAAGAAGTAAGATACATCGAAAAAGATACATGGATAAATTATATAAAGCAATTGTATAATACAGCAGAAAATTTGGCACCCGAAACACCAGAAATAGTAACCAAGGAAGCATCAGAAATAGATGATAAACAGGGGGAAGAAGCTCTCAAAAAATTAAAAAAACCGAAAATCAGCTATTAAGGACGAAATACAAAATGAACTATTAAAGTACGGAGGAGTTAAACTGACTAAAGAATTGACATAGCTCATAAACTACATAATACAGAGATCGCGAATACCAGAAGAATGGAGAACAAGCATAATGATACCACTTTTTAAAAAAGGAGAAAAAACCGATCCGAATAATTATCGAGGAATTAACCTCTTGTGCACAACTTTAAAACTGACGACAAAAATTGTTACCAATAAAATAACTCCAATTATACAGCTTCGCGAAGAATAACAAGGATTCAGGAGCGTAAGACCCTCAAACGACGCAGTATTTGTAATTAGACAAATTACTGAAAAATCAATTAAGTACAACAGACCGGCGTTCTTATGCTTTATAGATTTGGTAAAAGCATTTGATAGAGTATAGCTGCAAGAAATAGTGCACACATTTTATGACAAGAATATTCCACTGGATATCATAAAACTAATTGAGAACATTTAGAAAAGAAATAAAATAGAAGCGAGAGTAAATTCGAAGTTAACTGAACCCATAGACACAGTAAACATACTACAGTAGCGAAACTGAGCTCCAATTTGGTGACGAGATTTTGAAGGCGCGTGCGTCGACGGGTCCTTTTTCAAAATGGCCGCTCAGTATTTACATCCGATCTCGGAATGTGTCTTTACAAATATATTGTCCATCGTTTCTTGATGTGACTGCAGTTTATATGAATATCAAGACAGAAGGAAAAGAGAGTTTGTAGGAAAAGAGAGTTAAAAACGTTTGTAAGTGAAGAGAATCGAAAAGGTTGAGAAACAATTTATATAATCATGGGGAAAGGAGGTTATTGTTGTGCCGTTGAGAATTGCAATATTCCATATAATTATTTTCGCAAATTATTTGCTTGAGTCGCACCTTTTTATGCTCTAAAATTTGCAAATAAGAAATTTCTAACTCAATCAGTGCGCGCTAAGACTATTATTCTAAATCATAACTAAATTTAATTATGCTTTATTTACATCATATGTAATCATCAACAGTATTATCCGTCAAAGTTTAAGTTGCTGCATTAATGATTTGTTTTTGCAGTTCCTCTGTTTTTATAGAAATCATGGTATGCGATTAAAGTTGTTGAAGTTGTTAATAAAACTCTATTGCTTGCTTTCACAAGACAACTTTTCACTATCTTAAACGCATTTTTGAAAAAATACGTATGCATGAAACAATATTATCATTACTAATGTACATTTTGTTTAGGCGTATTTGCTCAAGACACAGCCTTCCAGGGAACCTTGATTGATTTAATAAAACGTTCGTATTGGTAGAGTGATTTGGTAATTAAAGCTTAAAATTTATTTCTAAACTTAGTTCGGCTGGTTATTTAAAAATCCTGACGTGATTGCTCAATTCTGACCTCGGATTCGGTTTCAGCGCCCAAAAATACATATAGGTATAGCGATCTGTTCGGTAGTGAAAAACTTTTTTCGTGTGCCTGTATAATTTTTTTATGATTAATAAATAATCCTCCAAATTCTGGTTTTTAGAAAGATTTATTTTTGTGTAAACTAATATTCAGTTATTTTAAAACTATTTATATTTGATAAATTATAAATAAAACATATTATTTTTTTCTAAAAGGTGTATTCTCAAGAGGCTCCTAGTTTTCAATCACTTCATCTGAATTAATTGTTTGACACACCTTTTCTAATAATAAACCTGATAAATTTAACACTGTTTAATTGCAAGTACAATTAATACTCTGAAAGTGACTTTTTTTCTATTTTTCTCTATAAATTACATTGCTCCTTTTTCATGCCAATCTTTCAAAAGTTTCTGTGAATATATTGTAAGGAATACAGAACCTATAACAACGTATTTATTATTTTCAAATTTTAGACAGTATATTTTATTTTTTTATAAGCTGGGTTTGAAAGTTTAAATATTAAGTGTCGTGTTGAGATCACAAACCCACTGGGGAATGGGATTATTGAAATAACTGATATAAATCGATTATTGAATCAAATATGCTATTAAAATAAGAAAAATTTTAATGTGATTCCAAAGAAATTTTTGTAATATGATTTTGTCAGACGATGTGTGCCAGAGGGTAAAATTTTCTGAAAATAAGTTCGTTAAATGGACAGTACACCTAATCGAAGTTCATTGTGATGGTAATTATGGTTACTATTAAAATTTTGAAGATTTAGTTACCTGTTATTAATACGAGGCTGGTTTGAAAAGTCCGTGCAAAGTCCGAGAGATGGCACCACCGGCGCGTATCGAGGTCATGTTTAGTTAGTAGCATCTCTTGAATGAACGCACACCAAGTTTCAGCCATATTGGTCTATTTCTTTGTGTTTGGCATTCGTGTGAATCAAGGATGTCGAGTGATTTTCAAGAAATGGACGAAAAAGAATTTCGTGTGGTGATTAAACATTACTTTATGAAAGGCAAAACGCCTCAGGAGACTAAAGAGAAGCTTGATAAACATTATGGTGACTCTGCACCTTCGATTAGAACAGTTTATAAGTGGTTTCAAAATTTTCGGACTGGCCATATGGGCACAAGTGACGCTGAATGTTCTGGACGGCCTGTGGAGGTTACGACTCCAGAAATCATTGATCAAATCCATGATATGGTGATGGATGACAGAAGAGTTAAGGTGCGTGAGATTGCTAGTGCTGTGGGCATCTCGACTGAACGGGTACATAATATTTTGCATAAACATTTGGACATGAGAAAGCTATCCGGAAGATGGGTGCCGCGATTGCTCACGCTTGACCAAAAACGGAATCGTGTGAAGTGTTGCAAGGATGGTTTGCAGCTGTTCCAGAAAAATCCGGAGGACTTTAAGCGTCGTTTCGTCACTGTGGATGAAACATGGATACATTATTATACTCCTGAGACCAAACAACAATCTAAACAATGGGTTACCAAGGGGGAATCTGCACCAAAAAAGGCGAAGACCGTTCCTTCGGCCTGAAAGGTTATGGCGACTGTCTTTTGGGATTCGCAAGGGATAATCCTCATCGACTATCTGGAAAAGGGTAAAACTATTACAGATGAATATTATTCATCGTTATTGGACCGTTTGAAAACCGAGCTGCAAGAAAAACGCCCGCGATTGGCCCACAAGAAAGTCCTTTTCCATCACGACAACGCACCAGCACACACCTCAGCAGTTGTGGTCGCAAAATTAATGGAAATAGGATTCCAACTCGTTTCACATCCCTCCTATTCTCCAGGACTACTATTTGTTCCCCAATTTGAAGAAATGGCTGGCGGGACAAAGATTTTATTCAAACGAGGAGGTGATTGCAGACACTAATAGATATTTTGCAGACTTGGACAAATCCTGTTATTCGGGATCAACAAACTAGAACATCGTTGGACGAAGTGTATAAGCCTAAAAGGAGACTATGTCGAAAAATAAAAAAGGTTTACCCCAAACACATAAGTAGTTTTTATTTTTTGCACGGACTTTTCAAACCAGCCTCGTATTCCTCCTATAAAGAACTTATTTCCATTGCTATATACCTATACTATAAATTAAATATAGTTATTTTCCTTTTAAACTGTAATTGACAACACTCAGTATATATGAGTCAATCATTTCTTCTAATGAAGCTAATATGGTTAGCCAAACGCGCGTCGAGTGCAAAAATAAAGTGTTTGGTGTAGTGGTGATATATACTGAGTAGTGTCATTGTGCCAAAGATTCCACATTCCCAATATAGTTATAATTGACAAGTCAGCTTGGTCATAACTAAGTATTGTATGTAAATATAATTAGGAAATTACTGTATTGACTCTTTGATCTAAATATTAATTCATTGTAAATAAAAGCAAGCGTTAATTACATTATCAAAAAGGTATAGAACCTCTAAGAATCATTCACATAGAAAATAGAGGTCTATACATATACGTTCATAATTCATTAATAATTTTATATTAACCTTTCTCGAAGTTACACAATATAGTTTTGTAGTTTAAGAAAAAATAAGTACCAAAAAAGTAGATATAGTGTTTTTTAATTAACGAGAGATCTATCACACCAAACAACACAACACTGCTTAGAAAAAAAATGCTCTTATTTTAGAAGATGTTGACATCTTAGTAATGACAATTAAAATTAAATTAATTTAGTCCTTAAAAAACATCTTTAATCACAAATTTACTTGAAAAATGATGTAAATAAAATTTTAACCTCAAACAGTGACGTTTAACTTTGATAGACTTTTGAATTTTTGGATAAGGTCATTAAAAACTGAAGTTGAATATGAAGAATTCCATCAAATACCTTCCTATCAAGTTTTTCACCTGTATTCATTTCTTTTCTAACAAAGTGCTCCTTTCTTTTTGTTTTTTTTTATATTACTCATGCTGTATTAATTTTTATATTACTCATGCTGTATTAAATAACAAATCAAAAATTTTCAAACATTTCTATATCTATGATTTTGAATGATAAAACTTTGCACAACTTTATTTGTATTTCAAATCTCGCGCTGGTCCACTGTTAACATGGTGGATTGCCACGTGACCTTCTGAAAACGAACCTGATTTTCCTATGCGGTTATCCTTGAGTTTCGCTACTGTATAGTGTGTTTACTGTGCCATAGAGGTAACAACTGGCATTAGACAAGGAGACTCACCGAGTCCCCTACTGTTTAGTATTATATTAGATGAAATAATTAAAAAGGTAAACACAAAAAAAGGCTATAAAATGGGCAATAAAGAGATACAAATATTGTGATACGCCGACGATACTGTCCTAGTCGCTGAGAATTAAGATTATTTGCAGAGATTATTACGCCAGTTTAATACAATACCAAAGAAATTTAATATGAAAATATCGGCTGAAAACACCAAATCAGTAATTATCGCCAAAGAACCAATTAGGTGCAAGCTCTAAATCGATAATCAGACTATAGAGCAGGTGATGACAATTAAATATTAAGGAATTAAGTTATCATATAACAACAACATAGAAGACGAAATAAAAGAAAATATGGTAAAAGCCAATAGAATAGCAGGATGCTTGAATGACACTATTTGGAAAAATAAATACTTGAGAACAGAAGTAAAATCTCGTATATATAAATCTCTAGTTCGACCAGTTATGACCTACACAGCGGAGACAAGAACAGAAACACGCAAAACTCAGAGATACTTACAAACAAGTGAAATGAAAACATTAAGAAGAATTGCAGGAAGAACACTTTGGGACAGAGAAACAAATGATAACATAAGGCATATATGTGAAGTAGAGGATAAGAAACAGAAAACAAGAATGGAACCAACACATAAATAGAAGGTCCGACGACGATTAGTGAAAATAGCTCGAAATAAATCACCGGTGGGCCGAAGGAGTATAGAACGCCCACGAAAAAGATGGAATGACGACCTGTAACGACGATACATTAAAGAAAAACAGGCAGGAATGCTTAATATAAAGAAGAAGAAGAACTTTAAGAATTTTTTGTCCGAGGGCGCAACAAAAACCAGTTTCAATTTAACGATTCGTTTATTTTAAAAGGATTTCCGCACGGAAAATTTACTAAAAATTGGCTTTATCACGTGACACGTCCATGCAACAAGGGTCTGTATTGTGCTCCCGCAAAAATCTGAAAGCGAAAACGTCACTTTGATATTTTCATGAAAGCGTGAGAGTGGGTATTCGATCCTTTTCGGCACGTCATTTTAGGTAATGGCTGAAAGTCCAATCTTAACGGGGGACCTAGTTTATGTAAACAGTAAATTCCAATATTTAGACTAAGCGTAAAACTGTTTAATTTATAAAATTGTGTATTAAGGAAAAATATGTTTCAGCTGCGTTAATTTAATAACTAAATCTGTAATATTAATTTGAACTAGAGTTTATTTATTTATTTGGTTAATTAATACAACTATCCTACAGAATAATCCAATTATAGGATAGGAACAGTCAAATAGATCTATCACATTAGTATTTTAATAATTCTAATAACTACACTATAAGCTAAAGAAAAACAAAAGAAAAGAGAGACCTAATCAAAAAAAACTGGCATCAAAATATATCATTTTAATAATACACTAGTAATATTTTTTCCATATTTTTCTAATAAAATGACATTTTACTGACAAATAATTCATCTTGATTTTCAAACAAACTCGTATTGTCGTCTATATAAAAAAAAAGATAATTAACGTTAACCAAAAATTAAAATATTTAGGATAATAGGTCAACTTTTATCACAAACCTATCCATCCAACAAGTTTTCCTAAACTTACTGGTAAGTTGACTTTGAAAATATACCAAAAGCAACAGCAACGAAGTTGTTTTTAGTTAATTCAGTTTTACTTATATTTTGATTAGTGAATTATCTTATTTAGGAAATACTAAAAACGTACGGCTCGGATTTGAAAATGCGGTTACCCTCTCGAAAAGTTTCGATTTAAATTACTGTTATGTATTACTAGCAATAACATTCTCAATTATTTTTCATGATCTCATTTTCAATAAAAAAATCAATAAATAAATAAAAGAAAATAAAGCTAGGTAAAGATGTTATATTTGAACAGAAAATATCATATAAAGGGTCTTCCATTTGGGACTTGACAATTTTGAAATTTCACTGTGAACGCACCCTTAAGCCAATCACCGAACTGTCAACGTCAAAACATTCAGTAAAGTCAGCATTTTCATCATGGTGAAGTACACGAATGAACAACGTTTACAAATAATTAAAATTTACTACCAAAATTTTGAGTCTGTGATTGCAACTTTAGGAGCGTTAACGCCAATTTTTGGTCGTAATTCTCGTCCCAGTAGACAAGTAATTCATAGTCTAGTGAAAAAATTTGAGTTAACATATTCGCTGCTGGATGTTCCCGTGCCAGTGAGACAACGAGTTGGTCGAAGTGGCCAGAATATTGCTGCCGTTCAAGCGTCCATCTCAAACGAACCAAAACAGTCGATTTCACGGCGTTCTCAAGAATTGGGCATCGCTCAGACCAAACTATGGCGAATTTTGCGAAAGGATCTTGGCCTGCACCCTTATAAGTTAAAGTTAACTCAAGAACTAAAGCCACTCGATCATATGAAGCGACGTACGTTCTCGAATTGGGCTCTAGAAATGTTGGAAGAAGATGACCAATTTCATCGCAAAATCATCTTTAGTGATGAAGCGCATTTTTGGATAAACGGCTTCGTCAACAAACAGAATATTTGTCAGGTGAAAACCCTCATGTGCTTGAAGAAACATCACTTCATCCACAAAAAATTACTGTTTGGTGCGGTTTTCATGCCGGTGGTGTCATTGGGCCGTTCTTTTTCGTTGATGAAAATAACCGTCACGTTACAGTCAATGGAGATCGCTACAGAGGCATGTTGCAACGTTATTTCTTTGATCAATTGCATGGGCTAGATATTAATGATATGTGGTTTCAACAAGACGGCTCCACAAGCCACACAGCGGGTGTAACAATCGACTTACTGCAATCTAAATTCCGTGAACGTGTTATATCGAGAAATGGTCCCGTCGAATGGCCGCCTAGATCGTGTGATTTAACACCTCTAGACTTTTTTTTATGGGGGCACGTTAAATCATTGGACTATGCTAACAAGCCTGCGTCGTTAGAGGAGCTCAGAGCCAATATTGAAAGAGAGATAGCGGCCGTTTCCGTCGAAATGTGTGGCCGAGTCATCGAAAATTGGGTTCAACGAATCGACCGCTGCAAACGTGCCCGTGGTGGACATAAGAATGAAGTCGAATTCCATACATAAATGTTTTGATTGTACTTCAAGCCGATAGTAAAATTTTCGAAATGTTTCAAATGGGTTGCGTTTTATTTCAAAAAAAAAAGTTGCCAAGTCCTTAATGGAAGACCCGATATATGTTTGACCTTTTCGAGTACATCAACACGTTTGTTCTTTTAACAGGCATGTAGAAAAGGGAATGGCATAGGCGATCGTGTTGAGATGGCACACGGAACCTAATACTTAAGAGAGTGCAAGGACATTCGATTCAATTGTTCAAGATTTTATATAAAAACAAGGTTGTAGCATATTCTCTACGCCTAGAACGGCTAAAAATACTGAATCTTCTCAATAGAACATTAGGGAAACCCAATGGTGGATAAATACCATCTAATTTAAACCAGAAGAACTTCACAAATCGTCTTTAGATTTTTTCAATGTGATTACTGTGGATCTCATATGTTGGGTACCAGATAACTGAACCATATTCCAGTTTAGAACAAACCAAAGCATTGAATAAAGTGATAAGGGTTTCAATGTTTGTAAGGTCTCTAGAATTCCTTATGATGAAACCCATGCACTTATAAGAAGAAGCAATGGTGTCATTTACATAGTCCACAAAACTGAGTTTAGTATCAAACGTTAAACCAAGATCTTTGAGACGATAACATTTTTCAAGATCATTATGGTTTAAATTATATAAAAAATTTACTAGTAATTTCTTTCGAGTGAATGACATAGAAAAACATTTCTTTGTGTCCAAATATAAGTTATTACGAATACACCAACGATTTAAAATATCTAGATCATCCTGAAGAGTTACACAATCATGGAGAGAGTCTATGCGTCGGTATATTTTTAGATCGTCAGCATAAAGCAAAGAGGACGAGGTGAGGCCACTGGTGATGTCATTTATAAATATGTTAAAAAATAACGGTCCTAGGATAGATCCTTGAGGAACATCAGAGGTAGCATTAATAATGATCGACTCAAAACCACGATAATTTACTATCAGGTGACCACCAATTAAATAAGATTTCAGCAGGTTTAATAAATTGCCATTAACTCCACAGTTTAAGAGTTTTTCAAGCAGAATATCATGGCCAAGCCGATCAAAAGTCTTTAAGAAGTCTGTATAAACTACATCGACTTGTCCTCTATTGTCCATACTTTCCGAAATAAATTGAGTAATTGTAACTAAATTGGTAATGACTGAACGCCCTGGAAAGAATCCATGTTGGCTTTCAGTTATGAAAAGTTTAACATGATTAAATATAATGTCATACAGCACAATTTCGAAAACCTTTGAAAAGTTGTTCAATATTACCACAGGTCTGTAATTTTCAGTGAGGCACTTATCACCCTTCCCACTTCTTCCCGATTTGTGGAAAGGATTTTAAACACAGATTGACAAGAAACGTGAGAGGCTTGGACAACACAGCTGCGCAATCCCGAATAAAAAAAGCTGGTAGACCATCGGTTCCAGCGGTCGATTTAGGTTTAAGTTCCTTTAAGGCACCGATCACGTCCCTTTGTTGAGTTGTTATGACACTGTTGTTACTGTCACTGTTATTTTATAATTATAGCTTAAAATAATAGATTTGGGTTATAAAAATTATGTTAATATGAGTATCATGAGTCGTTCACAAAAAAATCAATAAAACTGTCTGCAGATTGCAGCTCTTCCTCTGCTTAACCTTGTTTGTAAATAAAACATCTATTATTTAAAATATCGGCCTGTAGACATTGAATTAAGTTTTCATTTAGTGCGAAAAAGTTAAATTTAGCACTTATCTTATAAACATATAATAAAAGACTGTTTTTAATCAATTTCTACTGGTTCATTTAAATTGCGATGACGCGTTTCGCTGTCGATGCAGCTTCCTCAGATCTACATTTTACACTGTCAAGTTAGGTTTAATGTTCACAATTTTATATAATTTCTTAATTATAATTTTGCACCTAATTAAGTTACATTATAGTATTGGAAAACCTACACAGACATGGAATTAGGAGAATAAATTCAATAATGGTAAATTGTTAAAATCTACGTGGTCGTTGAGTAAAGTACCTGTAATTTAATCGATTTATTTGCATTGCCTCTAAAAGGTTTAGTTTTAAACCTTTTTGTTGGGCATGTAAAATTTTGAAATTCTTGTTAAACGTGTGATTTTCTGTTAAAAGATGATTAGCATCTGTTGAATTAGATTTTCTATGGATGAAACTTTTTTCGTGTTCCGTAATTCTCTGTATAAATGTACGTCCAGTTTGTCCTATGTATGTTTTAGGACACGACCCACATGTTAATTGATAAACCCCCGATTTACTATCTTTATTGATTTGTGGTTTGTAGTTTTTGAGATATTTCCCGATAGTATTCTTAAACTTGTAAGCTATGTTGATTTAAAAATTTTCCCAGTTTTTCTATTGGTTTGCCGAAATAGGTTAAGCATTTAAATGTGGTTTTTCTGTCCTTAAAACGTGGGTATATTTCTGAGATTGCCTTGTTTCTAAGTTTTTCCTAACGATATTATCGATTAAAGTAACCGAATAACCGGTGTTACGGCTACTTCTTTTATGTAGTTTAATTTTTTAGTAAAATTGTCCTCTGATAAGGGGATATTAGTTAGTCTATGTATAGAGCTATGATAAGCCGCGAGTTTATGATGGTTAGGGTGGTGAGAACTATTGTGAATTATGGTGTCTGTATGACAAGGTTTGTGATATATTGCAAATTCATGTTTTTTTCCTGGTTTTACTGATTGTTAAGTCTAGGAAGTTGATTTTCCCTTCGACTTCTTTTTCCATTGTAAAACTGTTATTTCTATGTAAAGAATTAATGTACTGTAAAATGTGAGTTAATTGTTTGTCCGTACCTGTAAAGCAAACAATTATATCGTCTATGTATCGATACCAATATAGACAATTATTACTATTGTTATTATCATTGTTTCAATACTGTCCATGCAAATTTCGGCAAGTAATGGACTTAATAGACTCCTGTTAATGAACCCTTTCTTACTATTATAGAATTTATTGTTAAATGAAAAATAATTTTGTCTTAGGCAAGTTCTTAATAAATTAATTATGTCCATTTTTATAACTTCATTTACTTTGTTTTTTGCTAATAGGTTTTCTATTAAAATTATTGTTTCGTCTGGGGAACACTTGGAAATAAGTTTTTGACATCGAAAGAAACTAATTTAGAGTTATCTGTTATATTCTTAACTTTATCCACGAGTTCGTATGAGTTTTGGATACTATATTTAGGTTCAAATTTGCTATGATCTTTGATTAAATCAAATAAAAAGGATGACGTCTTATATGCTGGAGCAGACATATAGGAAATAACTGGTCTGATTGGGTGGTCAAGTTTGTATAGTTTTATGAGTGAATAAAGTTTTAAGCACAGAAAAACCACATTTAAATGCTCAACCTATTTCGGCAAACCAACAGAAAAACTGGAAAAATTTTTAAATCAAAAAAATATCAACATAGCTTACAAGACTAACAATACTATAGGGAAATATCTCAAAAACTACAAACCACAAATCAATAAAGACAATAAATCAGGGGTTTATCAATTAACATGTGGGCATGTCCTAAAACATACATCGGACAAACTGGACGTACATTTATACAAAGAATTACAGAACACGAAAAAAGTTTTATCCATAGAAAGTCTAATTCAACATATGCTAATCATCTTTTAACAGGATATCACGGGTTTAACAAGAATTTCAGAATTTTACATACCCAACAAAAAGGTTTAAAACTAAACCTTTTAGAGACAATGCAAATAAATCGATTAAGGACTACAGGTACTTTACTCAACGACCAGGTAGATTTAAACAATTCACCATTATTGAATTTATTCTCTTAATTCCATGTCTGTGTGGGTTTTCCAATACTATCAATGTAACTTAATTAGGTGTAATATTTTAATTAAGAAATTATATAAAATTGTGAACATTAAACCTCACTTGAGCCCGATCCAGCCCGTGATCTTAGGGTCGCTACAACCATACAGACCCTAAATCTTGCCCAGCCCCCTCGCAATACGTACTTCACAACCCCCTCCGCTGTTAATGAGATCATTCGATTTACCTCAATCCGAAAAGCCCCAGGTCATGATAAAATCACAAATAAAGCCCTCAAAAAATTCCTCAAGAAACAGATCTCAGAAGCCACCAATATCATTAACAGCATACTGAGACTCAGCTATTTTCCACTCTAGTGGGAAAAAGCTGAGGTCATTATGATCAAAAAACCAGGCTCTCCATCCCACGAGGCAAGCAGCTATCGGCCAATCAGCCTACTTCCAGGCCTTGGCAAGATAGCTGAAAAAGTCATCCTCGAAATCGTCAGAGCAAAGTCCACAGCGCTCCGCGTTGTCCCTGACGAACAGTATGGCTTCCAGCCCCTTCATGGCACCATCCATCACACCACGAAACTCGCCCAAACCATTTCCAACAGCTTCAACAAACGTCACAAAGTTGGAGCTGTGTTTCTCGATGTAGCAAAGGCCTTCGACCGAGTCTGGCACGAAGGCCTCATTGTGAAACTGATCCGACACGGCTACCCCCTTTTCATTAACAAACTCATTCAATCCTTCGTCTCTGACAGAACATTCCAAGTCAGAGTCGATAAGGCCACCTCCGAAGTCAAGGCCATTAGAGCCGGAGTCCCTCAAGGCTCCGTCCTCTCCCCCCACCTCTTTAACATTTTAACAGCCGACATTCCAAAAACGGATCAGACTACCCTACTCCTGTATGCTGACGACACAGCCATCATAGCAGAATCCAGCAGCTACAGAATCATCACCAGTAGATTGCAGCGCCACCTGAACGTCCTCGCCCCCTGGTTCGACCGATGGAAGATCCAGCTAAACCCATGTAAGACACAGGCCATCGTCTTCGCCAAAGGCAACGGCACTCCTTATGGACAACTCCAGCTCCAGGGATCCCACATCCAATGGGCAACCACCATCAAGTACCTGAGAATCCAGTATGACAAACACCTCATCTGGAAAGACCAGGTCTGTGCTGCCTCAAGGAAAGCCAAGCAACTACTGGGCAAGCTGTACCCAATCATCAGCCGGTCCAGTAAGTTGCAACCAAAAATCAAGCTGCTAATTTATAAAACCATCGTGAGGGCAGGACTCACACACGCCTGCCCTACTTGGTCTAAACTCACCAAGACACGCAGAGCTCAACTTCAGGCAGTACAGAACAAGGCCCTGAGGATGATCACGGGAGCCCCATGGTTCGTCCGAAACCGTCAATTGCATAGAGACCTCGGTGTGCCAACAATCAAGGCACACATGAGGTCCACCAACATTAAGTTCTTCGCAAAGGCGCTACAACACCCAAACGCCACCATAAGGAGCGCATTCCACGTGCCCGCCAACGCCCGCCATCACTATCCAAGACCTTCTGACCCCATATCCGACGAAGATGATGGCCCTCCCCCACCCCCATGAAGACTGTAACCTAGATTAAGTTTAGAATTAAGTTCTAGATTAGTTTAGAATTAAGCTCTAGTTAAGTTAGATTAGTCAACCAATGTAATTAAAACCCAATGTCCTAGGTTAAGTTAATTAGGATTACTGTATAGAACCTAGGTTAAGTAGTATAGGAATATAAGCTATCATAAATGTAAGTAAGAGGCATAGCCTAACTTAAAATCAATAAAGACAATGACAATGACCTCACTTGAGAGTGTAAAATGTAGATCTGAAGAAGCTGCATCGATAGCGAAACGCGTCATCGCAATTTAAATAAATCAGTGGAAATTGACTAAAAACAGTCTTTTATTATATATTTATAATGGATTTCCATCAAGTAGAAGCTATAACCATGCAATACTTATCTTATGACTATTTGTTTACAAGGAAAGTACTAAATAAATTCCTTTACCTTTTTTCTTAAACACAGCACGATTAAACACTAACAATATTTTGTACCCTCTATATCTACAGACTCATTTTTTCACTTGATTACTTCCTTCATAGACCCTGTACACATGGCAAGTGTTGTTTGTAAAGGGTGGTGGTTTTCGGATAAACATCAGCCCCATATAACGGGGGGTTGTTAAAAAGCACCTTAGGCGTTTTAGAGTAAAGTTAATAGCACTTAATGCTTTTTAAGAGTTTATCTAAAAGGCTGATTCAGGTTTAGGAAGAAGGTTTTTGGAATGTCTTATCTTTTAGCATTAAAAAATTATACGTTGTACGGATCTCGTAGTTTCGAGTTTAGTTTCTTTCATTTAAGTATATTCTATTTTTTTTTGTCCGACATATTTTTTTATGCAATAATACTTGCTGAGTTTAGCTCAGTTAAGTTTTAAATTATATATTTTTTAAGTGCTTGCGTTTGTTGTTAGTTCACGCTATCTTTAATCACGTATATTTAAAATTATGTTAATTGTAAACATATATATATATATATATATATATATATATATATATATATATATATATATATATATACATATATATATATATTATAATTTGCGTGTTCTTGCAATTAGATCATTAAAACTATTCTTGGATTTGTTATATATTTATTGACGTTTCGACCTTCGGAAGAGGTCTTCTTCAAAATTTGCTCTAAAAGATGACATTAGAAGAATTAAATATAGATAGGAAATTAAACAGTTTGTCGTGTATTTCGGGGTTAAAATACCAGGTGTACAAGTATGAAATGCGGATTTCAGACAACAGATGGTGCACCAATGCAATTTGTGCTACAAAGATTTGACACTGCGCCATTTTGTTGTGTCATCAACAAGTGTCAGACGCGCATGAGTGATAAATTGGAAAAGTGTATGCATAGTGTTGTGTTGTTGTGTTAAATATGTCGAAATTTATACCGAACAAAGAGCATTTGCGGACAGCATTATTTTTTTGTTTTCATTTCAAGAAAACTGCTGTTGAATCATACCGATTACTTTGAGAAGCGATGATTTCGGCATTTCAAAAGTGGTGACTTTGATGTTGCAGACAAGGATCGTGGAAAACCGCCAAAAAAATACGAAGATGTGGAATTGCAAGCATTGTTGGACGAAGATGATTCGCAAACACAAAAACAACTCGCCGAGCAATTGGGCGTTAGTCAACAAGCTGTTTCCAATCGGCTACGAGAGATGGGAAAGATTCAGAAGACCGGTAGATGGGTACCACATGAGTTGAACGACAGGCAAATGGAAAAGCGCAAAAACACGTGTGACATTTTGCTCGCTCGGTACAAAAGGAAGTCGTTTTTGCATCGTATAGTTACAGGGGATGAAAAGTGGATTTATTCTGAGAATCCCAAGCGCAAAAAATCATGGGTAGACCCAGGGGCACCATCCACACCGACCGCAAGATCGAATCGCTTTCGCAGCGGGTTTGGTGGGACCAGAGGGGCGCGGTCTATTATGAGCTGTTAAAACCTGGGGAAACGGTTAATACTAAACGTTACCAACAACAATTGACCGATTTGAACCGTTCGCTGCTTGAAAAAAAGGTCAGAATACCGAAAGAGGCAATACAAAATCATTTTTCTTCATGACAATGCTCCATCACATACGGCAAAACCAGTTCGCGACACGTTGGAAGCACTCAGCTGGGAAATTCTATCCCATGCGGCTTACTCACCAGACTTGGCTCCTTCCCATTACCACTTGTTTCAATCGATGGGTCACGCACTTGCTGAGCAGCGCTTTGATTCGTACGAAGATGTGAAAAAATGGCTCGATGAATGGTTCGCAGCAAAAGGGGAAGATTTTTACTGGCGTGGTATTCACAAATTGCCCGAAAGATGGGAAAAATGTATAACAAGCGATGGAGCATACTTTGAATAAAGCACTTCTTATAATTCTTCCGAATTTAACATGTTTTTTTAGAAAAAAAAAAAATCCGCATTTCATACTTGTACACCTTAGCTTTTCGCAGTTTTTAATTTAAGACACTTAACTGTATACATTAATGAGGGCCTTATCTTAGAAAGTGGTTCATTGTATGGGGTGTTAATTTTAAATCACTGTCAAAAACACTTTTTTACTTTCTACAAACAACCTCTTAACTTGAAGAAATTTATATGACTGGTAGCTAGATGCGGTTTACGTTATTTACATTTTTTTTTTCATTTATTGCAGTGGGCGTCATTTGTATGTGTATGGATTCGAGTATTTCTCTTTTTTTTGTATTTATTTCGGTTTTCATAATTTAGGTGTTTTTGAAATCAAAGGTATGACTTTTATTCATTTTATGATTTGTAAGAGCTGTACTGTGTTTATTTTTATCGTATTTGTGGCTTTTGATTCTATTTTCTAGGTATTGGTTTGTTTGCCCGACGTATATTCCTTCGCAGTTATTACATTTAATTTCGTAGACTATGTTACTTTTTATTATTTGGGGTTTTGGTTTTAAGCCTGGAAAAATTGGATGAAAGCAGATTATATGATTTGTGACATAACCGAATTTTGTAGTTTTTTGAGTGGTTGGGATAGTTCATTTATAAACGGTAAAGCAATATATGTATTATAGTTGTTGTTAGTTGGTTTTTTACTTATTATGGTATTGTAAAAGTTATGTATTCCTTGTTTGAAGATTTTGTTTATAAGGTACATCGGATATTTATTAAGTCTTAATGCTTCTTTAGCTTTGGTTATTGCACTCTCTATGTATTCTGTGTCAGAAAGCTTGATTGCTCTATCTGCTAGACCTATGATTACAGATTTTGATTGAGAATTCGGGTGGTGTGATTCATAATTAAGGTATCTAGAAGACCATGTATTTTTAGTATACCATTCAGTTTTTATATTTTCACTGATGTGGTGTAAAGTTACATCTAGGAAATTTATCTTATTGTTGTCATCTGTTTCGAATGTGAATTGAATATTTTTGTGGTATCCGTAGAATTTTTTTAGGATGTAATTAATTTGGTTTTTAGGTATAGCAGTCAAATAATCATCAACGTATCTGTAAAAAAATGGAATGTTGAAGTTTAATTTTGGTATGACATCAGCTTCTAAATCTTTACTATTGTGCAATCACGCTAGAAATAGATGCTCCCATTGCACACCAATCTATCTATCTATCTATCTATCTATCTATCTATATATATATATATATATATATATATATATATATATATATATATATATTTATATATATATATCCAATACCTAATAAGGGCATCAAAGAGTATTTTAAAGGGTGTGATTATAATGTCTTTAATTACTTTACTTACGTTTGATGTTTTCTTAAATAATGGTATTAGACACATATACAGTCAGTCAAGTTTCCATACACCACCTACTTTCTATTCTATTTTTCTGTTATGTTTAACTAATTACTTGGAACTATGAGAAAACATGTTTAAATTAATATTTGAAACTTAACCAACGAGGATTAGTATTAAAAAAAAACTACGGAACACGGAAGTTACATCATTGCTATAAAAACGTAAACAAAATTAATGTCAAAAAAGTCTCGATACACCTAACAATTACCAATAATAGTTTGACGGAGTTTAACGGAAAATAACAACTTCGTTTAAACTAATATTTAGGGGGACCGCCGTTGGCCTTGATAATCTTCTGTAACCTTTTTGTCATGCTTGCAACCAGCTTTCTAATAACTTTTGCTGCCATGTTCTCCCATTCTCTTAAAATATCTCTCAAAATGTATGTTTCGGATCATTGTCCTGCTGGAAAATGTATCTTTTTTCGAGTGCTAATTTTTGGACACTCTCTCTTAAACTGACTTTCAAAATGCTCAGATAAACATGCTGATCCATGGTACTATTAATAAAATGTAAATTTCCAAACCCTCCAGCGGACATGCATCCCCAAAGCAGAACACTGCCACCCTCTTGCCTCACAGTGGAACAAATGTTTTTAGTATCGAATGCGGTGTTTTTATTTCTCCAAACTTTAGTTCTGCCATCAGACCCAAAAAGGTTAATTTTAGTTTCATCACTAAAGATTACGGATTCCCGAAATTCAGGATGTTTAGTAACGTATTCCCTAGCAAAGGCTAACCGTTTTTGCAATTAGCTTCCGAAATTAATGGCTTCCTCCTCGCTGCACACCCCTTATAACCTGCTCTGTGTTAACAATTTCTCACTGTTCATAGTTCCCGTACTTCTTTTAATTTTGGTGCACTTTTCTTGAGATCTACAATTATTTGTCTAACAGTAGTAGCTTCTCCACGTGGAGCCAGTTTCTTGCGACGACCGAAGCGTAGTCGAATTTTATAGGACCCCCCGCTGATTTATACTGGCTTACAATGTACTGAACAGCAGCATGCACTTTTTAACAATTTTTCTTATATTTTTGTACGGTTTTCCCGTCGTTCCACAAATCAGTTATGATCTTTCGAACTTGAAATAGAATTTTACAATTTCTCTCGCTCATTTTTATTACTACTTTGAAAACCCACTGCAAAATTACTAGCAACAAGTAACAGATTATAAAGTATGGCAGAAACTTATTCATTTGCTTTCAGTTTGGCGAGCAATAGATAGCTTGATAAAATGCAGCTGATTATGTTTTTTTCAATGCAGTTCTTGAGTGTATGAGACTTTTTTGACATTAATTTTGTTTAATTTTTATAACAAAATAAAATGTCCCGTAGTTGTTTTTAATACTAATCCTCGTTAGTTAAGTCTCAAATATTAATTTAAACATGTTTTCTCATAGTTCCAATTAATTGGTTAAACATAACAGAAAAATAGTATATAAAGCAGGTGATGTACGGAGACTTTTTGGACTGACTATATTTGCTAGCTCCCTAAATAATTTATTGACAAAAATTAAGGAATAAATAATTAAGAGTATTCTCCTAAGATTGTGTTTATGACACTTATTTTTCTAAAATTCTAGGCAAGATACGTGAAAAGTGTTCAGTTTGGTAAATGGTCAGAGAAGTTACGAATAAGAAAGAGATAGATCAAGTGAAAGGAGAAAAGAACCTTCTAGAAAATCTCAGTAAATATTGTGATAGAAATTAGTTAGGTATGTAAGAAAAACTTTAACAGAGAGAAAGCGAACTTTTGGCTGAACTCTTTGCTTCACATTCTACTGTCGATTCCCAAGGAAAAACACCACCTACTCTTCCCATAGTGCAGTCAAGGATGCCCGATATTGTCTTCAGACAGCGTATCATAAAACGTATTTTAATGAAACTAGACACCAAAAAAGCTTTTGGCGCTGACGGAATACCCGCCATAGTTCTCAAAAACTGTGCGAGGGAACTAACACCAGTTTTCTGTAGACTTCTCAACCTATCCTACAGAAAGGGAATATTTCCTTCCTGCTGGAAATGTGCCACAGTTCAGCCGATACCTAAAAAAGGCCAGAAGATCTTGCCAAATAGCTACCGACCAATCGCACTGCTTTCAATAATATCGAAAGTCATGGAAAAGGCTATCAAACAGCATCTTCTAAAATATCTTTAAAGATTCAGCATTATTAGCGACCACCAATATGGCTTTCGTAAAAATAGATCAACAGAAGATCTTCTGACTTATGTAACACGTTTGGAACAACGCAATTGAACACTTTGGAGAATGTCGAGCGGTTGCTCTTGACATATTCAAGGCATTCGACCGTGTTTGGCACGATGGGCTGGTGGCTAAGCTACGCTCTTATCGTATGTCTGAAAAGTTCTGTTTGTGGCTCTCGTGTTTCCCCAGAGAGCGTTCTTTACGAGTGAGAGTCGGCGGATTTCTTTCTAACACCTTCACTATCAACGCCGGTGTCTTCACTATTAACGCCAGTATGCCCCAAGGCTCCATACTGTTTCCTACTCTCTTTCTTATTTGCATTAACGATCTCCTGGAAAAGGCCGAGAATCCAATCTACAGCTTTGCAGATGACAGTGCGCTTATCTCTTCATTCACTTTGAACGCTCGGACATCGGCTACTCAGACGAATATCCGCAGACAGCAGGAAGTCATCCAACTTAACGAAGACCTGGAAGAAATTCTATCTTGAGGTGACAGTAACCAAATGGAATTTAAAGCTATAAAAACCCTGGCGGCAGTTTTTTCTAAAAAAGTTAACGTTGCTGAATCCGATGTAGTTATGTTGGGGCACTCCATTCCTCTAACATCGTCACTCGTTGGGCGTTAATTTGGCAGCATGAACACGTTGCAGGCATAGCAAGGAGAGCTTCTCAAAAGTTGGGAATATGACGTGTATTTCGAACCAGAAAGCTTTACACTCCACAACAACTGTTTCTTTACAAAGCTCAAATTCGATCAACTATGGAATACTGCTCCCATGTTTGGGGCTCCGCTCCCAAACATACCCTGTTTGTTGGATTCTATTCAGAGAAGAGCTGTTCGACTTAGAAGTTAGAAGTACACGTCGCGCTAATACTTCACATCCGTATGAGGTTCAGCTTGTTATTCCTTGTACAAAGCTTTTCAAGTAGTCTTTTATATGGAGAATATCATCCCTTTGGAATAATTTGCCCAGGGCTGTGTTTCCCACCGAGTACAATTTACAGCGATTCAAAAACAACGTGAATCGCTTTCTCCGCACACGTGTCGCTCCTGTAGCGCCTTAGGGATTTCCCTGCAGCACGTGTGCTAGACCCATAAAAAAAAAAGGACTAATGATCCAGTACAAAATTGACATTAAAAATGTATGTTTAACTAATCGTAGTATTACGCCAAGAATACTGTCATCCTAGATTCTGGACCAATATGGGTTTTATTTACTTTTCGCATATACTGTAGGCTGAAAATAATCATCTTATGTACAAAATAACTATAGACCTCAAGCAATGTAGGTACAGTTTACTTAACAAAACTCTTCACTTATGCTAGATGTTTGGTTTGCTCTAACTTCACTTCGATTATTAGTCTTCCGTGAACCGCGTAAAATAAGCACCGAATAGGCGTTCTAAAACTTTCCAGTAACTTCTCTCGAACGATTATTAGTTTGCATGTCGTCTTTAATTTTAAAACTTTTCAATGGCGCTCTCGAAGAGTTGAGTTGACGTAAAGTATTGAGTTTGTGTTCGATGTTCGGAATTAAAAAATTATTAAATATGAATTGTGGACAGGAAATAGGGGTTTATAGAAAGCTTAATAAAATTGATCTTATACTTTTCCTATAGCTGTAATATGATTTAAAACAGGAAAAGTTAAGAATGTTTTAAATTTTGGGAAAGTGTTTTATAATTATACTAGCCGTTCCCGCAGCTCAGCTAGCGTGGACTTGATTCACCTTTATCGTCACTGCTTATTCGTTGTGTTTATATTATTATAAAGCTCGAGGGACCTTAGAGGCCCATGACTTGGTTGCATACTTGTCTCCACTTCTTTTTATCTCCTGTTAGCTTTTCCCGGTGCGGGATTCTCATCAACTCCGGATCTTGCTTTACTGCCTGAATTCATGTAGATCGAGATCTACCCTTGCCTCTTCTTCCAACCACTCCTCTTATTAGGGCTTGCTTTACCTGTCTTTCTTCTTTTATCCTTGCCACGTGTCCCAACCATCTTAATCGCTGGCTTGTTATGATTTGGCGTATAAGGGGTTTCGTATATAGGCATTTTAATTCGTAGTTTGTTCTTCTTCTCCACAGTCCCTCTTCCTTCCTTCCTCCGTAGAGTCTTCTCAAAGCTTTCCTTTTCCACACTTCCAACGTCTCCTTCTCTCTTGCATTCAATTTCCACGATTCGCATCCATGTCACCGTGGGTCTGACAACTGTCGTATATATTCTTTCTTTTGTTTTTCTTGATACATTCTTTGATTTCAATATTGGATTCATTGCCCCCAAACATCTCTGTCCTTTCGCTATTCTTTCTTGTATCTCCATCCTTCTTGTCCACTCTCTGTTGTTGTTACTCCCAGATAATTAAAATTGTCTACTTTTTCAAACATATATTTTTTCCCTAAGTTGTTTATTATATCTAAACTTTTGTTGTTTTTATTATTCTTCTTCTTTGTAATTTCCATGTATTTTGTTTTTTCCTCATTTATCTTTAGTCCTCTCATCCTTCCCCTTTCTTCTATCCTACTTATGGCTTTTTTGAAGTTCTCTTTTGCCCTTGCAATCACTGCTAAATCATCTGCATAGGCCAAGCATTGGCAGGTTTGTTGGTATATCGTTGTATTTGTTTTATTTCTGACTCCCGAATTATCTTCTCTAGTACCAAATTAAATAGACATGTCGACACTGGATCCCCCTGTCTTAATCCTTTCTTCACCTTAAACTTTTCTGATACTTTTGCCCTCAACCAACACTCTATTTTCTGTGTCATTCAGGGTCATTCTCACCATGCGAATCAATTTACTTGGAATTTTTAGTTCTTCCATTATCTTGTAGAGTTCTTCTCTATTTACAGAGTCACATGCTTCTCTGAAATTCACAAAGACCAAGTGTAGTGCCAAATTTTATTCTAAGCTATTATCTTAGACTTGCTTAATCAAAAATATCTGGTCTGTAACCGATATATTTTTCCTGAATCCACACTGGTACTCTCCCAGAATAGACTCGGCTTTATCTTCTAGTCTGTTTTTCATAGTCACCACTACTATCTTGTACACGACATCCAGCAAGGCTGTTGGTCTATAATTAGCACATATAGTTTTTTCTACTTTTTTGTATATTGGACAAATGAGCGACTCTCTCCAGCTTACTGGCATCTTTTCTGTTTCCCATATTTCTTGAACCAACCGGCATATTTCATTTTCCAGATCTACTCCTCCAGCTTTTATCATTTCTGCTGTTATACAATTTCCACCCGGGGCCTTATTTTTTTTTGGGTATTGAGTATTTCTCTTATTTTTTCTTTGCAGGACTTGTTTGTCCCCTCCTGCCCTTCAGTTAATTTTGCTTCCTATTTCTCATTCAACTCCTCATTTTCATCTCCACTTAATGTTGCTTTAAAGTATTCCGTCCATCTATTCAGTCTTTCTGCCAAGCTTACTGCTAAACTTCCATCTTTTTTCCTACATATTAGCATTTTGTCTCTGTTTATTCCCTTTGTATTTTATAAAAAGAAACACGTAAATCGGATAAGTGGTTCTTGAGTACTAAGCACACGAATGGACAGACAGACCGACAGAGAGACGTTAGGTTTTATATATATTATAGATTTTTTTTGATATACGAGGCTGGTTTGAAAAGTCCGTGCAAAGTCCGAGAGATGGCACCACCGGCGCGTATCGAGGTCATGTTTAGTTAGTAGCATCTCTTGAATGAACGCACACCAAGTTTCAGCCATATTGGTCTATTTCTTTGTGTTTGGCATTCGTGTGAATCAAGGAAGTCGAGTGATTTTCAAGAAATGGACGAAAAAGAATTTCGTGTGGTGATTAAACATTACTTTATGAAAGGCAAAACGCCTCAGGAGACTAAAGAGAAGCTTGATAAACATTATGGTGACTCTGCACCTTCGATTAGAACAGTTTATAAGTGGTTTCAAAATTTTTGGACTGGCCATATGGGCACAAGTGACGCTGAATGTTCTGGACGGCCTGTGGAGGTTACGACTCCAGAAATCATTGATCAAATCCATGATATGGTGATAAATGACAGAAGAGTTAAGGTGCGTGAGATTGCTAGTGCTGTGGGCATCTCGACTGAACGGGTACATAATATTTTGCATAAATATTTGGACATGAGAAAGCTATCCGCAAGATGGGTGCCGCGATTGCTCACGCTTGACCAAAAACGGAATCGTGTGAAGTGTTGCAAGGATGGTTTGCAGCTGTTCCAGAAGAATCCGGAGGACTTTAAGCGTCGTTTCGTCACTGTGGATGAAACATGGATACATTACTATACTCCTGAGACCAAACAACAATCTAAACAATGGGTTACCAAGGAGCAATCTGCACCAAAAAAGGCGAGGACCGTTCCTTCGGCCGGAATGGTTATGGCGACTGTCTTTTGGGATTCGCAAGGGATAATCCTCATCGACTATCTGGAAAAGGGTAAAACTATTACAGGTGAATATTATTCATCGTTATTGGATCGTTTGAAAACCGAGCTGCAAGAAAAACGCCCGCGATTGGCCCACGAGAAAGTCCTTTTCCATCACGACAACGCACCAGCACACACCTCAGCAGTTGTGGTCGCAACATTAATGGAAATAGGATTCCAACTCGTTTCACATCCCCCCTATTCTCCAGACTTGGCTTCCTCGGACTACTATTTGTTCCCCAATTTGAAGAAATGGCTGGCGGGACAAAGATTTTATTCAAACGAAGAGGTGATTGCAGACACTAATGGATATTTTGCAGACTTGGACAAATCCTATTATTCGGAAGGGATCAACAAACTAGAACATCGTTGGACGAAGTGTATAAGCCTAAAAGGAGATTATGTCGAAAAATAAAAAAGGTTTACCCCAAACACATAAGTAGTTTTTATTTTTGCACGGACTTTTCAAACCAGCCTCGTATATTATATAGATTATTATTATTATTATATAACCTGGCCAGAGAACATACAAATGAATTAAAAAAAAAGAAAAAAAAAACACGTAAATCGGATAAGTGGGTCTCGAGTCATAAGCGCACTAACGGACAGACAGACAGAGAGACGTTGCATTTTATATGTATTATAAAAGATTATAGATAACCTGGCTAGAGAACAAATGTATGACTTAAAAAAAACACGTAAATCGGATAAGTGATTCTCGAGAGATAAGCGCGCTAACGGGCAGACAAACTGACAGAGAGACGTTGCATTTTATATATATTACAGGTATTCTTTGCTATATGATATTGCTCCATATTTAATGGTTTAGACAGTGTATTGCAAAAGATCGCGCTAGCGGCAAACTTTTTTCCGACTTGATTCACTATTATCGTCACTGCTTATTCTTTGTGTTATCTAACGTAATAAAATATAGCTTATAACTTGGCCAGAGAACATGTGTATGTTTTAAAAAAAGGTATTTAAATCGGATAGTGGTTCTCCAGTGATAAGCGCACTAACGGACAGACAGACATACAGAGAGACGTTGCATTTTATATATATTATAGACTAGGATTTCCCTGGTCAAGGGTATAATATTACTCAATATATGTCACCACTACACCAAACACTTTATTTTTGCTCTCGACTTGCGTTTCGCTAACCTTGTTAGCTTCAACATAGTTAGCGAAACACGCGTTGAGTGCACAAATAAAGTCGTTGATGTAGGAGTGATATATACTGAGTGGTGTTATTGTGTCGAAGATTCCAAATTCCCAAACTAGTTAGAGTATAATATATTAACGATTCTGCAAGAACAAAATTAAATGAAGAGTAATGTGAGAAAAGTGCTGATTTTCGACCTGCGTGTTGGAAAATACCGAGTAAATCATAAAAAACTAATTATATTGAAAAACGTATATTATGGCGAGGTTCCCGATAAATCAAACTAATTTAGTTTTAGTGCAGAATCACTGTTATATTCTAGTTATCACTGAAAAGTTATATTTCCAAAAACCATTGTAAGATGCCACTATGCAAGAAGCACACAAAAATATGTAACGTTTTTTGGTCTATATTTAACTTTTGCGCCTTTTAAAGCTATACCATTGTTGTTTAAAATACATACATAAAAAACTTTTATAGGAATTATGAATTAAAAAAAAGGACTGCGAATAAAATTAGTTTAGGAGGAAGTAAAAAGTAATAAACTCCCGTAAAGCACTTTTATTCATTATTTTAGTATAAATGGGGTTTTAAATATTAAGTTTGAAAGCAGGCCAGTGTAGTTACGGTCACGAAAATACGGAAATTGTGTCAGTGTTTGAGTAGACCTGCATATCAGGATAAATATTTCTGTAAATGGTGATAATTATAAATATGAAATGTTAAAATAACTATCAAACGCAGAGGAGGAACATGTACGGTGCCCAAAAGAAGATATGGGGAATACTCAAACGCAGAAAACAAGAGGCGAATGAATATGCACAGACACATATGATAAGCCAGGACATATGGGTGAACCACTTTAAAGGACTATACAAAGAAAGTAAGAAGAACCAAGGACACACTGTAAAATCATCGACAGAAAGAACAAAAATAGACGAAGAGCTAACAGAAGCAATAATGAAGAAGTATGGAGGGCAGGAATTCACTAAACAGCTAACAACGCTCTACCAGAAAATTTTGGACACTGGTGTCTTACCAAACGAATGGAAGAAAAAAGTATTACTGTCCCAATCTTCAAGAAAGGTGACAAAAAGTGCCCTGAAAACTACAAGGGTATAACACTCCTGAGCAGCGTAATGAAAATATTGACACGCATAACTGAACCCATCATTATCCAATATATATAGACATCAGCGAAGAACAACAAGGCTTCCGGAAAAACAGGTCAACCGTCGATGCCATATTTGCGGTTAGGCGATTAATAGAAAAAATTCATAGAATATAGCAAACCGGCATTCATGTGTTTCATGGACCTGACAAAAGCCTGTGACAGAGTAAGGCTGAAGGACATCATTCGAACTCTCGAGAGCAATAACATTCCGGAAGGGTGTGGTTTGCTGATAATATCGTGCTAATGGCGGAAAATGAAAGACAATTACAGAGATTCCTTGATATTTAGGATGAAGCGTTTAAAGAATAAGGTATGAAAATTAATATAGATAAAACAAAGGTAATGACAATGGAAAACCAACAAACGAATATTTAGTTAAGAAGGGAATAAAATACAGGTGGAACAGTACAAGTATTTGGCAGTGATAATGGACGAAACTGGAAAACAAGACAAAGAAATTAATGAAAGAATCGAAAAAACGAACAAACTTTACTATGCAATAAATAATAAATTCATTAGGAAGAAGGAAGAGACGAAACAAAAAAAAGTGTTCAAAGCAATTTATAGGACAATCCTAACATATGGATGCAAATCATGGACCGTAACAGGTAAGCAGAAAAGCAAGATACAAGCCGTCGAAATGAAATACCTGAGAGCAGTACGGGTAGTTACCCGGAAAGACAGAATAATAAGGAGAAGGCTGAGGGTACAAGCATTTATGGAATATATACAACAAAGACAGCTGGGATGGTGGGATGTGCAGTGAATGAAGGATGATAGGCAAGTGAAACAAGTGTATGAAGCCCGAATACAGGGAAAACAGAAGCGAGGAAGACCTAGATGGACCTGGAATATGTATGAGTGTTGGAATTATACTTAAGGAGAGGGGAAAATTCTGGAAAGGAGCAGTGAAAATGGCAAAGAATAGAGACAGGTGGAGGAAGTTTATAAGTGAAGATTGAGAGGGAAAAATTAATCTTCATTGTTCTCTAAGCCGACCAAATGTAGTTAAAAAATTATTTCTTCGCTTATTTCAGCTCTGATGTATGGAATTTGGAATAAACTTTTTTAATCTCTAAATCTCCGTGAAAAATTTTGAAAATTGTATTTTTTGTTTGGCCACTCCGTGTTCTTGAGCTATTAATAAACTTTAAAATAATATGGAAATTAATGTGATGTTTATAGTAAATAACCGGTCAAGTGCAAGTTGAACTTGCACAATTAGTGTTCCGTACGTTGATTGTTTTTAAAATAAAAAATTTTGTTAGGGTAGTATAAAATGATCAGTGACTTCACAAAACACATCTCAAATGAGTTTTCAACAAAGTTTGTTTCCAATCTTTACTGAAAACTGGTGACCTTGAAATTTTGTTTTTTTTTCTATACCAGATAAATTATTAAAGGTAATGATAATTTTCGTTCAATCTATACCCCGTGGAGAATATTCCAGGGTATTTTCAAATTTTTTTGATCAGTACTTTTCGAGATAAGGTAGGGGACAGCGATTTTTCACGATTTTTTAAAAGTAATACGAAGAAAAGTGTGCGCAAGTATTACATTATATATATATTTTTTACTCGTGTTTTCACAAGCTTTCATATGACACCACACTCGATGACCTAGTAAAAAAATTTTTTTTTCACTTCCGATTTCACCCCTCAAAACGAATCCCTTAAGTCAAAATTTATGTTACGGTGATATAAAATGATCAGTGACTTCATAAAACACACCCCAAATAAGTTTTCAACAAAGTTTATTTCCAATCTTTACTGAAAATTGATGACCTTGAAATTTCTGTTTTTTTTATATACCAGATAAATTATTACAGGTAATGCACTCGTGATAATTTTCGTTCAATCTACACCCCGTGGGGAATATTCCACAATTTTTTCAAAATTTTTTGATAAGTACTTTCCGAGATAAGGCGGGTGGACAGCGATTTTTCGCGATTTTTTAAAAATAATACAAAGAAAAGTGCGCGCAAGTATTACATTATATATATATTTTTTTACTCGTCGTGTTTTCACAAGCTTTTATTTGACACCACACTCGATTATCTAGTAAAAAAATTTTTTTTTCACTTCCGATTTCACCCCCCAAAACTAACCCCTTAAGTCAAAATTTAACTTTCAAAACTACATGGCTCTGATGAGGCCATTAATTCCTATATTACTACCAAATTTCAACTTTCTATGACAAATAGTTTCGGAGAAAATCGGGTGTGACAGACGGACAGACAGACGGACAGACACCGAAGTGATCTTATAAGTGTTCCGTACGGAACACTAAAAAGAATCCTATGGAATTATACAAAAAATTCCCCCTTTCTATCTTTGTTTTTAATAATTCGTTACTTCAACTGATTTTACGAATTCTTCCAATTAGAAAATTGTTCCCCCCTTGAATGTCCTTTTCATGGCTTCCGTAAGCAAGTCTTGAGAATATTTTAATTTTGCTGAAATGTAGTTTTGCGTGTTCGGAAATGGAAAATATAAAACCTCATCTCATTCCTTCACATTGTAAATTTTATAACTGAATTTTAAATTAATTTTATTTCAAATAGATGGAAACAGCTGTAAGGACCAGCCCTTTTTCTTTCAATTTTTCAGATATTTCTTTTGATGAATTGCCAAGAATAAATTTAAAATCACGTGGAATTTATTATAAAATTTTGTTGCCCTAATTAATACACCCTTGTCAGCTCGAATCCGACACATTTAATTTAAAAAATACAAAGGTATTCTTATTGAAATAACGTTTAAAAATTTTTGAAAGGTGTGAAAATAATATATTTTGTTAGGGCAATTTCACAGATTACAGATCTTATAGCTATAATTTTTCTTGATTTTTTCCTGTGGAGAAAAATTTCTTACTAAATTCTGAAAGTCAGTACTCAGAACAAGCGCTGAATAAGCTGACAGGATGATCGGCGAAACTAAATATCGCTTAATCAAACGACACAGAAAAAATTCAGAAGGTGAAATAATTTCTTTTAACATTACTGAAAGGTACTTTGCTTAATGTTTAGAACAAAGTAATAACGTTTTTAATGAAAACCCTAAAGAATATAATAATTCTTAATAAATATTAAATAATTGTTCCAAAAGACAAACATTTTAAATTTGATTATTATGAGATGATGACAATCGGAGCAAAAAGTTCGATAATAAATACAAAACGTTTAAAATACTCAGTGGCAGAGTATTTTATTTTTGTCGGAGACTGTATTCGATACATGAAAACTTTCATATGCAGACACACACTTTTATTGAAAATAAATGTGGCAATGCTGCCGATGCGTTTAACGAATGCTCTATAAAATGACGTTTATATAGGTTATAATTTATTATACTTTGTGCATATTTATTGTTTAGACCGTATTACTTCTATTTAAAATTAAAAAAAATATATAATTTAAATAAAAAATGCCTTTTGATTATAATAAATTGCGACATAAAGGCAAATTTGCTAAGGAAAGCTCGTCAATAAACTCCCTGGGAAACATATAAGATCTTATATGGTAAGAAGAGATGACTGTACTTTATTTGCCGATACTTGGTGGAGATCCATTAAGGTTAAAGTAAGTAAACAGTAAAACAAACAATTTTTTTATTTACTGATAAACTCCATATTTATTTTAATCTTTCAACATGTTTCGCTATCACTGTAGCTTTATCAAAAGTACTCTTGATAAAGCTACAGTGATAGCTAAACATGTTGAAAGATTAAAATAAATGTGGAGTTTATCAGTAAATAAAAAAATTGTTTGTTTTACTGTTCACTTAATTTAAGAAAAGATGAAATAAGAAAACAAAGAGCATCAAGAGCTAATTTGCCTGCAACGAAAAAACTTAGAAATTTATTGGTTAGGAATAAAGAGACAGCGAAAAAAAAAAAAGAAAAACCTGAAGGGGTACAGCATCAATCAAATTGTAGACTGCAGATGGACGTTTATCATACAGATGGCATTATTAATCCTCAAGCGTTAACTAATAAATTGAATAATGTTTCGATTACATCCGAGGGCTGTGGCTTAGTGTATTTCGATTTAAAAACATCGGGATTTTCAAGTACAGCTGATATTTTGCAAATAGCGGCAAAATATCGGGATAAAACATTCTCCAAATATTTCTCCTTATCTCCCAGGATCTCCAACTTTCCCATATTATAAAGTCTTATATATTGATTTTTCTGTCATTTTTCCGCATTATCTCCAATTATTTCGCCTTATCTCCCATAATCTCGAATTCTCAAGTAATACAGGGGCTTATATATCTTTATCTATAATTATTCCGGCCATTCTCCACATATTTCTCCTTATCTCCCAGAATCACCAACATTCCCATATTATAAATACTTATATATTGCTTTTTCTGTCATTATTCCGCATTATCTCCAATTATTTCGCCTTATCTCCCATAATCTCGAATTCTCCCGTAATACAGGGGCTTACATCTCTTTATCTATCATTATTCAAGCCATTCTCCAAATATTTCTCCTTATCTCCCAGAATCTCCAACTTTCCCATATTATAAAGTCTTATATATTGCTTTTTCTGGCATTTTTCTGCATTATCTCCAATTATTTCGCCTTATCTCCCATAATCTCGAATTCTCCCATAATACGGGGGCTTATATCTCTTTATCTATCATTGTTCTGGCTATTCTCCAAATATTTCTCCTTATCTCCCAGAATCTCAATCTTTATATTAGGCCTACGCAACCGATTAATTACCACGCTTTCAAAGTTACGGGCTTAGAATATATTAATGGCGACCTGTATTTATATGGTAAACTTATCAAAACAATCATTCTAAAGGACGCTTTAATTTCACTCCAACAGTTTTTAAATTTTTCTCCAAAACATTGCGTATTTGTTGCCCATAGTGCATATTTTGATTCGTCCCATTTAATTCAACGTATAATTAATTTTGGAACGATCAAGGATTCTAAAAATATTGCTGGTTTTTCGGACACAGTAAATCTCTTTAAAAGTATTTTCCTGGCTGAAAAGGCTCAGAAATGTTTAAGCTCGGAAAGCGCGCATGATTTATTACAAATAGCACCACACGAAAAATTCCATGAGGCGATATATGAAGTTAAAATCCTTGAGAATTTGGCAAATGAGTTTTTGAAGAGAGAATATTTAATTACAAATTACGTATTGTATAAATAGTGCGTCGTGGAAAAACAAATATTGCCATCGTTAATGCCTTTAAAGAGTGTTATTTCAGATCTTATGATTAAAAGAATTGCATCTGAATGCATAACTTTGAAAGATCTAAAAAGTTCTTATGATAAATTGGGTTCTACAGGAATAGTGCAATTATTATCTAGTCGAAAAGACAATGGTAAAAGTAATTAATTAGTTTACAGATAGTTTATATTTATCACTAATATCATTAATTATTTATTTAGTTTTACGGAGAAGATTTATAAAACCGTTTTTTTTAATATATATTTAATATTGTTATCAGTTGATATGTAACAGTGTTGATAAATAAATATATTAACTTAAAATTTTGAAAAATTATTGAACCTACAAAATATTTTTATTAAATATAAATCTTTTAAATGCTAAAGGAACAAATTATAAATATCAAGATACAAATTCAAATTTTTAACTAATACGCTTAATATTTTTATTTGATCATTATAGATTAAGTTATTTAACCTACAAATGAATTTCTGTAAATTTAACTATTTTAAATACTATTTGAATGTTGGCGCGGAAAATATGACGACATACAGCGTTGTCAAATTGTGATATTTCTCCCTCACTACGCGGTTATTCTTTTAAACAAATATGAATTTTAAATATTTATATCTTTTTAACAAAAATATTTTTATTTCAAAATTTTTCTAAAATTCTTTTTACTAAATATTAGTTTTTTAAAAAATTCGTAAGAAAAGTTCTTAAGATATACACGAAACTATGCCTTTTTTTATACTTCATTGACCTATGAATGTTAATTATGTGCACTTTATTATGAATATTACGCTTCGCAATCGGTCAATTTTTTTTTTAATTAAATGAAAAACATTTAGATTAACATTATATTTCAATTTCATCAAATTCTTAAGAAAACTGGATTTACGAGTGAACTACCTTAAACAAGTTTAATTTATTTCCTCAAATTTAAAATATTTAGTATTTGACCATCAGTTGATCAGATCGATATTAAATGGCCTAGTACAGGGGTGCTCAAACTTAAACTGCTGGCGATCTACCTCAATATTGTTAGACTACGATCGATCGACTCTGAGAGGCTGCAAGTAAGTGTGATGCAGTTTTAGTTACCTAAAACAAAATCTGTGAATAGTTCTATATCGGAATTTTTTTCTCGAGATCGACTCAAAAAGCACTCGCGATCGACCGTTTGAGCACCCCTGGCCTAGTAGACTGCCTGGAGAGTTTTCGAAACCGCCTTAGAAAAAAAGCGCTCGGACTGCTAACATAAATCTAATTTTTTATTACTTAATAATTTAATTTCATAAAGTTATTGCAAATTTACCTTCAACATGCTTCTATAGAATTACGTATTAAAACGATAAATTTTCGAATATTTTTTCGGTATGTGTGTTTTGTTCGGTGTTATGTTTTAACGACTGAACAAATTTCAATGAAATTTAGCATGACGCTGATCCTGACTTGAGATAATAGGCTATCTATACTTTATACGGGGTTGTTTACATAGATGTGCTAAATTAAACACGAATGTTTTTGAATCATAAAGCTTGTGTACTATATCACTCTTAAATTTCAGTCAAAATTCTAAATACGCTGATGTAAAATATTAAGAGTTTCTGAGATTGACATATAAACGGTGACAGTTATGTTTCTCGACGGAAACCTGAATTGTGGACGAGTTAATATAAAGGAATTAAAGACGTCACCAGGTATATGGTAATTAAAATTGTTTAGGTGGTTTCGAAGACCTAAGGAATTTGTTGACGTTGTTCAGGTTAATTATTATTTATTGTGACGCCATCAAGTGAGAGTTCTTGGACTCTTTCCGTGTCCTTTATCACTTAATTTGAATGAATAAACTTGGAACATGTTACTGTAAATCTGCTTCTTACTTATGAAAATGTCCTCTTAATCTAAAGGATTAGGGCATTATAAAAATGATCACACTACACCCACAGTAAGTACGGTCATATTAGCTTGTTCCTACAAATATTGTTTTATTGTGATTTCTAATTGGTTTGTTTGACGCACGAAGAAAACTGATTCATCCGTATAGGTTATTCAAAAAACTAGTCGCATATTCCTCCGATAAATTCACTCCAATCGCCCTATCACTTCCGGAAAATCATTAAAGTCTACCGAAATGCCAGTAAATTTTCAACCGTTTATACTCGCTTTGCGTGGCGCGTATGAGGCCAGATTAATGAATGCAGTGCCGCTCGTAGGTAGATGCTGAATTAATTACACTGTAATTCTTGGTATATATGTTTGCTGTACACAACATAATCCACACTGATAAGTTACTTTACTTAAGGGTTGAATAACTAGCCAAAATTAAACAGAGCATTCCTAAGTTTGTATTCGATCGATCGGAATGACATGAAAATAAGGGAAAAAAATTTTATAGTCTTCTAAGTCTCATGAAAATTTTTGAAACAATATTTTATAAATTTTTAATAAAAAACTTGTCACGAATCATGTATCAGGTTTTGACTGTCCTATGCGACAGTTCGGACTACATCAGTACTTTGTCTAATTTAGGTTAACTGCTATATCTAGTTTGTTTTATATATGTATTCGAATGTCTTTAAATTAAATATATTTTCCGTCTGATTCTTTACCACAACTAAAAATAGTTTAAAATATAATAAAAATCTTTGCATAAAACTACTAAAGGAAGTAAGAAAAGTCACTAAACGAACGTTGTTGAAATGTTCACTGCTTGAAAGGCAAATGTAAACTAAAACTCTCTGACTTCTCCCCGGGTTTCCCAGACAAGGAACAAAAAAAGAAAGAGTGTGGTTTATGACATTCCAGGTAGAATCTCTGATCAAAGGGTCCTTAGCAATAGCTTTTTTGTAACAAAAAGAAACCTTTTAAAGAATATAACTAAATATCAGGTAGTTACCCACAACCATTTATAAAGTTGAAACAAATGACAATTTTATGTTTTATTGTACCATATATTGTATAATAATGTATTTGTATAATTGTTTATAAAAGGAAACAAAAAATGGTCAAAAGTATTTAAGTTAGGTATCTTTGTGTCGCCAGTATTGACATAAGGAACGGAAACGTGGCTATGAATCGAGACATTATAAATCGCCTACGAGTACCTCAACGAGCGATGGAAAGAAGCATATTGGGAATATCGTTGAGGAATAGGCTGACTAATGAAGAAATTCGAGGAAGATCCAAGATAAGTCACCTTAACAGTCAACGCAAATTTCTATATAAATTTCTCTGAAATTTTTGTTTGTGTGGCGGGATTTCATGAACGATCTGTTTCTAGATTGATAAGAAGTAAATACCAGTGTTACGATTAACATTGTTGGGATGTGTAGGTATTTCGAAGGACTCCTGAAATTTCCTATTATAGAAAAAGGGATTTGTTGCAAGGATCTTTGATTAGTAAAGGAGATTCTGGTGTTCTGTCTCATGCTAGTGTTTTACAACCACGGGATACTGTGTGTGAGTTCTGGATTTTCAAGAGAATGTTGTGAGAGCTTAGAGCACGTGGAGAAAGAATTTTGTATGTTGCCGTAAAATTCGTGAAATGCGATCTGTGACATTTTTAATGTATGGAAGGACTACAATCCCAACAGATTTATCTATTTAACTTCTAGTCGAATCACCCGGGGAGATGTATGTTTTGAATGGAGCGGCGTATATCTTGGTACTGGAAATTGTTTGATTGAAGAACGGAAATCAGGTGCTTTAATTCTGATTGTGGCTAAGAAAGTAATACAGTTCTATGAATAAAGGAGTTGATGCTGAGTGTTTTTGGGCGTTTAAATATCTATGTGAGTGGGCTTTCTGTATACCGAGTGGCCTAAAGTCATAGCTAACTTTCGATTACTAAAAAATATCTAGGAAAGGGAGAGTATTATTATTTTCGATCAAAGGTGACCAGTGATAGGTATTATCAACTGTTGCTAAAATATCTTACTTCCGTTCTTCAATCAAACAATTTTCAGTACTGATTTATTAAACGCTCCCCTCAAAAACATACATCTCTTAAGTATCTTTTTTTCTTGAAAATCCGGGAGTTTACAATTTCCCGTTTAGCTGGGCCAAACTTATATCGACGAAACTAGCAGAAAAATACGTACTAGAATTAAGAAACATCAAATATACGTCCTCGTAATATTTCCACTTTAGTACTTGCAGAACACCAGCATGAAACAGGATATGATTCTCTTTAACCGATCAAAGATGCTGGCCATTATTTCTTTTTCTATCCTAGGAAATTTCAGGAGTCCATCGAAATATCTAAACATCTCAATACTCTTAATCGTGACACTGGTCTTTACCTCTCCACAATGTAGGAACAGATCATCCACGAAGCCCACCATCGTCGGTCTACTAATATAAAAGGTCTGTGCAAGCGGAGTTAAATCAGTTTTGTGTTAGATTCCTAAGAATTAAGTTTTCGTGACAAGCTCTGAAAAAGCTGGTAGAGTGATCGGCGAACGTCATTCACTTTCATCGACATATAAGAAACCCAGAAGGATTATATCTATAAGCTTCGTAACCTGTGTTTCGTATCAAAATTAAGAAACTATATTTACCTTGTGGTAAGAATCCACTTTCAATCAATTTAGCTTCCATTAATAGTTTGGGTACTAAAAGACAAAATGAAATAGCGATATGTATAAAGGGGGCTGTAGGTCCTCCGTATCTAAATAATCCACAACCTCCTCCTGTAGTAAGGATTTCCGGTGGTTCCCTGCTACACATCGACATCTGACGTCCAAGTTTGTAGCCATCATTTGCGAGATTTCCTATCTGCAAGAAAGAAATCAATAAATAATTGGATACAAAATATTGACAAACTATCTTACGGTTATGTATCTTTCGTCTGCGGATAATATGCGGAAATACATAGTGGAAATGGAAAAATTATACTAACTAAGGAATTCAGGTTAAAAGTTTCTTTTTTCATGGGAGAAATTGGAATAAGGTCTATCCATCAACAGTTAACACTTCTACATCTATAAATAAATTTTATTATTGTCTTATTTTTTTTACGGGCACCGCACACGTATTGCAGGCTACAGGAGCAACGCGTGTGCGGAAAAAACCATTCGTGGAGGTCTTGAATTACCGTAAATTGTACTCGGTGGGAAACACAATCCTGGGCAAATTATTCCAAAAGGATGAGGTTCTCCAAATAAAAGACTGCTTGAAAAAGGTTGTACGAGGAGTCACAAGCTGACCTTCATATGGATGTGAAGTATTAGCGCGATGTGTATTTCTAGTACGTAGCACTTTGGAAATTAAGCGAGTTACATTTATCGAAAACTTTCCATGGAAGTCCTTGTAGAATAAACTCAAGTCACCAACTGCTCTAGAGCAGGGGTGCTCAAACTTGAACTGTTGGCGATCTAGCTCAATATTGTTAGACTACGATCGATCGACTCTGAGAGGCTGCAAGTAAGTGTGATGCAGGATTGTCGTCTAGGTAGGGTGTAACGTGGCATAGATATTAGTTTTCCGCACAATATGCATTTTTTTAGTCAAGGTAAGTGTAGGTCTGCTCTAAAATGTCAATGCAAAAACTCATAATTATTCAAAATTGCGAGTTTATTGGTTCTTACAAAACAAACGAGTTCTAGTGTCTAAACTTAACTAAAGAGTGACTTTGGATGTTGAAGCCTGGCACTGCATGTCCTCAGCATACTTTTCATAAGATGGTACCTAATTACCGAGTGCTAATCGCAAGCATGATGACATATGTTCGTCAGTTAGTCGATTGCGATATTTTGACTTAATTATCTTCATTTCAGAAAATTCAGACTCGCACAAGTAAGTTGACCCAAACATTGCCGTCAGTTGAAGGGCGATTTGCCTTAGATTCGGATATTTATCTTCAGATATAAAACACCAGAATTTTGTATCAGATCCTGTGGCTTTGAGATGTATATCTGATATAATCTGCACTAACTCATTTTCAACAGAACACGAGTCCATGTTAAACTGACTTGCTATTTCAGTAGCTAATTCCTCAATGTTTTTACACGAAAAAGGATAACTCATAAATGATGCGATATTTGCCAATTTACTGAAATCATAAAAACGTATTTCGAATTGGTCCAAAATATTTGATAATTCTGCCTCATAAATATCATAATTCAACTGAGGAATCCTTGCTTTCAAAGACGGAAATTTTTCAGATCCTTTCTTTTCAGTTGATTTATTATAAGTTGCAATTTACTTTTGACTGCGTTTATTGCGCTAATCATCTCAATAATAGTTTTTCCTTTACCTTGAAGCTCCAAATTAATGGTGTTTAAATGCATTGTGATGTCTGTCAAAAATGCCAAACCAGTCAGCCATTTTCCGTTTTTCAGCATCTGAGTGTCATCACCTCTTTCGTCCAGAAAAGCTGTTATTTGGGGCAATAATTCTTGAAACCTTTCTAGGAATTTTCCGCGACTCAACCACCTGACGTCCGTGTGAAGAATTAAATTAGTGTGTTCAGCTGACTCACTATCTTCCAACTGCAATTTAAAGAGCCGTCGTTGCAAGCTACGTGCACGGATAGAATTCACAATGTTTATTGCCATGCCCATAATCTCCTCCATGTTTAGAACTTTTGAACACAAAACTTGTTGATGTATAATGCAATAGAAGGAGAAAATTGAAGGGAAATCATCATTAGCTCGACACAATGCCACAAAACCGTTTTCGTTTCCAGTCATTGCTGGTGCTCCATCGGTTGTAATGCACACTAGTTTTATACATTGGTAGCTTGTAGTTTGTTATAAAATTGAAGAAAATGTCATATATATCTTCGCCACGGGTCTTTCCTTTCAGAGGAATCATTGTCAAAAACTCTTCCTTAGCCGACATGTCATTGAATACCATTCGAATAAAAATACACAGCTGGGCAGTGTCTGTCATATCGGTGGATTCGTCGAACTGTAAAGAAAAGTATGTACACTCCATGATATCATGTTTTAGTTTATCTGCCATGTCCTGACTCATGAGTTCAACACGCCTTGTGACAGTCGGACGAGATAACTGAAGTTCTCTAATAGCAGACATAATATCTGTTTTATTTTTAAAATCTCCAAATAAAGTCTCACCCGCTTCAATAAATGCTTCCTTCACAACCAATCCATCATCAAATGGTTTCTTGTGTTTCGCCAATATATGAGATATTTTAAATGACGCGATCGTTGCAGCTTTGGATTGTTTGGCTGGTCTTGTGAACATGGTTTGTTCTTTTTTCAAACAAGTTATCAAATCACGTACTTTTCGTTTTCTTAATTCACTCTGTGACGGAAAATCCTTTTCATAGTTTTTATGAACCGTTTTATGATGCCTCTCTAAGTTCCCACGCTTAGGTATTGCAACTGACGCACGGCAAATGAGACAAATGCACTTATCCTTTACCATACAAAAGAAAAATTCTTCCTCCCAATCGTTATTAAAATGATAAGTTTTACTTTTCTTCGCCGCATTCATTTTGGACTATTAAATTAATAAACTTTGTATCGATGTTTCGCCTTCAAGTTACAACTCAGACTGACTCCTATTCCTGCAGGCGCAACATTTATATCGGCGCGAACGAAGTCTCGAATGTTCCCTTCAAACACGCCGCCCGAAGTTTCTAGAAAAATCGGCGGGAATCAAAAACACGGCTTTTCTTTGACAAGTACCGCGCGTTCCTTTGATAAAGCCGCCTCTTGCCGCTAGCAGGGGGTTATTACGATAAAAGATCGAATGGTTCGAATAAATTTTAGTAGTTTATTCATTACATTTTGTTTTAGTTACCTAAAACAAAATCTGTGAATAGTTCTATATCGGAATTTTTTTCTCGAGATCGACTCAAAAAGCACTCGCGATCGACTTGTCGATCGCGATCGTCCGTTTGAGCACCTCTAGTCTAGAGAATCAAGATTGCTGATCAGTTCTGGGTCTCCAGTTAGGTGAACAGCTCTCTTCTGAATAGAATCCAACAAATGCAGTGTCTGTTTGGGAGCAGAGCCCCAAACATGGGAGCAGTATTCCATCGTGGGTCGAATTTTGAGCTTTGTACAGAATTAACAGTTGTTGTGGAGTGGTTCGCAATAATATTCCCAGCTTTTGAGAAGTTCTCTAGGCTAAGCTTGCAACATGTTCGTGCAAAGACATATTTGGTCCCAAATTAACGCCCAGCAAATTGAGTGGGGATGCTAGAGGAATGGAGTGCCCAGACATACTACACTGGTGGGCAAAAAAATCGACTCAAACGATTTTGCTTCATTTAACATCGATCCTTGCATTTAATTTCCAAACAGTAGTATCACTAGAATGCTGATTTTCTACTCTTTCCAGTAATACCAAAAACATTGGGTTTTCATTAAGTTTTACGGATTAAAACGGTTTTACTCAATAGAACTGTTTTTGCTCGCTCAGCAACGTACTCGTTGCGTGCTATTCGTCCTTATAAAAATACATGCAACCACTCCAGAAGAAACGGCACAAGTCATTGCCCTATTGTAAAAAGGGCGTAGCCAGCGTATAGTGCAGCTGTTGCAGCTATCTCCAAGTCTACAGACGTTACCAAGAGACTGGCCAGGATCAGGAAGAAGAAGGTGTACCTCGAAGCGAGACGACCGCTTCGTTGTCAACACAACTCTAAGACATCGTCACTTGACCGGCGTTGGGGTCCAGCAGGAGCTCCGACAAGTTCGTAGTCGGACAGAACAGTCAGAAGAAGACATAACGAAGCTAACCTAACTCCAAAGAGAGCAGCTAACGGTCCCAAATTGACCGCAGCCCATTGACAAGCGCCACTCAGATTTGCCTGAGAACATGTCGATCGGACCTTAGAGCAACGGCGCCCCGTTTTATTCTCCGACAAGTCCCGAACGTGCCTACATAGCAATGATGGTAGACGACGAGTCTACAGGAGACCTGGGGAGCGCTATGCTCAGTGTTGCATTACTGAGACGGTCGCCTACGGAGAAGATTCTGCCATGGTGTGGAGAGGCATCTCACTAGATGCGGAAACCGATTTGGTTTTCGGGAGTGATGAGACTTGTAGCGGTGGATTAACTGCGCGGAGTCCTGACCTAAATCCAATCGAGCACATGTAGGATGAGCTCAAAAGAAGAGTTCGAGCCAGAAATTCAGCCTCTGCATCGCTGAGGGACTTAAAGGTTGCGATGGCGGAAGAATGGGGAAGGATCCCACAGACAGTGGTGAAAAAACTCACTCGCTCCATGAAAAACTGGCTAGAAGCAGTAATAAGGGCTAGAGGAGTAATATAAAATATTGATTTTGGTTTCTATCAATAAATTTAATTGTCAAACTTAAAATTTGTTTAATTTTCTCTTTCCCTATTTTCAATCCCTGTTCTCCTCGTTCCTCCTTTTAATCATTTTAATCAGTAAAAACCATGAGGAATGCTATGGAATTTGGTATATTAGAAAGAGAATAGAATGGGCATTGAAATGATACTAAAATCCGTAAAAATACATGAACATTAAATTCTAGGATCCGTGTTAAATGAAGCCAAATAGTGGATTTTTTTGCTCACTAGTGTATATTGGGTTCAGCAACGTTTACTTTTTTAGAAGAAACTACCGCCTGAGTTTTTATAGTGTTAAATTCTACTTGGTTACTGTCACTCCAAGATAGAATTTCTCCCAGGTCTTTGTTAAGTTGAACGACTTCCTGCTGTCTGCAAATATTTGCGTGAGTAACTGATATTCGAGCGTTCAAAGTGAATGAAGAGATAATCATACTGTCATCTGCAAAGTTGTAGGTTGGATTCCCGGTCCTCTTCAGCAGATTATTAATGTAAATGAGAAAGAGAGTGGGAGACAGTATAGAGCTTTGGGACCTACTGGCGTTAATAGGGAAAGTCTTAGAACTCTTCACTGCCACTCGTAAAGAACGCTTTGTGAGGAAAAAACGAGAGCCATAAACAGGGGACACCATAAGAGCCTAGATTAGCCAACAATCCGTCGTGCCAAATACGGTCGAATGCATTGAATATAACAAGTGAAACTGCTTGAGATTCTCCATAGTGTTCAAAGGCGTTGTTCCAAAGATGTATTATATAAGTCAGAAGATCTCCTGTTGATCTTGGCGGCTTACGAAAGCCTTATTAATGGTCGCTAATAATATTCAATCCTTCGAGATATTTAAGAAGATGCTGTTTGGTCATCCGTTCCATGACTTTCGATATTATTGAAAGCAGTGCAGCAAGTAGGTAGTAGTTTGGCAAGGTCTTCTTGCCTTTTTTGAGTATAGAGGGGATCCCTTTCTGTAGGATAGGATGAAAAGTATACGGAAAACTGAAGCTTTTTTGGTGTCTAGCTTCATTAAAATTCGGTTTATGGTAGGCTGTGTGAAGACAATATCATGCATCCTTGACTGCACTATGGGAATGGTTGGTGGTGGTTTTCCTTGGAAATTGGCAGTAGAATATGAACCGAAAAGTTCAGCTAACAAGTTGGCTTTCTCAACTGGTGTTATTGCAATAATATTATCCGGTCGTGTAATTGGTGGTATAGTGAATTTAGTGAAATTTTGCTTAGGTGCCTCTCTGTCACTGATCGATAGGATACTCGATGTCGAAAGCAGTTTTTTTTTTTTTTTTTTTTTTTTTTATTGGTCTAGCACACGTGCTGCAGGGAAGTCCCTAAAGCGCTCCAGGAGCGGCACGAGTGCGGAAAAAGCGATTCACGTTGTTCTTGAATCGCTGTAAATTGTACTCGGTGGGAAACACAGCGCTGGGCAAATTATTCCAAAGGGATGACGTTCTCCATATAAAAGATTGCTTGAAAAGCGTCGTACGCGGAGTAACAAGCTGAACCTCATACGGATGCGAAGCACCAGCGCGACGTGTATTTCTAACATGCACCGCTTTGGGAGGAATTAAGCGGGCTACATCCTTCGAACACCTTCCATGAAAATACTTGTAGAACAGACTCAAGTCGCCAACCGTTCTTCGATGTTCCAGCGAATCAAGGCCGCCGGTCAATTCCGGGTCCCCAATCAGACGGACCGCTCTTCTCTGAACAGAATCCAACAAATGCAGTGTATGTTTGGGAGCGGAGCCCCAAACGTGGGAGCAGTATTCCATAGTTGGTCGAATTTGGGCTTTGTAAAGAATTAACAGTTGCTGTGGGGTGTAAAGCTTTCTGGTTCTAAATAATATTCCCAATTTTTGAGAAGCTCTCCTTGCTATGCCTGCAACATGTTCATGCCAAGACATATTTGCTCCCAAACTAACGCCCAACAAATTGAGCGACGATGCTAGGGGAATGGAGTGCCCCGACATAGCTATGTCGGGTTCAGCAACGTTAACTTTTTTAGAAAAAACTGCCGCTTGGGTTTTTGTAGCGTTAAACTCCACTTGGTTACTGTCACCCCAAGATAGAATTTCTTCCAGGTCTTTGTTAAGTTGAACGACCTCCTGCTGTCTGCGGATATTCGCCTGAGCAGCCGATGTCCGAGCGTTCAAGATGAATGAAGAGACAAGCGTACTGTCATCTGCAAAGCTATAGATTGGATTCCCGGTCTTTTCCAGCAGATCGTTAATGTAAATGAGAAAGAGAGTAGGAGACAGTATGGAGCCCTGGGGCACACCGGCGTTGATAGTGAGGGTGTTAGAAAGAAATCCGTCGACTGCCACTCGTAAAGAACGCTCTCTGAGGAAACATGAGAGCCACAAACAGAACTTTTCCGACATACCATAAAAACGTAGCTTAACCAACAGCCCATCGTGCCAAACACGGTCGAATGCCTTGGATATGTCAAGAGCAACCGCTCGAGATTCTCCAAAGTGTTCAAGTACATTGTTCCAAACATGTGTTACATAAGTCAGAAGATCTCCTGTTGATCTATTTTTACGAAAGCCATATTGGTGATCGCTAATAATGTTGAATCCTTCAAGATATTTTAGAAGATGCTAATTGATAGCCTTTTCCATGACTTTCGATATTATTGAAGGTAGTTATTTGGCAAGGTCTTCTTGCCTTTTTTAGGTATCGGCTGAACTGTAGCACATTTCCAGCAGGAAGGAAATATTCCCTTTCTGTAGGATGGGTTGAAAAGTCTACAGAAAACTGGTGTTAGTTCCCTCGCACAGATTTTAAGAACCATGGCAGGTATTCCGCCAGCGCCAGAAGCCTTTTTGGTGTCTAGCTTCATCAGAATACGCTTTATGATACGCTGTCTGAAGACAACATCGGGCATCCTTGACTGCACTATGGGAACAGTAGGTGGTGTTTTTTTCCTTGGAAATCGACAGTAGAATGTGAAGCAAAGAGTTCAGCCAACAAGTTCGCTTTCTCAACAGGTGTCGTTGCAATAGAATTATCTGGCCGTGTGAGTGGCGGTATGGTGGATTTGGTGAAATTTTGACTAACTGCCTTAGCGACCGACCAAAAGGACCTTGAATTATAAGTTCTAACGAACTTCCGAATAAAGCGAACCAAATTTGGATTTTTTTTGTGCGTTTATAACGAACTTGCCACTCCCTGTGTGCTCGATGTCGCGCGACTTGATCTAGGGAATTCACCGAAACTCGCTGAGAACCCGTATTCTACTTGTTTCCCGCCGCGTTGTTAGTTCGAGCAGTATTATTTTCAATTCACTTGTTGTGTTATGCGGTTCTAATACATGTTTGATCAAAGCAGCAAAATTAGTTTAAATTTTTATTTTAAAATGAGTACACAAACCCGTAAAGCGTTTACTTTAAAAGACAAACACGATATTATAAGGAAAATAGATATCTACGGTTTCTACCATATGGAAGAAGAGGCAAGAAATCTTATCAATCTATGATAAAAGAAATTTTAGTTGTAAAAAAATAAGAAAATCTACACATGATCAAGTCGATAAAGGACTCCTTAAATGGTTTAGTCAAAAATGACATGAACATGTTCCTATTACTGGCTATACTTTACAAGAGAAAGCTAGTGAATTGGGAAGGAAAATAGAGAATATCGAGTTTAACTGTTCTAGAAGTTGGATTAAACGATTTAAAAAGCGACATAATATTAGTGGGGGTAAGATAGTAGGAGAAACTGCAGGATATGACTGTTGTTGATCAGGGATTGGCCAATGGTCGGAAATTCGAGAAAGTTATGAATATGTGGATATTTTTAATGTGGATGAAATGGGTTTGTTTTACAAGATGACGCCTGATAAGACATTAAAGTTTGTCGGAGAGAATTGTGCTGGTGGAAAATTATCAAAACTAAGGATTACTGTATTGGTAACTGCAAATATGCCTGGAACAGAGAAAAAAATTGTTGGTGTTTTAAAAACAAACATTTACCAGTACCAGAAATTTTTAAAAACGAACTGATCGAATGGGACAAAGAATTATAATTCACAAACAGAAAAATATTACTTTTCATTGACAACTGTCCAGTGCACCCTGATGTTGATCTACAGTAAATAAAAAATTGGTTTTTACGCCCTCCAACACAAGTGCACAGCTCCAGCCTATGGATCAAGGTGTGATACATTCTTTAAAATGTCATTATAGAAAGATTTTACTTATGAAAATGTTGGAGACGATCGATAAAGGTAATATTTTTTTTCTGTAACTCTCTTGGACGCTATAAACTTTATTCGTATGGCTTGGCAAAGAGTCAGTAGAGAAACCATTGCAAACTGTTTTAAGCATGGCGGATTTTTAAGCAAGGAATGTAGATATGACTTAGATGATGAGCTACCGTTGACTCAGTGGATTGAAAAACATCAAGAATATCCTACTGATTGCCTAGAATTTGTTTACGATGCTGACATTTAACAAAGTACAGTGGAAATTGAGATTAAAAAGATGTTTAATCACTTTAATTTTGAAGAATATGTATGTGTTGATAATGAATTAATGACGAGAGAAATATTAACTGATGATCAAATTGTGACATCAGTGACTTTTGGAAAGATTTTAAGCGATAATGATGACGAAGACGAGCTTGGAGAAGGAGATAATATTTATGTTCCATCCATTTCAGATGACTGAAACTCGCAATTTTTTGAAATCTCGTGGAGTTCCTGAACATATATGAAGTAGTTTTTGTGACCTTGACAATTATATAAACATCATTTCTTTTCCAAGTAAAATTGTACAAACGAAAATTACTGGTTTTATTGTATAAACTACGTATTTTAATGTTACATACATAATAATAACTTCAGTGTGACTTGTTTTATTTTCCTTTGAAAGTTTTCTTTTAATTTAATAATTATTATTATTCATTTTTCTAAGCATTAGCGCCTAATCTAAATAAAAAAAGTAGTGAAAAATGATATTAGATTTCGTTTACTGTTTGAAACGAACTTCGGATATAGCGAACCATTTTTAGGGATTTTTTGGAGTTCGTTATAAACGGACTTCACTGTGCTATAAAAAAAGTTTGCGCGAATATTACATCATATATATTTTTGAACTTATATTTTTATAAGCTTTCATTTCACACCTCCCTCGATGACCTTGAATTTTTTTTTACTTCCGATTTCACTCCCCAAAAGTAACCCCTTAAGTCGAAATTGAATTTTCACAACTACACAGCTCTGATTGGGCCGTCAATTCCTATATTCGGGACAAACTTCAACTTTCTATGTTAAATAGTCTCGAAGAAAATCGGATGTGGCGGACATACGGACACTGAAGTGATCCCATAAGTGTTCCGTCCGTCATCCCGTTGGAATAATTTGCCCAGGGCTGTGTTTCCCACCGAGTACAATTTACAGCGATTTAAGAACAACGTGAATCGCTTTTTCCGTACACATGCCGCTCCTGGAGCGCTTTATGGACTTCCCTGCAGCACGTGTGCTGGACCTATAAAAAAAAAACTAAAAACTAGGAATAAAAATTTAAACTTATGTTTATTATTGCTGACAATTGTGTCTTCTTCTGGCGCACGATGTAAATTAACTAACAAAGTATGTTTCAGAATACATAGTTTACCTAATTACAAGTACTAAATTCATTAACAATATTTACCTTAATACCTAGAATAAGTTCAATAAAGGAGACCCTCCCCCATCTAATTGATCGTTGAGTAATAGACCTGAGGATTTTTTTCTGATTAATTTCTACCTGTTCTAAACAATCCAGTAATTTTCCTTTCTTTCCGTTATGCAAAATTTTGAAATCTTCATTGAATGTATGCTTTTCCTCTGTTAAATGTTTGGCGTAATGAGATTTGTTATTTTTCATTCTAAAGCTATGTTTATGTTCGTTTATTCTTCTATAAAAAGGTCTGCTTGTTTGTCCTATATACGTTTTATTGCAACTGCCACAGCATAATTCGTAAACCCTCGATTTTTTGTTTTGCTTTTATTATTTTTAATATATCGAGATAATGTGTTATTTGTACGGAAAGCGATATTTACATGATTTCTATGGAAAAAATTTTGAATTTTAGTAGTCAGTTTTCCGGTATAGGTGAGTGTATGAAATTTTTCTTTGTTTAGTTGTTTGTACGGGTACACCAGCCCTATTACTCTTTTAAATTGTTTTTTCATTAAAATATTATCTACGAAATCGCTACTATATCCATTGTTTATACTAATTTGTTTTATAATATGTAATTCTTTCTGAAAATTTTCTTCCGTTAATGGTGTATTTATTAGTCTATGGATAAATACACCATTAACGGAAGAAAATTTTCAGAAAGAATTACATATTATAAAACAAATTAGTATAAACAATGGATATAGTAGCGATTTCGTAGATAATATATTAATGAAAAAACAATTTAAAAGAGTAATAGGACTGGTGTACCCGTACAAACAACTAAACAAAGAAAAATTTCATACACTCACCTATACCGGAAAACTAACTAATAAAATTCAAAATTTTTTCCATAGAAATCATGTAAATATCGCTTTCCGTACAAATAACACATTATCTCGATATATTAAAAATAATAAAAGCAAAACAAAAAAAAAACCGGTCAAGTGCAAGTTGAACTTGCACAATTAGTGTTCCGTACGTTGATTGTTTTTAAAATAAAAAACTTTGTTAGGGTGGTATAAAATGATCAGTGACTTCACAAAACACACCCCCAAATGAGTTTTCAACAAAGTTTGTTTCCAATCTTTATTGAAAACTGGTGACCTTGAAATTTTGTTTTTTTTATATACTAGATAAATTACTAAAGGTAATGATAATTTTCGTTCAATTTATACCTCGTGGAGAATATTCCAGAATTTTTTCAAAATTTTTTGATCAGTACTTTTCGAGATAAGGTAGGGGACAGCGATTTTTCACGATTTTTTAAAAGTAATACGAAGAAAAGTGTGCGCAAGTATTACATTATATATACATTCTTTACTCGTGTTTTCACAAGCTTTCATTTGACACCACACTTGATGACCTAGTAAAAAAATTTTTTTTTCACTTCCGATTTCACCCCTCAAAACGAATCCCTTAAGTCAAAATTTATGTTACGGTGATATAAAATGATCAGTGACTTCACAAAATACACCCCAAATAAGTTTTCAACAAAGTTTATTTCCAAACTTTACTGAAAATTGATGACCTTGAAATTCCTGTTTTTTTTATTTACCAGATAAATTATTACAGGTAATGCACTCGTGATAATTTTCGTTCAATCTACACCCCGTGGAGAATATTCCAGAATTTTTTGATAAGTACTTTCCGAGATAAGGCGGGTGGACAGTGATTTTTCGCGATTTTTTAAAAATAATACAAAGAAAAGTGCGCGCAAGTATTACATTATATATATATTTTTTACTCGTGTTTTCACAAGCTTTCATTTGACACCACACTCGATTACCTAGTAAATCATTTTTTTTTTTTCACTTCCGATTTCACCCCCCAAAATTAACCCCTTAAGTCAAAATTTAACTTTCAAAATTACATGGCTCTGATGAGGCCATCAATTCCTATATTACTACTAAATTTCAACTTTCTATGACAAATAGTTTCGGAGAAAATCGGGTGTGACAGACGGACAGACATACGGACAGACATACGGACAGACACCGAAATGATCTTATAAGTGTTCCGTACTCACTAAAAAGAAAATAAATCGGAGGTTTACGAATTATGCTGTGGCAGTTGCAATAAAACGTATATAGGACAAACAGGCAGACCTTTTTATAAAAGAATAAACGAACATAAATATAGCTTTAAAATGAAAAATAACAAATCTCATTACGCCAAACATTTAACAGAGGAAAAGCATACATTCAATGAAGATTTCAAAATTTTTGTATAACGGAAAGAAAGGAAAATTACTGGATTGTTTAGAACAGGTAGAAATTAATCAGAAAAAATCCTTAGGTCTATTACTCAACGATCAATTAGATGGGGGAGGGTCTCCTTTATTGAACTTATTCTAGGTATTAAGGTAAATATTGGTAATGAATTTAGTACTTGTAATTAGGTAAACTATGTATTCTGAAACATACTTTGTTAGTTAATTTACATCGTGCTCCAGAAGAAGACACAGTGTGTCGAAACAATTGTCAGCAATAATAAACATAAGTGGTGATCATAAACCTTTGTTTAAATTTTTATTAGTTATTATGGATCTCCATCAAGTAACGGCTAAGTCAGCGCAGTATTTAAAAAATTAAAAAGACAGTACAGTATGCTTTTGTCCATTTATAGACTTCAGATTATAATTCATATTATGTTATAAGTGAAATTGAAAAAACAGTTTCATTACTTCTACCAAGAAATTAAAAAGCGTAGTAAATATGATACAAAGCAAGAAAATAAAGTGCTAAAAAACTTTCATATTTAGAGACAGAGTATAAGGTACGTTATGCCAAAGCGCGGCGAATGGAAGACCGATTTAAAAATAACAATCAGAAATTGCTGGAAGGGTCTATATGCCAATACTGTTGCAAACATTCAATCACTAAATTGATATTTTTAGATAAAATCAAGCTTAGAGTTCAGTGGTCTCTAAAAAATATCGAATTTGCTAGCCACGCATATAGCTAATAAACTTAATTTTCTTTATCGGATTGCTTCGAGCCAACAACTTGTTTATGATGTTATATGAACCTGTGATTTTTGTGTTGCATTTACTTTATGGTTTCAGGTTTTAACAAAACTTGAAGTAAAAAAGTCTTCTCTAATGTCTTACAGGGTTTGTAAATAATTCGAAGTTTAATTTTTTTTCGCAAAAAAAATATTTTTGTGGGCAAAAATGACACCTGAAACGATATCTAGCTTATTTCTCAAAAAAATTGAAAATAGTACATTTTGAAACTAGACTTCCCATATATGCCATTTGATAATTGACATCTTAATTCCTTGTTCAATCGGATTAGCATATTATACGGCATTATTATGTAAATCTATTGTCTGGATTGTATTACTAAGGCTATGCAATGTATATATGTAATAATTTACTACATATTAATCATATCTCTGTTAGTAATGCAGTATTGTTTTGTTGAACAAACACATCATGTGTACTTGAGCTAGTACGAGGCTGGTTTGAAAAGTCCGTGCAAAAATAAAAACTACTTATGTGTTTGGGGTAAACCTTTTTTATTTTTCGACATAGTCTCCTTTTAGGCTTATACACTTCGTCCAACGATGTTCTAGTTTGTTGAACCCTTCCGAATAATAGGATTTGTCCAAGTCTGCAAAATATCCATTAGTGTCTGCAATCACCTCCTCGTTTGAATAAAATCTTTGTCCCGCCAGCCATTTCTTTAAATTGGGGAACAAATAGTAGTCCGAGGGAACCAAGTGTGGAGAATAGGGGGGATGTGAAACGAGTTGGAATCCTATTTCCATTAATTTTGCGACCACAACTGCTGAGGTGTGTGCTGGTGCGTTGTCGTGATGGAAAAGGACTTTCTTGTGGGCCAATCGCGGGCGTTTTTCTTGTAGCTCGGTTTTCAAACGGTCCAATAACGATGAATAATATTCACCTGTAATAGTTTTACCCTTTTCCAGATAGTCGATGAGGATTATCCCTTGCGAATCCCAAAAGACAGTCGCCATAACCTTTCCGGCCGAAGGAATGGTCTTCGCCTTTTTTGGTGCAGATTCCCCCTTGGTAACCCATTGTTTAGATTGTTGTTTGGTCTCAGGAGTATAATGATGTATCCATGTTTAATCCACAGTGACGAAACGACGCTTAAAGTCCTCCGGATTCTTCTGGAACAGCTGCAAACCATCCTTGCAACACTTCACACGATTCCGTTTTTGGTCAAGCGTGAGTAATCGCGGCACCCATCTTGCGGATAGCTTTCTCATGTCCAAATGTTTATGCAAAATATTATGTTCCCGTTCAGTCGAGATGCCCACAGCACTAGCAATCTCACGCACCTTAACTCTTCTGTCATCCATCACCATATCATGGATTTGATCAATGATTTCTGGAGTCGTAACCTCCACAGGCCGTCCAGAACGTTCAGCGTCACTTGTGCCCATATGGCCAGCCCGAAAATTTTGAAACCACTTATAAAAACTGTTCTAATCGAAGGTGCAGAGTCACCATAATGTTTATCAAGCTTCTCTTTAGTCTCCTGAGGCGTTTTGCCTTTCATAAAGTAATGTTTAATCACCACACGAAATTCTTTTTCGTCCATTTCTTGAAAATCACTCGACTTCCTTGATTCACACGAATGCCAAACACAAAGAAATAGACCAATATGGCTGAAACTTGGTGTGCGTTCATTCAAGAGATGCAACTAACTAAACATGACCTCGATACGCGCCGGTGGTGCCATCTCTCGGACTTTGCACGGACTTTTCAAACCAGCCTCGTATATGCCAATACTGTTGCAAACATTCAATCACTAAATTGATATTTTTTGATAAAATCAAGCTCAGAGTTCAGTGGTCTCGAAAAAATATCGAATTTGCTAGCCACGCATATAGCTAATAACTTAATTTTCTTTATCGGATTGCTTCGAGCCAACAACTTGTTTATGATGTTATATGAACCTGTGATTTTTGTGTTGCATTTACTTTATGGTTTCAGGTTTTAAACAAAACTTGAAGTAAAAAAAGTCTTCTCTAATGTCTTACAGGGTTTGTAAATAATTGGAAGTTTAATTTTTTCGCAAAAAAAAATATTTTTGTGGGCAAAAATGACACCTGAAACGATATCTAGCTTATTTTTCAAAAAAAACTGAAAATAGTACATTTTGAAACTAGACTTCTCATATATGCCATTCGATAATTGACATCTTAATTCCTTGTTAAATCTGATTAGCATATTACACGGCATTATTATGTAAATCTATTGTCTGGATTGTATTACTAAGGCTATGCAATGTATATATGTAATAATTTACTACATATTAATCATATCTCTGTTAGTAATGCAGAATTGTTTTGTTGAACAAACATATCATGTGTACTTGAGCTAGTATATGATCAAATATACAAGCTGACACTATGACCGTTATGAAAGGTAATATTTCTATATAAGTACAAAATGTTTAATGTTTTTATAAATTTTGAAACAGCATAACGTTAATATTTTAAACATCCTATAGGTGTCCCACGCCCATTAAACCATAATCGCAATTTAGACAAAACATGAAGTTGACGTTCTGGTTTAATATCGAACAGCGACTGCAATAGCTGACGCAAAAATGTCATTGAAAGTACTTTGTGTATTATAATAGTTTGATATAATAGAGTAAATGTAGTAGAGAAGCGTTAGATAGTGTCAATAACGTTGAAAACGTTGAACTAGGTTGTGGTAATATAAATATGCACGTCAAGTCATGCACGAAGTGATTCTAGATAATATTTATTTATAGGTATACCTATGGGAAATTTACTAAATCTTATTTTGTATTGTTAAAATGAAATTATATAATTTATTTATATATCACTGAAGCAAATGTATATTAGAATTTGAAAAAAACTTTGTAAAAACGAGTAAAATACGATTAACAGGTAATAATTAATTAATCGATGGCTGTAACAGAGTATAAAAGCGAAATGACAACGAAAATAAAAACATGAAGTGTCAATGTTGATAGATTGTTTAGGATTCTACATTCATTTCTTACCGGAGCACAGTGATTCGGCAAGAACATGCTAGCGGGACAATATTCATGACGTAATTTCAAGGAACCACTGATAACGACTTGTAAAGAACCCCCCCATTTAACCAATTCCAAGAATTAATTTGTTTACCACCTCATAAAGGTATCTTATCAGGGGGTCAAAGTAACCCTTATAAGAGAAGTCATTTTCATTTGCAAATCAGTGGCATTTTATGCACACTTTTGATAACATATTTTAAAATTGGTAGCAAAGTAAAACGAGTTTTTTGTGATGGAATATTCTGTTGAAGGTATGTACTCTATTATGACTAATATTCTTTATAAAAAATATGTATACTTTTAGTGTAATATCAATTTGTAAATGTATAGATAAATCCAGCAAATTTTACATTAATTGTAAACTTTAAAAGTAGCAACTTTTTTTATCCACATATATCCACCTAGATTTTTCTATATGTAATACCTACAACATTCAGACACAGATTCATATATATTATAGACCCCGAAAAGGCCGAAAGTAAAATTATTTTATTTTTTTCAGAACGAGTCGTGACTATGACGAAAATGGAGTTTTTTGAAGAATGGCTAAAACATGACAAAACTGAACGAAACAGTGGCATTTTTTATTATATAAGTGAAAAATTCAATATGTCTGATGTTTCTGACGATTCTCTGAAACGACTCAAAATGAAAATATCAAGCCTTTCAGCAAAATTCAATCAAAAGTGGACTTCTTTAAAGTGTAACAAAGAAATGTTTCTAATCAAACATAAAGATTGGTTAGAGAGATCCGGAATCGAAATAAAGATGTATGTTAACCAGCCGTGCACTTCAACATCATCAGCGGCTCTTTCCGTAGGGCGACCCAGAAAATCATTTGAAGACTCATCAACGAAAACGAAGCGACGGAGAGTAGAAGATCTTTTGGAATCGCGAAGTGCAAGTGAGCTTATTACAGCAGCTGAGTTAGCTACTCGAAAAGAAGGGCATCGAAGTGTTGCTAAACAGATCCATAACGTCGCGGTCAGTGAAACTAGAGAAAAGAATAAGTGATCTGAACAAAGTCGGCAGTTAACACCAGACCAAGCTTTAGCTTATTATGTGGACTCGAAATCGACTTCTCACTCATATAAACAAACAAGAAAATGGTCAATGAAAGCGGGACATCAAGTGTATCCATCGTTTTATAGTTTAGGTAAGTCCAAAGCTTCTTGTTGTCCTTCTGACGAATATATTTCTGTGACTGAATCTCGAGCTGAAACTAAACTTCACGCGATTTTGGATAAAACGGCTGAACGATTAGTTAAAGCTCAGACGGAAGTCATTAGAAGTGTGTTACCTCATTCATATTATACGTTGGTAAGCAAATGGGGCTGTGATGGGAGTTCGGGGCATAGCACGTATAAGCAGAAATTTGAGAACACTAACGCTACAGACGAATTTTTGTTCGTATACTCATTTGTCCCTTTGAGACTGTTTGATGGCGAAACAGTGATCTGGCAAAATCCAAGACCTTCCTCTACTTTATATTGTCGTCCTATTAAGTTTGTTTTTGCCAAGGAGACAAAAGAGTTTACGAAAGAAGAAACTTCTAAAATTTTAGATGAAGTAAGTCAGCTTCTTCCAACATTATGTAACGTTGCTGGATCTCAAATCTCTGTTAAACACGATTTGTTGTTGACAACGACTGATGGCAAAGTGTGCAATGCCTTAACAGACACAAGTTCAACACAAAAGTGTTATATTTGCGGTGCCACCCCGTCTACTATGAACGAGGAGTCAAAGAAATATCCCAGCAACGAAGAACGCCTTGCATTTGGTTTATCTACTTTACATGCATGGATCCGCACGTTTGAACGTTTGCTTCACATCAGCTATCGTTTAGAAATAAAAAAGTGGCAAGTCAGGGAGATAACGACAAAGCTATTGTGAAGCAACGCTCACAAGAGATACAAAAAGTGGTTAAAGATCGTATGGGTCTCATTGTAGATAAACCAAAACCTGGGTATGGTAACACAAACGATGGAAACACAGCACGTAGATTTTTTTCCAAAGCTGAATTAAGCAGCGAAATTACAGGATTAGACGTAAACCTTATTCGTAGATTTCATGTAATTTTAAGTACTTTGTCATCGGGATATGACATAAATTATATAGAATTCGAAAAGTTTTGTGTTGATACTAGAAAATTATACCTTGATCTGTATTCGTGGTATTCCATGCCCGTTACTGTGCATAAAATTCTTGTACACAGCGCGGAAGTTATAAAGTCTTTTCTTCTTCCCATTGGACAACTCTCCGAAGAAGCCCAGGAGGCAAGAAATAAAGACTGTCGTAGATTCCGTGAACGGCACATCAGGAAGCGGTCACGTATTGCCACAAATACGGATCTTTTGAGAATGCTTTTAATTACGTCTGATTCTGTTATCAACTCGTATAGAGAATTACCGCGAGGAAAATTTACTTCTTTGCCATCGGAGGTTCTGCAGTTGATTATCCCACCTTCATTGCCATCCGAAACACCATCAGTAAGTCATCATCACGAATTAAATGAGGAGGATTATTTACTCTCTGAATATTCTACTGAATTGGAGAGCGGTGATGACGACTCATCTGATGGTGATTAGTAGGTTTAAGTATTTTTTTATTGTAATTATTATTCTTATTTTAATGTGTGTTGTATTTGCTTATAATTCATGCCTTAGTATATAAGTTATTTAATATTATATTTCTTTTACTTATACACCTTGTTATTGTAAATAATTGATATATAGATACTGTTATTGTACTAATTTATTTTAAAAGAAATAATATTTTGTAAATTAATAACTGTGGGTACTATCATTATGATTTTTATTTTTTTCCTAGAAATTTCTTTGTAAACAAACATGATTGTGCTTTTCACACATAATGAGTAGGTAGACGTATGTAGCTAATTAAAGAACAATTAGCGACAATAGTGAACAAATGAGACACATTAGTAAACCACTTCCGTCTTGCAGCTACATACTTCGATTAATACACATACAGTACACATTTTTCAACTTTTTTCTTCTTAAAATAGCTTAAGATACCTGGAATATACATAAACAATTGAAATAAGTGAAGAAATAATATTGTCCCGCTAGCTTGTACTAGTCGAGACACTGTGCGGAGTTTTAATACTAATAAAACTTTTATTAGATAAAGGCAGCTCGGAGCACATATGTCCTGGCATGAACATGTTGCAGGCATTGTAAGGAGAGCTTCTCAAAAGTTGGGAATTTTATTTCGATCCAGAAAGCTTTACACTCCACAACAACTGTTAATTCTTTATAAAGCTCATATTCGACCAACTATGGAATACTGCACCCATGTTTGGGGCTCCGCTCCCAAATATACACTGCATTTGTTGGATTCTATTCAGAGAGAGTGTTCGTCTGATTGGAGACCTGGAACTGACAGGCGGCCTTGATTTGCTGGAACATCGAAGAACAGTTGGCAACTTGAGCCTATTAAGTATTATCATGAAAAGTGTTCGAAGGATGTTGCACGCTTAATTCCTCCCAGAGCGGTGCATGTTAGAAGTACACGTCGCGCTAATACTTCACTTTCGTATGAGGTTCAACTTGTTACTCCTCGCACAAACGCTTTTCAAGCAGTCATTTATATGGACAACATCATCCCTTTGGAATAATTTGCCCAGGACTGTGTTTCCCACCGAGTACAATTTACAGCGATTCAAGAACAACGTGTAGCGCTTTAGGGACTTCCCTGTAGCACTGAAAACTTCACAGTTAAACAAGTCACATACGAGGCTGGTTTGAAAAGTCCGTGCAAAGTCCGAGAGATGGCACCACCGGCGCGTATCGAGGTCATGTTTAGTTAGTAGCATCTCTTGAATGAACGCACACCAAGTTTCAGCCATATTGGTCTATTTCTTTGTGTTTGGCATTCGTGTGAATCAAGGAAGTCGAGTGATTTTCAAGAAATGGACGAAAAAGAATTTCGTGTGGTGATTAAACATTACTTTATGAAAGGCAAAACGCCTCAGGAGACTAAAGAGAAGCTTGATAAACATTATGGTGACTCTGCACCTTCGATTAGAACAGTTTATAAGTGGTTTCAAAATTTTCGGACTGGCCATATGGGCACAAGTGACTCTGAACGTTCTGGACGGCCTGTGGAGGTTACGACTCCAGAAATCATTGATCAAATCCATGATATGGTGATGGATGACAGAAGAGTTAAGGTGCGTGAGATTGCTAGTGCTGTGGGCATCTCGACTGAACGGGTACATAATATTTTGCATAAACATTTGGACATGAGAAAGCTATCCGCAAGATGGGTGCCGCGATTGCTCACGCTTGACCAAAAACGGAATCGTGTGAAGTGTTGCAAGGATGGTTTGCAGCTGTTCCAGAAGAATCCGGAGGACTTTAAGCGTCGTTTCGTCACTGTGGATGAAACATGGATACATTACTATACTCCGCAAGGGATAATCCTCATCGATTATCTGGAAAAGGGTAAAACTATTACAGGTGAATATTATTCATCGTTATTGGACCGTTTAAAAACCGAGCTGCAAGAAAAACGCCCGCGATTGGCCCACAAGAAAGTCCTTTTCCATCACGACAACGCACCAGCACACATCTCAGCAGTTGTGGTCGCAAAATTAATGGAAATAGGATACCAACTCGTTTCACATCCCCCCTATTCTCCAGCCATGGCTCCCTCGGACTACTATTTGTTCCCCAATTTGAAGAAATGGCTGGCGGGACAAAGATTTTATTCAAACGAGGAGGTGATTGCAGACACTAAGGATATTTTGCAGACTTGGACAAATCCTATTATTCGGAAGGGATCAACAAACTAGAACATCGTTGGACGAAGTGTATAAGCCTAAAAGGAGACTATGTCGAAAAATAAAAAAGGTTTACCCCAAACACATAAGTAGTTTTTATTTTTGCACGGACTTTTCAAACCAGCCTCGTATGTCATTGCAAAGAGACTTGATCCTGAAAAGTCTCCTGGATATGACATGATCACAGCAAGAATACTTCAAGAGTCAAAAAGAATATTCACATTTATATTTAATGCTTGTATAAACAGCTCAGTCGAAAGTAGCCGTAACTGTATTAATACCAAAACCTGTCGAAGATATTAAGTCATTTAGACCAATAAGTTTGCTTCCGATAATGTCGAAACTCTTTGAAAAGCTACTTATAGATAAACTACAACCAATAATTCAGCAAGATCAGCTAATTCAAGACCATCAATTTGGTTTCAGGCATGAAACGCCACAATAGAACAAATTCATCAAGTGGCCCAAAAAATCAGACAAGACAAGAAATACTGTGCTGCAGCGTTCTTAGATATAACACAGGCATTTGACAGGGTTTGGCATGCTGGACTCCTATGAAAATTATGAAAAACATTACCTCTTCCCGATTTCTTCATTCTTAAATCCTACCTTGCAGATCGCCACTTTCTTGTAAACTATCAAGAAGAATCAACATCTATCCACAAAATTGAATCTGGAGTCACACAAGGCAGCGTTTTGGGACCCCTGCTTTATATTCTGTATACAGCTGATTTGCCAACTAGTGAACGAAGTCTAGCAGCAACATTTGCAGACGATACTGTCATTTTGGCCTCACACAAGGACAACAATCTTGCCTCAGATAATCTGCAAAATCACCTTTACAGAATAGAGCAGTGGTTAAACAAATGGCGAAACTAAATCTGAAGAGGCGATTGCCATCCAGTCATACTTAATAACCACCAATTGCCCCAGCAAGACCAAGCTAAATATCTTGGGATGCATTTGGACAGACGTTTGACATGAAGAAAATATATTTTTACAAAAAGATTGTAACTTGGTCTTAAGTTTAAACAGCTGCACTGGATGATTGGTTTCCAATCTGCGCTTTCAATAAACAACAAGCTTTTGGTCTACAAAGCTATACTCAAACCAATTTGGACCTACGGCATTCAACTCTGGGGTACGGTATCCACATTAAACATTGAAATATTGGAAAGGTTTTAGTCCAAAGTGCTACGAATTGTAGTAAACGCGCCGTGGTTAGTTCTAAATAGCATCATCGCATGTGATCTTCAAGTCAATTCAGTGAAGACTACTCCAAAAACTATTCCACAAGATTAAGTTCTCACCCAAATAGACTTGCTTCAAATTTGATGACACAACCAGCAGCGCAAAGAAGACTCAAGCATTATACACCATATGATCTTATTACTAGGTTTTAAGTTATAAGGATTGTTATAGTGATTCTCAAAGTTTAAACTAATTATGTTTTAATTATAGTATTGAGAGGAACTATCCCTGGGTAGTTTCTAACTTGTTCATAATAATACAAATCATTTGCTCATTGTATGATAACTTACAGATTGCAAATAAATGGGGAAATAAAAAAATATAACGGTATATAATAACATAGGCCCCTGTAACACGATCTTGAACTTTTTAAGTTTTCATAGTTTTTATACGTCTCGTTAAGAGTTTGAAAAACTATCACATCCGATATTTTCCGAAACTATTTGGCATAAAAAGTTGAACTTTGGCACTAATATAGGAATTGATGGCCTCATCAGAGTAATGTAGTTTTGAAAGTTAAATTTTGACTTAAGGAGTTAGTTTTGGGGGTGAAATCGGAAGCGAAAAAAATTTTTTTTACCAGGTCATCGAGTAGGCTGTCAAATGAAAGTTTGAGAAAACACGAGTTCAAAAATATATATAATGTAATAGTTGCGCACACTTTTCTTTGAATTACTTTTAAAAAATTGCGAAAAATCACTCACCCTTATCTCGATCAAAAAATTTTGAAAAAATTTTAGAATATACAGGGTGTAGATTGAATGAAAATTATCACAGCTTTAATAATTTATCTGGTATATAAAAAAAAATTCAAGGTCATTAGTCATCGGAAAAAAAAAAAAAAAAAACTTTGTTAAAAACTCATTTGGGGTTTGTTTTGTGAAGTCATTGATCATTTTATATCTCCATAACATAAATTTTTATTTTAAAAGCAATCAACGTACGGAACACTAATTGCTCAAGTCTGACTTGCCCTTGGTTGGTTTGTTTTCATTTATACGTTTTAGGTTCTCTAGTTCACGACAAACATAGTTTTCCGATTTCAGTCGGTTTGTCAATCTGTTCCGATAACGTCTGAAGAAAATAAGATATCGCTTTCACTCTTAATTAGGGAAAGGATGTGTGTATAGTTTTTGAATGATATTTTTTTAGGAGAAGGGGAAGGTAAAAGAGATTTAGGATGATAAATTTTGTAAACTTAAAATAATATTATAAGAATTTTAATTGAAATATACCTAATTCCTTTTAGTTTCTTATAATACCTCATTTCTTAAAATATGTTCTTGTAACCTTATACCTAAAGTAAATACTGTCGGTGGTCCTCATACCTGAAAAGTGGGAATTTTTATACTGTGGCAGTCTACCTGTATAATATTTAAACTGTACTAATTTCTCCTTTTATAAATTTACCCCCCTTCCCCTGTATAATTGATTTCTTAACTATTTTAAAGTTGAACCTGTGAAAAACTAGTTAAAAAACCAAAAGGCCGTTTTTGTATCGTGAATATTTGTATCATTTGAAGATTTTAGGTATTTTACTAAACAGTTTTCGATAAACTTAAGGTAAAATGCTTTCTAATTTGTTGACTCCAATCTTTTCGAAATCCTCGAACACAAATAACTGTTTCTTAAACATTTGCTACTGTTTTGACAATTTACACTGAAAACCAGTTTAATTCTTTTGCATAGTCCCAGAAAAAAATTAAATAATAGTAATTTTCCTCTTCTAAAACCTAATATTTAATCTCGCTTTGGCTTCTTGTGAAATGCTCATTTTAACATTTTGCGTTATTACCTTTTTACATTGTTATCTTCTCATGCGTAAATAGAAAACATGATTTTTTTTTACAACTTTTTCACTATGTGTTATTTTCTTACCTTCAGAATAGCAACTGAAAAGAAAATTGGTAAAAGTAGAAATACAGCTCCGTTAAGGCCTAAGCTACAATTCAGTTCAAGATATGGTAATCCATCTGGCCATGAAAGTACTGAGTGACCTGAAACAAAAATAAAGATATCACTCCCTCTCTCCCTATATATACATATATATATATATATATATATATATATATATATATATATATATATATATATATATATATATATATATATATATATATACAGTCCCTGGCCAAATTATTAGACGCACTGCAAGATTTCATGTAAAATATTAATTACCGAGTGATATTGTACCGTTTTATTATTTTAAATTGATTTGTTTTTTATTTTTATATTATCCAATCAATTACCTATTTATCTGACATAAATAAAACAGCATTAATTTAGAAAAGCATAAGTTTATTAAGTTTTAAAGAAAAGTGAAATTAATGTTAGTAAAAGTCAATATTTAGTTGAGCCACCTTTAGCCGCTATCAAAGCTTTAATTCTGCGCGGCATGCTATCAATGCAAGATTGTACTGTCTCCTTCATTTGAGGATGATGATTCCACACATGAATAATCTTTTCTAGGAGCTGGGTTTTGTTGGTAATCACATCTTTAGCCACTTCTCTTTTCATCAGCTCCCACACATTTTCAATGGGGCTCATATCAGGGCTATTACCCGGCCAATCCAACAGAGGGATATTTTTTTCTGCCAAAAAAGCTTTAACAGACCGAGCAGTGTGGCAGGGAGCTCCATTTTGCATGAAAGTGAATGGTTCCCCATTTGGAAACCATTCTCTGAGCTGCGGAATCAACCGATTTTGTAATACTTCTTTGTACTGATCTTGCCTCATTATTCCTTTGACGACGTACAGACGTCCAGTGCCCTTGCCGCTGATGACTGACCAAATCATCACTTTGGTGGGATGTTTAACCGTCGGGACGACACAATCAGGATGAAACTTTTTTCCATGACGACGACGCACATACTGAGCTTTATTCTGCAAAATTTCGAATGTGCTTTCGTCACTGAAGCAGACCTGTCAAAAATAGGAAAAATATATAAACTTCCATGTTTATTTGCTTTATTTAACTGAAAATGATAATAATGTATCAATTATTGATTAAATTGCTGTCTCTTACCGATCTCCAGAAGTCCACATCTTTGTCTTACCATTGTTTGGCCCACTTCAGGCGCTTTGCTTTCATTGCAGCTGTTAACTTGGGCTTCCTGGCGGGGCGACAGGCCTTCAAATCTAATTCTTTCAATTTTCTTCGAACAGTGCGCTCAGAAGCATTTACGCTAGCATCCTGGAGTTGTGATTTTATTACCTTTGTGGTAGCAAATCTGTTTTCTACACAAATTTTCTTCAAACATCTCTCTGACCGTGGAGTGAAAATTGGTTTTCTACCGCATCTTTTCTTTCTTTTCGGGCTTAATTCCTTCACTGACTCAATTTTCTTTTTTATGCGTCGTACACTAGCTTCAGAAACCTCCAATCTTCGTGATATTTCTCGGTTTGTAAATATTTTCGCAATCACAAGGGCCTTCACTTCAGCTTTTTTACGTGGTGAAAGATCGCCTTTTCTACCCATAATGAAAATAGTCCAATTACTTTTTTAAAACACTGCATACAAAATAAACTAATAACTGAGTAGTATAAAACTGTTAAACAAACAATCACAGTCCATAAAGCCACAGAAACACGTGCGTACCTGACTCGATTCCGATCGCGACTGATACAGGTTTGTACTTGTTTACGTTCATGTATCACTTTGTCAACACAGTGTTGCCATATGTTAAAAATAAATACAAATATGTAGTCTACAACAATTCTTTTAAATAAAAATCAATAATATTGTAGTTTAAATATACCATTATTGCATAAAAAAACTCTTAAGAAACATAAAATTACTAAAAAAATACGGTGCGTCTAATAATTTGGCCAGGGACTGTATATATATATATATATATATATATATATATATATATATATGTATATATATATATATATATATATATATATATATATATATATATATATATATATATATATATATATATATATATAGCACAAACTGCATTGGTGCACCATCTGTTGTCTGAAATCCACATTTCATACTTGTGCACCTGGTATATACATATATATATATATATATATATATATATATATATATATATATATATATATATATATATATATATACCAGGTGCACAAGTATGAAATGCAGTTTGTGCTATAAAGATTTGACAATGCGTCATTTTGTTGTGTCATCAACAAGTGTTAGATGCGCACGAATTCGAAAAGTGTGTGCATAGTGTGGTGTTGTTGTGTTCAATATGTCGAAATTTATACCGAACAAAGAGCATTCGCAGACAGCATTAATTTTTTGTTTTCATTTGAAGAAAACTGCTGTTGAATCATACCGATTACTTCGAGAAGCTTATGGTGAACATGCTCGATCGCAAGATACGTGTGAACGATGGTTTCGGCATTCCACAAGTGGTGACTTCGATGTTGCAGACAAGGAACGTAAAAAACCGCCAAAAAAATACGAAGATGTGGAATTGCAAGCATTGTTGGACGAAGATGATTCGCAAACACAAAAACAACTCACCAAGCAATTAGGCGTTAGTCAACAAGCTGTTTCCAGTCGGCTACGAGAGATGGGAAAGATTCAGAAGACCGATAGATGGGTACCACATGAGTTGAACGTCAGGCAAATGGAAAAGCGCAAAAACACGTGTGACATTTTGCTCGTTCTTTACAAAAGGAAGTTGTTTTTTGCATCGTATAGTTACTGGGGATGAAAAGTGGATTTATTTTGAGAATCCCAAGCGCAAAAAATCATGGGTAGACCCAGGCGTACCATCCACATCGACCGCAAGACCGAATCGCTTTGGCAGAAAGACGATGCTCTGTGTTTGGTGGGACCAGAAGGGCGTGGTCTATTATGAGCCGTTGAAACCTAGGGAAACGGTTAATACTAAACGTTACCAACAACAGTTGACCGATTTGAATCGTTCGCTGCTTGAAAAAAGGCCAGAATACCGAAAGAGGCAACACAAAGTCATTTTTCTTCATGACAATGCTCCATCACATACGACAAAACCAGTTCGTGACACGTTGGAAGCACTCAGCTGGGAAGTTCTACCCGGCTTACTCACTAGACTTTGCTCCTTCCGATTACCACTTGTTTGCGTCGATGAGTCACGCACTTGCTGAGCAGCGCTTTGGTTCGTACGAAGATGTGAAAAAATGGCCAGATGAAAGGTTCGCAGCAACAGGGGAAGATTTTTACTGGCGTGGTATTCACAAATTGCGTGAAAGATGGGAAAAATGTATAACAATCGATGGAGCATACTTTGAAAAAATCACTTTTTATCATTCTTCCGAATTTAACATGTGCATTTCATACTTGTACACCTGGTATATATAGTACTGTTGTTTTAAAGTTTATCGTTATTTTTATCTGTTATATTAATACATTATGTTATTACGACGCGATGGTTGTATGATTATTATTTGTTGTTGGTCTTGTAGATTTGTTTGCATTTTGTAAACAAAATGGGAAAGTGAGTTACCAAAAAATTGTTTTGGAAACTCGCAGTTTTAAATAAAACCTTGAATTTGACTTTCTCATACTAAATAATAACATAATCAAAGTATTACAAATCGATAATTTAAATGATAGGTACTTTATCTTAAAATTTAGCAACAAACGAAGGTGCAGGAGAAAAAGGTTTCAGAGATATATAGAACTGAGACCTAACTTTCCTTATACTATTTCCGTTAAACTTGAAAATAATGAATACGTACTTAACACACTTTTCATATTTCTCGGCTCCAAGAACGCTTAACAAGACATAAAAACATAAAACACTATATGAACTATACAACCCCTCTAACCTTCTCCTCCACCTCTTTAATCTCTTATATGTCTGATTAGAACTAATTAAAAATAATATGATTTTGAGATCCTCGACTCCCACAACCCTGAAAAAGACGTATATCACAAAATACACGAAGCAACCCCTCTACGTCTGCCCCCACCCCTTTAACACCTTACATGTTTGATTATAATAATTGAAAATAATAAAAAAAAAACAATTTTCAGATTTCTTGACTTAATAAATCTGAAAAGACCATATTACACAATGTATACGAAGAAACCCCTCCAACTGTTTACCATACATTAAAATTGAGATTAATCTTTCTCTTACTGTCCGAAGCTTCGTCCACATGTGCGGTGTTCTTTCGTGAAAATAAAAACGTTTGTAGTTCTTCATATAAACTCAAAACCACCCTGTTTAAATAAATAGTAGAATATTATGTTAATTTAACATTTATTATAGCATCGGGTCCAAAAATATAGTAAATATTGGTATTTAAGACTACATAAACATATAAAATTACATCCAGGGTAAATATTTATCACCACTATTGTAAAATCAGTATATGTTAAGTGTTGTTTTGATACTTTCGGTTTAGATTAAATATTGGCCATCACTATTATAGTGTAAAATCACTGCGAACTTAAAAATATTTGAAACTAAACCCCGACGTAATTGCCCTAGAAAACTTTATTTTAAAACTGTTTTTATATGTTTTAAATTACAGAAATATATATATATATATATATATATATATATATATATATATATATATATATATATACAGGGTATTATGAAATTCATTGCATATATTGGAACTGGCGCCTCCTTATGTCAAGACTGATTGCAGAAAATTCATTTCAAATAGCGGATTTCAATAAAATAAGGGAAAAAATCCACCATACATCTACACAATATCGGCAAGTTTTAATCAGAAGGTAAAGTTTAAATTCAAAAAAGCTTTATTAATACTTAATAAAATTTACAAGGTTGGGTTACAATTTATGGGTTCAGTGGATACCGAGTACTTTTTAGTACAATCACCAATGTATGGCCTTCCGACTTGCTGGTGTTCTACATAGTTGGCATACCTGTCCTTATTTACCCGATATTCTCCAGATGTTTACCTTTAGTGACTATTATTATATGTGTTTTTTTGTAAAGATATTTTAGCTATTGTTATTAAAATTAGGGTAATTTTTTAATTTAGCCCGTTGAGAAAAATTTTTTAATAAAAACACCCAACTTGGACCAGAATTACACACAGTTACTAAAGTATACAATACTTTTTTTCCAATTCGAAAGTTTTTGAAAAATTTTGAAAATGGCACAACTGGATTTTACCGCTAAACTAACCCGCATCTGAAAGACGACCATTGTATGAACTAGCTCAGCGCAGACCTCTGTTGCCAAACATACGATTTTCTTCAACAATTACAGATTTTCAAATTTCAGGTAAATTAATCTAATAAACAATGAATATAATAATAGATAACACCTAGTAAAAATAATATTTAACCATAATTAAAAAAACAACTGGACAATCAATCTAAAAAATGAAAATGATAATAGATAATACATCCCTCGCCTAGTAAAAAGAATCATAATTTTTATCTATTATTTGAAAAGAAATAATTCCTTCGTAACGCGCGAGAACAACTGGATCATTGCCCCTTAATAGCTGGTTTTGACTTTAATGTTTTCAGCGGTTTGGGCAAAACAAAAACAGAAAATTTCAAATAGGTTTTTCTCTTAACTTTTTCAAGTTTAATGCCAAAATGGTAAACGATTTTCTCATAAGAAATGTAGGATTTTTTAGTGTTAAAGTGAAAAAACAAAGTGAGTCTAAAAACGTTATATATCCTAGGTTGTGCGTAACATATTTATAACTAAATCAACTGTATCGAACGATATGAACTACCACACTTGCTGCTCTATTCTACACTTTCTATAAATTTCTTAATTAAAGCCACTATATCAGTTTACCTTTAAAAAACCTGCAATATACTGATCTTTATCTCACTTTACTTACGACATATTGCAAAATTTGTAAACATTCACTATAAATAAACAAACCTAAATTTGACAACAAGACCAATAACAAATAATAGTCATACAACCATTGCGTCGTAATAACATAAATGTATTAATATAACAGAGACAAAAATAACGATAAACTTTAAAACAACAGCATGATATGTACAATAGCCATACTGAATTTTTCATGCTAGAGTTCCCTCATTATTCTATATTTTCTTTGCTTGTATTTGTGTGCATTGCAGTGCAGTCGAGATGCAGTACGTTTTAAAAAGCCGTTTGTTTTAGATGAATCGTTATTTTGTTGAAGAGACGAGACTGGTGAATGCAAACAATTATAGGTCGTTAATAATAATAACAATAATAATTTGCAAGCCAACAAATAACAAAGAAAATTCTTGTAATTGAGTTTTCGGAACATACCGAAACCAATATAGTAATCAAAGAGGAGGAAAACGGACATTCGGTAACAAAGTTGGACCCAGTCATCGGAGTTTTAGGAAGAATTAAGAACACATTACTAGTAAATCTGAAGAAAATACGAGTTTGCTGTATCTCGACTGATTCACTTGCAATGAAGATGCAGAGGACAGTTATCTTGGTACTCAGGGAGATGAATTTGGTCAATAATCAAGAAACCAACAGAGGTGAGGCGTGATCATCATTATCTAATCATACCGCCTGGCAGCCCATGTACCCTTGAGAACATATTTGTCTTAATTCTTAACTTATCTTAAAAGTCAAGTGTTCATTGTGCATTTGAAAATAACTTACCTAATATCTCCTTGAGACACTTGTAGGCCATATATCCCTGAAACCCCGTACAAAATACTCCATACCATATTGACCATAGATTATTTAAATGAACGCCGCCCTTTTTCTTACTTTTCTTCGGATTTATTTCATTTTCCGAGGACTTTATAGCCTGGTAAGTCCCCTTACTGGACTTACTCGATTCGCTCATTTTGTCTTCGTATATTTTTTTGAAGTCATTGTTGTTGTCGAATTTTGTTGGGGTCGCCGAATGGGGACACTGCATTTTTGATGCAAACGGGGGGAGGGGAGTTCGCCTGTAAAGAATAATAAAATGATTTGTAAAGCTCTAAAGTTTATATTAGTTGAATATTAGAAGTTAGTAGCAAAAATGATGGTATGCTGGTGACACTGTTTATTTTTTATCGAGATCGATAAATGCTAATTCGTTGGTTATAGAGCGAATGATTAATGGAACTATACCGGGTGACACAGCCAACATGTAAC
>CM032456.1:24689325-24690763 GCA_019049505.1 Pachyrhynchus sulphureomaculatus | reverse complement strand
ATTAGATTCTATCGAGAAGAGCACTATTTGCCTTATTTGGGTATATACAGTGAAATTCCCCTTCGCGGACACCCCTCTTACACGGACACCTCCTTTGAACGGACAGTTTTTCATGGTCCCGACTGACTCTCATATAAGTGGCATTGTGTTAACTTTCTCTTGGACGGAAATTCTCTTGAACGGACGCGGACACAAAATGTTCTCTTAACCGGACAAAAAAAACAATAAAAAAATAAACGCCTTGTCTCATCTTTCAGTGGCGAGTATCGCTCTTGCGTTTCCCAATCGCGCCGCGCCCCAACGTCGCTACCTGCCTTCACTGCCTCTAGTAAACCGGCGATTTAAGGACCTCAATTTTTCGGTACACGCGGGGATTTAATATTAGCCTGACACAAGCTTTCATATAATTGAACATAAAGAAACCCTTCCAAACAAGTGGATGTCGAACAGCAATTTGAATGAAAAAAAAGAAGCTTTTTGACTGGTGATGGTACTAAAATTGACAAGTTGTGTTATAACTAGTTTAAAGCAGCTTGTCATAGAGGGATTCCTTTGAAAGGTATGCCCATGAATTATTTTTTTAGATAAGCTTTTCTGGAATTAGTGCGTTGATTTTCTTTTCCATATCAATTCAAAGAATGGATAAAAGGGGTGAGAGTATCAGTAGGCCTGTCGTGACAAAAATGCAAAAAAACTTTTTCAGGTCCGCTAATACGATGCAAAGCAAAAAGAAATAGCCGAGTCTCTGGGACTTCCTACATTCAGGTTGGCTTAATAAATTTAGAATCCGCCACAACATAAGTTTTAAAACGATTTCAGGAGGAGCTTCGGTTATTGCTGAAGAAGTTTCATTATTCTGGGAAAAATGTCCTTCTTTAATTAGGAGATATTCACTGAGAGACACCTATAAAGCCGATGAGACAGGCCTGTATTTTAGGGCACTATCCAACAAAACGCTAATATTATAAAAATAAAAAAATGTGTTGGTGGTAAATATCCCAAAGAGAGGTTACAATTTTGTATTGTGCAAATATGGCGGGGAGAAAAAGAAAAACTCTTAGTCATTGGTAAGGCAGCTAAACCCAGAGCATTTAAAAATATTAACATAAACAACCTGCCTGAAACTTGGAAATATAATAAGAAAGCTTGGATGACAGGAGAAATTATGACAAAGTGGTTGCAGGATCTTGATTGGAAAATGACAAAAGAAAAAGAAACATTTTGTTATTTTTAGAGAATGCAGGATCTCATCCAAAAAACGTTTGCTAAAATAATATAAAAATATTGTTTCTGCGCCCTAACTGTACATCAGCTTGTCAACCACTTGACCAGGGAATTACAAAAAATTTTAAAATTTATTACCGAAGAACCTGAACTACCCTGAACTAAAACACCTGATAGTAATACTTGAGACTGCTGATACAGCTTTTGAGTTAAT
>CM032456.1:24416825-24684325 GCA_019049505.1 Pachyrhynchus sulphureomaculatus | reverse complement strand
TATTATTCTTTTTATTTCGTATGTAGTACATACATACATAAAGTCCGTACGTTATATTTTTACACGTGCGTCATAGTTTTCAGGCAATATCCCAGACGACTATTATATTTTTTGTCTCTTTTTACCAATACCTACGATTTATTGGCGAAAAGAGACAAATAATATAATAGTCGTCTGTTATATGGCTTGAAAACTATGACGTACGGGTAAAGATATAACGTACGGATTTTATGTATGTTTTTAGCCCTGTACATGCTATGTACTATTTAAACTTGCCAATGTTTAATAAAATCTTTTCTAATAATTCAATTTTGCAATTTTTTTTGTTGCTTGTACCTTATAAAATACAAGTAAATGATTACCAATATAAAATACATACATAGCAATATATACGGATTTTTTCTTTATATAGTGAAAAACTTTCTATAGTGAAATTTCGGTCAACATTTTGGTCTTTCACTATATAGAGTGTCGACTGTATATATATATATATATATATATATATATATATATATATATATATATATATATATAAAGTCGTTCTCTATGTCTTGTTTCTATTTTTGTAGTTAAAAGTTTAGACGTGATCTAATCAGGCTAACTGAATTTTTAATTTAAAGTTGTGTTTTTACATTTGAAAGTTTTCTGCTTTGAAGAAGATGTACACTTCTGATTCCTTTACCGTTGTGGAGAACTGATTTTCTTTTAGACAAACACACGTTACTCTTTTTTCGTACCTATCGTAAAAATCGCAGAGATGCAATTAGACCTTTGTGCAAACGCGCATACGCTATTTCGCGTTCTTGCTATATAGCGTTATTATGAGAATTTTTGGATCGCACTACGAATATGAACAAGAGAAACAGAGAGTATTTAAAATATGATAAAGAGAGGTGGTAGACCGGTCGCTGACAGTTATCAAGGATGATATATTTTGTTTACTCCGTGAAATGTGCTACTAAAAATGTTTTTTTCGTGATCGTGATATCGCAAAATTAAAATGCTACTCTCAAAATTTCTGAGAATTCTGCGCTGAAACACAATTGTCGATAATCTGACGTATTAAAATATAGAAGCAATAGACAAGGCGATGAGGAGAGTGTTGGACGAAAAGCCAAAATATTGTTAATTCCAGTGCGGAATTTAAAAATCTTCTCTTAAACCGAGCCATAGCAAAGCATAAATTATTTCATTAATATTAATTGATAGTAATATTAAACAACTGCTGGATCTATTACACATAAGTTAGATAAAATAGCTACATTAACATTTAATTTCCAAGTGAAGCATTCTTAAGTCTCTATTAAGCAAAAGCATTTCCCTACAATAGACAAGTAATTAAAAGTATACGTTCGTTTCAAAACAGAACTTTTAATTAAGCAACGTTCAACGTTAAATTAAAGTCTTTCTTAAGTTAGTTTGATTAAAACTTCAAAAAGAACAAAAAATTCTTTTAAAATGACTTCAAAATGACGAAATAAAAGATTAAACCGAATTTGCCGTAAAAAAATTATGGACATTTTTGCATTTCTTCACCTTTCAGGGGCTCTATATCATAATAAATAAAAAAACCGGTCAAGTGCAAGTGGCACTTGCGCAATTAGTGTTCCGTACGTTGATTGTTTTTAAAAAAATTTTGTTACGGAGGTATAAAATGATCAGTGACTTCACAAAACACACCCTAAATGAGTTTTTTACAAAGTTTGTTGCCAATCCTTACTGAAAATTGATGACCTTGAAATTTTTGTTTTCTTTATATACTAGATAAATTATTCAAGGTAATGCACTCGTGATAATTTTCGTTCAGAGAGAAATAATACCATGATGACCATAATAGTGAATCAGGTAGGAAAAAAGTTTGCCGCTAACGCACTCTCTTGCAATACGCTGCCTAAACCGCTTAATTTGGAACAATATCATGTAACAAAGAATGCAATATATATATATATATATATATATATATATATATATATATATATATATATATATATATATATATATATATATAATGCAACCTCTTTGCCTGTTTGTCTGTCCGTTAGTGCGCTAATAACTCGAGAACCAATTATCCGATTTAAGTTTTTTTTTTTAATTCACACATAGGGCTAGGTTATATAATAATAATAATAATAATCTATATAATATATACACATGAGGCTAAATCCAGACAAGACGCAAGTTTTATTGTTTTGCAAGGAAAATCGGCGACCAACCTTGAGCATGGCTTTGAGACTGAGGCTGGCTGATCAGGATTTGCTGTTTTCTGATTGTGCCAAGAATTTGGGTCTTTGCATTGATACACATCTCAGATTCAGGGAACATGTTAGGGTGCTCCTACAAAAAAGTTATGCGAAAATGAAGGTTTTATATGCAAATCGTTTTATTCTGAATTTTAAGATGAGGAAAAAATTGTGTGAATCTTTGGTCTTGTCTTCATTTCATTATTGTAGTATTGTATACTATCCTTGCTTGGATGCGCTTTCAAGGAGACGTTTGCAGTATGTACAGAACGTCTGCTGTAGGTTTATATTCCATTTGAGAAAATATGATCATATATCTTTAAAAATAAATGAGTTAAAATGGTTTAAATTTTGCTAATACTGTGCAATTGCACTTCGTAATATTCTTAATGAGGCTCTTAGGAACTTCAGTCCCGATTTATTTAAGGGAGAAGCTAGTATCCCGAAATTTGGTACATGATAGGTATATTAGACGGCCTGATCGCTTGACTATGCCTCAGCATCGCACTGCCTTGTTTCAGCGCAGTTTTACATATAGTGCAGTAAATACATACAATACTATGAATCCAGAACTGAAAACGTGCACTATTGGCCGACTTCGTCGATTATATAGGGAAGAGCTGTTAAATAAGCAGAATTCTCAGACGTAGTTTATTTGTATTTTGATGTTTCTTGTCGATTATTGATTTTACTATGTTAGTATGTAATTGTTGCTTCATTTTTGTTTGTAAGCGCGTTGTGTGTTGAAGAGGTTAGATGTAAGAGTAACCGATGGTTAAATCTCGCCTCTTCTACTACACGATGTGTGTGGGTAATATGTACTCACATTACATGTGATTAACATCTTAATAAAGACGATATTTATTTATTTATTATTTATTTATTTATATATATATATATATATATATATATATATATATATATATATATATATATATATATATATATATATATATATATATATACATATAAAGCAACGTCTGTCTGTCTGTCCGTTAGTGTGCTTATCATTCAAGAACCCCTTATCCGATTTACGTGTTTTTTTTTTTTAATTCTCAACTTAATATTTATCAAAAAAAAATCTATAATATATATAAAACGCAACGTCTCTTTGTCTATTCATTAGTGCGCTTAGCACTCAAGAACCACTTATCCGATTTACGTGTTTTTTTATAAAATATATACAGTCCCTGGCCAAATTATTAGACGCACTACAAGATGTAAAATATTAATTACCGAGTGATATTGTACCGTTTTATTATTTTAAATTGATTTGTTTTTTATTTTTATATTATCCAATCAATTACCTATTTATTTGACATAAATAAAACAGCAGTAATTTAGAAAAGCATAAGTTTATTAAGTTTTAAAGAAAAGTGAAATTAATGTTAGTAAAAGTCAATATTTAGTTGAGCCACCTTTAGCCGCTATCAAAGCTTTAATTCTGCGCGGCATGCTATCAGTGCAAGATTGTACTGTCTCCTGCATTTGAGGATGATGATTCCACACATGAATAATCTTTTCTAGGAGCTGGGTTTTGTTGGTAATCACATCTTTAGCCACTTCTCTTTTCATCAGCTCCCATACATTTTCAATGGGGTTCGTATCAGGGCTATTACCCGCCAATCCAACAGAGGGATATTTTTTTTCTGCCAAAAAAGCTTTAACAGACCGAGCAGTGTGGCAGGGAGCTCCATCTTGCATGAAAGTGAATGGTTCCCCATTTGGAAAACATTCTCTGAGCTGCGGAATCAACCGAGTTTGTAATACTTCTTTGTACTGATCTTGCCTCATTATTCCTTTGACGATGTACAGACGTCCAGTGCCCTTGCCGCTGATGACTGACCAAATCATCACTTTGGTGGGATGTTTAACCGTCGGGACGACACAATCAGGATGAAACTTTTCTCCATGACGACGACGCACATACTGAGCTTCATTCTGCAAAATTTCGAATGTGCTTTCGTCACTGAAGCAGACCTGTCAAAAATAGGAAAAATATATAAACTTCCATGTTTATTTGCTTTATTTAACTGAAAATGATAATAATGTATCAATTATTGATTAAATTGCTGTATCTTACCGATCTCTAGAAGTCCACATCTTTGTCTTGCCATTGTTTGGCCCACTTCAGGCGCTTTGCTTTCATTGCAGCTGTTAACTTGGGCTTCCTGGCGGGGCAACAGGCCTTAAAATCTAATTCTTTCAATTTTCTTCGAACAGTGCGCTCAGAAGCATTTACGCTAGCATCCTGGAGTTGTGATTTTATTACCTTTGTGGTAGCAAATCTGTTTTCTACACAAATTTTCTTCAAAACATCTCTCTGACCGTGGAGTGAAAATTGGTTTTCTACCGCATCTTTTCTTTCTTTTCGGGCTTAATTCCTTCCCTGACTCAATTTTCTTTTTTATGCGTCGTACACTAGCTTCAGAAACCTCCAATCTTCGTGATATTTCTCGGTTTGTAAATGTTTTCGCAATCACAAGGGCCTTTACTTCAGCTTTTTTACGTGGTGAAAGATCGCCTTTTCTACCCATAATGAAAATAGTCCAATTACTTTTTTAAAACACTGCATACAAAATAAACTAATAACTGAGTAGTATAAAACTGTTAAACAAACAATCACAGTCCATAAAGCCACAGAAACACGTCCGTACCTGACTCGATTCCGATCGCGACTGATACAGGTTTGTACTTCTTTACGTTCATGTATTACTTTGTCAACACAGTGTTGCCATATGTTAAAAATAAATACAAATATGTAGTCTACAACAATTCTTTTAAATAAAAATCAATAATATTGTAGTTTAAATATACCATTATTGCATAAAAACTCTTAAGAAACATAAAATTACTAAAAAAATCGATATCTTAAATATTTTAATGTAGTAATATCATAACATTGTTTTAGGAGCCTTAAATGAAGCTCATCAAATGAAACTTTTTATTCCAAGTTACGTAAAAATATAATTAAAAAACTAAATTTAATTAAAGCAAAAAATATCTCTCCAATTCTCTTAAAAAATTTTAAACGCTACTTTATATACATACAGTTTAAAAAAAGACAAGCCCTTGTATGAAACACAAGTATAAAAAGTGTACTTTTTTGCTTCATTAGGGACCAAATGAAGGGCTCTAAATAAGGGTTTTAATTTTCAAGTTACCACATGAAAGGTTTTATGAGGTATAGAGTGACTGATGGCACTTATACGAGTATGTATGTAAACAGGTGGAGTTTGTAAAAGGATTAGGTTTTAAGGTTGGTTGGATTTAATTAACTGTGTGTGTATGTGTGCGATCATGTCTAGAGTAGGAACTTGTTCTTTTGTTCAGGTAGTATTTAAGTTAGTATTAAATATATTTTTTGTAAGCCTGTAAGAATAATATTTTATTTTACAAGATATATCAGGCCTATATTTGCCAGTGTCGCTAGCATAGTGGGTTAAGAGTCTGCATATTAAATCGATGATCCCTGGTTGGATTCTGTCAATCGGCTGGGTGCCTGTGCAATAACATCCGTGATGGCGCTATCGCATTATCTTTAAAAGTGCCGTAAAATCCAAATGCACGTTTCAGCACTTGGGCAACGTTGACGAATATTATGACATCCTCGTTAATACTCGTATATCTCATCTGAGATATAGTGGGAAAAAGTGTAAAAATCCGTATAGTAACGGGGAGGTGAACTATAAAAAAATATCGGATTTTTAATACCGAAGTATACGCAAATTAGGAAAGCTCTTAACAACTGAAACTGAAAATAGAATATACCACCCTTTTCACAGTCCAAAAATCAATATTTTGGAAAAATAAAATCGCAGTTGGAAATTAAACTGTAAGTGATTTTATTAATATTAGTAGTAGTCAATGCGACGAACAACATCAATAAAAAACTATTAATTTCAAAAAGGACAAAAAGTTATTTACGAACATTCCAGAAGTCGGCGCGACAATGATTCATTACGGAAACAATTTTCATTCTTTCTGGAAAGAAAAAAAAATAAAAGGAAAAATAAAAGAGACGTAGAGTGCTGGGAAAAGTGTTAAAGTAAGTTAGATTTCTCTTTATTCGAGAAAAGAAATATCAACAAAGGTTGTCTGTATACAACGGCGGCAGACATTTAGGTGTGAATTCCAAATATGGTGGAAAATATTGTCTTTTAAGGAGTTAAGAAATCTATAATTATTTTAAAAATATAAACATCCCCCTCTGCATCATGTCTCTATATTGTATGTGGTTAACTAAGTATATTTGTTTGGGTGTAGTCGCTACTTTTAGGTCCCTACAAGTATACTTATATGTTTTTCCATCCGCGAATCCCTACGTGCTAACATTACATGTTGCATACATGTTTAATTGAGTAAAAAATACATCTGTAATTCTAAAACATTCTAACATATATAACAGAAAATAAAATATTATAACCAGCATATTACATAGAGTAAATAACATTTATATACATATATCTATAACCTATAATAATATATATAAAATGCACCGTCTCTCTGTCTGTCTGTGCGCTTATCACTGGAGAACCACTTATCCGATTAACGTGCTTTTTTTTTAAAACATACATATGTTCTCTGGCCAGGTTATAGGCAATATTTTAACATACATATGTTCTCTGGCCACGTTATAGGCAATATTTTATTACGTTAGGTAACATAAGGAATAAACAGTGACGATAATAGTGAATCAAGTTGGAAAAAAAGTTTGTCGCTAGCGCGTTCTCTTGCAATACACTGCCTAAATATGGAACAATATCATATAGCAAAGAATATAATATATATAAAATGCAACGTCTCTCTGTCAGTCTGTTCGTTAATGCGCTTGTCACTCGAGAACCACTTATCCGATTTATGTGTTTTTTTTTTTAATTCATACATTTGTTCTCTGGCCAGGTTATCTATAATCTTCTATCTATAATATATACAAAATGCAACGTCTCTCTGTCTGTTTGTCCGCGCTGATCACTCGAGAACCACTTATCCGATTTACGTGCTTTTTTTTTAAACATACATATGTTATTTGGCCAGGTTATAGGATATATTTTATTACGTTAGGTAATATAAGGAATAAGCAGTGTCGATAATAGTGAATCAAGTAGGTGTGTCAAATTTGTTTTACCTTTTTTAAATTTTTCAAGCCCCCTGAACTAGCTTTAAAACTTTCTTCGCCTAATTTTTGATCAATACTTAATGCTTTTTGCTACAATAGTGGCCTCATAGGTGCAAATTCTCTCTTCTAGGAGATTCAAATAATTTCATCAATGCAGTGTTAATTGTTTTTCTAGGCCTCTTTTCCTTAAAATTAGCCTGATCCTTAATTTCTGCACCAAACTGTAATATGGCAGTTTTATTCTTGATAATGGTTGACAAAGCACTGATACAGCGGTATTCTATATTCTTTAGCAATAGCCTTTTTTTTTTAAATTCCACTTTCCATTTTAAGATTTTAATCTTTTTTCGATCGTCAAACTCCTAAATTTCCGCGACGGCGACATTTTACCAACACTATACTATACCAATTTAAATTAGATTGGTTATTCATATTAGTAGATCCCACCATGCTTCGGAGGTTTTCTCAAAACCACGCAGATGGTAAAGGACAGTGTAGCTCAACTCCACAAATTTTGAAGACCGCACGCGAAGGCTCAGTGGCGTCTCAATCTTTTAACGTGCAAAAAGTTTATTTTGTGCCTAAAAATTCGAATTATAGAGATTGATGTGTTACTAGAGCGTTTTATTGATTTTAAATTATGGAGATTTTTGAGTTATAGTTACTTCTTTCCACTACAGACATGGAGGATGGACTCAGCATTAGCTTTACAAAATTGACCACTCTCTAGAAAGAGACACAGCGACTGTACAGCCAATACGTGCTCCTTTTCTGTAGGCCTGTAATAACGCAATAACCAAGGCACTGCGTCAGGGAGGTTTAAGATGTTATTTTGGCCGGTATGGAGGCTTACATCCCTTTTTCGAAGAAATGCCCCCCCAACGGCAAGCCTTGGTTTGACCGAAAATGCAAAGAAGCTATTGCTTCTATTGCATACCGACAATGGCATGAAAATCCTAACACCATAAATCGTAACACATTTGTTCGTGCCAGGAACAGATGCAAAGAGGTTATCGACGAAACCAACGAGGTACACAATCAATGGATTAGAAACAAACTTCTCGATTGTCCCGAAAATTCCAGGTCCTTTTGGTCGGTCGCTAAGGCAGTTAGTCAAAATTTCACTAAATCCACCATACCACCACTCACACGGCCAGATAATTCTATTGCAACGACACCTGTTGAGAAAACGAACTTGTTGGCTGAACTCTTTGCTTCACATTCTACTGTCGATTTCCAAGGAAAAACACCACCTACTATTCCTATAGTGCAGTCAAGGATGCCCGATGTTGTCTTCAGACAGCATATCATAAAGCGTATACTGATGAAACTAGACACCAAAAAGGCTTCTGGCCCTGACGGAATACCTGCCATAGTTCTTAAAAACTGTGCGAGGGAACTAACACCAGTCTTCTGTAGACTTTTCAACCTATCCTACAGAAAGGGAATAGTTCCTTTCTGCTGGAAATGTGCTACAGTTCAGCCGATACCTAAAAAAGGCCTTGCCAAATAACTACCGACTAATCGCACTGCTTTCAATAATATCGAAAGTCATGGAAAAGGCTATTAATCAGCATCTTCTAAAATATCTTTAAGGATTCAACATTATTAACGATCACCAATATGGCTTTCGTAAAAATAGATCAACAGGAGATCTTCTGACTTATGTAACACATGTCTGGAGCAACGCAATTGAACACTTTGGAGAATCTCGAGCGGTTGCTCTTGACATATCCAAGGCATTCGACCGTGTTTGGCACGATGGGCTGTTGGCTAAGCTACGTTCTTATGGTATGTCTGAAAGGTTCTGTTTGTGGCTCTCATGTTTCCTCAAAGAGCGTTCTTTACGAGTGGCAGCCGACGGATTTCTTTCTAACACCTTCACTATCAACGCCGGTGTACCCCAAGGCTCCATACTGTCTCCTACCCTCTTTCTCATTTACGTTAACGATCTGCTGGAAAAAACCGAGAATCCAATCTACAGCTTTGCAGATGACAGTACACTTATCTCTTCATTCACTTTAACGCTCGGACATCGGCTACTCAGACGAATATCCGCAGACAGCAGGAAGTCATTCAACTTAACAAAGACCTGCAAGAAATTCTATCTTGGGGGTGACAGTAACCAAGTGGAATTTAACGCTACAAAAACCCAGGCGGCAGTTTTCTCTAAAAAAGTTAACGTTGCTGAACCCGACATAGTTATGTCGGGGCACTCCATCCCTCTAACATCGTCACTCAATTTGTTGTGCGTTAATTTGGGAGCAAATATGTCCTGGCATGAACATGTTGCAGGCATAGCAAGGAGAGCTTCTCAAAAGTTGGGAATATTATTTCGAACCAGAAAGCTTTACACTCCACAACTGTTAACTCTTTACAAAGCCCAAATTCGACCAACTATGGAATACTGCTCACACGTTTGGGGCTCCGCTCCCAAACATACACTGCATTTGTTGGATTCTGTTCAGAGAAGAGCGGTCCGTCTGATTGGAGATCCGGAACTGACCGACGGTCTTGATTCGCTGGAACATCGAAGAACGGTTGGCGACTTGAGCCTGTTTTACAAGTACTTTCATGCAAAGTGTTCGAAGGATGTGGCCCGCTTAATTCCTCCCAGAGCGGTACATGTTAGAAGTACACGTCGCGCTAATTCTTCACATCCGTATGAGGTTCAGCTTGTTATTCCTCGTACAACGCTCTTCAAGCAGTCTTTTATATGGAGAACATCATCCCTTTGGAATAATTTGCCCGGGACTGTGTTTCCCACCGAGTACAATCTACAACGATTCAAGAACAACGCGAATCGCTTTCTCCGCACACGTGTCGCTCCTGTAGCGCTTTAGGGACTTCCCTGTAGCACGTGTGCTAGACCCATAAAAAAAACATACATATATATTTATATTTATATATATATATATATATATATATATATATATATATATATATATATATATATATATATGTGTATATATATATAATATATATATATATATATATATATATATATATATATATATATATATATATATATATATATGTATATATATGTATATATATACACAATAGAGGTTTTTACAGAAAGTGGACTGTATTACATTAAAATTCCGGGTTTCAATCCGTTCATCTAACAATGAATTTGCACGACGTTTAGCCAAAATCTCATGTGGCATTTTCAAGTGTTCACGCTGCTGCCGCTCGAAGCTAACTCAAGCAAGCAAGAGAGTTAGCTTCAAGCGGCTGCAGCAGCAAGATCACAGTATCGAGTAGCAGCAGCAGAAAGAGCACTTGAAAATGTCAAATGAGATTTTGGCGAAACGTTGTGCAAATTCATTATTAGACGAACGCAGTTGCGATGAAATACCATATAAATATCCAAAAAAAAATAATATCAACCAAACTTACCGTGATCCTAATTTTAAACGTCCATTTCTGTTTGATGGTCAAAAACAGCCAAATAACAATCCAAAAAAATAAATGTAATATTCCTCCAATAATACACACCAACGTGACGTCATCGAGACTTCCCTTATAGATGACAGTGTAGTCGTGGATCAAAGGTGCGTTACAAATAGCGATGGATATGAGAACGCAAAAGGCTGCGCAGTGAGTAAAGTAAGTCCATGCGTTGCCAGGTGACGTTTTTAAGGTTATAAGTTTTTTGTCGCGTTGGTTATCTCTCTGGTTGAGAAAGGCAGTGAATCTGAAAAAAAAAACAATTTTTATTTAGATTTGATTTTAGCTATATTTTATTTAGGCTATATGTATGTATGTATATATATATATATATATATATATATATATATATATATATATATATATATATATATATATATATATATATTTATATACATGGTGAGCAAAAAAAATCGACTCAAACTATTTGGTTTCATTTAACACAGATAGTTAGTGTTCATATATTTTTACGGATTTTAGTATCATTTGAAAGCCCGTTCTATTCTCTTTCTAATGGTACCATAGCATAGCTAATGCTTTTTACTGATTGAAATGACTGGAAGGGGAAACAAAGAGAACAAGGGTTGAAACTAGAGGTAAGAGAAAGGAAAAATTAAACAAATTTTAAGTTTAACAATTAAAATTATTGATAAAAACCAAAATCAATATTTTGTATAACCCCCCTAGCTCTCATTACTGCTTCCAGCCAGTTTTTCATGGAGCGGATGATTGGCCCTAAAACCGTCCCCTATGGAACCCTTTGGCTGAACTACTACGAATTAGAGGTTTGAACTATCTCTAATTTTTTTTATTAAATTCAAAGTTATTCCTGTACATATATGTTTTTCAACAGTCCAATCAAGATTCACAGTATCAAAAGCTCTTGCCAAATTTAGGAAAGCTTTGATTCATGCAAACTTGTGTTAGTATTATTTTTTGAATAAATCAGGGCACGTTCCTTCTTCAAATTATACTTGACTAATTTATTTTCGCCAAGTATTAACGCACAAATGCAGCAGCATGTGGCCTAGCACTGTTGTGCATTAGCACGAAGCTATGGCCAACAAACCCAGCGTAAGGAATGACCTGTTCCTGCAGGATCTCCTCGATGTACCGCTGAGCAGTTAATCCACCGTTACGAGTCTCATCAATCACGAAAACCAAGTCGGTTTTCGCATCCAGTGAGATGCCTCCCACACCGTGACAGAATCTCCTCCGTAAGCGACTGTTTCAGTAATGCAGCACTGCACGTAGCGCTCCTCAGGCCTTCTGTAGACACGTTTTCTTCATCACTGCCATGTATGTACATTCGGGACTTGTCGGAGAATAAAACGGAGCGTCATTTCTCCAGTCGACATGTTCTCGGGCAAAATTGAGTCGCGCTTGTCGATGGACTGCTGTCAATTTGGGTCTGTTAGCTGGTTTCTTCGGAGTTAGGTTAGCTTCTGACTGACAGCTCGACTACGAACACGTCGGAAAAAACTTTGCCGCTAGCGCACTCTCTTAAAATACGCTGCCTAAACCGTTATATATGAAACAATATCATGTATCAAAGAATATAATATATATAAAATGCGACGTCTCTTTGTTTGTCCATTAGTGCGCTTATCACTAGAGAACTACTTATCCGATTTACGTGTTTTTTTTTTTTTTTTTAAATTTATAAATATGTTCTTTGGCTAGGTTATATAATAATAATAATAATAATAATCTATATAATATATATATATATATATATATATATATATATATATATATATATATATATATATATATATATATATATATATATATATATATATATACATATACATATATATATATATATATATATATATATATATATATATATATATATATATATATATATATATATATATATATATATATATATATATATATATATATATATATATATGTTTTGACGAATGTTCTCACGGGTATGAAATGTAGTAATGGTTTTTCGGGTATCCCGTGTTAGCTTGAAGTCCCTTGATGGACGGTTTCGCTGACGTTTCGATGGAATCTCATCCATCTTTTTCAAAGCGTTGATCACTGGTCGGTGTCTTGGCGCTGAATGTCGAGACTGGCCCTGAGTGCGCCGGTTTTATGTACTCGGGAGTGTTTCTATTGGTCGGACGGATCTGGCCAATAGAGGCTCGGCTTTGGCTGCGCGTTGTCGGTCCTGTGGTTCTTTGTAATGTTTGTGTTGGTGGAGTAACATATGGTTGAATTATTGTTTCTCTTGGTTGGACTTGGTACTGGGATAGAATATGTTTCCAAGAGTTCGGTAAACGTTGGCTATCATCCCGATTATTTAAGTTGTTGGGCCTCTTTTCTATTTCTATGGCTTCTTTGATTATCCTAGTGGATAGGTTATTACTTTTTTGTAGGGTTCTGGTTTTGTCAAAATCGATTTTGTGGCCGGTATTGTGTGCATGTTGTGCTAGAGAGGAGGTGGTGGATTTTTGTTTTACGGCGTTTTTGTGCTCGTCTCTTCTGGCACTAATTTTCCTGTTTGTTTGGCCTATGTATGAAAGACCGCAGTCCTGACACGGAATTTCATATACGCCTTGGTCTTCTAAGGCTATAATGTCTTTTGGTGTAGGTAGAATATCTTTAATTTTTTGGTTGGTTGTGTAAATGGTCTCAATTTGGTGTTTTCCTAGAAGTCTTCCTATTTTGTCTGTGATGCCTTTTACATATGGGAGAAATGCTTTTGTAGTATATGTCTTTCTTTCCTGTTTGTGTTGTTTATTTAGGGCCCGCCGGATCGTGTTTTGACTATATCCATTTGAAAGTAAAACGTTTCGAAGGAGCTTGGTTTCTTGTTGCAAATGTTCCTTGTCTGTTAGGGTTTCTGATCGGTGAGCTAAGGATTTGGCAACGGAGAAGAGTTGGGCTGGGTGATGATGTGAGCTGGCATTTAAGTATCTGTTTGTGTGTGTCGGTTTTCTATATACTGAGTGAGACAAAGAACCATCTAATTTTCTTTGAAGCAAGACATCTAGGAATGGTAGTTGTTCTGCTGCCTCCCTTTCCATTGTAAATTTAATGTTTGGATGTATGTTGTTTAGGTGTTCCAGGAACTTGTTTAAGTTGTCTTCACCGTGTTGCCATACCACAAAAGTGTCATCTACGTATCGAAGCCATGTTTTCGGTTTATGTGGAGCAGTTTCTAGAGCTAGTGTTTCGAAATGCTCCATGTATAGATTAGCTAGTGCTGGTGACAATGGAGAGCCCATGGGTGCACCTTCTATTTGTTTATATTTTTGGCCTGAATAGACGAAGTATGTATTAGCGAGGCAGTGTTTTGATAGACTGATGACGTATTCGGGCAGGTTGTATTTTGTCTCTATGATGGACAGTGCTTCGGTAACTGGTACTTGCGTGAAAAGGGATACGACATCAAAACTGACAAGTAAATCATTTTTCTCTAGCTGCATGTTAAAAAACATTAAATTTACAATGGAAAGGGAGGCAGCAGAACAACTACCATTCCTAGATGTCTTGCTTCAAAGAAAATTAGATGGTTCTTTGTCTCACTCAGTATATAGAAAACCGACACACACAAACAGATACTTAAATGCCAGCTCACATCATCACCCAGCCCAACTCTTCTCCGTTGCCAAATCCTTAGCTCACCGATCAGAAACCCTAACAGACAAGGAACATTTGCAACAAGAAACCAAGCTCCTTCGAAACGTTTTACTTTCAAATGGATATAGTCAAAACACGATCCGGCGGGCCCTAAATAAACAACACAAACAGGAAAGAAAGACATATACTACAAAAGCATTTCTCCCATATGTAAAAGGCATCACAGACAAAATAGGAAGACTTCTAGGAAAACACCAAATTGAGACCATTTACACAACCAACCAAAAAATTAAAGATATTCTACCTACACCAAAAGACATTATAGCCTTAGAAGACCAAGGCGTATATGAAATTCCGTGTCAGGACTGCGGTCTTTCATACATAGGCCAAACAAACAGGAAAATTAGTGCCAGAAGAGACGAGCACAAAAACGCCGTAAAACAAAAATCCACCACCTCCTCTCTAGCACAACATGCACACAATACCGGCCACAAAATCGATTTTGACAAAACCAGAACCCTACAAAAAAGTAATAACCTATCCACTAGGATAATCAAAGAAGCCATAGAAATAGAAAAGAGGCCCAACAACTTAAATAATCGGGATGATAGCCAACGTTTACCGAACTCTTGGAAACATATTCTATCCCAGTACCAAGTCCAACCAAGAGAAACAATAATTCAACCATATGTTACTCCACCAACACAAACATTACAAAGAACCACAGGACCGACAACGCGCAGCCAAAGCCGAGCCTCTATTGGCCAGATCCGTCCGACCAATAGAAACACTCCCGAGTACATAAAACCGGCGCACTCAGGGCCAGTCTCGACATTCAACGCCAAGACACCGACCAGTGATCAACGCTTTGAAAAAGATGGATGAGATTCCATCGAAACGTCAGCGAAACCGTCCATCAAGGGACTTCAAGCTAACACGGGATACCCGAAAAAAACCATTACTACATATATATATATATATATATATATATATATATATATATATATATATATATATATATATATATATATATATATATAAAACGCAACGCATTTCTGTCCGTCTGTTCGTTAGTGTGCTTATCATTCGAGAATCACTTTTCCGATTTTTTTTTTTTAATTCTTAACTTAATAATTATCAAAAAAAGTCTATAATATATATAAAACGCAACGTCTCTCTGTCTGCGTGTCTGTTCATTAGTGCACTTAGCACTCAAGAACCACTTATCCGATTTACGTGTTTTTTTTTAATTCATTCATATGTTCTCTGGCCAGGTTATAGGATATATTTTATTATGTTAGGTAGCATAAGGAATAAATAGTGACGATAATAGTAAATCAAGTCCCCGCGAGCGGAGCTGCGGGCACTGCTAGTTGTTTATATAATTGAAAAAAGTAATATTTACATATTTTTTCAAATGAACGATCTTTATGACGAAGTTTCTAAGGTCAAAGAAGTACTGAATGCAGCGGTATAGAACAAAAACTTAACAGTACAAAAATGGTACGATTTATTTGAAAAGAAATCTTGCCAATCTGCAAAAGTTATTTTTTTTCATGGCATCCATGCCGGATTCAAATGCTGTAACAGTAAGGATTTTTCTCAATGAAATATAAATTGGTCCGAGAGACGAAACCGATTATCTCTCGAATCCGTAAAAGCAGATTTACAAATAAAGATCAACTTTAATTTGTCGTTATAATTACGCGATAAAAAACATAGCGCTTCTTAAAGCAGTCAAATCTAACTAATAAAAAATAATTATTTTACAGCTACTGTATAATATAATAAGACTATTACTATTATTATTTGCGGATGAGGTATTTTGAATGCAAGTACGATCGAAAGATTATGATGACATTGTTATGTTAAACTTGTTCGTTTTTTAATAAAAGTATTAAGGTATTTAGTAAAACTATTTTAAATTAGTTAAAATAGTTTAACCTCTAAGTTTTGTTGTATTTAAAACAACTTTATAAGAACCTTTTCTTTTAGTTGTCCCGATTTGAAAATCAAAATCCCGATTTTTTTTAACCTTCTGCCCCGAAATTTCGCATATTAGATCCGGCAACACTAGTCCCAGGTCAGATAGACCGGTTGAGGCTAAAACTAAGGAAACTAGGAAAACATTCGGATTAGTGAGGATTTACCGCGATGACGAATGAACCTCTCAAGGTTTGCTAAAGAAGCACGAAGATTTAGAAATGAAAAAATTTTCTGCATGATGGATCCCCAAACTCTTTATACCAAAACAGAAAGTAGAGAGGGGAGAAATTTTTCAAGAAGATTTGGCAGCATTAGACAACGATGAGTTATTTTCGTGAATTGTCGGTGTCGAGACTTACGGGTTCTATTGGGAAGCAGGAGCCGATGCGATCGATCCATAAGGGCTCTCCGTCTGCAAAGAAGACAAAAACCCAGTCTTCTTTTGAAAAGTAGACTGCAATCATTTTAAGGACTGTGAACAAATTTTATGTATTTGGAAAAAGGGTGCACAATTAATGAAGAGGTTTAAAGAAGGACGACTCACATGGTTCGAGCGGTTCAACCCGTTACCAAAACCTATGGATTCATCGACTTAGAATACTCACTCTTTAGCTCTCAATTCTCTTCTTGCGACGACGAACCGAAAATTTTTCTAAAATGATTAATTGAAAGCCGTTGTAACATCGTTTTTGGCACTACTCAGTATATATCACCACTACACCAAACACTTTATTTTTGCACTCGACGCGCGTTTCGCTAACCATGTTAGCTTCATCAGGAGCGATGATTGACTCGCGAAACGCGCGTCGAGTGCAAAAATAAAGTGTTTGGTGTAGTGGTGATATATACTGAGTAGTGTCATTGTGCCAAAGATTCCACATTCCCAACTTAATCGTTTTTTGGGGCACAAAGGAAATATTTTTTTTTCGGATAGAAACGTTTAAAACGTATTAACCTTATTCATAGTTATGTAGAAACTAATTTTTTTAGCTTAACGAGTTTTCTTTTATAGCTAGGTAGATAACTGTAAAAAAAAACACCGACGAACGCAACATCAGAAATAAAATTTTATTCTTTAGAAATTCAAACAAAATTTCCAAACTTCTTTTACCGTTATTTTATGTATTCCCACTTCGCCTCAATTTATTGCTGTTTTACTTTCGTATTTTCGAACACACGTCTTCGATGTATTCGTCAACAGCATACGTCTGTTATTCAATCAGATAAAAGACTGCTGCTTTATTCGAAAAAAGGGACAAAAAGCAACTGTGAAATAGAAAAACGCATTTCGAAAGATGACAAACGGGTAGATGCATATCTATAATATATATAAAATGCAACGTCTCTCTGTCTGTCTGTCTGCCTGTCCGTTAGTGACCTTATCACTCGAGAACCACTTATCCAAATTACGAGCTTTTTTTTTTAAAACAAACATATGTTCTCTGGCCAGGTTATAGGGTATATTTTATTCCGTCGGGTAACATAAGGAATAAGCAGTGACGATAATAAAGAATCAAGTCGGAAAAAAGTTTGCCGTTAGCGCGTTCTCTTGCAATACACTGCCTAAACCATTAAATAGAGAACAATATCATGTGGCAAAGAATATAATATATATAAAATGCAACGTCTCTCTGTTTGTCCGTTAGTGTGTTTACCACTCGAGAACCATTTATCCGATTAAGTGTTTTTTTTAATTCACATATTTGTTCTCTGACCAGGTTATCTATAATTTTCTATAATATATATATATATATATATATATATATATATATATATATATATATATATATATATATATATATATATATATAAAACGTAACGTCTTTCTGTCCGTCTGTTCACTTACCCGATTTACGTGTTTTTTTTTTAATTCATACATTTGTTCTCTGGCTAGCTTATCTATAATATATATAAAATGCAACGTTTTTCTGTCTGTCTGTCTGTCCGTAGTTATCACTCGAGAACCACTTGTCCGATTTACGTGCTTTTTTTTTTAAAACATACATATGTTCCTTAGCCAGGTTAAAGGATATATTTTATTATATATGGAACAATATCCTGTAGCAAAGAATAATATAATAAAATGCAACGTTTCTCTGTATATCTGTCTGTTCGTTAGTGCGCTTATTACTCGAAAACCACTTATCCGATTTACGTGTTTTTTTTTTTGTATTCAAACATATGTTCTCTTTCAAAGTTATTTAATAATAATAACAATAATCTATAATCTATAATATATATAAAATGCAACGTCTCTCTGTCTGTTTGTTTGTCTGTCCGTTAATATTCTTATCACTCGAGAACCACTTATCTGACTTACGTGTTTCTTTTTTAGATTTATACATATGTTTTCCGGCCAGATTATGAGATATATATTATTAGGTTAGGTAATATAAGAAATAAGCACAAACCATAATAGTGAATCAAGTCGGAAAAACGTTTGCCGCTAGCACACTCTCTTGCAATACGGTGCCTAAAGCCTTAAATATGGAACAATATCATGTAACAAAGAATATAAATATATATATATATATATATATATATATATATATATATATATATATATATATATATATATATATATATATATATATATAACACATGGGCTGAAAAGTCCCGGGCCTAACACATAGATGGCGCTAGTTTTATTGCAGTCACCTTTTTTTCAGTTAATACTAACCTTCAAAAGACAGCTGTTAAAATTTCATGATATTCTATTCATTAGTTTGTGAGTTATTGTGCTAAGAGTGACGCTACTTTTGTTATTTTCAAAACAATGGATCAAAAACAATTTCGTGTTTTAATTTTACACTGCTTCTTGATGGGAAAAAATACCGTTCAAGCGAAGCAATGGCTTGAAAAGTGTTATGGGGACTCCGCTCCATCAGAAACAACAATAAAACGTTGGTTTGCTGACTTCAAACGTGGTCGTAGAGACACCGATGATGCAGAACGCAGTGGACGTCCAAATGAGGCGGTAACACCAGAAAACATCAAAAAAATCCATAAAATCGTTTTGAATGATCGAAAAGTGAAGTTGTGTGAGTTAGCTGACATCGTAAAGATATCAAAAGAACGTGTTGGCTTTATATTGCATGAGCATTTGACTATGAGAAAGCTCTGTTCAAAGTGGGTGCCGCGTTTGCTCACTGTTGATCAAAAACAAGAACGTGTTGATGATTCTGAGCAGTGTTTGGCCATGTTTAAACGTAACAAACCGGAATTTTTGCGTCGATATGTGACAATGGATGAAACATGGATCCATCACTTCACTCCGGAATCAAAACGATCGTCATCTGAGTGGACAGCAACTGGTGAACCTTGTCCAAAGCGCCCGAAAGCACAACAATCGGCTGGATTTTGGGATGTGCGTGGTGTAATATTCATCGACTATCTTGAGAAAGGAAATACCATCAACAGTGAATATTATATAGCGTTATTGGAGCGTTTGAAGGCCGAAATTGCAAAGAAACGACCGCATATGGCAAAGAAAAAAAAATTTGTTTCATCAAGACAACGCACCGTGTCACAAGTCAATCAAAACAATGGCAAAACTACATGAATTGAACTTCGAATTGCTCCCACATTCACCGTATTCGCCAGATTTGGCTCCCAGCGACTACTGGCTGTTCGCAGACCTGAAAAAAATGCTCGCCGGTAAGAAATTTCGCACGAATGAAGAGGTTATCGCTGAAACTGAGGCCTATTTTGAGGCAAAAGATAAATCGTTCTACAAAAGTGGTATTGAAATGTTAGAGCGGCGCTGGAATGATTGCGTTGCTCTTGATGGAGATTACGTTGATAAATAAAGCTAATTTTGAACCAAGAAAACTGTGTTTTCTTTGTTAGGCCCGGGACTTTTCAGCCCATGTGTTATATATATATAGTAAAATGTATATATATATATATATATATATATATATATATATATATATATATATATATATATATATATATATATATATATATATATATATATATATATATATATATATATATATATATATATATATATATATATATATATATATATATATATAGTAAAATGTAACGTCTCTCTGTGTGTCTGTTAGTGAACTTATTATTCGAGAACCACTTATCCGATTTTTTTTTTAAAATCTTAATATAATATTTATCAAAAATCCGATTTACGTGCTTTTTTTTTAAAACATGCATCTGTCCTCTGGCCAGGTTATAAGATATATGTTATTACGTTAGGTGACATAAGGAATATGCAGTGACGATAATAGTGAATCAAGTCTACGCGAGCGGAGCCTCGGGCACGGCTAGTATGTTATATTTTGGCGAAAAAGATTACAGTTATTCAGTAATATAACTTTATGATTTGATGTTTCTAAAGCTTTGAGCCAATCAACTCATTAAACCCTGTATATTTTACTTTGTTTCTTAATATTCGTACCGGTATTTATAAAATATGGAATCTGCAATGACGTTACTTGTATACATTATGAACCGTCTTAATAAAATATTCGGTTAATTCTTGTTTTCTATCGGATGAAGTTATTGAAAGCCTGTTTCAACTGAACTTCAAGGATAGTTATTTGGATTGTGGACACGTACACAAAACCACGCGAGTTAGTGACAGTAATTTGCCAAAGGAAAATAAAAGAAAACTGAAAAAAGTCATTTTAGAAGTTTGGTTCATTTAGAACAGGGGTGCTCAAACGGTCGATCGCGAGAGCTTTTTGAGTCGATCTCGAGAAAAAATTCCGATATAGAACTATTCACAGATTTTGTTTTAGGTAACTAAAACAAAATGTAATGAATACACTACTAAAATTTATTCGATCCACAATTAGGCCAGAATAACCCCCTCATCACTTTCTTTTATCGTAATAACCCCCTGCTAGCGGCAAAAGGCGGTTTTATCAAAGGAACGCGCGGTACTTGTCAGAGAAAAGCCGCGTTTTTGATTCCCGCCGATTTTTCTAGAAACTTCGGGCGGCGTGTTTGACGAGAACATTCGAGACTTCGTTCGCACCGATATAGATGTTGCGCCTGCAGGAATAGGAGTCAGTCTGAGTTGTAACTTGGAGGAGATTATGGGCATACATCGATACAAAGTTTATTAATAAATAGTCCAAAATGAGTGCGGCGAAGAAAAGTAAAACTTATCATTTTAATAACGATTGGGAGGAAGAATTTTTCTTTTGTGTGGTAAAGGATAAGTGCATTTGTCTCATTTGCCGTGCGTCAGTTGCAATACCTAAGCGTGGGAACCTAGAGAGGCATCATAAAACGGTTCATAAAAACTATGAAAAGGATTTTCCGTCACAGAGTGAATTAAGAAAACAAAAAGTACGTGATTTGATAACTTGTTTGAAAAAAGAACAAACCATGTTCACAAGACCAGTCAAACAATCAAAAGCTGCAACGATCGCGTCATTTAAAAATCTCATATATTGGCGAAACACAAGAAACCATTTGATGATGGATTGGTTGTGAAGGAAGCATTTATTGAAGCGGGTGAGACTTTATTTGGAGATTTTAAAAATAAAACAGAGATTATGTCTGCTATTAGAGAACTTCAGTTATCTCGTCCGACTGTCACAAGGCGTGTTGAAGTCATGAGTCAGGACATGGCAGATAAAGTAAAACATGATATCATGGAATGTACATACTTTTCTTTACAGTTCGACGAATCCACCGATATGCCAGACACTGCCCAGCTGTGTATTTTTATTCGAATGGTATTCAATGACATGTCGGCTAAGGAAGAGTTTTTGACAATGATTCCTCTGAAAGGAAAGACCCGTGGCGAAGATATATATGACGTTTTCTTCAATTTTGTAACAAACTACAAGCTACCAATATATAAACTAGTGTGCATTACAACCGATGGGGCACCAGCAATGACTGGAAACAAAAACGGTTTTTTTGGCATTGTGTCGAGCTAATGATGATTTCCCTTCATTTTTCTCCCTCCATTGCATTATACATCAACAAGTTTTGTGTTCAAAAGTTCTAAACATGGAGGAGATTATGGGCATTGCAATAAAAATTGTGAATTCTATCCGTGTACGTAGCTTGCTTAAAGAGTTAAATTGCAGTTGGAAGATAGTGAGTCAGCTGAACACACTGATTTAGTTCTTCACACGGACGTTAGGTAGTTGAGTCGCGGAAAATTCCTAGAAAGGTTTCAAGAATTATTGCCCGAAATAACAGCTTTTTTGGACGAAAGAGGTGATGACACTCAGATGCTGAAAAAAACGGAAAATGGTTGACTGATTTGGCATTTTTTGACAGACATCACAATGCATTTAAACACCATTAATTTGGAGCTTTAAGGTAAAGGAAAAACTATTATTGAGATGATTAGCGCAATAAACGCATTCAAAAGTAAATTGCAACTTATGATAGATCAACTGAAAAGAAAGGATCTGAGAAATTTTCCGTCTTTGAAAGCAAGGATTCCTCAGTTGAATTATGATATTTATGAAGCAGAATTATCAAATATTTTGGGCCAATTCGAAATACGTTTTTATGATTTCAGTAAATTGGCAAATATCGCATCATTTATGAGTTATCCTTTTTCGTGTAAAAACATTGAGGAATTAGCTACTGAAATAGCAAGCCAGTTTAACATGGACTCATGTTCTGTTGAAAATGAGTTAGTGCAGATTATATCAGGTATACATCTCAAAGCCACAGCATCTGATACAAAATTCTGGTGTTTTATATCTGAAGATAAAAATCCGAATCTAAAGCAAATCGCCCTTCAACTGACGGCAATGTTTGGGTCAATTTACTTGCGCGAGTCTGCATTTTCTGAAATGAAGATAATTAAGTCAAAATATCGCAATCGACTAACTGACGAACATATGTCATCATGCTTGCGATTAGCACTCGGTAATTACGTACCATCTTATGAAAAAATATGCTGAGGACATGCAGTGCCACGCTTCAACATCCAAAGTCACTCTTTAGTTAAGTTTAGACACTAGAACTCGTTTGTTTTGTAAGAACCAATAAACTCGCAATTTTGAATAATTATGAGTTTCGTTGACATTTTAGAGCAGTCCTACACTTACCTTGACTAAAAAAATGCATATTGTGCGGAAAACTAATATCTATGCCACGATACACCCTACCTAGACGACAATCCTGCATCACATTTACTTGCAGCTTCTCAGAGTCGATCGATCGTAGTCTAACAATATTGAGGTAGATCGCCAGCAGTTCAAGTTTGAGTACCCCTGATTTAGAAGATTCTCTTACGGGAAATAAAAGGTAGATAGATTTGAACAAAAAATCAACTTTTTTGCTGCTTAAACTAGATTTTGATCACCTGTATTGATTTGCTATAGCAAAATTTAAATTTTCAGAAAAGTAGACTTATTAAGAAGTCAGTTTCTTAGCAATGCTTAAGTGAGACGATATTGGAAATATGTCACAGACATTTTAAAGGAATAACCAAGGGATTCAATTTTTGAACCACTTTTGACCTATGTTTTAAACTCTTCAAGAACGCACGAATATTTAATCTCGCTAAAATAGATTCTTGAAGGTACTTATATATTTAGTACCCTATAAATAAGAAAGTAACAAATAGTACAATTAAATGTATAGTGCTGTAAAATATATTTAAGGTATGAAATTTTGACTCTTATTTTTAAAAGCGTGTGTCGATAGTACAAGCTAAAAAATTGTATAATTTCCAAGTCAGTCTCTGTTTGAATAATATTTTATATAAAAAAACTAGCCGTGCCCGCGGCTCCGTTCGCGTGGACTTGATTCACTATTATCGTCACTGCTTATTCCTTATATTACCTAACGTAATAAAGCATATCCTATAACCTGGCCAGAGAACATATGTATGTTTAAAAAAAAAGCACGTAATTTGGATAAGTGGTTCTCGAGTGATAAGCTCACTAACGGACAGGCAGACAGAGAGACGTATTTTTTATATATTATAAATATGCATCTACCCGTTTGTCATCTTTCAAAATGCGTTTTTCTATTTCACAGTTGCTTTTTGTCCCATTTTTCGAATAAAGCAGCAGTCTTTTATCTGATTGAATAAACAGACGTATGCTGTTGACGAATACATCGAAGACGTGTGTTCGAAAATACGAAGGTAAAACACCAATAAATTGAGGCAAAGTGGGAATACATAAAATAACGGTAAAAGAAGTTTGGAAATTTTGTTTGAATTTCGAAAGAATAAAATTTTATAAAAAAACACGTAAATCGGATAAGTGGTTTTTGAGTGCTAAGCGCACTAACCCACAGACAGACAGAGATAGTTTGTGTTTTATATATATTATAGATTTTTTTGATAAATATTAAGTTAAGAATTTAATAATTTAATTTTGAATTTTAAAAAAAAATCGGATAAGTGGTATATATCCTTCCCTTGTGGTTGATGTGCTGCTTAATGACTATCCTGAGCGTTTGCACTATGATTTCAGTTTCTATGACTTTAAGCGTGCGGACTATAATATGTTAAATAATTATTATCACTCGGTGGACTGGGAATATGTCTTGGGTGGTATTGCGGATGTAAATACTGCAAAGTCTGCCTTCGATGAAGTTTTTGTATGTTGGTATTAGTCTGTATGTCCCTGTGGTTCGTTCCAAAAATCCGAAGTTCCCGAAGTGGTTTTCTGATGAACTTAAAGATCTTATCTTAAAAAGAAGTTGTGTCACAAAGAATACAAAAAAACCCGTCGGTGGGAAACTTATTAGAAGTTTTCGGAGTTAAGAACCCAATCCAATATCTTAAAGAGCAACTGCTACTTGCAGTATGTTAAAAATATTGAGACAAATTTAAAGCATAACACCAAACAATTTTGGAATTTCATTAACAGTAAAAAGGGGAGCAAGTCCACCTCTACCTTAATAAATCTAGACGAGCTAACAGGGACGGATGGACAGACTATTGTGGAAATTTTTAAGTCTCATTTTCAGGGTGTTTATAGGTCGGATACTGACGGTGGTGAGCCTGGGCTTGAGGATGGTGGGGATAGTGGTGGATCATTCTCCTCTGTTGAGATCTCCCTGGGGGAGGTGTTTGACTATGTGTCTAAACTTGACATAAATAGGGGACCTGGTCCTGATGGTATATCTCCCAGATTTTTAGTTGACTGTGTCTATGCTTTGGCCAAACCGCTCCATATGCTTTTTAAAATGTCCCTAGAGAGCGGTGTTTTTTCCTGACCAATGGAAATATAGCTTCATTACTCCAGTATTTAAGTCCGGCGACAAATCAGACGCTAAAAATTATCGACCTATTTTCCATTCTAAGTTCTATTCCAAAAGTATTCGAAAAAATTGTTTTGCGACAAATTAAAACCATTCATAAAACCTTTTTTGGTTCCGGAACAGCACAGTTTCGTTGGTGGCAGATCGACGGCTACAAACCCAATCTTGTTGGTTCAAAGTACTATTGACGTAATGGAGGCGGGTGGTCAGGTTGACGTGGTTTATACGGATTTCAGCAAGGCCTTCGACACAGTCAACCACGATATCCTGATAGGGAAGTTAAGAGGTTATGGGTTTTGTGGAGCACTACTGAATTGGTTGACCTGCTACCTTACATACAGAAAACAGTTTGTTAAAGTAAAGGGCTTTGTGTCGAGTGAGGTGTCTGTTTGCATCGGGTGTGCCGCAGGGTAGCCACCTGGGCCCGTTGCTGTTTAATATATTTATTAACGACCTACGAAAGGTGATTCTATTTTCAAGGCCCTTGTTTTTTGCAAATGACTTGAAATTGTCTACGGCAATTCATTCTGTTGACGATGCTATGAGACTGCAGGGAGACTTGGGTAAGGTGAGTGAGTGGTGCAGGAGAAACAAAATGAAACTAAATATTCAAAAATGTAAGATTATGTCGTTCTTTCGAGTGAAAGTTCCGCTTTTGTATGACTACAGTATTAATAATTGTCTTCTCGAAAGAGTCTCCTCATTGTGTGACTTGGGTATTTATTTGGACACTAAGCTTGATTTTCATATTCATTATGACTTTATTACTAACAAATGTATTAAACTCCTTGGCTTCGTCTGTAGGAATACTAGGGATTTCCGGACCGTAGATAGCGTGAATATTTTGTACAAGGCCTTGGTGAGATCTTCTTTGGAGTATCTGTCATGTGTGTGGTCGCCATCGTATGCTGTGCATATTGAGGGTGTTGAAAGGGTACAGAGGAAGTATGCTAGATATGTCTCTTGCAAATTTAAGTGGAACATCACTGCCTATGGGGACCAGCTACGAAGACTTCAGCTGCAATCACTTTCAAGACGAAGGAAAGTTGCTGATATATGTTTCTTATTTCGACTTGTAAATGGTCATATAGACTGCTCTGATCTCTTGAGTCTGATAAATTTTCATGTTCCACCAAGATCAACAAGGGACCACGTACTCTTTGCCCCGAGGTACCACAGATGTAACTATGGCCTATTCTCGCCGATCACTAGAATCACTAATGGTGCCAGTTAAGCGGATCTTGATTTTTTTTAATCTCTCTTTTAAAACGTTTAAAAGAAAAACTGTTGACAGTCCACTGAGATTTTGAAATGATAATTACTGGTGTTGTTATTGTATTGTATTGTTATAAGTTTACTATATTATTGAAATTTTTTTGTAAATACTATGTATAAAATGGGTCTGCCCGTAGATAAATAAATAAATAAATAAATATATTTAATCGGATAAGTGATAATGTATTTAAAAAAAAAAAAACACGTAAATCGGATATGTGATTATTGAGTGTTAAGCGCACTAACGGACAGACAGACAGAGAGATGTCGCGTTTTATGTATATTATAGATTCTCGTTGATAAATATTAAGTTAAGAATTAAAAAAAAAACACGTAAATCAGGTAAGTGGTTCTCGAATGATAAGCACACTAACGGACAGACAGAGAGACGTTGCGTTTTATATATTATATAAATTATTATTATTATTATATAATCTGGCCAAAGAATATATGTACGAATTAAAAAAAAAACACGTTCATGTTTTTTTTTAGTTTCATTATTATGCCATTAATGCCATTCCAAACATTCGGAGTTTAATTAATACAAACTCTTCTCTGTAAACTTATATTTAAACGATGTTTCTTTTTTTTTTTAACATTTAAAATTAACAGCTGCAGAATATTTCAGTTAAATTAGCCTTTATATCTGCTTAGTGAGAGACTATACATTAGACGCACAAAATATATGGTAATATTATTCAAAAGTTCCTACTAGCATTGCTGCAGTGAAGAATTATCGTTATTATTGCGGCAAATATATAATACTAAACACTACATAAGGGCTTTGCAAAAATAATTGTATGTATTTTACTTACAACATTAACACACAAAAATAATTCATAACTTTATATGCACACAAAAGCTATATAATACAAAGGTTTTTTTTTTTCTTAAGTTATCTACCCAGTTATGAAAGAAACTCGTAAAGTGAAAAATGCTTCTCTATATAACTGTCACTCAATCTAACATTTCTCGAGTTGTTTCATTCCATCCAAAAATATATTTTTTTGTTTGCCCTCTAAAAAACGACACTAAAGTGGCTTTCAACTCATCGTCTCAGGACAATTTTTGTTTTTTATGGGTCTAGGACACGTGCTGCAGGGAAATCGCTAAAGCGCTACAGGAGCGACATGTGTGCGGAAAAAGCAATTCGCGTTGTTCTTGAATCGCTGTAAATTGTACTCGGTGGTCCTGGATAAATTATTCCAAAGGGATGATGTTCTCCATATAAAAGACTGCTAGAAAAGGAGTCGTTTATATGGAGTATACGAAGAGAGACTTGAACCTCATACGGATGTGAAGTATTAGCGCGACGTGTATTTCTAACATGCACCGCTCTGGGAGGAATTAAACACATCCTTCGAACACTTTTCATGAAAATACTTGTAGAATATGCTCCAACGAATCAAGACCACCGATCAGTTCCGGGTCTCCAATCAGACGAACAGCTCTTCTCTGAATAGAATCCAACAAATGCAGTGTATGTTTGGGAGCAGTTGTTATGGAGTATAAACCTTTCTGGTTCGAAATAATATTCCCAACTTTTGAGAAGCTATGCTTGCTATGCCTGCAACATGTTCATGCTAGGACATATTTGCTTCCAAATTAACGCCCAACAAATTGAGTGAGGAGGTTAGAGGAATGGAGTGCCCCGACATAACTATGTCGGGCTCAGCAACGTTAACTTGTTTAGAAAAAACTGCCGTCTGGGTTTTTGTAGCGTTAAATTCCACTTGGTTACGGTCACCCGAAGAATTACTTCCAGGTCTTTGTTAAGTTGAATGACTTCCTGCTGTCTGCGAATATTAGTCTGAAAATCCGATGTCCGAGCGTTCAAAGCGAATAAAGAGATAAGCGTACTGTCATCTGCAAAGTTGTAGACTGGATTCCCGGTCCTTTTCAGCAGATCGTTAATGTAAATGAGACAGAGAGTAGGAGACACTATAGAGCCTTGGGGCACACCGGCGTTGACGGTAAAGGTCAGTCGACTGCCACTCGTAAAGAACGCTCTCTGAGGAAACATGAGAGCTACAAATAAAACCTTTCAGACATACCAGAAAAGCGTAGCTTAGCCAACAATCCATCGTGCCAAACACGGTCGAATGCCTGGGATATATCGAGAGCAATCGCTCGAGATTCTCTAAAGTGTTCAATTACGTTGTTCCTAACATCTGTTACATAAGTCAGAAGATCTCCTGTTGATCTATGTTTAAAAAAGCCATATTGGTGGTTGCTAATAATGTTGAATCCTTCAAGATATTTTAGAAGATGCTGATTGATAGCCTTTTCCACGACTTTCGATATTATTAAAAGCAGTGCGACTGGTCGGTAGTTATTTGGCAAGGTCTTCTTGCCTTTTTTAGGTATCGGCTGAACTGTGGCACATTTCCAGCAGGAAGGAAATATTCCCTTTCTGTAGGATAGGTTGAAAAGCCTACAGAAAACTGGTGTTATTTCCCACGCACAGTTTTTGAGAACTATGGCAGGTATTCCGTCAGCACCAGAAGTTTTTTTTGGTGTCTAGCTTCAATAAAATACGTTTTTATGTTCTGCTGTCTGAAGACAATATCGGGCTTCCTTGATTGCACTATGGGAATAGTAGGTGGTGTTTTTCCTTGGAAATCGACAGTAGAATGTGAAGCAAAGAGTTCAGCCAACAAGTTCGCTTACTCAACAGGTGTTGTTGCAATAGAATTATCTGGCCGTGTGAGTGGTGGTATGGTGGATTTGGTGAAATTTTGACTAACTGCCTTAGCGCTGACCAAAATGACCTGGAATTGTTGGGACAAGCGAGAAGTTTGTTTCTAATTCGTTGATTGTGCCTCCTTGGTTTCGTCGATAATTTCTTTGCATCTATTCCGGGCACGAGCAAAGGTGTTACGATATATGGCGTTAGGATCTTCACGCCATTGTCGGTAGGCAAGATGTTTAGAAGCAACAGCTTCTTTGTTGAGCCTTTGGGACCTCTCTGGATGTTTAATCAAAAAGAAGGCTCAGGACGCTCATGTGGGGTGGTTGTTGTAACTCGGTAAATTCACTTTTTCGGCAATGGCTTAATCTGCGAAAGTCTGGTGGATCATGTATTTGTCGTGTAACACCAAAGTTTTGGTTCTTCATGAATGAAAAAGAACTTTTCTCTCAAATGACACGCTTCAAGATTTAAATCGCCTTTTCGTAAACCCCTTCATTTATTGCGGACTCTTTTTTCATGTATTCAATAAGCAAAATTACTTTCAAAAATGTAGGCTTAAAAACGGTCACTATTAACTTTGAGTTTTCATCTTCTTTGGAGGTAGAGAGCTCTTATAAATTCTCTGCATCGTCTTCTTTTTTGAGGGAGGATCCCAATAGAGCACTTGTAGCAATTCGCGTAAAATAACTCTCCAGAGCAGCCAAACGTTATAAAAAAATTTCTTTCCTCGCCAGTTTTTCTTCTAATATAAGAAGTTTATTGTTTATTTCTACATATTGATGTACAATCTTGAAAACTATAATACTCCAGCGTCTATAGCAAGCACTGAGATTTTCATTCGTTGATCTGACAGCGACAAATTTTCAAGAGGCCTGATGACTTCCTTAGCTTTTGCCTTAAGCTGTCTTCCTGATCTGGGGTCATGCTGAATTGAGTCTCGGTCCCATCGAAACAGTTTACGCCAAATTTTTACTTGAAAATAAGATGGGCCGTCACTGCCGTACATCTGGGATATTCTATATTGAATAATTGTTGGTTCATTTCATTCTTAATGCGACTTTTTATTATTGCAAGATGCTTTAAACTTTTATTCAATTTTCTGAAGAAAAAAAGGTTTAACGTCATTCTCATGGTCTAGGTAGATAATTTTTTAAAAACAACCTCGTATTATTGCAACGTCTCAACTTGTAGCTACAGTAGTTTTCAAATAACAACTCTAACATTAACACAATTATATGAAGAGAGAACTGTGACAGTAATTTGACAATCTCAAAGAATTTTCTTGTCATCATTTTCAAGGCTAGGTACCTGACCTGAACTAAAAAAACACTCTCGTACTGTATAAAATGAAGCATTTTCGAATTTTATTAGAAGCAGGGGAAACGTTACAGTCTTTGAAATTTTTGTAATAATTTTGGGTAAAACTTCGTTACGCAGGTTTTTCAGAAAATGAGGTTTTTTTTTCTTGGAATTAAGCCTATTCCAAGAAAAAAAACCTCTTGGTCTAATTTTGGAAGACTTAGGAGAAAATATCAGGGGTAGCCATTTTTACACTTTTTTTCTGGTAAATAAAAATTAACCTATATCACTGACAACTGTTGGCAACCACTGATTGATACTGTCAGTTGTTTTCGGAAGATTAGGCTCCGATCACACTAATGGGTAAAATGTAGAGGTCAGACTAATCTTTTCAAAAAAATCATTAATTTTTTTTCAGTTATAATCTAATCTTATCACAAAATTGTTTATTGTCTTCATTTTTAGTAAAATTTCGGATTAACCGAGCCAATCTAAGAACCTGCTTATCGAGGTGCGCGCGTCTATGCTGCATATTAACCGAGCTTCTAAAAATATGTATGTACATATTTCCATTTAAAATCGTCAGGGTCTTTGGGGAATCCCCCTGGCCCGTGTGAGGGGTTCCCCTATTTATGTTTTTTTGGACTCTTTCAGCATGTAAATTTGCGTGAATTCAGTGCGTTATAGCGTTTACTATGAAGAAGTACGATTACGAACTGCTTTGTTTGAATTTTTGTTTGTCGTATTATAATGGAGCAAAACAAGCGTAAAAGAATCGTCGTTCCTATTGAAGAAAAATTAAAAGCCATCAGAAGAATTGAAACAGGAGAGACAATTAAAGTTGTTGCAGGAGATTATGGAGTAGGTGAGGTAACAGTTGGAGATCGGAAAAGAAACCGTACAAAAATAGAAGAGTGGTGTATAAATCAAGCCTCCTCGTCCTCAGGAAGAAAATCAATGAAAACTGGCGACTATGAAAAGTTAATGAAGCTTTACTCATGTGGTTTAACCAACAGAGATCAAAGGTGTGCCTCTGTCAGGTCCAATTTTATAACAGAAAGCAATAATGATTATTAGTAGGCAATTCCCAGAGATAGATCAGTTTACCGCCAGTTCTGGATGGCTTGACCACTGGGAAAAAAACGGTACAGTGTACGACAAACATCAGATGACGATGACGAAGCGGCGGTGGATGAACAGTCTCTCACTAAGATCTCTCATCAAGAAGGTTTTGCTTCTTTGGAAAAAGCTTTGAGGTATATCGAACAACAACCAGAGACAACCTCAGCGGATTTGCTTCTTCTTAATAGATGGAGAAACATTGCAGCGCGAAAAAGAAGATGCAATATGAAACAGAAGCGCATAGGTACCTGTTTCACTGTTTTATAATATGTATGCACCTATTTATATGTTAAAAACGTTAATACATCGGTTTAAAGTATTGGTGTTTATTTTTTGAATGAATAAAAAACAAATCCGGATTATCCGAGTTTTCAGTTATTCGAGGAGGGTGCCCCCCATGTTACCTCGGATAACCGGGTTCTACTGTACATTAAATAATGAAAAAAAATGTCCTACCTTAATGTGAAAAAAATGATATACCTGCTATGTTAGTGACTGGAGACCAAGGTTAGTCCAGGTTAGCAAGGACAGCCTTACCTCGATTTTTTCTCGTCAGTCTTTCAAAATTATACCATTTTAGGCCTATTCCAAAAAAAACTTGTGATTTGTTCTTTTAATGTTGTTTTCCGCAAAGAAAATTGCACTGTAAATGTAGCATAATCATCTCAGCGTATGCACATAAACTGAGTTTTCCCAAGCAGTTTCGATCAGTGGTTTTCAAAAGCATAATAGACTTTCGTACGCTTACGTATCAATGTTTAGATATATTCTCGTAAGTTTTTCAAAATTAAATCATTTTAAGCCTATTCCAAAAAAAAAAATCCTTTTTCAGAAAAGCCCGCGTAACGAAGTTTTACTTAATTTTGAATGTTAACGTAGAACAAAAACTTGCTCGGCTGTAGTTAGATGGGAGATCATGGATTAAATAGGGTCAAAATGGAGTGTTGTAATCTCGGTGAGTAAAGATGGCTGAAGCTTTCTTGGGTAATCGTAAGCGAAACGCTGGAAAGTTACTAATATTTAAAATAGTCTAGTCTCTGGAATTATGATTTTGAACGCATTTTGTTTTAAGAGTGTTTTTTTTATTCCCACGGTGAAATATACATATGAACAATTAACTCTCTTTTTTTCAAGAAAAAAATCGGTGCCTTTAAAAATAAAAATCACTACAACTTGATACCTTAAATGATAAGAACTTTACAGGGAGATATAAATTAATAAAAATATTACGTACATATAACAATAACAATAAAACTTAGTTGTAAAGTTTTAAAATTAATTTACTGCCTGACCTATCTTTATCTCCAGTGAAGAGAAACTAAAAAAAATATTCGCTTCAATTTTTCTAATTTTTCTCGTAAAAAAAAACGTTACGAATTTTACAACAAAAACGAAACAGGTTTAATAATTCATAGCTTTGCATATTACGAGTCACGTTTTGTTACAGATATTTTAAATGTACGTCCGCAGCTACAGTAAAATTATTATTTTTTACATGACTTACCATATAACGCGTAACGCATAACTTTTATTTTAGGTATTTTTAGTGTTCCGTACGGAACACTTATAAGATCACTTGGGTGTCTGTCTGTTCGTCTGTCACACTCGATTTTCCCGAAAATATTTGACATGGAATGTTGAACATTAGCAGTAATATAGGAATTGATGGCCCGATCAGAGCCGTGTAGTTTTGGAAGTTAAATTTTGACTTAAAGGGATGTTAGTTTTGGGGGGTGAAATCGGAAGTGAAAAAAACATTTTTTTACCAGGTCATTGAGTGGGGTGTTAAATGAAAGCTTGTGAAAACAGGAGTAAAAAAATATATATTAATGTGATCAAAAAATAGTAAGACTTTTGAAATAAAACGCAAACGGGTTATTGGTTTTTCCAAATTTATTTCGTCCCCTTCAAAGTAATCCCCCTTGGATACAATGTATTTATGTCAACGTTTTTTCCAGTCTTCGAAACAGTTGTTGAATTCGACTTCTGGACTGGCCTTTAAAGTCTTCTTCGTTTCGGTTTTAATCTCCTCAATAGACTCAAAACGATTTTTTGAGTTTAGTCATTTCGAACGTTTGGGAAGCCGAAAAACCATTTTTAAAACAAAATTTAATGCAACTTCTTTGCTGAATTTTTTCACTGATGTTAAAAATCGAAAAATGCATTTTTGTTGTTGAACGAATGCAAGCGAATTTTATTAACTACTGACGCTATGGTCCTAAAATTTGACAGCTTTGGCAGTTAAGGTCCTACCAACCTAACGAAAAAAAAAAAAAATCCGATTTGGAAATGCCCGGGAGATTTAAATTTAAAAGTCTTACAATTTTTTGATTACAGCAGTATATAATGTAATACTTGCGCACTTTTTTTGCATTATTTTTAAAAAAATCACGAAAAATTGCTGTCCCCCCTTATCTCGAAAAGTACTGATCAAAAAATTTTGAAAAAATTTTGGAATATCCTCCACAGGGTGTAGATTGAACGAAAATTCTCACGAGTGCATTACCTTTAATAATTTATCTGGTATATAAAAAAAAAACAAAAATTTCAAGGGCAGTTTTCAGTAAAGATTGCAAACAAACTTTGTTAAAAACTCATTTGGGGTGTGTTTTGTGAAGTCACTGATCATTCTATACCTCTGTAACAAAATTTTTTTATTTTAAAAGTAATCAACGTACGTAACACTAATTGCGCAAGTTCATCTTGCACTTGACCGGTTATTAATATTAACATATTCTCTAAAACCCTATCTATCTTAGAGGAGAAGAGTAAAATAAAGACAAATATTTCTATAAAACTTTTTCTTACCTTGTATGGCCGTAAAAATACATCACAACACTGCTAGCCAGCACTAAAAGCGTTGACAGCATATATAAAGCAAAAGTAACTTCTGCGTTAAGTAAAAATGGCGTTGGACTTTCGAAGTTGTAAAACCGTGAATTGTGTTGAAGCAATGGTAAGGATTTCCAAAGTTTGGCTACATGTATCTGAAAAAAATAGTATTAAAAGTTTTATTCAGATAAATAAACCTGCCGATCAGTATTTGACTCTATAAATTTTCAAGTGAGTACTAAAATCAACATGGGATACATTTTGAGATAAAAAGTAGTTAATTGTGAAAATAATAACAGCGAGTATAGTATTTTTCACGAACTAAGAAAGTGACTTAGCTACCTATACCCATTCAAAATTCAACAAGATTCGAAAGTGATTAATGTATGCCATGACAAGGCATCGTGCAGGGCCGCACTATACCTGATTGTATTATTGTTGAGTTTAAAATTTTATTGTGATAAGCCAGTTGAATTTTAATGTTCTATGTACTGAATAATACACAATATAGTAATTACACAAATTTATTAAAACAGTGTACAGTATCCTCGCGTACATTTGTTACAATTGTAGTTATTAATTAATATCTAGTTCAATTTCGCTATCGCTACTATCTTGCAAATCAATAATAAGTTTTTTTACAGGTTCTAAACTATTTATATTTATGTACATACATCTATATGAGTTTTCAATTTGTTTGACGTGTTGAATACAGTTTCTCCAGTTTTCAACGGTTACATTTTTTACTTATGTCTTTATTAACGCAATCACACTACTGTTTAAAGTGGGTGTAGTATTGTGAGCACGTACCAGGTGTACAAGTATGAAATGCGGATTTCAGACAACAGATGGTGCACCAATGCAGTTTGTGCTATAAAGATTTGACACTGCGCCATCTTGTTGTGTCATCAACAAGTGTCAGACGCGCAAGAGTGATAAATTGGAAAAGTGTGTGCATAGTGTTGTGTTGTTGTGTTCAATATGTCGAAATTTATACCGAACAAAGAGCATTCGTGGACAGCATTAATTTTTTGTTTTCATTTGAAGAAAACTGCTGTTGAATCATACCGATTACTTCGAGAAGCTTATGGTGAACATGCTCCATCGCAAGATACGTGTGAACGATGGTTTCGGCGTTTCAAAAGTGGTGACTTTGATGTTGCAGACAAGGAACGTGGAAAACCGTCAAAAAAATGCCAAGATGTGGAATTGCAAGCATTGTTGGACAAAGATGATTCGCAAACACAGAAACAACGCGCCGAGCAATTGGGAATTAGTCAACAATCTGTTTCCAATCGGCTACGAGAGATTGGAAAGATTCAGAAGACCGGTAGATGGATACTACATGAGTTGAACGACAGGCAAATGGAAAAGCGCAAAAAACACATGTGACATTTTGCTTACTCGGTACAAAAGGAAGTCGTTTTTTGCATCGTACAGTTACCGCGAAGTGAGAGTAAGACAACTGGGGGAGGACCTGTGGCAAGACAGAGACGAGTGGAGACTAGGAATTGGAAGACGTCGTAGAACGTTTTAACCCGATATATATGATGATGATAGTTATAGGGGATGAAAAGTGGATTTATTTTAAGAATCTCAAGAGCAAAAAATCATGGGTAGACCCAGGCGCACATCGACCGCAAGACCGAATCGCTTTGGCAGAAAGACGATGCTCTGTGTTTGGTGGGACCAGAGGGGCGTGGTTTATTATGAACTGTCAAAACCTGGGGAAACGGTTAATACTAAACGTTATCAATAACAATTGACCGATTTGAACAGTTCGTTGCTTGAAAAAAAAAGGCCAGAATACCGAAAGAACGCAACACAAAGTCATTTTTCTTCATGACAATCTATCCATCACATACTGTAAAGCCAGTTCGCGACACGTTGAAAGCACTCAGCTGGGAAGTTCTACCCCATGCGGCTTACTCACCAGACTTGGCTCCTTCCGATTACCATTTGTTTGCATCGATGGGTCACGTAGTTGCTGAGCAGCGCTTTGGTTCGTACGAAGATGTGAAAAAATGGCTCGACGAATGGTTCACAGCAAAAGGGGAAGATTTTTACTGGCATAGTATTTACAAATTGCCCGAAAGATGGGAAAAAATGTATAACAAGCGATGAAGCATACTTTGAATAAAGCACTTTTTTATCATTCTTCCGAATTTAACATGTTTTTTTAGAAAAAAATCCGCATTTCATACTTGTACACCTGGTATATTAAACTTTATTTTATGCCATATCAACTCGGTGGCATTTAAGATACAACAATATGGTGGAAGCCGAATTATTTGGTGTCCTGCTTCCTTTGCAATTTTATCACAAACATATTCCTTTGAAAAATTGTAACTTTTTAAAACTTCTAATAATTGTATAACTTTCAAGCAAATATATGTCACGTTCGCACAAAAAGGCTTGTATTTCCCTTTTTCTACTGGTGAAACTTGGTACCTTATTCATTTGGCGACTATGATAGGGTGCATTATCCATCATAATACAGCTATTCGGTGGTCTATTCGGCATTAATTTGTTTTGAAGCCAATCTTCAAAAACTTCAGCGGTTGTATTACAATGATAATCCAAGCTGGAATCTGATATATTCTTGGCTGCTGGAAATAGACATTCTGGTATCCAGCCTTCTTCTGACTCTGCATGTAAAATAATTATTCTTTTACCTTTATTTGATGGAGCTTTGGTGTGGTATCTTTTACTGGGTTTGTCGTGGGTGTCATACCAAATCTCATCTAAACAGATTATGCTCGATTTTCCGATCTAGCTGTATTTATTTTTTAGAGATATTCCATTCTGAGTTGTTGTAAGCACCGTGATTCCATTATAACTTGCCTTTTGTACTTTTCGTGGCATCGCTCCACTAACTTTAAATAAACACTTTTAACTGTCACACTCTTTCAGATAAACTATACTGCAGATAAATATTATTTATATTTATGAACATGAAGTAGCCAATAAAATGTTAGATTGAAAGGGAGGTATATACAGTGACTCGCAGCTTAAATGACGCAGTCGCTATAAGAAAAGGCTAACTGGTCTCAGTGCCTCTTTATTTATTTGGAAAAAAAACAACTTATTGAAATTAAACTAGTAAAGAGTCTTCTAAAAAAGTATGAATTACTTCTTGTCTTAAATATGCCTTACTTAATTAACAATAAATCATATGTAATTTTAACGTCACAGCTTAAATGATGCAAAATAACAACAGTTTTTTGTTTAGTTTGACATTTTTTCATTCAATAAAACGAAATTGTTTAAGAATGGGTCGTCGAACTACAATTTCTGAGAGAAATTTAATTATTACTCATTACAAGAATGGATACAGCCAAAGAGATATAGCCAAAATGGTAAATAAATGTCCGTCAACTGTCCAGCATATCATTGAACGTTACCGGAATGAAAATAGAGTCGAGAATAAGTCAAGGTTGGCTCCAAATAAGATCTTCAATGAACGTGAAGAAAGATGGATTTTAAGAGAGGTATCAAATAATCCAAAAAAAGTGCGCCAAAGTTGTGCGCCGAGGTGGAAAGACAGTTTGGAAAAAGGTGTAACCCCGAAACAGTTCGACGGATCTTGCGAAATAATAATTTACATGGTCGAACTGCTAGAAATAAGCCTTTCATTAGCCAAAGAAATAGACGCGTGAGATTGGAATTTGCCAGAGAGCATATCAATAAAGACTTGAACTTTTGGAATTTAGCAATATTTGCTGATGAGACCAAAATAAACTTATTTGGGTCCGATGGAAAAATATCAGTGTGGAGAAAGCCTAACGAAGAATTAAAATTGAAAAATATGAAAGCTACGGTAAAGCACGGTGGAGGTGGAGTGATGTTATGGAGCTGTATGTCATCTGCAGGAGTAGATAACATACATTTCGTCGAAGGGAATATGAACCAATATGTGTACTTGGATATATTAAGGCAGCATCTCGTCGCTAGTGCCCAAAAATTAGATATTGAAAACAATTATCGGTTCTATCACGACAATGATCCAAAGCACACATCATTTCGAGTTCGGAGTTGGTTGCTTTATAACTGTCCAAATGTTATTAAAACACCAGCCCAGTCACCAGACTTAAATGTAATTGAAAATTTGTGGCCGACATTAAAAAATAAAGTAAATAGTGCCGCAATATCAAATAAAACTGAATTAAAAGTAAAAATTACTGAAACATGGAACACTATTTGCCCGGAGTATACTAGAAAGTTAGTTGAATCAATGTGCAGAAGATTACAAGCCGTTATTGAAAATGAGGGAGGCCCGACCAAATATTAGCAGGCTTATTTCAAATTCTACAGTTTGTTTTCTCTAATAATTTTGGTACATTGAATTTTGCATCATTTAAGCTGTGGCGTTAAAATCGCATATAATTTAATTAATTATTTATTGTTAATTAAGTAAGACATATTTAGGACAAAAAGTAATTCATACTTTTTTAGAAGACTCTTTACTAATTTAATTTCAATAAGTTGTTTTTTCCAAATAAATAAAGAGGCACTGAGACCAGTTAGTCTTTTCTTATAGCGACTGCATCCTTTAAGCTGTGAATCACTGTATATCAATTACGACCCTGTTACGGCCAGGTACGTGCGAAGATCGTAACGGTCGTTTAATGTTTTTATTGCATAAATTCGTTAAATCACTTTCTTAGATCTTGAAAAATACTATACCTTGTACTACTACTACCATTAACTCATTTATTGTTCAGTAGGAAATTCTTGATATAGAAAATAAAGTGAAATTTTTATTAATAAATTTTTCTATTTTTTCTTTTTCTTTGACATTTTATATAGGATTTTGCCGCAAAATATATTTTACTTCTTTATTTTAAGTCATATTTTTTCGTCGCATATATCCACTTCAAGAGTACAAAATTCTTTACTTTATTTGTCGTTTTCTACCGCATTGGACAAACTTTTGCGAGTTATTGAACAAGGTTTATGGCGCAAGTGGGGTTATATCATTCCTATGCTGTCGTTATATGCTCTTGAAAGAAGGTTTATGAGTAACAGATATTTAAGTCACATAAAAATATATTAAAAATTTGAATTTTGTGCTCTTAGCCCGTCTTTGTTACATTAAAACTAGACTAGACAAAACCAGTTATAGGTAGGATGTCAAAACGAGTGCTATAAGTATGAAGTAATAATTCTTTGGTCTGCTTCCTATAAGTTTTACTTTTTGCAGCTGTATATTGTATATACAAGTAGTATTGTATTCGTAGAGCTAAAGGGAGCTCACTGAAATGTGTATAGTAGTTTAACTAGCTAAATAGAATAAGAATTATTCTTTTCATAGCACAGGGCAACAAAAAAATATTTTTGTTTTCGTGCCTGGGATTTTAGAGCTGATTTTAACTATATTTGGGACGCTAAATCTATACATGCAATCCGTTTTTCTGTATCAGCTCTACTTTTTTAGATACATCAACTTATCTACCAATGTGGTTTTTATTCAGTATATTCATTTATGAGAGTTCTAAAATTATTATATATTCATTAATGTAGGTACAATGGTTTTATTGTCAGTCTGTAATTGAGTAAATTCCAGGTAAATCTATAAATAGTGGAACCATTGCCTATCAGGTACCTGAACTGACCCTTTTAATCACCTAACTCGGGTAAGTCTCGTCAGTTTGTGCGTTCTTACTAATGAGAGTAGATCGAATTCGGCGTGTTATTTTATGTTAAGAAAAGAGTGTTTTTGTGTTATTGAAAAGAATTAAAATGAGTTCAGGTTCCAGTTCAAGAAGAAGTTGTGTAAATCAACCTGATGTGTTTTGCTATATATGCGGAGAATACATGTTTCAACAAAACAGACAAACTATTACTGACTTTGTAAAGCGAGCGTATCTTGGATACTTTGGAGTTAAGCTTGGTGATCAGGATAAAACGTGGGCCCCGCATCTCGTATGTAAAACTTGTACAGAGCATTTACGGCAGTGGACTATCGGGAAAAGAAAATGTCTAAAATTCGGCGTACCAATGGTTTGGAGACAACCAAAAAACCACTTCAATGATTGTTATTTCTGTTTAGTAAATACTAATGGAATCAATCGAAATAACCGCAGTAAGTGGACTTATCCCAATTTAGACTCGGCAATACGCCCTATCCCGCACTCAGATGAAATACCGATTCCAACATTTCATCAGCTACCACATATCTCTGATGACGAATATTTTCCCTCTGATCGCTCTTCTGATGCTAATAAAAGTTCTGATGCTAATGAAATTAACAGCGACTATGAGGGGACGTCATCGGTTCCTCAACGCTTCAATCAAAATGAATTAAATGATCTCACCAGGATCTCAATTTATCGAAAAAAGCTTCTGAAGTACTGGCTTCTAGGTTGAACGACAAAAATTTACTGGAACAAGGAACCAAAATTACCTTTTACCGTACAAGAGAAAAAGATCTGCTACCATTCTTTTCTCAAGAAGACAATCTTGTATTTTGTCACGAAATTAGGGGACTCATGAAAGAAATGGGACTTTCTGAATATATTCCAGATGATTGGCGCCTATTTATTGACAGTTCAAAGCGAAGTTTAAAATGTGTCCTTCTATATAATGGGAATAAATATGGTTCAATCCCACTAGCTCACTCAACGAAACTGAAAGAAGAATATAATACCATAGCTTTGGTCTTGCAGAAGATAAAGTATTACGAACATCAATGGATGATTTGTGTAGACTTAAAAATGGTAAACTTTCTTCTTGGGCAGCAAAGTGGTTACACGAAATATCCGTGTTTCTTGTGCCTCTGGGATAGTAGGGACAAAACACACCACTGGGTTAGAAAAGATTGGCCTCAGAGAGAAAACATGGACGTTGGGGAAAAGAATGTCATTAACGACGCTTTGGTTGAAAGAGAAAAAATCATACTTCTTCCGTTACATATAAAATTGGGCTTAATGAAGCAATTGTAAAGGCTCTTGATAAGAATGGGTCTTGTTTTGCATATATAGGGGTAAAAATGCATCAGTTGAGCACAGAAAAACTCAAAGCAGGGATATTTGACGGCCCACAAATAAGACAATTAATTAAGGATCCTGCCTTCATAAATTCAATGAATCAAGTTGAACGAGAAGCTTGGACATCATTTGTTGCAGTTGTAGAAAATTTTCTAGGTAAACATAAAGCTCAAAACTATGTTGAAATGGTTAACAAGATGCTTAATAGTTTCAAATCCTTAGGGTGCAATATGAGTATTAAAATACACTCTTTACACAGCTACTTAGACCGTTTTCCAGAAAATTTAGGAGACATGAGTGAGGAACAAGGTGAAAGATTTCACCAAGATATTAAAGTTATGGAGGACCGCTACCAAGGAAGATGGGACATGCACATGATGGCAGATTACTACTGGAGTTTAGAAAGGGACTGTTTAAAAAAACATTCAAGAATGTCGCGGAAAAGAAGCTTTCCAAGTGTTGAGTGACTATTTCATTTCTTCAATGTTTTTTTTTTTGTTTGTAAGTACGACATAATATTGTATTTTGTATAACTAAAATAAAAATTTCGTATCTACTTTTGTTTACTACACTTACGGATTTGAGTTACAATAATGTAACTTATATTTCTCTAAAATTGTATATCTTAAAAATTTGAGCTCCTAGGTACAAATGAATACGTTATTTGAATTCAGGACATCAAATTGATATAGAATCAGCTCAAAAAACCTCGACACCAAAACAGCTGTTCCCCTGTGTAGTTTTTATTTTATATATTTTGGTCTTTTTCTTTAGCTATTATACTCTATCCGTTTGCAAGGCGAAGTAATAAATCATGAAAAATTTTGCAAATTAACAGTACATTTTAGGCGAAAAAGTTACAAGATTATTTGTACTGATAGTACACTCCTGGACAAAATTAACGCAACAATATATGGAATCATACAAATCTCTATAATGAATTAATTTTAATAATTTTTTATGAACATTGGTTACATTAAAAGTTAGAAAAAAATTATTCGGATACTTTAAAAGTGAATTAGCTACCAAATTTCTCTATAAGATTCGAATTAAAATTATTCTTAAGACCTAATAACAAAATCGTTGAAATTATGTAATAATGAAAAAAATAAACTGGGACACTAGTAGCAAAATTAATGATGTAACTGGGACACTAGTAGCGTGTGTTGCCTCCTCTACTTCGGATGACAACGTTTATGCGCCTAGGCATGCTTCTAATTAAATTTTGGATAAAATCTTGAGGAATTTGCTCCCATTCTGTGATAACTGCATTTTCAAGTTCCCTCAGGTTTTTAGGTGCAGGTATATGACGTTTCACATTTTTCTTAAGGTGATACCATACATGTTCTATCGGTTTCAGATCCGGGCTTTTTGGTGGCCATTGCATAGTCGGTATATCAACTTGATTAAGATAATCGAGTACCTCCCTAGCCACGTGAGGTCGAGCGTTGTCTTGCATAAACAGGAAATTGGGCCCCACAAAATGAACCAAAGGCATCACATGTTCTATTACAATATTCTCAAGATAGTAGTCAGGATTCATGGATCTCGTACGGACGGGAACTAACTCTGTGCGAGCATCAAAGCAGATGCCACCCCAGAACATAACAGAGCCACCGCAGAGATATTGCAAGGAGCAAACCTCTCTCCTGGTCTTCGCCATACTCGCTCACGACCATCTGGATGTTTTAGACTAACCCTAGTTTTATCTGTGAAGAAAACTTGTTTCCAATCGTCCACAGACCAGTTTTCGTGATTTCGAGCAAAGCGTAACCTGGCAACTCTGTTCTCTCTAGTAAGCAAGGGCGCAGTGGCTGATCTCCTACTGTTTAATCCAGCTTCATTTAACCGTCTTTTAACTGTTTTAGAAGAAATTGCGACATTGCGAACAGCTTCGAGTTCATTTCTTATTATAGAACTAGTGACAGTCCTGTTTCTTAAAGCATATTGTCTTATAAAACGTTCATCTAGGTCGCTAGTGCATCGTTTTCGCCCTTGCCCTAGCCTTCTAGAATAAGTTCCACTTCATTCAAGCGTCTTACCATACAACTTATTGTGAAGCGTTGTTTGCCTAACTAATTGGCAACATAATTCTGACAATATCCCTCGTCCAATAAAACTGAGGCTCGCACTACCTCGTGTTCAGTTAAATTCCTTGTTCGATTCATTTTTCTAATTCTTCGGGGTCAAAAATAAAACAGTCTACCACAAAAACGTATTACTTTGAAAAAAGGGAACAATTTATAAGCTCACTTTTAAAGAAAATCTATCGCATTATTACAGAAAAATTCTTTAAAACTGTAAATCTAAACGAATTGTTTTGATTTCTGTCATGAACAACGAAACAAAATATGCAAAGGCCAACTATTCAAATACTCGATAAACTTTAAAACTGACATAAGAAAAAGACAAATTAATTTTTAGATTGTTGCGTTAATTTTGTCCAGGAGTTTATTAGCTTGGACTAACATTTATGGAAAATTACAATAGAATTATGGCATTTTTGTCCTGAAAATCTCGAGAATGACCGAGTAGTGGCGTATCGACTGATTTCTTTTGTATTAATTATAGCTATAATAAAGGTTGGTTATATTAAAAAAAAATATATTACAAAATATTACAGATATTACAATAATATTACAAGAGTAAAACTAGTATTAAAGAAAATTGAGGAATTATAATAAGATGACAGAACGGCGCCCACCAATGCCAGATGATTACCTACCTGCATAATATACGCATACAAAACAATATGATAGTTCAGATCAAATCAAATCAAATTTATTTATCAAAACATATAAATTTACAAATAAATAGGAAATTAATTACATATTAACAAGTTTTAAAATATAAACGCACTTAGATGCATGCTCCTGTATGTGCCTTTACAAAACACCATTTAAAGCCTAAAATCTAAAAGAAAACAAATACAAATGTCACACAGGGAAGACCCAATAATTGTATGTTGACTGGTTTTTTATTTTTATTAATATTCATTTATTTATTTATCCACGGGACATGCCCATTTATCACTGAGGGTAACAATTCAAAGTTTATCATTTATAAAATAACACCTTAAACTATAACTTAAATTTAATGACAAAATAAAACTATTATATCTAGCCCTAGTGCCATGTTAATCTTAAACACCTTATATATCCGACATGTCAGACATATCCGAACTAAAATCTGACATCATCTGTACCTAATGGTTTAACTAGTGGTCCTACAATTTGGTCCATTGATGAATCTAGTGTCCACATTTTATCTTCTTCTTTAATTACGTGTTTAACATATTTGTGCCAGTTTTCTGGGGTGACATTACATATTGCTTTCGCAAATAGATTTTTAAGGTCTGTTAATTTTTAGGTCACATTGTTTCTAGCCACTTCGCTTTTTACTTGAGCGCAAATAAGCTCTATAGGATTAAGCTCAGAGTGGTATGGTCGCAAGCGAAGAACAGTTATATCCCGAGTTTTGGCAATTTCGTCAATAACCTACTTATTGTACTTATCTTTGTTTGTTAAAACTTCATGTTTGACTAATTGTAGTAACTCGCTTTGAACACTGTCATCATAGAATAATATATTTCGCTGTGTTGACCAAGACTGTATATCACGTTTAAGCCATCCCATCGTCGGAACACGTTCAACTTTTTTGGAATGGTAACTTGCATTATTCATGACAATTATTGAGCTTCGGGGAATCAAATCTATCATCTGCGTAAACCATTCTTCAAATACATCAGAATTCATATCCGCGTGGTAATCTCCTGTTTTTTTTTTGATTCGAATGTAAGCAGACCGCCATTAACGAAACCGTGGATACTCCCTATATGTGTTATAATTAATCGGCGTCCTTTTCCAGATGGTGAACGGAGACCGGTTAACCAACCTTCCATAAAAGCTTGTCTTGAACTCAAAATGTTTTTGTCTTGTCAAAATTTATTTACGGTGTACTCTTCAATTATCCAAGTTTCGTCTAAATAATAAATAGGTTTTCCTTGAGAACGCTACTGTCTAATTTTTCTCAGGTAATCTCTTCGCCAGCGTACGATTTCTCCCCTTTCAATTAACAAGGATTTTCTTTGAAATTCTTCCCAACGAAAATTGATTTTTTTTAAAACGTCCCACAACTTGGTCCTGTCCATCATTGGTATCTGTGGGTTACTTTTAACAGCCTCTAGAATTAAGTCCAAAGTTGGGATTTTTTTTTCAATGAAAAACCCATGAATGATTCTTCGTAGGGAATTTTTTTACATCTTCTGTCAGCTCGAGTTTTATTTTACCTGGTTTTAGCTTTGGCGCAGTAACTCCTCCGGCCCTTTCTTCCTTCAAAATTCGATATATAGTTGTTTTTCCAACTCTGGTCATTAGGAAACACTTTTGAACACTATCGTCAACACGATTAATTAAGGTTTTCATCACTTTTGATGTAATTCAACACATTCCTAATTATGATCTTTTCATTTAAGCTTAAAACCGTTATTTTTAAACGTTTTGGGGAAGACATCTTTATTGTTCTGAACTGATGCACTACGTGTTAAGTGAGAAAATAAACTGAGAGTATACCCTGGATACGGTGTATAATCCAAATTAACCTCATCAGGTAAAACAACCCGCCTTTGGTTTATTCTCCACTGAGTCACTTTTATTACTAATTTGCATAATTTTACATGATTTATTACTTCACCTTGCAAATGGATAGAGTATAGCATCTCTATATGGGCAAAAACGTTTAACACTATTCTTTTAAGGCATGTGCACAAAATTAATATGTAACTACTGTTGATATTTAATATCAGTTCAGTTGTATTTCTTCAAAAATTTGCATTTTTTTTTACTCACCTTGTATAAAATACTCATTCCAGCAAAAGAAATGAGTGTATGAAGGCCATTTATAAGCAGCTGAAATGAAAAAGTCAGCCCAAGACATTTGTTAGTGGACCAAAATAATGCTGGATAACGTATTGAATAAATCACTAGTGCCAACATCAAGTTAAGGTATTCTAGAGATACTGGTAGGCCCCAAGGTCCATCTGAAACAAGGAGTAACTTAACATAATATATTTCACCCTAAAATATACATACATCACACATTTAAGCTGTTGTCCTCGATCACAAAAATAGTTTGTAATTTTAGGTAAAAAAGTAATATATCCTTAGAATATCAGATTTTTTTTTTAATAACATATTTCAAACATCTAGAGATTAGATATACATATTAAAACTTTTTCCACTTTCACGATTCCATTAGGCAAACATGTCGAATAGAGTTTTTCAGTCCAAAGTCTTTACAAGAGAGACCTGAATGTCTAGTGCAGCGGTCGGCAATTTTTTAGCAGGCAAGGGCCACATAGTGGCAAAATGATATAAAGGCGGGCCGCATTGTTCATAATTTTGTTAATAGGTTTTGTTCATGTCGATGATATTAAAAATGCAAAAAACAAATATTTACTTTTACATTTTATTCATCGTCATTTTATTTAAATTTTAATAATAAGTAGGAACAATGACAAAAAGAAAATGAGAAAAAAGCAGACAAATTAAATGAGAACTTCGAAATAACGATACATGTGAGTCAAATCAAAATTTAATGTGATTTTTGAAGCTGTATTTGACCGGCTATTTGTAGAATGTTTGCTTTCATGTCTGTCGTAGAAATTCGTAGAATGGCACTCAAATGATCATCTGTGAGACGAGAACGATATTTATTTTTTCTGTAATTCAGAATTGAAAAAGTTTGCTGGCAAAAATTGTAATTAATTGCTGAGCAAACCTTTTCAATTCGACAAAATTAGATGACAAACTGCCCTAAAATTTAACAAGACCATTTATTTCATAGAAGAAGTTTTTGAGAGGGTCATTAGATTGAAGATCAATCACATTCATTTATAAAATACTCGGTACGTCCTCAATATCACATGAAAAAGGGTTTGCAAAAATCTTCAGTTTACCAGAAACCTTCTCGAAGTCACAAAATCTGTCATTGAACTGATTTTGTAGCTGCACTAAAATGCATTTCATTATATTATTTTTCCAGTGAAAATTTATTCCAACTTCCTCTACAGCTTTTTTACAATTCGTGAAATGGCCCAGCTTTTTTTCTCTGCTCGCAAACACACACTGCATTTGTTGGATTCTATTCAGAGAAGAGCTGTTCGTCTGATTGGAGACCCGAACTGACCGGCGCACAGTGGGGAAAAACGAAAAATCGTGTTTCAAAATTGTCTAGAGCCTTCAATTTTGGTTTGATTTGGACGATTTTTTTTTTTAAATTGAAACTTATTAAATTCCGAACAAAGTTGTCGGAGCCGATTTTGCAATTAAACTTTTGTTTCAAAATGGCCGACGTCTTCAAAATGGCGGTTTCTGATTATATAGCGACTGAGACACAGAAAACGCTTACAGTTTCAAACCAAGTTGTGCTAAAATGCGTGTATGTATGTTTTTTTTATGTCGCAGATAATATATCTAATATCACAGTTACAAGATTAATAATAATGAACCCAAAATGGCTGCCATGAACAATAAAAGTATTATAAATATGGATAAACGTTCCATTATTATTTTATATCCATAACATTTGCATATATAATGTCTTTAAGGTTGTTAATTATAAATATGTTTCAACAATTGACTTAAAATGACAAATCAAGTATGGCGGATGCCAAAATTGAATTCTAGCAATAACTGCATGAAAATTTAAATCCCGCAACTAAACTTGAATAACTTGAATGATCTGACTGCCACAGTCTCAATGCCACAGAGAAACTTTCTTGCTCGATTCAATTTTGGCATCCGCCACATTTGATTTGTCATTTTAAGTCAATTGTTGAAACATACTTATAATTAACAACCTTAAAGAAATTATTTATGCAAATGTTATGGATATAAAATAATAATGGTACGTTTATTCATATTTATAATACTTTTATTGTTCATGGCAGCCATGTTGGGTTCATTATTATTAATTTTGTAACTGTGATATTAGATATATTATCTGCGACATAAAAAACATACATACACGCATTTTAGCACAATTTGGTTTGAAACTGTAAGCGTTTTCTGTGTCTCAGTCGCTATATAATCAGAAACCAACGTCCGCCATTTTGAAACAAAAGTTTAATTGAAAAATAGACTCCGACAACTTTGTGCGGAATTTAATAAGCTTCAATTTAAAAAAAAAATCGTCCAAATCGAAGCAAAATTGAAGGCTCTAGACAATTTTGAAACACGATTTTTCGTTTTTCCCCCACTGTGCGGTGGCCTTGATCAGCTGGAATATCGAAGAACGGTTGGCCACTTGAGCCTATTCACAAGTATTTTCATGGAAAGTGTTCGAAGGATGTGGCCCGCTTAATTCCTCCCAGAGCGGTGCATGTTAGAAGTACACGTCGCGCTAATATTTCACATCCGTATGAGGTTCAGCTTGTCACTCCTCGTACAACGCTTTTCAAGCAGTCTTTTATATGGAGAACATCATCCCTTTGGAATAATTTGCCCAGGACTGTGTTTCCCACCGAGTACAATTTACAGCGATTCAAGAACAACGTGAATCGCTTTCTCCTCTCCGCACACGTGTCGCTCCTGTAGCGCTATACCCATAAAAAAATAAAAGTTTTGTCTTTAATCCGTCATCAACGATAGCATAATTATAAATAAGTTTTCTTTAAAAACAGAGGCAAAAAAATGGCTGGTTCAAATAGAAGCTCTATTTAAGTTGACCAAAAGTTAAAGTTGACGCAGATTTAAAAGAGCACTTCACTATTAACTATAAATTTTAGTATACAACTTGTAAACAAAATTAGCGCTAAAAGATATAAATTAGGGCCTTTTGAAACAGCAAAGGGTAAAACGGCGGCAAAAGCTAACGTCAAGAGGCGATAAAGCGACTAAAATGTCAGTCTAATTTGCGCATCTCATGCATCGGTTGAGTACTCTTACATTATACTAGTCAGTGCACCGAGAGTAAATAAGTTATTTATCTCTGATTTTCTCTTGAGTTTTGCTTTTCTTTGCTTTACCGTATTATAATTTCTTGAAGTAACGAAATACAATTTATCATACGTTATTTTTTCCAGTCAAGAATTTATGTTTTTATAAAATGTAAGGTTTTATTAAAAATACCTCGTTTTTATAACATACTTGCTAATAAAGATCTTCTAGCGGCCAGTAGCTACCCATGTAATCACATCTTTTAAAGATTTGTAATTTGAAAACACTTTCTACTGGCGTGTAGCTCCAGGAAAGCGTGGACTGCTCGTTAGCCTTTTAAATTTGATTCTTTTAGAAAATAGTCTGAATCTATAATTATCAAATTTTCTGGCACCAGCAAATTTTAAAGGTTTTAAGATTCCGTGTCTTGTAAATTTTTCTCCCGTATTTTCAATAGTTCTCTGGGATTTTCAATTTCAAAGGCAAAAGTAATCCTGATTATTCCTTATGTTACCTAACGTAATAAAATATCCTATAACCTGGTCAGAGAACATATGTATTTTATAAAATAACAGGTAAATCGGATAAGTGGTTCTTAAGTACTAAGCACACTAATGGACAGACAGACAGACAGAGAGACGTTGCCTTTTATATATATAACAGATTTTTTTTTTGATAAATATTAAGAATTTTTTTAAAAAAAAAAACGTAAATCGGATAAGTAGTTCTCGAATGACAAGCACACTAACTGACTGAGAGACGGACAGAGAGACGTTGCGTTTTATATATATTATTTAGATTATTGTTATTATTATATAACCTGGCCAGAGAACATATGAATGAATTGAAGAAAAAAACATGTAAATCGGATAAATGGTTCTCGAGTGATAAACACACTAACGAACAGACACACAGATAGAGAGACGTTATATTTTATATATATATATATATATATATATATATATATATATATATATATATATATATTGTATTCTTTATTACATGGTATTGTTCCATAGTTAACGGTTTGGGTCGTGGGTTGCAAGAGAGTGCGCTAGCGGCAAACTTTTTCCGACTTGATTCACTATTATCGTCACTGTTTACTTCTTATATTACCTAACGTAATAAAATATATCCTATAACATGGCAAGGGAACATATGTATGTTTTTTAAAAAAGCCTGTAAATAGGATAAGTGATTCTCGAGTCAGAAACGCCCTAACGGACAGACAGACAGACAGACAGGCAGAGAGACGTTGCATTTTATATATATTATAGAAGATTATAGATCACCTGTCGAGAGAAGAAATGTATGAATTAAAAAAAACACTTAAATCGGCTAAGTGGTTCTCGAGTGATAAGGGCACTAACCAGATAGTGAGACGTTGCATTTTATCTATATTATAGACAATTATAGACAACCTAGCCAAAGAACAAGTGTATTAATTAGAGAAGAAACATGTAAATCGGATAAGTGGCTCTCAAGTTATAGGCGCACTAACGGACAGACAGGCAGACAGAGATACGTTGCATTTTATACCATTGCAAACCTGAACCAACGAACAGACAGACAGAGAGACATTGCATATAAATTTAAAAAAAAACACGTAAATCGGATAAGTGGTTCGCGAGTGATAAGCATACTAATGGACAAACAGACAGACACACAAAGAGACGTTGCATTTTATATATTGTAGAAGATTATAGATAACAAATGTATGAATTAAAAAAAAAAACATGTAAATCGGATAAGTGGTTCTCAAATCATAAGCGCACTAATGCACAGACAGAGAGAGGTTGCATTTTATACATATTATATTCTTGTATCATGTATTGTTCCATATTTAATGATTTAGGCAGTGTAGTGTATTTTCCGACTTGATTCACTATTATCGTCACTGCTTATTCCCTATGTTACCCAACGTAATAAAATATATCCTATAACCTGGCCCGAGAATATATGTACGTTTAAAAAAAAGCACGTAAATTGGAGAAGTGGTTCTCGAGTGATAAGCGCACTAACGGACAGATAGACAGACAGACAGACAGAGAGACGTCGAATTTTATATATATTATAGTTTATCATAATGTTTTGTGCTAGAAGGCTATTAAGTGGATTTTCAGGTGTTTAGTGTTTTACCCTCTCACAAATATACTTTTTATACGGACATTTAACTCAATTCACCCAACAATATACATCAAATGATACCTTTAGCAATTTATATTTATACTTTTGTCCATGAAATATCTCTTAAATTCATCACGTCTTCCTACAAACATTTATAAAACCCTTGAGAAATTTATAACCGTAGTTATAAGGCATTTCCCGTACACCTTTTCTAGAATTTAGGAGAAGAAAAAGTTACTGATTGACGACCATAAGGGTGATTTTTTTTTTAACTTTTAGTAAAGCAAAACACTGTTGGAAGTGAATAAAACGGGTAAAGATAAGTGTGTCAGGGGATGTGAATCTATTTGCAACACAATAAACTGTCATGACTTGCTAAAAGAGATAGAAATAATTAAATAATTAGGTGTCAGACAGTAATAAGAGTAAAAATAAGAAGAAGCGGAATAATAATTAAAATAAAACTGGTCCAGCGCCTGTCGAAATTATGTATTGGGGGCCCATTTTGAGAATTGGTAAATTGAAATAACAAAATTTTGTTTACCGTTTTCATATGTGACGCTTGATGTATAACCTGAATTCTTAGTAATTTTTTCATACACCAAAAAGAATAGACAGAATATATTATTCATAACATCATTTCCCGCCAAACCAATGATCTATAAGAAATTTCTAAGAGCGCAGTAAGGATAAGTAGAAAACACTGGATAGGTTTACAACCGATTTTATAGAACAAGAATTACCCTATCCGGTCCGTATAGCGCCGCTAAAAACCTAAAGGATCACACGGGCTCTGTTAGGAAAACCGGCTGTGGATACATATGGTGTGGTCACTTATGTTTGTTAATTTTAATACGGGTATATATAATTTATTTGCAAAATATTAAGTTGTTTCTTGTTTACTTTCTTTTCTATTAGCTAAATCATTCATTAAATTAAGCTTTTATTAATATAGCGAAAGCTTGTGAACCACTAAATATTTTAAATTTTAGATATCTGGTAACATTTTTATCTACAATATATATAAAATGCAACGTCTATCTGTCTGTCCGTTAGTGCGCTTATCACTCTAGAACCACTTGTTCGATTTACGTGTTTTTTTTTAAGAACATACGTATATTCTTTATAATATATATAAAATGTAACGTCTCTTTGTCTGTCTGTTTGTTTGTCCGTTAGTGCGCTTATCACTGGAGAACACCTTTTCCGATTTACGTACTTTTTTTCTTAAACATGCATATGTTCTTTGACCGGCTTATAGGCTATATTTTATTACGTTAGGTAGCATAAGGAATAAGTAGTGATGATAATAGTGAATCAAGTCGGAAAAAAGTTTGCCGCTAGCTCGTTCTCCTGCAATACGTTGCCTAAACTGTTAAATATGGAACATTATTATATAGCAAAGAATATAATATATGTAAAATGAAACGTCCCTCTGTAAGTCTGTAGTATAGGTAATGCGCTTCTGGGGCTGAAGCACCTGCACCATTTGATCAAAACTCTGTGTCCAGAAATGTTGTCAAATGGTGAGAGCGCAGTAAGTGTTGTGTATGCGAAGAAATGGTGAGACCGTGCTATGAAATGGTGAGAAACGTTTCTCGGGGTGATTTGTATACGGGTGGTGTAAAAAGAGGCCCTATAATAAGTTTTATTGGTAAAATGTAGTGAAAAAGGCTTAATAATAGCAAAAAGTAGTCCAAAAAGTCCTTATATTTAACATTAGGGTGTTTCTTGTTGAAAAAGGGGGTTAAAATGTGTGTTAGAGGGTATAGAGGTAGTACAAAACAGGCCTTATGTATTGTAAAAGGAGGAAATAGGTTTGAAATATGTAAGAAATGGTGAGAGTGCATGTGATTTTTAGTCTATATTATATATAAAATGCAACGTCTCTCTGTATGTCTGTCTGTCCGTTAGTGCGTTTATCACTGGAGAACCACTTATCCGATTTACATGCTCTTTTTTTTATTTTATTTTATTTTATTTTTTTTTATTGGTCTAGCACACGTGCTGCAGGGAAGTCCCTAAAGCGCTCCAGGAGCGGCACGAGTGCGGAAAAAGCGATTCACGTTGTTCTTGAATCGCTGTAAATTGTACTCGGTGGGAAACACAGCGCTGGGCAAATTATTCCAAAGGGATGACGTTCTCCATATAAAAGATTGCTTGAAAAGCGTCGTACGCGGAGTAACAAGCTGAACCTCATACGGATGCGAAGCACCAGCGCGACGTGTATTTCTAACATGCACCGCTTTGGGAGGAATTAAGCGGGCTACATCTTTCGAACACTTTCCATGAAAATACTTGTAGAACAGACTCAAGTCGCCAACCGTTCTTCGATGTTCCAGCGAATCAAGGCCGCCTGTCCTGTATATATGTTAACACATATATATGTTCTCTGGCCAGGTTACAGGATATATTTTATTATGTTACGTAACATAAGGAATAAGCAGTAACGGTAATAGTGAATCAAATCGGAAAAAAGTTTGCCGCTAGTGAGTTCTCTTGCAATACACTGCCTAAACCATTAAATATGAAACAATATCATGTATCAAATAATATAATATATATAAAATGCAACGTCTCTCTGACTGTCTGTCTGTCCGTTAGTGAGCTTATCAATGGAGAACCACTTATCCAATTTACGTGTTTTTTCTTTTAAAATATACATATGTTCTCTGGCCAGGTTATAGGATATATTTTATTACGTTAGATAACATAAGGAATAAGCAGTGACGATAATAGTGAATCAAGTCTGAAAAAAAGTTTGCCGCTAGCGCGTTTTCTTGCAATACTCTGCCTAAACCATTAAATATGGAACAATGTTATGTAGCAAAGAATAAAATATAAATAAAACTAGCTGTCCCCGCAGCTCCGCTCGCGTGGACTTCATTCACTATTATCGTCATTCCTTATATTACCTAACGTAATAAAATATATCCTATAACCTGGCTAGAAAATATATGTATGACAGACAGGCAGACAGAGAGATGTTGCATTTTGTATATATTATATGCTTTGCTACATGATATTGTTTCATATTTAATGGTTTAGGCAGCGTATTGCAAGAGAATGCGCTAGCGGCTAACTTTTTTCCAGCTTGATTCACTATTATCGTCACTGCTTATTCCTTATGTTACAGAACGTAATAAAATATATCCTATAACCTGGCCAGAGAACATATGTATGTTTTAAAAGAAAAAGCACGCAAATCGGATAAGTGGTTCCCCAGTGATAAGCGCACTAACGGGCAGACAGACAGACACACAGACGTTGAGTTTTATAATTATTTTAGATTATAGAAATAAATGTAACGTCTCTCCGTCGCTTATTACTCACGAACTACTTATTCGAATTACATGTTTTTTTTTTTTTTTAATTGATACATATATTTTCTGGCCATGTTATAGGATATATTTTATTACGTTAGGTAATATAAGGAATGAGCAGTGACGATAACAGTGAATGAAGTCCAGGCGAGCGGAGCCGCGGGCGCAGCTAGTTTAACTAAATAATCACTCATCGTTTCCTGTCACTCTTCCTTGACTTCACACGATTTACAAATCTTGGATGGGGTTTAGATGTAGACGAGTGGAGTCTTGGTAATTTCAGTTATTTGTTTTAATAGAAAATTATAGCAAGATTTTGTCCGTGACTAAAAAAAATAATACTATGTTTGTCTTATTACATGTTTTTTTGTTCACAATTCAAATATCATTATTATTTTTAATGTTATGTACGGAACACTTATAAGATCACTTCGGTGTCGGTCCGTCTATCTGTCCGTCTGGCCGGCCTCCGAAACTATCTGACGTTGAAAGTATAAATTTGGTACTAATATAGGAATTGATGGCCTTATCAGAGCCGCGTAGTTTTAGAAGTTAAATTTTGACTTAAGGAGTTAATTTTGGGGGTAAAATAGGAACTGAAAAAATTTTTTTTTACCAGGTCATCGAGTGGGGTGTCAAATAAAAGCTGGTTCAAAAATATATGTGATGTAATATTAGCGTACACTGTTCTTGGTATTATTTTTAAAAAATTGCGAAAAAGCGCTATCCCCCCTTACCTCTAAAAGTACTGATCAAAAAATTTTGAAAAAATTCTGGAATATTCTCCACAGGGTGTAGATTGAACGAAAATTATCACGAGTGCATTTACCTTTAATAATTTATCTGGTATTTAAAAAATACAAAAATTTCAAGGTCATCAATTTTCAGTAGAGATCGAAAAAAAACTCATTTGGAGTGTGTTTTGTGAAGTCATTGATCACATCCGTAACAATAATTTTTATTTTAAAAGCAATCAACGTCTCTGAGCCGTCTTTATGGAAGAATTATTCGGGATCTCATTGAAGAGGAATATAGAGCTAAAGAAGAAGAAGAGCAATCTGGATTTCGAGCTGGAAGAACCTGTACCGATAATGTCTTCACCCTAAAACAAATAATAGAAAAAAGGTCAGCTACCAACCAAGAAACCCACCTTATGTTCATAGATCTTCAGAAAGCCTACGATACAGTCCCGGTGAAAAAATTGTGGAAAGTCTTACAGGAAACCAATGTTAACCAGACAATTATAAGAGCTCTTAAGAATTTATATACAGGAGCCTCATCACAAATAAAGGTTGGCAACAGAGTGTCAAAGAAATTCCTAGTGGATAAAGGTTTGCGTCAGGGATACTGTATATCACCTACATTATTTAAAATATATGTAGCGAGGGCCTTATACCAATGGAAGAGGAAATGTAATGGGATGGGTATTGACATTGGCAGAACATGCCTATACACTCTTCAGTTTGCTGACGATCAAGTCATCATAGCAAATGATAGGGACGATTTAGAGTATATGGCTCGAAAATTGCATACTGAATATAAGAACTGGGGACTAGAGATTAACACGCAGAAAACTAAATACCTCCCTATAGGAACGGAACCATCGAATATCCAGCTAGACAATCAAGAAGAAATAATCAGCTGCCTCTCATACACGTATCTGGGTGTAGAATTCGACACGTCATGCAAAGATGATAGCGAGATTAACAAACGAATAACACAAGCTAGAAGAGCAATAGGATGCCTAAACGGTATACTATGGAGCGATAACATCGGAAAGAGACGCAAATATAACATATATGAAACTGTCATTAAAAGTAGTCTAACCTACGGCTCAGAGACGTGGATAATATCAGACCAGAATCGCAGGAAACTTGAGGCAACTGAAATGGACGTATTTAGAAGAACATTAGGTATATCACGAAGAGATAGAGTTCGAAATGATGAAGTAAGACAGCGAATGGGGATAGATGGATCCATTATAACAGACATCGAACAGAAACAGCTGATATGGTACGGGCATGTACAACGGATGGAAGAAACCAGATTACCCAAAATCGCCATGCAATGGATATCACCGAATCACAAAAAACGAGGACGACCTAAAAAAACATGGAAGGAGAGCATTAATAAAGCTATGAGTGCTCGAGACCTGAGAGAAGATCAATGGATGGATCGGAAAAGAATGGAAGTTAGGCATCGGACAACGACGAAAGACGTTTTAAAAAACCGATATATTATTATTATCAACGTACGGAACACTAATTGCACAAGTCCAACTTGCACTTAACCGGTTATTGTTTAGATTAAAGCTTGGAAAGAATTTTGAAATATGTACGGTACGTATCACATAAACATCTTTTTTTATTGATGTTCATAATAATCTAGAGGTTTTTATTAATCTGTTCGTTCTCTAAGTTACCTAATATGAGAAATTTTTATGTATCTATCTAATCTCAGAAAAAAAAAAACAGTTTCCAAGTTATGAAGGATTTCGTATGGGACAAGACTAACATTCCCTTACAAGCAATTTTTTTTTATCTACTGGCAATATAACAATATATAGAAATAAGGAAACACGTATGGCAAAAATTCCATATATCCATATATAACTGAGTTAAAACGTATTCTTAGGTAATTTTCAATACAAAAAATAACCAGTCAAGTGCAAGTTGAACTTGCGCAATTAGTGTTCCGTAGCTTGACTGCTTCTGAAATAAAAAATTTTGTTACGGAGGTATAAAATGATCAGTGACGTCACAGAACACACCCCAAATGAGTTTTCAACAAAGTTTGTTACCGATCTTCACTGAAAACTGATGACCTTGAAATTTTTGTTTTTATTTATATACCAGATAAATTACTAAAGGTAATGCACTCGTGATAATTTTCATTTAATCTACACCCCGTGAAGAATATTCTAGAATTTTTTGAAAATTTTTGGATCAGTATTTTTCGAGATAGAGGGGGGACAGCATTTTTTCGCGATTTTTTTAAAAGAATACAAAGAAAAATGTGCACATGTAAGACATTATATATTTTTGAACTCGTTTTTTTACAAGCTTTCATTTGACACCCCACTCGATGACTTAGTAAAAAATTTTTTTTTTCACTTCCGATTTCGCCCCCCAAAACTAACCCCTTAAGTCAAATTTTAACTTTCAAAACTACATGGCTCTGATGAGTCCATCAATTTCTATATTAGAAAGTTAGATGTGACAGACGGACAGACAGATACTAAAAATATATAAGAGATGTTCATTTTGCTGTCTGGAATTTAAATAAATGCTTCATCTGTGTTAGCTTCAGACTGAGTAATTATAGCCAATATAAAAGTCTTAAGAGTTATTTATAAACTGTAATTGTTTTTTCCTAAAGATGTTACCTCAATGCTTGGTCTCTCCGAACAGATTTGAATAACTATCGAATTTAGACAATCCCTAGCAACCTCTCAAAAGGCTTATTCTAAACTTGGCCAGCAATTTACTGTATAATTTAAGCAGAAATTTTTACGTATAGTATTCTAGAAATGTTTACGGAAATAAACACTTCCTTTTATGTTATTCCACAGCGTAAATAGGACATTGGAAGCCCATGTCAAAAAATAAAAATAAAAGCAACCAGCAGCCTAAGGCGCTTAGTTAAACCGTTCAGGATCAATTTCCGCTCGGATCGTCTCCGATCGAAAAACATTTATTTAAACACGCTCTGAAAATTTACTGGACAATTTTCTTTCTTTTTCCCTTTGTTTTGTTTGCAAAACGGATTTAAGAAAGATTTTTCTCTATTAGGATAATTGGTTTCGTATGAGTTTTAAACCTCTTTTGTTTTTTCATACAAATTAAGTTTTTTTTTTTAAACAAAATATATCAATGGCACCAGTATAGTGGTTAAAAGGGAATGCTGGCATTAGTATCAAATTTTAATATGATTATGTACAATTTTACAAAGAAAATTGCAAATAAAACCTTACATTTAGAAAAGCAAATAAAGTTGTTATCCCATCCCTCCATCTGAAGAACTTACGCATTATGGGTTGCGATTAGCAAAATATTTAATTAAGTGAACGTTTTCAACTCATTAAATGAAATAACTCTTACTAAAGCCATTGGCGGCTTCTCTATAGGAGCACATGAGCACGTGAATCCCCTGTCAACAACAAGGCAAAATGCAAATTATTTTGTATTATACCTTAGTCATATAAATGTCATTTAAAGAAGTGAACCATCCCTACAAATGGACAAGAACAATTTATAACAGCCCTAATACTTTACGTACCGTTAAACCTCGAGTTGTCACTGAAGCTCCCTAAGCGCACAAACTACAAGAACTTGGTGTAAAGCAAGGCGGTATACGGTGCTGTCTCGTTTTATACGTTTTTGCGTTCTGGCAAGCTGTGTCTCTCTCTAATACGAAGATGTAAATTCGTCGTTTTTTTCTTTCCAGGGTTTACATTTACTTGGTGATCTTGCGGATTTGGAATGGGATAGAAGCGTCGTGTTGATTCGTTTATATTTCACATCTAATCTAAGCGGTTCCAGTCAGAGTAGTAAAATTAGGTTTTGGCGCTCAATATTTTGCAACAAAGGGTGTAATGTCCGTATTAAGTCGTGAATGCAATTACATACAGACATAAACTGATTATAATTGATGTAATGAACGAAAAAATGGATGCACAGCCGGGGTGTAATAAATTGTTGGACGTTAAAAGAAATTTTGAATATACAGTGAATTATTTAAAACAAAATTTGTCGAAGTTGCCTTTAGAAGACAAACTTAAAGTAAAAGCTGCGGGAAAACCGATTCCGAATCTTAGTATTACTCAAGTAAGTAAGGGCCAAAAACGCGAGTTCAAAAGAAGTTTTAAAAGTGGATTATATGAAAAACATGAAGGGCTATGCGGATACAGTGTTAAAAATAGCTTATTTTGTTTTCCTATTTGCATCTGAAAGTGCTGAAGTGAGTTGGGTGAAAAGTGGGGTAGTCGATCTGGCACACTTATCACAAAAAATTAAAAAGCATGAAAGTTCGCAGGTTCATATAAATTCACTGTTAGAACTAAGACTTTTGGGAAAAGTTTATATAAAACAACACCTGGATAGTGCATACAGAAGAGGTATCAAAAAACATAATGACAATGTATTGAAAAACATATACGTTTTGTCGAAAATTACAAATTGTGTAAAGTTCTGTGGATGTTTCGAATTAGCTTTGCGGGGATACGATGAAAGGGATGGTTCGCAAAATCCAGGCATTTTCAAAGGTTCAATCAATTGTAGTGCAGGTCTGATCTGGCTTTAAAAGAGCATTTTGAAAAATCTACGGCCTTCAAAGGTACTTCAAAAATAATGCAGAACGAATTATTAGATTGTATGCTACAAGTATGCCACGAATATATAAAGAATAAAATAGCAGACGCCCAATTCATCTCTGTTATAGCAGATTAGACCACAGATATTCCTTGTAAGTTTCAAATGGTAGTAGTTTTCAGATATATTTTAAAAGACGGTACGCTAACTAAACGATTTTGGGCTTTTTTGAATCCACGAGATCATAATGCAATTAGTTTAGCAATTGGTATTAAAGGCGTTTTTGCTCAAAGTTACAGATACACCAAATAAATTAATTTCACAAAGCTATGATGGAGCAAATGTTATGAGCGGCCGCCATGGTGGAGTAAATAGAATTATTTCGCACACATGCCGCTCCTTGGGCTTTTTAGGGACTTCCCTGCAGCACGTGTGCTAGACCCATTAAAAAAAATATTCAAGATGATTATAAGTACGGCTATTATGTTCACTGTTATGGTCATCAGAAATGCAGAAATACGTATTTTCTTCTATAATATATATATAAAATGCAACGTCTCTCTGTCTGTCTGTCTGTCTGTCTGTCTGTCCGTTAGTGACCTTATCACTGGAGAACCACTTATCCGATTTACGTACTTTTTTTTTAAAACATGCTTATGTTCTCTGGCCAGGTTATGGGCTATATTTTATTACGATAGGTAGCATAAGGAATGAGCAGTGACAATAATAGTGAGTGAAGTCGGAAAAAAAAAAAAGTTTGCTGCTAGCGCGTTCCCTTGCAATATATAGCCTAAACATTAAATATGGAACAATATTATGTAGCAGAGAATATCTTTAATCTATAATATATATAAAATGCAATGTCTCTCTGTCTGTCTGTCTGTCCATTAGTGCGTTTATCACGCGAGAACCACTTATCCAATTTATGTGTCTTTTTTAAATTCATACATATATTCTTTGGCCAGGTTATATAATAATAATAATAATAATCTATATCTATAATATATATAAAATGCAGCGTCTCTCTGTCTGTCTGTCTGTCCGTTAGTGCGCTTATCGTTGGAGAACTACTTATCTGATTTACGTGCTTTTTTTTAAAACATTCATATGTTCTCTGGCCAGGTAATCTATATATAATATATATAAAATGCAACGTCTCTCTGTCTGTCTGTCTGTCTGTCTGTCTGTCTGTCCGTTAGTGCGTAACGTACTTTTTTTTTTAAAACATACATATGTTCTCTGGCCAGGTTATAGGATATATTTTATTGCGTTAGGTAACATAAAGAATAAGCAGTGACGATAATAGTGAATCAAGTCGGAAGAAAGGCTACCGTTAGCGTGTTCTCTTACAATATACTGCCTAAACCATTAAATATGGAACAATATCATGTTGCAAAGAATACAATATATATATATATATATATATATATATATATATATATATATATATATATATATATATATATATAACATGTAACGTCTCTCTGTCTGTCTGTCCGTTAGTGCGCTTATCACTTGAGAACCACTTATTCGATTTACGTGTTTTTATAAATTTATACATATGATATGTTCTATATAATTCGATATAAGCCTAGATAATGGGAGATAAGGTGAGATAATGGGAGATAAGTATAAATAATGGGAGATAAGCAGAGATAAGTCTAGGTAATGTAAGTTATGGTGAGATAATGGGAGATAAGGAGAAATAATGGGAGATGAGCAGAGATAAGCCTAGATAATGGAAATTATGTAGAGATAATGGGAGATAAGGAGAGACAAGCAGAGATAAGTCTAAGTAATGGGAGTTATGGTGAGATAATGGGAGATAAGGAGAAATAATGGGAGATAAGGAAAAATATTGCGAGATAAGTCGAGATAAGCCTAGATAATGGGAGATAAGGTGAGATAATTGGGGATAAGTATAAATAATGGGAGATAAGGAGAAATAATGGGAAATAAGCAGAGATAAGTCTAGGTAATGGGAGTTATGGTGAGATAATGGGAGATAAGGAGAAATAATGGGAGATAAGGAAAAAATGGGAGATAAGGAGAAATATTGCGAGATAAGTCGAGATAAACCTAGATAATGGGAGATAGGTGAGATAATGGGAGATAAGGAGAAATAATGGGAGATGAGCAGAGATAAGCTTAGATAATGGAAATTATGTAGAGATAATGGGAGATAAGGGGAAATAATAGGAGATAAGGGGAAATAAGGGCAGAAATTTTATTACATTAGGTAACATAATGAATGAGCAGTGGCGATAGTAGTGAATCAAGTCCACACGAGCGGAGCCGCGGGTACGGCTAGTTTCTAATATAACAGATATTGCGAATTTTTTTTTCAAATTCTCCTCAGCGGGTTGACATATTAAATGAAGTTGTACGCTGCCATATTCCCAGAACTTCTACAACACGGTGGCTTTTTAAAAGTAGAATTATAAATATTATTTTTGAGAACAGAGAAGCACTTATCGAATGTATGGTGAAGGTAGAAAATACTTCGAAATAATCTACCAAAATTAATCAAGCCTTTGCAATCCGTAGAATGTTATAGGACGCGCAATTTGTATTCTGACTAACATTTTTTTCATAAAATTATGCCACACGTCGATATCCTATATAACGGTTTGCAAAAATCGACTTCTGATCCTGCACAGGTAGCCACAGCAATTAATATATTTGAAAAATGTATAGCGACTGCAAGACAAAATGCTGAAAAAATTCCTATCTTAACTAAAGATGTAGTTCGTTTTCAGAATAAAAGACGTAAGGAAGATCCTTATTTAACGAAAGCAGTTGCAGCAAAAGAAGTATGTGATTATATATTAATTCAAATTATGGAAAGGTTTTTATATAATATCCACCTAAATAGTTCGCTTCTGTTTATGTCTTTTAAGTTCTTGGAGTTTGAAAATAAATTCCCAACGCACTATTTAAATGATATAGTTCAGGCATATCCATTTTTGGACAATATTAGATTTTAAACTGAACTTTAGATTATAGAAATTTGCCAGGAGGGGTGCATTGTTTGCGATTTATAATCGAAAGTAACAGAAAATATTTTACAAAATGTATTTTCCGCAACGTACACTTTACTGCAGCTAATTAGTACCATTCCGATGACAACTGCTAAAGCTGAAAGAAATTTCTCCACTTTAAAAAGAATTAAGTCGTTTTTGAGAAGTACCATGAATAAAGAGAGATTTTCAGCATTGGGAATGTTGTTAATAGAAAAGAAAATGATAGAAGTTATTAGTGATTTTAATCAAATAGTGATTGACGAATTTGCAAATTTAAAAAATCCCCGTATGGACTTTCGTTTAAACATTGTGTTTAGAATGTTCAGCTTATAGTTAGATGTTTTAAACAAAACAATACATTTCGCTATATTTCTAATATGGATGGCATTTTCTTTCGTCAAATGTTGTATATTATTTTATGTTCGCGTTTATACGAGGCTGGTTTGAAAAGTCCGTGCAAAGTCCGAGAGATGGCACCACCGGCGCGTATCGAGGTCATGTTTAGTTAGTAGCATCTCTTGAATGAACGCACACCAAGTTTCAGCCATATCGGTCTATTTCTTTGTGTTTGGCATTCGTGTGAATCAAGCAAGTCGAGTAATTTTCAAGAAATGGACGAAAAATAATTTCGTGTGGTGATTAAACATTCCTTTATGAAAGGCAAAACGCCTCAGGAGACTAAAGAGAAGCTTGATAAACATTATGGTGACTCTGCACCTTCGATTAGAACAGTTTATAAGTGGTTTCAAAATTTTCGGACTGGCCATATGGGCATAAGTGACGCTGAACGTTCTGGACGGCCTGTGGAGGTTACGACTCCAGAAATCATTGATCAAATCCATGATATGGTGATGGATGACAGAAGAGTTAAGGTGCGTGAGATTGCTAGTGCTGTGGGCATCTCGACTGAATGGGTACATAATATTTTGCATAAACATTTGGACATGAGAAAGCTATCCGCAAGATGGGTGCCGCGATTGCTCACGCTTGACCAAAAACGGAATCGTGTGAAGTGTTGCAAGGATGGTTTGCAGCTGTTCCAGAAGAATCCGGAGGACTTTAAGCGTCGTTTCGTCACTGTGGGTGAAACATGGATACATTACTATACTCCTGAGACCAAACAACAATCTAAACAATGGGTTACCAAGGGGGAATCTGCACCAAAAAAGGCGAAGACCGTTCCTTCGGCCGGAAAGGTTATGGCGACTGTCTTTTGGGATTCGCCAGGGATAATCCTCATCGACTATCTGGAAAAGGGTAAAACTATTACAGGTGAATATTATTTATCGTTATTGGACCGTTTGAAAACCGAGCTGCAAGAAAAACGCCCGCGATTGGCCCACAAGAAAGTCCTTTTCCATCACGACAACGCACCAGCACACACCTCAGCAGTTGTGGTCGCAAAATTAATGGAAATAGGATTCCAACTCGTTTCACATCCCCCCTATTCTCCAGACTTGGCTCCCTCGGACTACTATTTGTTCCCCAATTTGAAGAAATGGCTGGCGGGACAAAGATTTTATTCAAACGAGGAGGTGATTGCAGACACTAATGGATATTTTGCAGACTTGGACATATCCTATTATTCGGAAGGGATCAACAAACTAGAACATCGTTGGACGAAGTGTATAAGCTTAAAAGGAGACTATGTCGAAAAATAAAAAAGGTTTACCCCAAACACATAAGTAGTTTTTATTTTTGCACGGACTTTTCAAACCAGCCTCGTATGTGTCAATACACCGCGCCTGTTATAGTTGGACCTTCTGTATTGGTAAGTGATTTTATATTTAATATTCTGTTTAACCGTTTAGCGTTTTCAATTAAATTTTCAATATTATCATTTGTGACCATGGACCTTAGAAAATGTCTTCTAGGTATGAGTAGATATATAAAATTTAAAATAGGTACCTGGAAATCGTGTTTGCACTTCACGCTCTTATTGGCTTATAATGCTACATACCGCTAGCTTTGTGAGGTATGTGAACCTTTACCAAATTCCGTCACGAGCCGCCACTGACTAAAGCGTAACATTTTATATTTTTCACATTGGAATATTTTCAAAGCAGCAAAGATCTTTCGATTAATAATTGTCACTGCAGTAGAGGAAGATATTCGAATTAAATCTCCTGGTAAAATACTTTTCTATATTCCTGTAAACTAGTATTAGCTGCAGGTTCTTCTTTAAAAAAATATACTAATAATGAAATGTGAATTCAAGCTAGATGATTAAAAAGAACTCCTTCTTTCACACAAAAAATCCAATTTAGAAAATAAATTAGCTCGGAAAGGTGAATCAGTAATAATTTATCCCTAAACTACTTTTTCAGCTGACAACGAAAGAAAAATGTCTAATAAGTTTTTCCAACACTTGTTTTTGTATTGTCAAACTAACTCGAAGTCAAAATTATCTGTTTCATGTCGAAGATCTGAAGAAGTTGTACTTTCACTTATTTGGCATTCAGATCAAATATCTGAATATTTACCCTGTGAAAGAAATAAGCGATATTTGTGACAATTGTACAGGGTGAGTCAACGATAGAGTAAAGTTCACTATCTCATTAGTTTCGGGAATGACGAAAAAAAGTTAAATACAATAGTTTTAGGGAATGTGCACAGTTTAAAATTATTTTTGAGTATACAGGGTACTTCAAAAAAGTGTGGACGATATAATATTTGTTTTTTTTTTTTATATGGAACATCCTATTCTCTAATTTATTTTTAAATTCTGCGTACAATTTTGTAACTTCTTTATTAATAATGTTATATACCTAAACCTAGTAGTTTTTCTAATATTTCAGTTTTTTTTTTTTAAAAATACTAGTTTTCAGTTTTGTAAGAAATTGCCACTAGCGCCATTGTTTCTGAAGATGGAATGCTCATAATTGGTAAGAACGTTCTATAGAGATAAAAAAAAGATATATGTAAAGAAATTTGTGTTAGATGCTACAGGGTGTTCAAAATAAATTTATGCATTTCGATTATTTTAAATTATATACAGTCGACACTCTATATAGTGAGACCAAAATATTGACCGAAATTTCACTATAGAAAGTTTTTCACTATATAAAGAAAAAATCCGTATATATTGCTATGTATAATAAATATTCTAGGTATTGAAAAAATTGCACTATAAAGAGTTTTTCACTATATAGAGTTTCACTATAAACAGTGTCGACTGTATATATATATATATATATATATATATATATATATATATATATATATATATATATATATATATAATCGTATATCCCTTCTACCGTATGGTGTAGGGCATAATTTTAAATTGAAAACTCTCAAATTTTTTAAGTGGCACCATGCATACTATTATTTTTTCTGGTAGATTTTACAAAACCCTCCAACTTTTATTAAGTATGTCATATACCTATTTCTAATAGTTTTTCGATTTATTTTGAATTTTTTCAATTTTTACCCTTGTTTTTAATACACTTACGCTATAACATCATAGTTGCCAAAACAAAAATGTAGGCATTGTCGAATTTTGACATGTCTATTAAGCAAGTAAAAATAGTTTAATTTGTTGTAGTAAGTGACGGATAAAGGTAACAGTTATGGATTTTCCTAAAAATAAATTAATTGATATGGTTTATATACTGGGCGCGAGACGGGAAACAATTGTCTTTTGGCAGTACGGCTTTACGGAGCGAAGTACCCTAATAGATGTATACCATCTAGAAAATCTTTTCAGTGCTTAATGGAACGGTTTGATGGTAGTAGTAGCGTTGAGTTTACGAAACGGAAAGGAGTAAACCAGAATACTACCAATGAGGAAAAAGAAATGGAGATTTTACTTCATGTTGAAGATAATCCCCAGGTCAGTAGCCGTCAACTAGCTGACTTATCTGACACATCCCAATCTACGCCTAATCGCACCACGAGAAAATACAAGTATCATCCCCTTCATATAGAACTACACCAAGAACTTCAAGACCGTGATTTTGAACGACGAGTAAACTTTTGTACCACCATGAATAGAGCAATAGAGGCCGATCCAAATTTTTTTATCCAAGATAAAGTTTTCTGATGAAGCTACTTTTCACAGTAATGGGGCAGTTAACAGCCATAACATGCATTATTATTCAACAGTTAATCCATTTTGGGTCCGGGAAATTCAAAACTAAAACCATTAGTTGCTTAATGCATGGTGTGGAATATTAAATTCTCGAATTATTGGTCCATATTTTTTCCGCGAACCACTTAACTGGCCTAGATATCTAAATTTTTTGCAAAACGAATTACCCCAGCTTCTTGAAGAAGTTGATAACTTTTAAAGGGAACAAATGTGGATTCAACAAGACGGAGCTCCTGCTCATTACCACCGGGAAGTTCGGGAATTTTTAAACTATGGTTACCCACAAAAATGGATCGGTAGGGATGGATTCATTCAGTGGCCCCCTCGATCATGTGACTTAACACCTGTAGACTTCTTTTTGTGGGGCTACATTAAAGATCGTGTTTATGTGAATCCCCCACACACACCAGTAGATATGGAATATCTACGGGGTGCGTGTAGGACAATAACGCCCTTTATGCTAGGGAAAGTGAAGGAAAACATAGTAAAATGACTAAACATGTATATTCAAGTAGACGGGCATATTTTTGAATATTTATCACGTCATAATAATTAATCAATAATTAATCATTAGATAAGTTAAAATATATTAAAATTATTATTAACTATTTGTTTATGTTTTCACTATTGCGTAATAATATACAGGGTGTGCCATTTAAAAAATTTGAGATTTTGCAATTTAAAATAGTCGAAATGCATACATTTATTTTGAACACCCCTGTAGCATCTAACTCAAATTTCTTTACATATTTCTTTTTTTTTTCTTCTCTATAGAACGCTCGTACCAATTATGAGTATTCCACCTTCAGAAACAATGGCGCTACTGAAATATTTTACGAAACTGAAAACTATTATTTAAAAAAAAAAATTGAAATATTAGAAAAACTACTACAGGTTTAGGTATCTGACATTATTAATAAAAAAGTTATAAAATTTTACGCAGAATTTAAAAATAAATTAGAAAATAGGATGTTCCATTTAAAAAAACATATGTTATATCGGCCACACTTTTTTTAAAGTACCCTGTATACTCAAAAATAATTTTAAATTGGGCACCTTAACGTTCCCTAAAACATTTTTTTGTCATTTCCGAAACAAATGGGATAATACTCTAACGTTGACTCACCCTGTATATTTGTGAATTGGGAAATTAAAGTTATCTCAAATTTCTTAAGTAAAAAGTCCATGTGTATAGCAACAATTTTATTGCCCTTTTATTATTACGACGGAAAATACTTTGCTGCACATCCACAGTAAAAGTTTTAAAAAATAGTAAAGACAAAATTTGAAATAAATGCTATACAAAAACTAATAAGCGATCTGGAATTTGAGAAAACCTCATTTAATCCTTTAAGCCCGAGGTATTATTGATTTAATTTCGGAGGGCGTCTAGTTGATAGTTACACCACAGAGACCGCAAATTAAATTTTACTCAGTTCAACAATGAAACGTGTACATATTAGACAGTAAACTCCTGTCTCGGTTATTAGAAGGTTGTAATACGTAATCCCAACTGGGTATTGAATAGTTCATTTTGATTGGCTCTATTGGTTCCGTAGATACCAAGCGTCTTTCATAGGAAACCGGTTTTTAAAAATGAAAAATGTTTGCAACATATAACTGTATACAGGGTGTGTCAGACTCAGCGGTTTGCTAGAAATATTCCGTGGGTTTGCCCGCTAGTAAATAGAAATATCTTTAATTCTTGTACATATAGTAATGTCCCGTAACTTCGCTCGCATATGCATGTGTAATGTGTTTAATTCCTTTGTATAAACTCGCACGTGATTATTACTAAATGTTGCTTGTATAAAAGTAAAAAAAAACTATGTAAAAAAACAAATTGTATAAAATTTTATCTAGTACGTATAAATTGACTGTCTTCGTTCATTCAAATCATCACATAAATCATCAAGTAAGAAAAGTTCGTTTGTTACCCTAAAGCACACTTTTTACCTTCATTTTTAGTGTTCCGTACGGAACATTTATAAGATCACTTCGGTGTCTGTCTGTCTGTCATACCCGATTTCCTTAGAAATTGTTTGACATAGAAAGTTGAAATTTGGTAATAATATAGGAATTGATGGCCTCATCAGAGCCATGTAGTTTCGAGAGTTAAATTTTGACTTAAGGGGTTAGTTTTGGGGGTGAAAAATTTTTACTAGGTCATGGAGTGTGGTGTCAAATGAAAGCTTGTGGAAACACGAGTAAAAAATGTATATATAATGTAATACTTGCGCGCACTTTTCTTTGTATTATTTTTAAAAAAAAATCGCGAAAAATCGCTGTCCCGCGCCATATCTCGAAAAGTACTTATTAAAAAATTTTGAAAAAATTCCGGAATATTCTCCACGGGGTGTAGATCGAACGAAAATTATCACGAGTGCATTACCTTTAAAAATTTTTCTGGTATTTAAAAAAAAAAAACAAAAATTTCAAGGACATCAGATTTCAGTAAAGATTGGAAACAAACTTTGTTGAAAACTCATTTGGGGTGTGTTTTGTGAAGTCACTGATCATTTTATACAACTGTAACAAAATTTTTTATTTTAAAAGCAAACAACGTACTAATTGCGCAAGTTCAACTTGCACTTGACCGGTTATTAATATGTTAGTTTTACTTTATGGGACTAATGTTATCAATATTAAGAAATAAGTAAGTTAAGTAAAAATTGAAAAGTATTGGCCATAACATAAAGAAGAGGAAGAAGCAGCATTGTAAAGGCAATGTATTAATAATAATAAATATATTACCGTTAAAATACAATAGAGTGTACATATGTAGATTCAGATAAATAAAATAAAATAAAATGAAAACAAGTAAAAATGTACAGTGTATACGTGCACAGAAATACATACCTAAATACATACAAATTAATGTACAAAAGTCAAACAAACACAGGCAAGCAATTCAATCAGACTAGAGTAGGTGTTCCAGGCTTGTCAAATACCAATTTAAAAAACAAAAAGAATAAATAGATATGTAAATAAAAAATTTCACAAAACTTCATCATCAGCTCTTGAAGAAATCATTTACTGACTAAAAGGCATTGTCCAGCAAAAGAGCTTAACCCCATAAACAAATCTCGTGCCACGCATAGCTCGCAGTCCTGCAGGGAATCCATCGTAAAGGCTGATGCAACTGTAGAGGGGAGAGATTTCAAAGAAAATTGATTTGTGACTGGGTATGACCAATAAACTGCTACTCCTTGTGTTATACTTATTTGTAGATTCCATCACCTCAAAAAAGTGTCTATTTTTGTTTAGAAAAGTTAAACAGCGCAATATGTATAGAAATGGGAAGCTCAGGATTCGGTTATTTATGAATATATCTCTACAGTTTTCACGAAAACCGAGATTAAATGTTGGACGAATTATTCTCTTCTGGCTCATAAAAACACGCTTACATTTTTCACCAGCAAGAGCCCAAGACACAACATTGTTTCACAGATGGCTGAAATCTAAACCATAATACACAGCCAAGAGTCCCTCACAGTTATGAGTACTTTTTAAGCTCAAAATTGCAAAGTACGCTGAACTTAATTTTGAGCATACATGGTCTATATGATCCCTAAAAGAAAGCTGAGCATCCACAAAAGTGCCCAAGAACTTAGCCTTCTCCACAAAATTTATCCCAAGGGAATCGTCAAATCCAGCCGCTAGAGATTTTCTATTGAATATATTCATATAGATTGTTTTTTCAATATTTAATATTAGTCCATTTCTTCTACACTACACCTCCATATCCCTCCATATACCTGTAATAGCATCAAACAGACCATCCACAGTTTCAGATGCTGTCACAATGGTAGTGTCATCCGCATAGTTACATGACTTGTATCAACGTTTAATGACAAGTCATTTACATATAAGATAAATAACAGAGGACCCAACACAGATCCAGAAATCCACTGAATTGAATTGAATGAATATATTTTAGTTTTTAGACTGTTGAATTTTCTTTATATTAAAATACGAAATGAGAATCTAGAACTTTGATATTGGGAAATTGATTTTAACTTGTCAGCTGTCGTGTATAATATTTCTTTGTAGTTGGAGGATGTAATTGTATCACTATAATTGTATCATCATCGTATCACTACCATGTCATTGACCAATATATATATATATATATATATATATATATATATATATATATATATGTGTATATATATATATATATATATATATATATATATATATGTGTATATATATATATATATATATATATATATATATATATATATGTATATATATATATATATATATATATATATATATATATATATATATGTGTATATATATATATATATATATATATATATATATGTATATATATATATATATATATATATATATATATATATATATATATATATATATATACATATATATACATATATATATATATATATATATATATATATATATATATATATATATATATATATATATATATATATATATATATATACATATATATATATATATATATATATATATATATATATATATATATATATATATATATATATATATATATATATATATATATATATATATACGAGGGTGGTTTGAAAAGTCCGTGCAAAAATAAAAAACTACTTATGTGTTTGGGGTAAACCTTTTTTATTTTTCGACATAGTCTCCTTTTAGTCTTATACACTTCGTCCAACGATGTTCTAGTTTGTTGATCCCTTCCGAATAATAGGATGTCCAAGTCTGCAAAATATCCATTAGTGTCTACAATCACCTCCTCGTTTGAATAAAATCTTTGTCCCGCCAGCCATTTCTTCAAATTGAGGAACAAATAGTAGTCCGAGGGAGCCAAGTCTGGAGAACAGGGGGGATGTGAAACGAGTTGGAATCCTATTTCCATTAATTTTGCGACCACAACTGCTGAGGTGTGTGCTGGTGCGTTGTCGTGATGGAAAAGGACTTTCTTGTGGGCCAATGGTGGGCGTTTTTCTTGCAGCTCGGTTTTCAAACGGTCCAATAACGATGAATAATATTCACCTGTAATAGTTTTACCCTTTTCCAGATAGTCGATGAGGATTATCCCTTGCGAATCCCAAAATACAGTCTCCAGAACCTTTCCGGCCGAAGGAACGGTCTTCGCCTTTTTTGGTGCAGATTCCCCCTTGGTAACCCATTGTTTAGATTGTTGTTTGGTCTCAGGAGTATAGTAATGTATCCATGTTTCATCTACAGTGACGAAACGACGCTTAAAGTCCTCCGGATTCTTCTGGAACAGCTGCAAACCATCCTTGCAACACTTTACACGATTCCGTTTTTGGTCAAGCGTGAGCAATCGCGGCACCCATCTTGCTGATAGCTTTCTCATGTCCAAATGTTTATGCAAAATATTATGTACACGTTCAGACGAGATGCCCACAGCACTAGCAATTTCATGCACCTTAACTCTTCTGTCATACATCACCATATCATGGATTTGATCAATGATTTCTGGAGTCGTAACCTCCACAGGCCGTCCAGAACGCTCAGCGTCACTTGTGCCCATATGGCCAGTCCGAAAATTTTGAAACCACTTATAAACTGTCCTAATCGAAGGTGCAGAGTCACCATAATGTTTATCACGCTTCTCTTTAGTCTCCTGAGGCGTTTTGCCTTTCATAAAGTAATGTTTAATTACCACACGAAATTCTTTTTCGTCCATTTCTTGAAAATCACTCGACTTCCTTGATTCACACGAATGCCAAACACAAAGAAATAGACCAATATGGCTTAAACTTGGTGTGCGTTCATTCAAGAGATGCTACTAACTAAACATGACCTCGATACGCGCCGGTGGTGCCATCTCTCGGACTTTGCACGGACTTTTCAAACCAGCCTCGTATTACCGTTAAAATACAATAGAGTGTATATAGGTTCGTCTTATCAGATAAATAAAATAAAATAAAATAAAAACAAGTAAAATGTACAGTGTATACATACAAATTAATGTATAAAAGTCAAAGTTAAATTAAACAAACACATGCAAGCAATTCAATCAGACTAGTGCAGGTGCTCCAGGCTTGTCGAATACCAATTTAAAAACAAAAAGAATAAATAAATATGTAAATGAAAAATTTCACAAAACTTCACAACCGGGACCCCTTTCTTCATCATCAGCTCTTGTAGAAATTATTTCCTGACTAAAAGGCATTGCCCAGTAAAAGAGACTTAACCCCATAAACAAATCTCGTGCCACGCATAGCTCGCAGTCTTGCAGGGAATCCATCGTAAAGGCTGCTGCAACTGTAGAGGTTAGAGATTTCAAAGAAAATTGATTTGTGACTGGGTATAACCAGTAAACTGCTACTCCTTGTGTTATACTTATTTGTAGATTCCATCACCTCAAAAAAGTGTCTATTTTCGTTTACAAAAGTTAAACAGCGCAATATGTATAGACATGGGAAGGTCAGGATTCGGTTATTTATGAATATATCTCTACAGCTTTGATGAAAGCCGAGATTAAATATTGGACGAATTATTGTCTTCTGGCTCACAAAAACACGCTTACATTTTTCACCAGCAAGACCCCAGGACACAACATTGTGGCTGAAATCCAAACCATAATACACAGCCAAGAGTCCCTCACAGTTAAGAGTACATTTTAAGCTCAAAATTGCCAAGTACGCTGAACTTAATTTTGAGCATACATGGTCTATATGATCCCTAAAAGAAAGCTGAGCATCCACAAAAGTTTCCAAGAACTTAGCCTTCTCCACAAAATTTATCCCAAGGGAATCGTCAAATCCAGCCGCTAGAGATTTTCTATTGAATATATACTGTTTTTTCAATATTTAATATTAGTCCATTTCTTCTACACTACACCTCCATATTCCTCCATATACCTGTAATAGCATCAAACAGACCATCCACAGTTTCAGATGCTGTCACAATCGTAGTGTCATCCGCATAGTTACTTGACCTGTATCAATGTTTAATTAAGTCATTTACATATAAGATAAATATCAGAGCACAGACAGATCCAGAAATCCACTGAATTTTTATGCTTATATATTTTAGTTTTTAGACTGTTGAATTTTCTTTATCTATAATATATATATATATATATATATATATATATATATATATATATATATATATATATATATATATATATAAAATGCAACGTCTTTCTGTCTGTCTGTCCGTTAGTGCGCTTATCACTAGAGAACCACTTATCCGATTTACTTACTTTTCTTTTAAAACATACATATGTTGCCTGGCCAGGTTATAGGCTATATTTTATTACGATAGGTAGCATAAGGAGTGAGCAGTGACGATAATAGTAAATGAAGTCGCAAAAAAGTTTGCCGCTAGCGCGTTCCCTTGCAATACACAGCGTAAACCATTAAATATGGAACAATATTATGTAGCAGAGAATATCTATAATCTATAATATATATATAAAATGCAATGTCTCTCTGTCTGTCTGTATGTCCATAAGTGCGTTTATCACGCGAGAACCACTTATCCGATTTACGTATCTTTTTTTAAATTCATACCTATATTCTTTGGCCAGGTTATATAATAATAATAATAATCTATATCTATAATATATATAAAATGCAACGTCTCTCTGTCTGTCTGTCGGTCCGTTAGTGCGCTTATCCCTTGAGAACCACTTATCCGATTTACGTGATTTTTTAAATTCATACATATGTTCTCTGACCAGGTTATATATATATATATATATATATATATATATATATATATATTTTATTACATCTATAATATATATAAAATGCAACGTATCTCTGTCTGTCTCTCTGTCTGTCCATTAGTGAGTTCACGCGAGAATTACTTATCCGATTTACGTGTTTTTTTTTTTAATTCATACTTTTGTTCTCTGGCCAGGTTATCTATAATCTTCTATCTATAATATATATAAAATGCAACGTCTCTCTGTCTGTCTGCCTGTCTCTCTGAATGTCTGTCTGTTTGTTCGTTAGTGGGCTTATCACTGGAGAACCACTTACCAGATTTACATGGTTTTTTTTTAAAACATACATATGTTCTCTCGCCAGGTTATCTATCTATAATATATGTATATATATATATATATATATATATATATATATATATATATATATATATAATGCAACGTCTCTCTGTCTGTCTGTCCGTTTGTGCGTTACGTGTTTTCTTTTAAACATACATATATTCTCTCGCCATATTTTATTGCGTTAGATAACATAAAGAATAAGCAGTGACGATAATAGTGAATCAAGTCAGAAAAAAGGTTACCGTTAGCGCGTTCTCTTACAATACACTGCCTAAACCATTAAATATGGAACAATATCATGTTGCAAAGAATATATATATATATATATATATATATATATATATATATATATATATATATATATATATATATAAGAGAGATAAGGTGAGATAATGGGAGATAAGTATAAATAATGGGAGATAAGGGGAAATCATGGCAGATATTTTATTACGTTAGGTAACATAAGGAAAAAGCAGTGACGATAGTAGTGAATCAAGTCCACGCGAGCGGAGCCGCTGGCACTGCTAGTATATATATAAATATGAAATGAGAATCTGGAACTTCGATATTGGGAAATTGATTTTAACTTGTCAGCTGTTGTGTATAATATTTCTGTGTATTTGGAGGATGTAATTGTATCACTACAATTGTATTACCATTGTAACACCACCATATCATTGTTGAATATGTATATATATATATATATATATATATATATATATATATATATATATGTATATATATTATATATATATATATATAAATATATATATATATATATATATATATATATATATATATATATATATATATATATATATATATATATATATATATACGTGTATATATATATATATATATATATATATATATATATATATATATATATATACGTATATATATATATATATATATATATATATATATATATATATATATATTATATACATATATATATATATATATATATATATATATATATATATATATATATATATATATATATATATAATACATATATATATATATATATATATATATATATATATATATATATATATATATATATATATATATATATATATATATATATATATATATGATGGGTTGTCCTATTTATTAAGAAGAATTGTGGTGTGAAATGTTTATGAAACATTTAAATCAGCTAATTACACGAACATGCATTCAAAAATATTGTTTAAAGAATAATATTGTCTGTGAGGCGTGGTATATCATCGATTTTTACTCGATTTAAATTATTGTATAGGTTCTTCAATACCCTAAAATTAGATCCTCTAAATACACTGGAATATTATACAACAGCTGACAAGTTAAAATCAATTTCCCAATATTAAAGGCCCAGATTCTCATTTCGAATTTTAATATAAAGAAAATTCAATAGTCTAGAAACTAAAAATATATAAGGATAGCAATCCAGTGGATTTCTATGATACATTGCCTTTACAATGCTTCTGTTCTTTGTGTTACGGCCAATATTTTTCAATTATTACTTAACTTACTTATTTCTTAATATTGATAATATTAGTCCTATAAAGTAAACCTAACATCTTAAAAAAAGGGAAAAAGTGTGCTTTAGGGTAATAAACAAACTTTTTTTACTTGATGATTTATGTAATGATTTGAATAAACGAAGACAGTCAATTTATACGTACTAGATAAAATTCTATACAATTTGTTTTTTTAAATACTTTTTTTTATATTTAGTAATAATCACGTGCGAGTTTATACAAAGGAATTAAACACATTACACATGTACACGCGAGCGAAGTTACGGGACATATGTAAAAAGATTTAAAGATATTTGTATTTACTAGCGGGCAGACCGCTGAGTTTGACACACCCTATATACATCTGTATGTTGCAAACATTTTTCATTTTTAAAAACCATTTTCCTATGAAGGACGCTTGGTATCTACGGAACCAATAGAGCTAATCAAAATCAGTTGGGATTACGTATTACAACCTTCTAATAACCGAGACAGGAGTTTACTGTCTAATATGTACAGGGTGAGTCAACGATAGAGTAAAGTTCATTATCGCATTTGTTTCGGGAATGACGTAAAAATGTGAAATACAATAGTTTTAGGGATTGTTAAGGTGCACAGTTTAAAATTATTTTTGAGTTTACAGGGTAATTCAAAAAAGTGTGGCCGATATAACATATGTTTTTTTAAATGGAACATCATATTTTCTAATTTATTTTTAATTTCTGCGTAAAATTTTTATAACTTTTGTATTAATAATGTTATATACCTAAAGCTAGTAGTTTTTGTAATATTTCAATTTTTTTAAAAAAATACTAGTTTTCAGTTTTGTAAAAAATTGTCAGTAGCGCCACTGTGTTCTTCAAAGATTTCTACTTTTTTATTGTATTGTAATTAGATTTGCGAATTTAATTTGTATGTTTTATTAAGATTTTGTATCTAATTATTAAAATATTGTGTTTGCAGACACCATAGATCATTTACAAATTAACTATCCAAATGCCGAAATTGCCATCCTGGGCGACTTTAATGTCCACAACATTAACTGGCTTAAATATTCAAATACTACCGACGAACAAGGTCGTGAAGCCGAATCATTTTCAATCAGTTGTGGCTTGACTCAGCTTATTGATGAACCAACACGGATCCCTGATCGAGACGGAGAGTTCGCCAGTCTTATTGATCTGTTTTTAACCACCAATCCGGAGATTTACACGGTCAGCGTAGATCCGCCGTTAGGTTCTTCCGACCATAAACTACTCTCGACATCGAGTATTCTACCAATCAGTGACAGAGAGGCGCCGATGTTATTTTTGGCCGGTATGGAGGCTTACATCCCTGTTTCGAAGAAATGCCCTTCCAACGGCAAGCCTTGGTTTGACCTAAAATGCAAAGAAGCTGTTGCTTCTAAACATCTTGCATACCGACAGTGGCGTGAAGATCCTAACACCATAAATCGTAACATCTTTGTTCGTGCCAGGAACAGATGCAAAGAAATTATCGACGAAACCAAGGAGGTACACAATCAACGGATTAGAAACAAACTTCTCGCTTGTCCCGGCAATTCCAGGTCCTTTTGGTCAGTCGCTAAGGTAGTTAGTCAAAATTTCACCAAATCCACCATACCCCCACTCACACGGCCAGCTAATTCTATTGCAACGACACCTGTTGAGAAAGCGAACTTGTTGGCTGAACTCTTTGCTTCACATTCTACTGTCGATTTCCAAGGAAAAACACCACCTACTATTCCCATAGTGCAGTCAAGGATGCCCGATATTGTCTTCAGACAGCGTATCATAAAAACGTATTTTGATGAAGCTAGACACCAAAAAGGCTTCAGGCGCTGACGGAATACCTGCCATAGTTCTCAAGAACTGTGCGAGGGAACTAACACCAGTTTTCTGTAGACTTTTCAACCTATCCTACAGAAAGGGAATATTTCCTTCCTGCTGGAAATGTGCCACAGTTCAGCCGATACCTAAAAAAGGCAAGAAGACCTTGCCAAATAACTACCGACCAATCGCACTACTCTCAATAATATCGAAAGTCATGGAAAAGGCTATCAATCAGCATCTTCTAAAATATCTTGAAGGATTCAACATTATTAGTGATCACCAATATAGCTTTCGTAAAAATAGATCAACAGGAGATCTTCTGACTTATGTAACACATGTTTGGAACAACGCAATTAAACACTTTGGAGAATCTAGAGCGGTTGCTCTTGACATATCCAAGGCATTTGACCGTGTTTGGCACGATGGGCTGTTGGCTAAGCTACGTTCTTATGGTATGTCTGAAAAGTTCTGTTTGTGGCTCTCATGTTTCCTCAGAGAGCGTTCTTTACGAGTGGCAGTCGACGGATTTCTTTCTAACACCTTCACTATCAACGCCGGTGTGCCCCAAGGTTCCATACTGTCTCCTACTCTCTTCCTTATTTATATTAACCATCTGCTGGAAAAGACCGAGAATCCAATCTACAGCTTTGCAGATGACAGTACACTTATCTCTTCATTCACTTTGACCGCTAGGACATCGACTACTCAGACGAATATCCGCAGGCAGCAGGAAGTCATTCAACTTAACAAAGACCTGGAAGAAATTCTATCTTGGGGTGACAGTAACCAAGTGGAATTTAACGCTACAAAAACCCAGGCGGCAGTTTTTTCTAAAAAAGTTAACGTTGCAGAACCCGACATAGTTATGTCGGGGCACTCCATCCCTCTAACATCGTCACTCAATCTGTTAGGCGTTAATTTGGGAGCAAATATGTCCTGGCATGAACATGTTGCAGGCATAGCAAGAAGAGCTTCTCAAAAGTTGGGAATATTGTTTCGAACCAGAAAGCTTTACACTCCACAACAACTGTTAATTCTTTACAAAGCTCAAATTCGACCAACCATGGAATACTGCTCCCATGTTTGGAGCTCCGCTCCCAAACATACACTGCATTTGTTGAATTCTATCCAGAGAAGAGCTGTTCGTCTGATTGGACACCCGGAACTGACCGACGGCCTTGATTCGCTGGAACATCGAAGAACGGTTGGCGACTTGAGCCTATTCTACAAGTACTTTCATGGAAAGTGTTCGAAGGATGTGGCCCGTTTAATTCCTCCCAGAGCGGTGCATATTAGAAGTACACGTCGCGCTAATGCTTCACATCCGTATGAGGTTCAGCTTGTTACTCCCCGTACAACGCTTTTCAAGCAGTCTTTTATATGGAGAACATCATACCTTTGGAATGGTTTGCCCAGGACTGTGTTTCCCATCGAGTACAATCTACAGCGATTCAAGAACAACGTGAATCGCTTTCTCCGCACACGTGTCGCTCCTGTAGTGCTTTAGGGGCTTCCCTGTAGCACGTGTGCTAGACCCATAAAAAAAAAAAAAAAAAAAAAAAAAACCATCGTAATCTTTCGCAGAGAAAAATTGATACAATTAAAAGTTGTTGGGATACCTAGAAAGGTGCTCGAGAGACAGCAGTAATATTCATTGAAAGATTCCTTGATAAAATTCTACATTATTCTACTGTTTCGCGCTTACGAAAACAAAATTAAAGAAACTGGTAGTGTAAACAATTAGTACAAAATTTCTCATGAAAACATAGTGACTCATAAAAATAGTTTGAATGTACTGCTGACAGTTTCAGAAACACCGCAAGTGTCAGTTGTTTCGCATGTCGCATGTTTCGGAGATGACAAATTTTGAAGAGCGATCGATACGAAGAATATTAGAAAGAAATAAATTTCTTCCATATGAACTGAAATTTGTACAACTGTTAAAAGACCGGAATTATGATGTCGGTTTTGATTTCTATGTTTAGTTTCAGAGCATGGTCGAAGTAGACCTTAATTTCCCAAGAAAAATTTTATTTTCAGGCGAAGATATACTCATTTCAAACGGGACTATAAGTTCGTAAAATTATAAGTGGTAGTGGCTACTGAAAACCTAGAATGTATTGTTGAAACTAAACTACTCAGTATATATCACGACTAAACGAAACACTTTATTTTTGTGCTCGACGTGCGTTTCGCTAAACAAGTTAGCTTCATCAGGAGCGATGAACTGACTGATGATGCTAGCATTAGTATTTCATTTCGACCGATAGACGGACCGGCGAAAATGAAGAACTAAGAACTTTGAAAACTGAAGGAATGTAAAATTCTCCGAGGATGATTTTTAATGAATAAAATACTTTCATTTAACAAAGGAACTAAAAATGCTATTGATTTTTTATGGCGTCTTTGTAATGACATCGCAGTCCCCTCTACCTACTATTCCTGCTGAGGTTGGAAATAATGAAAAAACAAAAAGGATTCTTAAATTCCTCGATTCTGTAAACACTCCAAAGGACATAAAATATGATTTTTTCGAAGTTATATTCTCTAGTTCCATCCCATAACCTTCATATGTTTGACTACAAATTATTACCATTAAAATTGGTTCATTCTCTTTCGTTTTTTTCAAGAAAAAACTAAATAATTCTACTGAAACTTTACAAAATTTTGCCTATTCCCACCCCTTTCATTTCCTTCCTTTAATGCGGTGTCGGTCGAAAACCATAAATTTTTCATGATCAGTAAATTCTTTCTATATAACTACATAGATAACACCTAATGAAGTTTTAAATAATAACAAATTTTGCAAAACACAATTTATAAAGTTTACTTATATTTCTTTAAAAATCGTTATTGTGTTTGTTCACTTGAAGTTACTAAACTTGTTGAAACTTTACGTAACTTCTAAAGGAAATATTTCATTGTTAAACTTTGTAAAGTTTAAAACTTTAATTATCAAGGAAGTTGATATACATAGTTGGTATCGTATAATGGAAATAGATTATGAATAGATACAAAAGTTATTAACAGTTACCTCTTATATTTCATATTTCCGTTGTTATGAATGTTGTCTTAGTAAGTAGACTAGGCATAGAGACTGTACATACTTTTTTATGAGGAGAGCACTTCAGAGAACAAATGTATGAATTACAAAAAAATATGTAAATTCGATAAGTGATTCTCAAGTCATAAGTGCACTAACGGGCAGACAGAGAGAGACGTTGCATTATATATATATATATATATATATATATATATATATATATATATATATATATATATTATATTCTTTGCTACATGATACTGTTCCATATTTAATGGTTTAGGCAATGTATTGCAAGAGAACGCGCTAGCGGCAAACTTTTTTCCGACTTGATTCACTATTATCGTCACTGCTTATTCCTTATGTTACTTAACGTAATAAAATATATCTTATAACCTGGCCAGAAAACATATGTGTGTTTTTTTTAAAAAAAATAATCGAGTAAGTGGCTCTCGAATGATAAGCGCACTATTGGACAGACCCCCCCCCCCCCCCCCCCCCCGGACAGACAGGCAGAGAGACGTTGCATCTATAATATATATAAAATGCAACGTCTCTCTGTCTATCTGCCTGTCTGTCTGTCCATTAGTGCGCTTATCATTCGAGAACCACTTATTCGATTACTTTTTTTTAAAAATATACATATGTTCTCTGGCCAGGTTATAGGATATATTTTATTGCGTTGGTTAACATAAGGAATAAGCAGTGACGATAATAGTGAATCAAATCGGGAAAAAGTTTGCAGCTAGCGCGTTCTCTTGCAATACACTGCCTAAACTATTAAATATGGAACAATATCATGTAGCAAAGAATATAAAATATATATATATATATATATATATATATATATATATATATATACATAATGCAACGTCCCTCTGTCTGCCTGTCTCTCCATTAGTGCGCTTATCACTTTAGAGCCACTTATCCGATTTACATGTTTTTTTTTTTTTAATTCATACATTTGTTCTTTGGCTAGGTTGTCTATAATCTCCTATAATATAAAAAATGCAACGTCTCTTTGCCTGTTTGTCTATCCATTAGTGCGCTTAGCACTCGAGAATCACTTATCCGATTTAAGTGTTTGTTTTTAATTCATACATTTGTTCTCTAGCCAGATTTTTTTATAAACTTCTTTAATATATATATATATATATATATATATATATATATATATATATATATATATATATATATATATATATATATAATGCAACGTATCTCTGTCTGTCTGTCCGTTAGGGCGCTTCTCATTTGAGAACCACTTATCCGATTTACGTGCTTTTTTTTTAAAACATACATATGTTCCCTGGCCAGGTTATAGGATATATTTTTATTTTATTACGTTAGGTAATATAAGAAATAAGCAGTGACAATAATAGGTCGATTTTTCCGTCTTGAGTTGCCGCTAGCGCACTCTCTTGCAATAGGCTGCCTAAACCAGCGTTTCTCAACCTTTCAGTATTTGTGACCCAATTTTCAAACATAATTTTCATCGCGCCTTCCCCCTTCTCATACAATAAAAATGCATGCAATAATAATGTGTTTTCACTATTTTGATGCTAAAGCTACACTATGACCTTAATCACAAACCTTACAAACTACCAAGAATAAGTAAATTTATTTACATTTGGCAACATATATCTGCTGCGTTGACAAAACTAGAATCGATGCCTCTCTATTGCTCTCTGTCATGTCCACCATATCGGTAGCGGCTTCGCAACAAGTTCTGAGTTGTCTCGAACATTCGGAAAGTCTGCCCAAAAGTGTATAAATGCTGCACCTCGTTCAATTATAGCCCATCTTAGTCGAGTTGATCCTTCTACTGCTATCGGATTTATCGTGAATATGTATGTTGTAATTTACGTGTTAATTGAAATTCAAAGTATTAAGTATTCACGGCAGTAAATTTATATAGAATCATGGATACATTTTTAAGTGGGCGTAAGCGAGCTTTAGACGATAGTGATGCATCAACAGGTGCACAGACGAGCGTGGTTCCGAAAATAAAATCAAGAAAATATTCTCAAGAATACTTAAATTTAGGATTTACCAGTACTGAAGTAAATGAGAAGAAAGGCCCCTGTGTGTTATTTGCTCAAAAATCTTGGCAGCAGACAGCATGAAACCAAATAAACTTAAACGACATTTGGAAACACTTCATTGTGAGTACCTTAATAAATTCCGAGAATTCTTCGAATTGAAATTAAAATCATATGTAAAGCAGAAATCATTTCTTAAAAAAACTTTGTCTGTAAATGAAAAAGCTTTACTTGCCTCTTACAAAGCTTCATATAAAACAGCTAGATGTAAAAAGCCTCACACCATTGGTGAAGAGCTTGTTTTGCCAGCAGCCAGAAAGCCCAAATTCGACCAACTATGGAATACTGCTCCCACGTTTGGGGCTACGCTCCGAAACATACACTGCATTTGTTGGATTCTGTTCAGAGAAGAGCGGTCCGTCTGATTGGGGACCCGGAATTGACCGGCGGCCTTGATTCGCTGGAACATCGAAGAACTGTTGGCGACTTGAGTCTGTTCTACAAGTATTTTCATGGAAAGTGTTCGAAGGATGTAGCCCGCTTAATTCCTCCCAAAGCGGTGCATGTTAGAAATACACTGGTGCTTCGCATCCGTATGAGGTTCAGCTTGTTACTCCGCGTACAACGCTTTTCAAGCAATCTTTTATATGGAGAACGTCATCCCTTTGGAATAATTTGCCCAGCGCTGTGTTTCCCACCGAGTACAATTTACAGCGATTCAAGAACAACGTGAATCGCTTTTTCCGCACTCGTGCCGCTCCTGGAGCACTTTAGGGACTTCCCTGCAGCACGTGTGCTAGACCCATAAAAAAAAAGCAATTGAGATTGTAAAAACTATGTTTGGAGATAATTTTGCCAAACAATTGCTATCCATACCTATATCAAATGATACTGTTGCCTGTCGAATTTGTGATATAGCTGAAAATGTATAGCATCAGCTTTTCGGGAAGTTGAGTGAAACATTGTTTTCAGTTCAGCTTGATGAGGCAACAGATAACAATAAAGATGCTCATTTCATTGCCTATGTTTGATTTTGTGATGGTATGTCAGCAGTAGAAAAACTATTTTTCTGCAAACCAATAGAACTCAAAGCAACATCACTCGAATTATTTGCTATCTTAAATAATTTTATAAACGAGGCAAATATGGAGTGGAAAAATTGCATTGGAATATGTGCCGATGGTGCTCATTCAATGTCTGGAAGATTTCAAAGTGTACAAGCACTTGTGAAATAAAAATCTCCACTGTGTGTGGAGACATTGTATGATCCACAAGAGAAGCTCTGGCTTCCAAAGAAATGAATCCTGCTCTGAATATTGTGCTCCCTACAGTTGTAACCATAGTAAATTATATTAAAATGAGACCCCTAACATCTAGAATCTTTTCTGCACTTTGGTGCCGAACATTCAGCGTTACTATTTTTATTGCGAGGCAAGATGGTTATCACGTGGGAAATGTTTGCAACGTGTTTATGAATTAAGAAATGAAATCGCCATTTTTCTGGAAGAGGAAAACCGACCGGAAGCCGAGAAGTTTCGAGATAGTTTATTTGTGATCAAATTGAGCTACTTGGTCGATATATTCGAGAACTTAAATACCTTAAATCTTCAACTCCAAGGAACAAATATACATATATTCCATACAAGTGATAAAATTAACAGGTTGACTGCCGATCTATATTTTTGAGTTTGTGGTTGACGCCGGTAAGATTTTTCCAAATATTTTTATTTTATTGTGGTAAATATGAATTAAAATGAGTCTTAGATGTGTTTTTTTTATGTGCCATTCAAAATATTAGAAAAAAAAAATTTCACTCCGATCGGAGTAATCGGCATTGCAAGTGAAAATTTTTACTAGATGCCGAACACTCCGATCGGAGTGTCCAATTAAATAAGTAAAGAAATAATAAATCGAACTCATGAACTCAAAACATTTATTTCTAAATCATTTTTGTACATTTTTATGGTAATCCTCAAAGCAATTAAGGCAAAAAACCTGGTTGTCCAGGGCACATTTTGCATTCAACACTGTTTGCTTTCTTATTTTATTTTTCCTGCATTCTATTCCTTTCTGCTTACCCGTTTTGTTTCTTTAGTTCCTTTTTTTTCACTAACAATTTTTTCTACTTTGCTAATGCTGTGGACATTTATTTGGCCTGGAGGAATTTGCGGCAAATTAGTAATTGGTCGTCTGGCTAGTAAATTTCTTATGACATCGAATCGGAAGTCATATAATCGTAACTGGTCAGACCGCGAATATTTTATTGTACAAAAAATAGGCGTTTATCATGCTCATTTGCAGCACATGCATGAATAACTTTTTGTACCACCGAATGGTTTTACGGCTGCAAGGATAATATGCCATCATTTGATCCTGTCTATCTATACCGGACATAAAAGCATTATATCCAATGATTGCGGAAGGTTTTTCAGATTCTTGATTTCTTTTGTTTTTAAAAATGCCCATTTCGCTTCCAAATTCTGTTGAAATGTATTGAATATTGCGTTTATCGCGCCATTTTCCGACATGCACTCCATTGCAAAACATAGATTTATTCTCACCATGTTTTAAGTTTGCACTCATTACCTCTTTCGGATTATCTTTCCTCTCAGCTCTCAGCGTACCAGTGCAGTATGTATTTTGTTGAAGTAATTTCCTAGCTAAATTAACACTATTGTAAAAATTGTCTAGATAAACAGCATGTCCCACACCCAATTTTTCCTCCAATAAATGTAAAACAATCTTTTCAGTATGTCCGCTTCCACCATAAACATCTGTCGCACCTTCGTAGACACGAAATTTCAAAATAAGTCCATTAGGCTCTGTCAGCATGTATAACTTCATACCATACTTATGACGCTTATTCTTGATATACTGTTTAAACTGGAGACGACCCCGATAAAGTACCATAGCTTCATCCAAAGACAACTCTCTTCCAGGATAGTAAATTTCTTCCATCTTGTTGTTAAAAAAAAATCTGCCACAAATCTAATCTTTCCTAGCCGATCTGCCGGATCCATATCTGGAGATGTAAAATGCAAACACCTCAAGATAAGCAAAAATCTATTCCTTGACATATATTTTCTAAAAACAGGTAGATTAAATAGCGGATCAGTTTTCCAATAATCGTTAAGACGGCTCAAGGATATTGTGCCAGTGTGAAGTAACAGGGCCAAAAAAATTTTTTAGTTCGTCAAGAGTAAGATCTTTAAAATTAGTAATACGTGATTTTGTACTTGTTTCTGGGCGCAGCAAAACCTCGACTGCGTAAGAGTTCGTTCGTTCTACAATAGTTTGTAAAAAATCATCATCAATGATCATTTCGAAAAAATCGATAGGTGTACCCTGTCCTGGAATTTGCACCAATAATTCCTGGGTTTTCTGGAACAAAATTTGTTTTAACGCACCTCTGTCGTTCCATTTTATCTCATCAAGGCTAGGAAAGTGTTTGATGTGGCCGAATAGGGTCTATAAAATTCTCTTCTTCGGACTCGGAGCTTGAATTTACATCACTATCGTCTGTGTCTGGTACGTAATGTTCGTCACTACTACCTCCGCTTTCTTCCAATAGCTGCAATAATTCAGTGTCAGTTAGCTTCTTTTTCTTATCATATACCTTTTTTTCTCATCACTACAATGTCTTTTTTTTAATACCAGAAGGCCCAGGTTGATTGTCCATATTGTACGGCAGATTACAACCAAACCAAAAGCAAATCCGCGGAACCACTTAAGCACCTGTTAGAACTTGCGTTTTTAAGCAACGCCACCACTAGAAACACGTTTCATATACAACGCCGTAAGAACGCATGTCGAACTCCGATCGGAGTAGACGGCGTTGGCGAAGAGACCCGACGCACTCCGATCGGAGTGGGGGGCAGTCAACCTGTTAATGCTTTTTGTAGAAAATTGGAATTGTGGAGCAGAAATGTAAAGCAAAAAAACCTAGAAATGTTTGCAAATGTGGGTGAATGTGATAAAACATACAAGGCTGAAGAACAACATGTGAAAGTTTTAGTAACCACTGAAAATCATCTAGCCATGTTGACAAAGAATTTTTAAAAAGTATTTTCTTACTGACGACTACATGGTAGCAAATTACGAGTGGGTTAGGGATCCATTTCAAAATCCTTCCGAAGGGCTCTCAACTTCCGAAGAAGAAATCTTCATAGACTTTACGGCAAGTGGCGAACTCAAATGACAATTTAATAATAAATCACTTTGAATTTTGGGCAAGGGTGAATGATGAGTTATCTGTACTGAAAACAAGAGCTTTTCGTATACTATTACCATTTTCAACATCCTACCTTTGCGAAACCGGATTTTCTGCGGTAGCTGCTTTGAAAACAAAATGTAGATCTGAACTAAATAAAGAAAAAGAACTATTGTGTCTATTTCTAATATTAAACCATCCTTCGAAAATCTTTGCTCTGCAAAACAGGCCCAAAGAAGTTTAATAATTATTAAACTTGTTTTTAATTTAGTATTGATACGTTAATTATTAGGTAAATACATTGCGCAGTACTAATACAATCCTATTTATAGGTGTATTATATCAGTGTAAATGTGTATTTTATTTTTTATTATGTCCTTTCAATAAATTATATTAAATGTTTTTGATAATAAATCCTTTTCGATACGCTCGCGCCCCCCCAATAGTGTAATTACGCCCCCCCTAGTGGGGCGCGCCCTACAGGTTGAGAAACGATGGCCTAAACCGTTAAATATGGAACGATATCATGTAAAAAAGAATACAATATATATAAAATGTAACGTCTCTCTGTCTGTCTGTCTGTTCGTTAGTGTGTTTATTACTCGAGAACCACTTATCCAATTCACGTGTTCTTTTTTAAATTAGTATATATCTTCTCTGGCCAGGTTATATATTAATAATAATAATAATAAAATACACAGACCTTGCAACGGAAATAAAAAGGCTATGGAGACAGGAAAAAGTCATCATTGTCCCCCTCATTATATCAGCCACAGGCCTTACACCAATAACATTCACACCACATTTAGTGCAATTGGGACTCAACACGGACATACACAGAAACATTCAGAAGTCAGTGATTTTGAAAACATGTAACATTGTCAGGTCATTCCTTAATACGGAATGGTAATAGCGTTTGTGCTGACTTGGTTTTGGCCCGTCAGCCAAACATGGAACCACATTGATCAAATGTGAGAAAGAAGAACTTTTTGTAATAAATAATAATAATAATAATAATAATGAATCTTTTCTTCATCAATCATAATAATAATGTAATGAAAACACAAAACCTGACAAAGAAATCACTGAGAAGAGAATCACTCGCCGCTTGGACCCACCAACATCAATCCCAAGCACAACCAACGTAGATACGGGACAAACACAACCACCAAAGCCAGGCCAGGGCCCGTATGTTTTGCAAGGACAACATGCAACTACCAAGGCTGGAAAACCAAGACAGCGGTTAAAGTGGACGGATGAGATGAATAGGACGGTGATGCGCTGTTACTACACCGCCACCAAACTCGAAACAATAACATCGGGCTACAGACAGCAACTGCACAGACTTTTCTTGACCGAATATTCACATCTGCAATTACTTGTTTCAGAACAGAGAGTAATAGACCAAAAAAGAGTTATTACCAAGAACAATCGTCTCACACCTCTCGAATTGCAAACCATCAAGGACACAGTGGCTGTTGAACTGAACACAGACCAACCAAACAATAGAAACAATAAAGCAGATTCCGAACCAGCCTCACACACACAACCACCCAGTCGAACACAACAATACCCACCACCCAGGAGGAGCATAACGCAAAATAATATTGCGAGTACCGCGCAACACCATATCACAGACAACAACATGAATCACTCGCCACCCTCAACGACATCCACACAACATCACCCCGAATCACCTCTCATACAAACACTTAAAGCAAAAATGGAGTCACATCTAGCTCGATGGTCAGGCACCGACCCCACAACAAGAAATCCCATCCCTCGTTTAATCTTCAGACAGAGCACGCAACCAATCCTCAACACACTAAACAAGCACATAATACCTCAGTATATAACAGACTTAAGCACAATCGAAGACATTCACACAATAATATACGCAGCAGCAATCACCACTCTAACACAAAATAATCAAAAACTCCCTCAACGACAAGGAAACCCCAACAGGACAAAACCAAAATTCAAATGGCAAATAAGAATAGGAAACAAAATCAACAACATCAGGAGAGATCTAGGACATCTTACCCAGTTTATAAGCGGGAACGCGTCCAAACGTGTCACACAGGGGGCAAACAAGGTCAAATCTAAGTCTCCCAACAGAACACTGCCAGAAATCCTCGATACCTTGAAACAAAAACTATCTGTATATGCCGCAAGACTCCGTAGATACAAAGAATCAAATGAGAGGAAAGACACCAACAACCTCTTCCGAAGAAGCGAAAAACAGTTCTACCGGAAAACTATGTACAACAGACAGATAGCAGTGACTGAACCACCAAACAAACAAGAACTCACAGATTATTGGAAAAGTATCTGGTCAAAACCCAAACTACACAATAATAACACCCCCTGGATCAAAGCCGAAGAAGACAAACATAAACATGTGACAGAACAAGAAAATACCACATTTAATACACAAGAAATTACAGAAACTATCAAACACACACACAACTGGAAATGTCCTGGAATAGACAATATACAAAACTTCTGGTACAAACAGTTTACCACCACACACGAAGCACTCACACACCAAATCAACAAAGCCATTCTACAACCACACACATTTCCCACTTTCCTCACACAAGGAATAACATACGTTAAACCCAAAAGCTCAGACACCACAAACCCGTCAAACTACCGACCTATCACCTGTCTTCCAACCCTATACAAGATCATCACAGCCACAATTTCGAAGAAAATAGAACAACACCTAACAGACAACAATATCCTCACAGAAGAGCAGAAGGGATGCAGGAAAAATAGTCGAGGATGCAAAGAGCAGCTGATTATAGATAGCGTGATTATGGGACAAACCAGAAAAGAACACAGAAACCTTCACATCGGTTACATAGACTATAAAAAAGCCTTCGACTCCATACCCCACAGCTGGTTAATCAGGGCCCTAGAAATCTATAAAATCAACCAACACCTCATGCAGTTTCTCGCGCAAATTATGAAAACATGGAAAACCAAAATACGCCTAGAAACACAAACCGAACGGATCCAAACAGAAGAGCTGTACATCAGACGGGGTATATTTCAGGGAGACTCGCTCAGTGCTCTATGGTTTTGCCTCTGTCTCAATCCACTCTCAAATATACTAAACAGAACAGAACATGGCTTCAATATCAGACACCAAAAAGTGAATCAACATAAAATAAACCACCTCCTATATATGGACGACATAAAACTCTACGCTGCCACACAAACACAGCTGAAAGAACTCCTCAAAATCACAGAAATATTCACCTTAGATGTCAATATGGAATTTGGTATAAGTAAATGCAAAGTGCTCCACATCAACAAAGGCCAATGGAAGTGCCACCATGAGGCAGAAACCATCAACAATGAAACGCTAGATAACATGTTCGATAAAGAAACATACAAATATCTAGGCTTCCAACAAAGCACCAAAACTCAACCACACTCACATCAAAACAGAGCTCAGAACCGAATTTAAAAACAGACTGACGAAACTTTTGCAAACAAAACTCAACTCTAAGAATCTCACTAAAGCCATCAACACGTTCGCTATACCTATACTCACATATTCATTTGGTATCATCAAATGGTCACAAACAGACACAGAAAATATTCACATCCTTATACGATCTCAATTCACCAAATACAGGAAATTACACCCCAACGCATGCAAAGAAAGACTTACCATCGAGAGGAAGGCAGGAGGAAGAGGAATTATAGACATCAGATCATTACACACAAAACAAATACAAACACTTAGGAAATTCTTTCACAGCAAGCAAACCAGCCTCCACACAGCGACAGTGAAAGCAGACAAAAACTACACACCTCTCGACTTAGCCCGGGCAGACCACTCAGCAGACACACACAGTCACACCCAATTACAACAGGAAAAGATGAAAACGTGGTCAGAGAAAACACTCCACGGAAAAACACAGATACCACATAGAACAAGACCACGTAAATAAAAAACAATCATACACCTGGTTACGGGATGGGCAGCTATTCCCTGAGACTGAAGGCTTCTTACTTGCCATCCAGGATAAAGTCATATTAACCAGAAACTACCAAAAGTATATCATCAAAGACCCGACTATTGCAGAGGATAGATGTAGGAAATGCCACCAGCAGAAAGAAACGATCGAACACATAACGAGCGGATGTAAAATATTGGCCGGAACGGAGTACACAGTCAGGCATGATTCAGCTGCCAAAGTGGTTCACCAAGCACTAGCCACAACATACAGACTCATAGAAAACACAGATCCCTACTACAAATACACCCCAACATCCATACTTGAAAATGAAGATTACAAGCTCTACTGGGATATCGGTATCCATACAGATAAAACAGTCTCCGCCAATAGACCCGATATTACTTTTCAGTGCAAAAAAGGAAAAGTCACCTATCTGATTGACATAGCTGTCCCCAACGACACAAACATCCAAGCGAAATACACAGAAAAAATTTCCAAATACACAGACCTTGCAACGGAAATAAAAAGGCTATGGAGACAGGAAAAAGTCATCATTGTCCCCCTCATTATATAAGCCACAGGCCCAAATTTAGTGCAATTGGGACTCAACACAGACATACACAGAAACATTCAGAAGTCAGTGATTTTGAAAACATGTAACATTGTCAGGTCATTCCTTAATACGGAATAGTAATAGCGTTTGTGCTGACTTGGTTTTGGCCCGTCAGCCAAACATGGAACCACATTGATCAAATGTGAGAAAGAAGAACTTTTTGTAATAATAATAATAATCTATATAATATATAAAACGCAATGTCTCTCTGTCTGTTTGTCTCTTCGTTAGTGCGCTTAGCACTCAAGAACCACTTATCTGATTTGCGTATTTTTTCTATAAAATATATATGTTCGCTGGCCAGGTTATAGGATATATTTTATTACGTTAGGTAACATAAGGAATAATCGGTGACGATAATAATGAATCAAGTCCCCGCGAGCGCAGCCGCGGGCTCGGCTAGTTTTATATATATTATAGAAGAGAGTGGTTGATAGTCTTCTCTATAATTGAGAAGAAAAGATTAATTTTCTGTCAGAGAGTTGAAAAAGCCATAAAACCTGCTTTGTATTTGCACATTTTTCACGTACGATGATTATGACACGCTAGGTGTAAACGATACCTGGCATTTTGCCTATACATTGAGAATAGTGTTCTTTCTGAAATTCCTTGGTAAGGTCAGTAAATTGTTTTTATTAACTGCCAATTATAAAACGGTAACAAAACCTTTCTATAACATAACTTGGAATGGTTATTTTTATTGCGTTACTCCACTAGATCCGTTTTATTTAATGACAGATTACCCACTGAAAAAAGGATTTTAGTACTTATCTTCAACCAACATTGAATGGTAGAAGTGGTTTGTCGTCCCTTCTTCTGATAATGGTAACTGTTCTTGTACAGGGTGAGTCAACGATAGAGTAAAGGTAATTATCTCATTTGTTTTGAGAATGACCAAAAAATGTTAAATACAGTAGTTTTAGGGAATGTTAAGGTGCACAGTTTAAAATTATTTTTGAGTATACAGGGTACTCCAAAAAAGTGTGGCCGATATGACAGATGTTTTTTTTTTAAATGGCACATCCTATTTTCTAATTTATTTTTAAATTCTGCGTAAAATTTTATAACTTTTTTATTAATAATGTTATATAGCTAAACCTAGCAGTTTTTCTAATATTTCAATTTTTTTTTAAAAAAAAATACTAGTTTGCAGTCTTGTAAAAAATTGCCAGTACCGCCATTGTTTCTGAAGGTGAAATACTTATAATTGTTACGAGCGTTCTATAGAGATGAAAAAAAAAGATATATGTAAAGAAATTTGAGTTAGATCCTACAGAATGTTCAAGATAAATTTATGCATTTCGACTATTTTAAATTTTTTAAAAGGCACACCCTGTATATTATTATTTTCTCTGATAGATTTTACAAAACCCTCCAACTTTTATTAAGTATGTCATATACCTATTTCTAATAGTTTTCGATTTATTTTGAATTCTTTCATTTTTACCCTTGTTTTTAATACCCTTAAGCTAATAACATCATAGCCAAGAGAAAACAAAAATGCAGGCATTGTCAAACTTTGAGATGTCTATTAAGCAAGTAAAAATAGTTTAATTTGTTGTAGTAAGTGACGTATAAAGGTAATAGTTATGTATAGTATATGATATACTTAATAAAAGTTGGAGGGTTTTGTAAAATCTATCAGAAAAAATAGTAATATACAGGGTGTGCCATTTAAAAAATTAGAGATTTTTCAATTTAAAATAGTCGAAATGCTTAAATTTATTTTGAATACCCTGTAGCATCTAACTCAAAATTCTTTACATATCTTTTTTTTCATCTCTATAAAATGCTCGTACGAATTATGAGTATTCCACCTTCAGAAACAACGGCACAGTTGGCAATTTTTTACAAAACTGAAAACGAATATTTTTTTTTTAAAATTAAAATATTAGAAAAACTACTAGGTTGAGGTATATAACATTATTAATAAGAAAATTATGAAATTTTACGCAGAATTTAAAAATAAATTAGAAAATAGGATGTTCCATTAAAAAAAACGTATGTTATATCGACCACACTTTTTTGAAGTACCCTGTATACTCAAAAATAATTTTAAACTATGCACCTAAACATTCCTTAAAACTATTGTATTTAACATTTTTTCGTAATTCCCGAAAAAAATGAGATAATGAACTTTACTCTATCGTTGACTCACCCTGTACTGATAGAACGGATTTTTAAATATATTATCCTCACAAGAAAAATTATAATAATAAAAACTCCATAAAGAATAAATTTAAAAACAACACAAAAAAGGCAAACTGATATTTTGCTTATTATTATCTTGCCAATTTATCAGGCTGTAAATCTTTTAATCAGAAACACACAAAAAAAAACAAGCATTGTTATAGTGTACTAAAAAACTTACCTAAATCTCTAGATTCATAACTACGAGAATCATGACCAATAAAATCCTTAAGAGTCTTCATAACTGTATGTGTTACATTCGCGCTTGTGAGCGCCATAGCACCAGCTTTCATTGATGTTTTTTGAGCAATTGGTAATGTGGCAACTGAGGTTGTTACGTTGCTGCTTGAGGGTATAAAGCTGAGGACTATCGATCGGTTTTTGTGGCTTATTAAGAAATCCAGGTCGGTGTGCCAAACATATTCTGTAAGAAAACAAGCAATTTGTAAAATCATATTAGTAAATGCATGGTTATTTGAGTAGTAAATTTATTGGTGAAAAATTGAATTTCATTACAATTAGAGAAGAGAATTTTTATTGAGAATGAATTCAATTTACTCACGTTTTTTTATTGACTATCTAGCAATTTACAATATCATTATACTCGTATATTTTAATATACGACACCTACTTTTTAAATAAACAAAAAATGAAAATATATCTTCATTTATAAAATTTGATTTATCTCGTATTTCTTTAAATCCGTAAAATTTTTTAAAAATTGTTTAGTCAAGATCAGAAAGAGATATTTTGTAGAGGCGAATTTTACATTGTAGACGAGGTCCTGAAAGCTTGCAAGTCCTTCCCTCTCCTGTGCCGACGGAATCAAATAATTTAAATTTAATAATGTGTGGGCAAGGCTAGCAACCTACCCACAGTAAAAACAACACTTGGCTCACAGAATTAATATAAAGCCTCGGAACAGGACGGACAATGGGTTGACAAAAACGGCGAGGAAACGGAGACTGAATAATAATACGAATAGCAAGGTGAAACATAAAAACCTTAAATAATAAAGATCAGGAAATTGAAAAGGAATTAAGAGATAAAAAGATAGAAATATGCGCATTACAGGATATAAAAAAGAAAGGCAAAGGGCAAATGTCGCTCGGCGAATATCTTTTAATATATAGCGAAGTCGAAAGGAATAGCAAAGTAAAAGAGGGTGTAGCACTGATGATTCTCAGAACATCCAAGAATGTAAATACTTAGCAGAAAGAATAATACTCAATATATATCACCACTACACCAAACACTTTATTTTTGCACTCGACGCGCGTTTCGCTAACCATGTTAGCTTCATCAGGAGCGATGATTGACTAAAGCTAAACTACAAATCTACCTATTTATACTTAGCCTAACCCTTGAATTACTCAAGCGGAACTAATGACATAGGCAAGGCCGTCAGTTCCGGTCAAGTAACCAGTAGAGGGGACTATAAGGAATAGGCCCTCTGTCTTTATTTAAACTACTTTTACATTTTATGATTTCCATACTTTCGTATGCGTTCAACAATCTCCTCTCAGATACATCCTTCATTAATCTTAGATTATCTAATGTTACAGTATGATTAGCTTCAAGAGCATGTTCGGCAATGCTAGACTTTTCTGTTCTATTGTATTTTAAGTGTGCTAAGTGTTCTTTAAATCTTGTTTTAATTGACCTTTTAGTTTGCCCAACATACTTTTTGTCACAATCATTACAACTAATTTCATAAATTCCACTTTTCTCACAATTAGGAATCTTATCTTTGGGATTTCCTAAGATATTCCTCAGATTGTCTGATGACTTATAGACTAAGGTGAGGCCTACCTTATTAAATACCTTATTGAGTCCCTTGCTATATTTCGGATTATATGGTATGGAGACATACCATACATACATAGGTGTTATTTTCTTCGCGTGTAAAAAAGGTGGAATTCTGAATATTAAACCTAAACTTATGTCTATTTGTTAGCTTATTTACTAAGTCATCGTCATAACCATTAACTCTAGTTATATTTCTAATACGATTCCTTTCTTTATTAAAGTTTACTCTATTCAGAGGGAAAGTGACCAAACGATGAACTAAAAAATGTAATGAGGCTAATTTATGTTGTTTGCAATGAAATGAATCATTAGGAATATATCTATCTGTCACTGTGTCCTTCCTATAGATATCAAATTCTAATCTATTATTATTTTTAATAATTAAAATATCTAGAAAAGGCAATTGTCCTTTGTTCTCAACTTCGTAAGTGAATTTAATGGAATCATACCGGTTATTTAATTTAGAAACAAAATGATCAATATTTGCTTTCTTTGTATCAAAAATCGCGAAAATATCATCCACATACCTATACCATACCCTTGGGAAATATTCGAATTCATGACTGGCTTCGATTTCAAACTTACTCATGAATAAATTGGCTATGAAAGGTGATAAGCAATTACCCATAGCTGTTCCTTCTTTCTGAACATAAAATTGATTGTTATATTGGAAATAATTTTGTTCCATACAAAGTTTAGATAATGTTAAGTATTCACGAATAATTTCGTCTTCAAAGTCATTCATTCTAAGTAATTCTTCGAGATATTGTAGAGTTTGTGGAATTGGCACACTTGGGAACAAAGAACTAACATCAAAAGAAATTAAGACTTCACCTTCATTAAGAACTAGATTTTTTGTTTTATTAATAAATTCTAAGGAATTCTTCACTGCGAAAGTATTTAACGGTAACTTCTCAAGTTCTTTTGATAACCATTTGGATATTAAATATGTGGGTGATCGGACCGAAATAACCGGTATGATTTCATTAAATTCACTTACGAAGTTGAGAACAAAGGACAATTGCCTTTTCTAGATATTTTAATTATTAAAAATAATAATAGATTAGAATTTGATATCTATAGGAAGGACACAGTGACAGATAGATATATTCCTAATGATTCATTTCATTGCAAACAACATAAATTAGCCTCATTACATTTTTTAGTTCATCGTTTGGTCACTTTCCCTCTGAATAGAGTAAACTTTAATAAAGAAAGGAATCGTATTAGAAATATAACTAGAGTTAATGGTTATGACGATGACTTAGTAAATAAGCTAATAAATAGACATAAGTTTAGGTTTAATATTCAGAATTCCACCTTTTTTACACGCGAAGAAAATAACACCAAGTATGTCTCCATACCATATAATCCGAAATATAGCAAGGGACTCAATAAGGTATTTAATAAGGTAGGCCTCACCTTAGTCTATAAGTCATCAGACAATCTGAGGAATATCTTAGGAAATCCCAAAGATAAGATTCCTAATTGTGAGAAAAGTGGAATTTATGAAATTAGTTGTAATGATTGTGACAAAAAGTATGTTGGGCAAACTAAAAGGTCAATTAAAACAAGATTTAAAGAACACTTAGCACACTTAAAATACAATAGAACAGAAAAGTCTAGCATTGCCGAACATGCCCTTGAAGCTAGTCATACTGTAACATTAGATAATCTAAGATTAATAAAGGATGTATCTGAGAGGAGATTGTTGAACGCATACGAAAGTATGGAAATCATAAAATGTAAAAGTAGTTTAAATAAAGACAGAGGGCCTATTCCTTATAGTCCCCTCTACTGGTTACTTGACCGGAACTGACGGCCTTGCCTATGTCATTAGTTCCGCTTGAGTAATTCAAGGGTTAGGCTAAGTATAAATAGGTAGATTTGTAGTTTAGCTTTAGTCAATCATCGCTCCTGATGAAGCTAACATGGTTAGCGAAACGCGCGTCGAGTGCAAAAATAAAGTGTTTGGTGTAGTGGTGATATATATTGAGTAGTATCATTGTGCCAAGATTCCACATTCCCAACTTAGAAAGAATAATAGTAACAAAAATCAGAGAATCAAAAAATTAACATCCTTAGAATATACAGCCCAGAAAACTGCAAACCGGAAAACAAGAGAACAAAATTCTATGAAAAACTACAAGAGACAATTGATGCAGTTTCAAAAAGCGAAGTAATTAGCATAATGGGGGACTTTAATGCACGAGTAGGGAACATGATAGTACCGGGAGTGAAACAGAGGTACAATGAAAATGTGACGAATGAGAATGCCGAATTTTTGATAAACTTCTCCGCAAAAAATGAGTTCCGAATAAATAACACCTTCTTTAAACATAAAAAACAACATAAATATACGTTTCAAAATACGAGAGGAGATAGATCAATCATAGATTACATTCTAACAAATAGAGACATACATTATAAACAAATATTAGACATAAGATGTTTATGTTCTGCAGATGTAGGAAGTGATCACAATCTTGTATTGGGAAAAATGAGAATGACAATAAAGAGACCTCAAAAAACAAGCCTAAAAATTTACGAAACAAATACAAAGGTAGAAAGCCTGCAAGACGAATCAATAAAAAATCTCTACCAGATAAGATTGGAGAACGAAATAAATAAAAACCCATTGGTAGAAGAAGAAGACATAGAAGACAGTTGGAGAAAGATCAAGGATAACATGATAAATGCAGCCAAGAAAGCACTCGGGGAACGTAAAATACACAGAACATCAAGAAGATCGAATAATACACCTTGATTCTGCGAGGAAGTGAAAGTAAAACGCCAAGAAAAAACAAAAGCATATCTTAAATATAGATCAAGCAAAACCAGAGAAACATATGAAGAATATAAGACAGTCCGCAATGAAACAAATGTACCAGTTAGAAAAAAGAGAATAGAATACTGGGAAAAATTCTCTAAAGAGATGGAACATGACTTTTATGGTATGCAAAAGGAGAATTGGAGAATGATACGTGGACAGCGAAAAGAAGTAAGATACATCGAAAAAGATACATGGATAAATTATATAAAGCAATTGTATAATACAGCAGAAAATTTGGCACCCGAAACACCAGAAATAGTAACCAAGGAAGCATCAGAAATAGATGATAAACAGGGGGAAGAAGCTCTCAAAAAATTAAAAAACCGAAAATCAGCTATTAAGGACGAAATACAAAATGAACTATTAAAGTACGGAGGAGTTAAACTGACTAAAGAATTGACATGCTCATAAACTACATAATACAGAGATCGCGAATACCAGAAGAATGGAGAACAAGCATAATGATACCACTTTTTAAAAAAGGAGAAAAAAACCGATCCGAATAATTATCGAGGAATTAACCTCTTATGCACAACTTTAAAACTGACGACAAAAATTGTTACCAATAAAATAACTCCAATTATACAGCTTCCCGAAGAATAACAAGGATTCAGGAGCGTAAGACCCTCAAACGACGCAGTATTTGTAATTAGACAAATTACTGAAAAATTAATTGAGTATAACAGACCGGCGTTCTTATGCTTTATAGATTTGGTAAAAGCATTTGATAGAGTATAGCTGCACGAAATAGTGCACACACTTTATGACAAGAATATTCCACTGGATATCATAAAATTAATTGAGAACATTTAGAAAAGAAATAAAATAGAAGCGAGAGTAAATTCGAAGTTAACTGAACCCATAGACACAGTAAACATACTACAGTAGCGAAACTGAGCTCCAATTTGGTGACGAGATTTTGAGGGCGCGTGCGTCGACGGGTCCTTTTTCAAAACGGCCGCTCAGTGTTTACATCCGATCTCGGAATGTGTCTTTACAAATATATTGTCCATCGTTTCTTGATGTGACTGCAGTTTATATGAATATCAAGACAGAAGGAAAAGAGAGTTTGTAGGAAAAGAGAGTTAAAAACGTTTGTAAGTGAAGAGAATCGAAAAGGTTCAGAAACAATTTATATAATCATGGGGAAAGGAGGTTATTGTTGTGCCGTTGAGAATTGCAATATTCCATTTAATTATTTTCGCAAATTATTTGCTTGAGTCGCACCTTTTTATGCTCTAAAATTTGCAAATAAGAAATTTCTAACTCAATCAGTGCGCGCTAAGACTATTATTCTAAATCATAACTAAATTTAATTATGCTTTATTTACATCATATGTAATCATCAACAGTATTATCCGTCAAAGTTTAAGTTGCTGCATTAATGATTTGTTTTTGCAGTTCCTCTGTTTTTATAGAAATCATGGTATGCGATTAAAGTTGTTGAAGTTGTTAATAAAACTCTATTGCTTGCTTTCACAAGACAACTTTTCACTATCTTAAACGCATTTTTGAAAAAAATACGTATGCATGAAACAATATTATCATTACTAATGTACATTTTGTTTAGGCGTATTTGCTCAAGACACAGCCTTCCAGGGAACCTTGATTGATTTAATAAAACGTTCGTATTGGTAGAGTGATTTGGTAATTAAAGCTTAAAATTTATTTCTAAACTTAGTTCGGCTGGTTATTTAAAAATCCTGACGTGATTGCTCAATTCTGACCTCGAATTCGGTTTCAGCGCCCAAAAATACATATAGGTATAGCGATCTGTTCGGTAGTGAAAAACTTTTTTCGTGTGCCTGTATAATTTTTTTATGATTAATAAATAATCCTCCAAATTCTGGTTTTTAGAAAAGATTTATTTTTGTGTAAACTAATATTCAGTTATTTAAAAACTATTTATATTTGATAAATTATAAATAAAACATATTATTTTTTTCTAAAAGGTGTATTCTCAAGAGGCTCCTAGTTTTCAATCACTTCATCTGAATTAATTGTTTGACACACCTTTTCTAATAATAAACCCGATAAATTTAACACTGTTTAATTGCAAGTACAATTAATACTCTGAAAGTGACTTTTTTTTCTATTTTTCTCTATAAATTACATTGCTCCTTTTTCATGCCAATCTTTCAAAAGTTTCTGTGAATATATTGTAAGGAATACAGAACCTATAACAACGTATTTATTATTTTCAAATTTTAGACAGTATATTTTATTTTTTTATAAGCTGGGTTTGAAAGTTTAAATATTAAGTGTCGTGTTGAGATCACAAAACCACTGGGGAATGGGATTATTGAAATAACTGATATAAATCGATTATTGAATCAAATATGCTATTAAAATAAGAAAAATTTTAATGTGATTCCAAAGAAATTTTTGTAATATGATTTTGTCAGACGATGTGTGCCACAGGGTAAAATTTTCTGACAATAAGTTCGTTAAATGGACAGTACACCTAATCTAAGTTCATTTTGATGGTAATTATGGTTACTATTAAAATTTTGAAGATTTAGTTACCTGTTATTAATATTCCTCCTATAAAGAACTTATTTCCATTGCTATATACCTATACTATAAATTAAATATAGTTATTTTCCTTTTAAACTGTAATTGTCAACACTCAGTATATATGAGTCAATCATTTCTCCTAATGAAGCTAATATGGTTAGCGAAACGCGCGTCGAGCGCAAAAATAAAGTGTTTTGGTGTAGTGGTGATATATACTGAGTAGTGTCATTGTGCCAAAGATTCCACATTCCCAATATAGTTATAATTGACAAGTCAGCTTGGTCATAACTAAGTATTGTATGTAAATATAATTAGGAAATTACTGTATTGACTCTTTGATCTAAATATTAATTCATTGTAAATAAAAGCAAGCGTTAATTACATTATCAAAAAGCAATACAGATAACAGAACACAAAAGGTATAGAACCTCTAAGAATCATTCACATAGAAAATATAATAAAATTTTAACCTCAAACAGTAACGTTTAACTTTGATAAACTTTTGAATTTTTGGATAAGGTTATTAAAAACTGAAGTTGAATATGAAGAATTCCATCAAATACCTTCCTATCAAGTTTTTCACCTGTATTCATTTCTTTTCTAACAAAGTGCTCCTTTCTTTTTGTTTTTTTTTTATATTACTCATGCTGCATTAACTTTTATATTACTCATGCTGTATTAAATAACAAATCAAAAATTTTCAAACATTTCTATATCTATGATTTTGAATGATAAAACTTTGCACAACTTTATTTGTATTTCAAATCTCGCGCTGGTCCACTTTTAACATGGCGGATTGCCACGTGACCTTCTGAAAACAAACCTGATTTTCCTATGCGGTTATCCTTGAGTTTCGCTACTGTATAGTGTGTTTACTGTGCCATAGAGGTAACAACTGGTATTAGACAAGGAGACTCACCGAGTCCCCTTCTGTTTAGTATTATATTAGATGAAATAATTAAAAAGGTAAACACAAAAAAGGCTATAAAATGGGCAATAAAGAGATACAAATATTGTGTTACGCCGACGATACTGTCCTAGTCGCTGAGAATTAAGATTATTTGCAGAGATTATTACGCCAGTTTAATACAATACCAAAGAAATTTAATATGAAAATATCGGCTGAAAAAACCAAATCAGTAATTATCGCCAAAGAACGACTTAGGTGCAAGCTCTAAATCGATAATCAGACTATAGAGCAGGTGATGACAATTAAATATTAAGGAATTAAGTTATCATATAACAACAACATAGAAGACGAAATAAAAGAAAATATGGTAAAAGCCAATAGGATGCTTAAATGACACTATTTGGAAAAATAAATACTTGACAACAGAAGTAAAATCTCGTATATATAAATCTCTAGTTCGACGAGTTATGACCTACACAGCGGAGACAAGAACAGAAACACGCAAAACTCAGAGATACTTACAAACAAGTGAAATGAAAACATTAAGAAGAATTGCAGGAAGAACACTTTGGGACAGAGAAACAAATGATAACATAAGGCACATATGTGAAGTAGAGGATAAGAAACAGAAAACAAGAATGGAACCAACACATAAATAGAAGGTCCGACGACGATTAGTGAAAATCGCTCGAAATAAATCACCGGTGGGCCGAAGGAGTATAGAAACGCCCACGAAAAAGATGGAACGACGACCTGGAACGACGACCTGGAACGACGACCTGTAACGACGACACATTAAAGAAAAACAGGCAGGAATGCTTAATATAAAGAAGAAGAAGAAATTTAAGAATTTTTTGTCCGAGGGCGCAACAAAAACCAGTTTCAATTTAACGATTCGTTTATTTTAAAAGGATTTCCGCACGGAAAATTTACTAAAAATTGGCTTTATCACGTGACACGTCCATGCAACAAGGGTCTGTATTGTGCTCCCGCAAAAATCTGAAAGCGAAAACGTCACTTTGATATTTTCATGAAAGCGTGAGAGTGGGTATTCGATCCTTTTCGGCACGTCATTTTAGGTAATGGCTAAAAGTCCACTCTTAACGGGGGACCTAGTTTATGTAAACAGAGAATTCCAATATTTAGACTAAGCGTAAAACTGTTTAATTTATAAAATTGTGTATTAAGGAAAATATGTTTCAGCTGCGTTAATTTAATAACTAAATCTGTAATATTAATTTGAACTAGAGTTTATTTATTTATTTGGTTAATTAATACAACTATCCTACAGAATAATTCAATTATAGGATAGGAACAGTCAAATAGATCTATCACATTAGTATTTTAATAATTCTAATAACTACACTATAAGCTAAAGAAAAACAAAAAAAAGAGAGACCTAATCAAAAAAAACTGGCATCAAAATATATCATTTTAATAATATACTAGTAATATTTTTTTCCATATTTTGCTAATAAAATGACATTTTATTGACAAATAATTCACCTTGATTTTCAAACAAACTCGTAATGTCGTCTACATAAAAAAAAAGATAATTAACGTTAACCAAAAATTAAAATATTTAGGATAATAGGTCAACTTTTATCACAAACCTATCCATTCAACAAGTTTTCCTAAACTTACTGGTAAGTTGACTTTGAAAATATACCAAAAGCAACAGCAACGAAGTCGTTTTTAGTTAATTCAGTTTTACTTATATTTTGATTAGTGAATTATCTTATTTAGGAAATACTAAAAAAGCGGCTCGGATTTGAAAATGCGGTTACCCTCTCGAAAAGTTTCGATTTAAATTACTGTTATGTATTACTAGCAATAACATTCTCAATTATTTTTCATGATCTCGTTTTCAGTAAAAAATCAATAAATAAATAAAAGAAAATAAAGCTACGTAAAGATGTTATATTTCAACAGAAAATATCATATAAAGGGTCTGGGACTTGACAACTTTGAAATTTCACTGTGAACGCACCCTTAAGCCAATCACCGAACTGTCAACGTCAAAACATTCAGTAAAGTCAGCATTTTCATCATGGTGAAGTACACGAACGAACAACGTTTACAAATAATTAAAATTTACTACCAAAATTTGGAGTCGGTGATTGCAACTTTAGGAGCGTTAACGCCAATTTTTGGTCGTAATTCTCGTCCCAGTAGACAAGAAATTCATAGTCTAGTGAAAAAATTGAGTTAACATATTCGCTGCTGGATGTTCCCGTGCCAGTGAGACAACGGGTTGGTCGAAGTGGCCAGAATATTGCTGCCGTTCAAGCGTCCATCTCAAACGAACCAAAACAGTCGATTTCACGGCGTTCTCAAGAATTGGGCATCGCTCAGACCACACTATGGCGAATTTTGCGAAAGGATCTTGGCCTGCACCCTTATAAGTTAAAGTTTTAACTCAAGAACTAAAGCCACTCGATCATATGAAGCGACGTACGTTCTCGAATTGGGCTCTAGAAATGTTGGAAGAAGATGACCAATGTCATCGCAAAATCATCTTTAGTGATGAAGCGCATTTTTGGATAAACGGCTTCGTCAACAAACAGAATATGCGTTATTGGTCAGGTGAAAACCATCATGTGCTTGAAGAAACATCACTTCATCCACAAAAAATTACTGTTTGGTGCGGTTTTCATGCCGGTGGTGTCATTGGGCCGTTCTTTTTACGTTGATGAAAATAACCGTCACGTTACAGTCAATGGAGATCGCTACAGAGGCATGTTGCAACGTTATTTCTTTGATCAATTGCATGGGCTAGATATTAATGATATGTGGTTTCAACAAGACGGCGCCACAAGCCACACAGCGGGTGTAACAATCGACTTACTGCAATCTAAATTCGGTGAACGTGTTATATCGAGAAATGGTCCCCTCGAATGGCCGCCTAGATCGTGTGATTTAACACCCCTAGACTTCTTTTTATGGGGGTACGTTAAATCATTGGACTATGCTAACAAGCCTGCGTCGTTAGAGGAGCTCAGAGCCAATATTGAAAGAGAGATAGCGGCCGTTTCCGTCGAAATGTGTGGCCGAGTCATCGAACATTGGGTTCAACGAATCGACCGCTGCAAACGTGCCCGTGGTGGACATAAGAATGAAGTCGAATTCCATACATAAATGTTTTGATTGTACTTCAAGCCGATAGTAAAATTTTCGAAATGTCTCAAATGGGTTGCGTTTTATTTCGAAAAAAAGTTGTCAAGTTCTTAATGGAAGACCCGATATATGTTTGACCCTTTCATAGTACATGCACATAACGTATAGCGGCGAGTACATCAACACGTTTGTTCTTCTAACAGGCATGTAGAAAAGGGAATGACATAGGCGACCGTGTTGAGATGGCACACGGAACCTAATACTTGAGAGAGTGCAAGGACATTCGATTCTATTGTTCAAGATTTTATATAAAAACAAGGTTGTAGCATATTCTCTACGCCTAGAAAGGTTAACAATACTGAATCTTCTCAATAGAACATCATTAGGGAAACTCAATGGTGGATAAATACCATCTAATTTAAACCAGAAGAACTTCACAAATCGTCTTTAGATTTTTTCAATGTGATTACTGTGGATCTCATATGTTGGGTACCAGATAACTGAACCATATTCCAGTTTAGAACAAACCAAAGCATTGAATAAAGTGATAAGGGTTTCAATGTTTGTAAGGTCTCTAGAATTCCTTATGATGAAACCCATGCACTTATAAGAAGAAGCAATGGTGTCATTTACATAGTCCATAAAATTGAGTTTAGTATGAAACGTTAAACCAAGATCTTTGAGACGATAACATTTTTCAAGATCATTATGGTTTAAATTATATAAAAAAATTTACTGGTAATTTCTTTCGAGCGAATGACATAGAAAAACATTTCTTTGTGTCCAAATATAAGTTATTACGAATACACCAACGATTTAAAATATCTAGATCATCCTGAAGTCTATGCGTCGGTATATTTTTAGATCGTCAGCATAAAGCAAAGAGGACGAGGTGCGGCCACTGGTGATGTCATTTATTAATATGATAAAAAATAACGGACCTAGGATAGATCCTTGAGGAACACCAGAGGTAGCATTAATAATGATCGACTCAAAACTACGATAATTTACTATCAGGTGACCACCAATTAAATAAGATTTCAGCAGGTTTAATAAATTGCCATTAACTCCACAGTTTAAGAGTTTTTCAAGCAGAATACCATGGTCAAGCCGATCAAAAGTCTTTAAGAAGTCTGTATAAACTACGTCGACTTGTCCTCTATTGTCCATACTTTCCGAAATAAATTGAGTAATTGTAACTAAATTGGTAATGGTTGAACGCCCTGGAAAGAATCCATGTTGGCTTTCAGTTATGAAAAGTTTAACATGATTAAATATAATGTCATACAGCACAATTTCGAAAACCTTTGAAAAGTTGTTCAATATTACCACAAGTCTGTAATTTTCAATGAGGCACTTATCACCCTTTCCACTTCTTCCAAATTTGTGGATTTTAAACACAGATTGAAAAGAAACGTGAGAGGCTTGGACAACACAGCTGCGCAATCCCGAATAAAAAAAGCTGGTAGATCATCGGTTCCAGCGGTCGATTTAGGTTTAAGTTCCTTTAAGGCACTGATCACGTCCCTTTGTTGAGTTGTTGTGACACTGTTGTTACTGTCACTGTTATTTTATAATTATAGCTTAAAATAATAGATTTAGGTTATAAAAATTATGTTAATATGAGTACCATGAGTCGTTCACAAAAAAATCAATAAAACTGTCTGCAGATTGCAGCTCTTCCTCTACTTAACTTTGTTTGTAAATAAACATCTATTATTTAAAATATCGGCCTGTAGACATTGAATTAAGTTTTCATTTAGTGCGAAAAAGTTAAATTTAGCACTTATCTTATAAATATATAATAAAAGACTGTTTTTAGTCAATTTCCACTGGTTCATTTAAATTGCGATGACGCGTTTCGCTGTCGATGCTGCTTCTTCAGATCTACATTTTACACTGTCAAGTTAGGTTTAATGTTCACAATTTTATATAAATTCTTAATTATAATTTTGCACCTAATTAAGTTACATTGATAGTATTGGAAAACCCACACAGACATGGAATTAGGAGAATAAATTCAATAATGGTAAATTGTTAAAATCTACGTGGTCGTTGAGTAAAGTACCTGTAATGCTTAATTGATTTATTTGCATTGTCTCTAAAAGGTTTAGTTTTAAACCTTTTTGTTGGGTATGTAAAATTTTGAAATTCTTGTTAAACGTGTGATTTTCTGTTAAAAGATGATTAGCATATGTTGAATTAGACTTTCTATGAATGAAACTTTTTTCGTGTTCCGTAATTCTCTGTATAAATGTACGTCCAGTTTGTCCTATGTATGTTTAGGACATGACCCACATGTTAATTGATAAACCCCCGATTTACTATCTTTATTGATTTGTGGTTTGTAGTTTTTGGGATATTTCCCTATAGTATTCTTAAACTTGTAAGCTATGTTGATTTAAAAATTTTCCCAGTTTTTCTGTTGGTTTGCCGAAATAGGTTAAGCATTTAAATGTGGTTTTTCTGTCCTTAAAACGTGGGTATATTTCTGAGATTGTCTTGTTTCTAAGTTTTTCCTAACGATATTATCGATTAAAGTAACCGAATAACCGTTGTTAACGGCTACTTGTTTTATATAGGTTAATTTTTTAGTAAAATTGTCCTCTGATAAGGGGATATTAGTTAGTCTATGTATAAAGCTATGATAAGCCGCGAGTTTATGATGGTTATGGTGGTGAGAACTATTGTGAATTATGGTATCTGTATGACAAGGTTTGTGATATATTGCAAATTCATGTTTTTTTTTTTTTTTTTTTTTTCCTGGTTTTACTGATTGTTGGGTCTAGGAAGTTGATTTTCCCTTCGACTTCTTTTTCCATTTTAAAACTGTTATTTCTATGTAAAGAATTAATGTACTGTAAAATGTGAGTTTATTGTCTGTCTGTACCTATAAAGCAAACAATTATATCGTCTACGTATCGATACCAATATAGACAATTATTACTATTGTTATTATCATTGTTTTCAATACTGTCCATGCAAATTTCGGCAAGTAATGGACTTAATAGACTCCTCTTAATTAACCCTTTCTTACAATTATAGAATTTATTGTTAAATGAAAAATAATTTTGTCTTAGGCAAGTTCTTAATAAATTAATTATGTCCATTTTTATAACTTCATTTACTTTGTTTGTTGTTAATAGGTTTTGTATTAAAATTATTGTTTCGTCTGGGGAACACTTGGAAATAAGTTTTTGACATCGAAAGAAACTAATTTAGAGTTATCTGGTATTGTTATATTCTTAACTTTATCGACGAGTTCGTATGAGTTTTGGATAGTATATTTAGGTTCAAATTTGCTATGATATTTGATTAAATCAATTAAAAAGGATGACGTCTTATATGCTGGAGCAGACATATAGGAAACAACTAGTCTGACTGGGTGGTCAAGTTTGTGTAGTTTTATGAGTGAATAAAGTTTTACAGACAGAAAAATCACATTTAAATGCTTAACCTATTTCGGCAAACCAACAGAAAAACTGGAAAAATTTTTAAATCAAAAAAAAATAATATCAACATAGCTTACAAGACTAACAATACTATAGGGAAATATCTCAAAAACTACAAACCACAAATCAATAAAGACAATAAATTAGGGGTTTATCAATTAACATGTGGGCATGTCCTAAAATATACATCGGACAAACTGGACGTACATTTATACAAAGAATTACAGAACACGAAAAAAGTTTTATCCATAGAAAGTCTAATTCAACATATGCTAATCATCTTTTAACAGGATATCACGCGTTTAACAAGAATTTCAAAATTTTACATACCCAACAAAAAGGTTTAAAACTAAACCTTTTAAATCGATTAAGCACTACAGGTACTTTACTCAACAACCAGGTAGATTTAAACAATTCACCATTATTGAATTTGTTCTCTTAATACCATGTCTGTGTGGGTTTTCCAATACTATCAATGTAACTTAATTAGGTGTAATATTTTAATTAAGAAATTATATAAAATTGTGAACATTAAACCTCACTTGAGAGTGTAAAATGTAGATCTGAAGAAGCTGCATCGATAGCGAAACGCGTCATCGCAATTTAAATAAACCAGTGGAAATTGACTAAAAACAGTCTTTTATTATATATTTATAATGAATTTCCATCAAGTAGAAGCTATAACCATGCAATACTTATCTTATAACTATTTGTTTACAAGGAAAGTACTAAATAAATTCCTTTACCTTTTTTCTTAAACACAGCACGATTAAACACTAACAATATTTTGTACCCTCTATATCTACAGACTCATTTTTTCACTTGATTACTTCCTTCATAGACCCTGTACACATGGCAAGTGTTGTTTGTAAAGGGTGGTGGTTTTCGGATAAACATCAGCCCCATATAACGGGGGTTGTTAAAAAGCACCTTAGGCGTTTTAGAGTAAAGTTAATAGCACTTAATGCTTTTTAAGAGTTTATCTAAAAGGCTGATTCAGGTTTAGGAAGAAGGTTTTTGGAATGTCTTATCTTTTAGCATTAAAAAATTATACGTTGTACGGATCTCGTAGTTTCTTTCATTTAAGTATATTCTATTTTTTTTTGTCCGACATATTTTTTTATGCAATAATACTTGCTGAGTTTAGCTCAGTTAAGTTTTAAATTATATATTTTTTAAGTGCTTGCGTTTGTTGTTAGTTCACTCTATCTTTAATCACGTATTTTTAAAATTATGTTAATTGTAAACATTGAATTCTTTCTTGAACCTTGGAATATTGAATATATATTTTTTCAATTTCTTGGGCTTTATGGTTCTTTTGTTTTAAGGATAGAGAAATTACATCATGTTCTAGTTAGAATTTATTGAAAACGTTTCGCCCGATTTTCAGGCTTCTTCAGTTCATATGTGTGGGTTGAAACGAAGACACACTTAACATTCTTTAAAAGGTGTTACTAAGATGGTCACATTTAAAAAAAAATTATTTTGGTTTGGTTTTAAGCCTGGAAAAATTGGATGAAAGCAGATTATATGATTTGTGACATAACCGAATTTTGTAGTTTTTTGAGTGGTTGGGATAGTTCATTTATAAACGGTAAAGCAATATATGTATTATAGTTGTTGTTAGTTGGTTTTTTACTTATTATGGTATTGTAAAAGTTATGTATTCCTTGTTTGAAGATTTTGTTTATAAGGTACATCGGATATTTATTAAGTGTTAATGCTTCTTTAGCTTTGGTTATTGCACTCTCTATGTATTCTGTGTCAGAAAGCTTGATTGCTCTATCTGCTAGACCTATGATTACAGATTTTGATTGAGAATTCGGGTGGTGTGATTCATAATTAAGGTATCTAGAAGACCATGTATTTTTAGTATACCATTCAGTTTTTATATTTTCATTGATGTGGTGTAAAGTTACATCTAGGAAATTTATCTTATTGTTGTCATCTGTTTCGAATGTGAATTGAATATTTTTGTGGTATCCGTAGAATTTTTTTAGGATGTAATTAATTTGGTTTTTAGGTATAGCAGTCAAATAATCATCAACGTATCTGTAAAAAAATGGAATGTTGAAGTTTAATTTTGGTATGACATCAGCTTCTAAGTCTTTACTAATTGTGCAATCACGCTAGAAATAGATGCTCCCATTGCACACCAATCTATCTATATATCTATCTATCTATATATATATATATATATATATATATATATATATATATATATATATATATTTATATATATATATCCAATACCTAATAAGGGCATCAAAGAGTATTTTAAAGGGTGTGATTATAATGTCTTTAATTACTTTACTTACGTTTGATGTTTTCTTAAATAATGGTATTAGACACATATACAGTTAGTCAAGTTTCCATACACCACCTACTTTCTATTCTATTTTTCTGTTATGTTTAACTAATTACTTGGAACTATGAGAAAACATGTTTAAATTAATATTTGAAACTTAACCAACGAGGATTAGTATTAAAAAAAAAACTACGGAACACGGAAGTTACATCATTGCTATAAAAACGTAAACAAAATTAATGTCAAAAAAATCTCGATACACCTAACAATTACCAATAATAGTTTGACGGAGTTTAACGGAAAATAACAACTTCGTTTAAACTAATATTTAGGGGGACCGCCGTTGGCCTTGATAATCTTCTGTAACCTTTTTGTCATGCTTGCAACCAGCTTTCTAATAACTTTTGCTGCCATGTTCTCCCATTCTCTTAAATTATCTGTCAAAATGTATGTTTCGGATCATTGTCCTGCTGGAAAATGTATCTTTTTTTCGAGTGCTAATTTTTGGACATTCTCTCTTAAACTGACTTTCAAAATGCTCAGATAAACATGCTGATCCATGGTACTATTAATAAAATGTAAATTTCCAAACCCTCCAGCGGACATGCATCCCCAAAGCAGAACACTGCCACCCTCTTGCCTCACAGTGGAACAAATGTTTTTAGTATCGAATGCGGTGTTTTTATTTCTCCAAACTTTAGTTCTGCCATCAGACCCAAAAAGGTTAATTTTAGTTTCATCACTAAAGATTACGGATTCCCGAAATTCAGGATGTTTAGTAACGTATTCCCTAGCAAAGGCTAACCGTTTTTGCAATTAGCTTCCGAAATTAATGGCTTCCTCCTCGCTGCACACCCCTTATAACCTGCTCTGTGTTAACACTTTCTCACTGTTCATAGTTCCCGTACTTCTTTTAATTTTGGTGCACTTTTCTTGAGATCTACAATTATTTGTCTAACAGTAGTAGCTTCTCCACGTGGAGCCAGTTTCTTGCGACGACCGAAGCGTAGTCGAATTTTATAGGACCCCGCTGATTTATACTGGCTTACAATGTACTGAACAGCAGCATGCACTTTTTAACAATTTTTCTTATATTTTTGTACGGTTTTCCGTCGTTCCACAAATCAGTTATGATCTTTCGAACTTGAAATAGAATTTTACAATTTCTCTCGCTCATTTTTATTACTACTTTGAAAACCCACTGCAAAATTACTAGCAACAAGTAACAGATTATAAAGTATGGCAGAAACTTATTCATTTGCTTTCAGTTTAGCGAGCAATAGATAGCTTGATAAAATGCAGCTGATTATGTTTTTTTCAATGCAGTTCTTGAGTGTATGAGACTTTTTTGACATTAATTTTGTTTAATTTTTATAACAAAATAAAATGTCCCGTAGTTGTTTTTAATACTAATCCTCGTTAGTTAAGTCTCAAATATTAATTTAAACATGTTTTCTCATAGTTCCAATTAATTGGTTAAACATAACAGAAAAATAGTATATAAAGCAGGTGATGTACGGAGACTTTTTGGACTGACTGTATTTGCTAGCTCCCTAAATAATTTATTGACAAAAATTAAGGAATAAATAATTAAGAGTATTCTCCTAAGATTGTGTTTATGACACTTATTTTTCTAAAATTCTAGGCAAGATACGTGAAAAGTGTTCAGTTTGGTAAATGGTCAGAGAGGTTACGAATAAGAAAGAGATAGATCAAGTGAAAGGAGAAAAGAACCTTCTAGAAAATCTCAGTAAATATTGTGATAGAAATTAGTTAGGTATGTAAGTAAAACAGAGAGAAAGCGAACTTTTGGCTGAACTCTTTGCTTCACATTCTACTGTCGATTCCCAAGGAAAAACACCACCTACTCTTCCCATAGTGCAGTCAAGGATGCCCGATATTGTCTTCAGACAGCGTATCATAAAACGTATTTTAATGAAACTAGACACCAAAAAAGCTTTTGGCGCTGACGGAATACCCGCCATAGTTCTCAAAAACTGTGCGAGGGAACTAACACCAGTTTTCTGTAGACTTCTCAACCTATCCTACAGAAAGGGAATATTTCCTTCCTGCTGGAAATGTGCCACAGTTCAGCCGATACCTAAAAAAGGCCAGAAGATCTTGCCAAATAGCTACCGACCAATCGCACTGCTTTCAATAATATCGAAAGTCATGGAAAAGGCTATCAAACAGCATCTTCTAAAATATCTTTAAGGATTCAGCATTATTAGCGATCACCAATATGGCTTTCGTAAAAATAGATCAACAGAAGATCTTCTGACTTATGTAACACGTTTGGAACAACGCAATTGAACACTTTGGAGAATGTCGAGCGGTTGCTCTTGACATATTCAAGGCATTCGACCGTGTTTGGCACGATGGGCTGTTGGCTAAGCTACGCTCTTATCGTATGTCTGAAAAGTTCTGTTTGTGGCTCTCGTGTTTCCTCAGAGAGCGTTCTTTACGAGTGAGAGTCGGCGGATTTCTTTCTAACACCTTCACTATCAACGCCGGTGTCTTCACTATTAACGCCAGTATGCCCCAAGGCTCCATACTGTTTCCTACTCTCTTTCTTATTTGCATTAACGATCTCCTGGAAAAGACAGAGAATCCAATCTACAGCTTTGCAGATGACAGTACGCTTATCTCTTCATTCACTTTGAACGCTCGGACATCGGCTACTCAGACGAATATCCGCAGACAGCAGGAAGTCATCCAACTTAACGAAGACCTGGAAGAAATTCTATCTTGAGGTGACGGTAACCAAATGGGATTTAACGCTATAAAAACCCTGGCGGCAGTTTTTTCTAAAAAAGTTAACGTTGCTGAATCCGATGTATTTATGTTGGGGCACTCCATTCCTCTAACATCGTCACTCGTTGGGCGTTAATTTGGGAGCATGAACACGTTGCAGGCATAGCAAGGAGAGCTTCTCAAAAGTTGGGAATATTACGTGTATTTCGAACCAGAAAGCTTTACACTCCACAACAACTGTTTCTTTACAAAGCTCAAATTCGATCAACTATGGAATACTGCTCCCATGTTTGGGGCTCCGCTCCCAAATAGAAGTTAGAAGTACACGTCGCGCTAATACTTCACATCCGTATGAGGTTCAGCTTGTTATTCCTCGTACAAAGCTTTTCAAGTAGTCTTTTATATGGAGAATATCATCCCTTTGGAATAATTTGCCCAGGGCTGTGTTTCCCACCGAGTACAATTTACAGCGATTCAAAAACAACGTGAATCGCTTTCTCCGCACACGTGTCGCTCCTGTAGCGCCTTAGGGATTTCCCTGCAGCACGTGTGCTAGACCCATAAAAAAAAAGAACTAAAGATCCAGTACAAAATTGACATTAAAAATGTACAGTCCCTGGAAAAATTATTAGACGCACTGTATTTTTTTTAGTAATTTTATGTTTTTTAAGAGTTTTTATGCAATAATGGTATATTTAAACTACAATATTATTGATTTTTATTTAAAAGAATTGTTGTAGACTACATATTTGTATTTATTTTTAACATATAGCAACACTGTGTTGACAAAGTCATACATGAACGTAAATAAGTACAAACCTGTATCAGTCGCGATCGGAATCGAGTCAGGTACGGACGTGTTTCTGTGGCTTTATGGACTGTGATTGTTTGTTTAACAGTTTTATACTACTCAGTTATTAGTTTATTTTGTATGCAGTGTTTTAAAAAAGTAATTGGACTATTTTCATTATGGGTAGAAAAGGCGATCTTTCACCACGTAAAAAAGCTGAAGTGAAGGCCCTTGTGATTGCGAAAACATTTACAAACCGAGAAATATCACGAAGATTGGAGGTTTTTCAAGCTAGTGTACGACGCATAAAAAAGAAAATTGAGTCAGGGAAGGAATTAAGCCCGAAAAGAAAGAAAAGATGCGGTAGAAAACCAATTTTCACTCCACGGTCAGAGAGATGTTTGAAGAAAATTTGTGTAGAAAACAGATTTGCTACCACAAAGGTAATAAAATCACAACTCCAGGATGCTAGCGTAAATGCTTCTGAGCGCACTGTTCGAAGAAAATTGAAAGAATTAGATTTTAAGGCCTGTCGCCCCGCCAGGAAGCCCAAGTTAACAGCTGCAATGAAAGCAAAGCGCCTGAAGTGGGCCAAACAATGGCAAGACAAAGATGTGGACTTCTGGAGATCGGTAAGATACAGCAATTTAATCAATAATTGATACATTATTATCATTTTCAGTTAAATAAAGCAAATAAACATGGAAGTTTATATATTTTTTCCTATTTTTGACAGGTCTGCTTCAGTGACGAAAGCACATTCGAAATTTTGCAGAATAAAGCTTAGTATGTGCGTCGTCGTCATGGAGAAAAGTTTCATCCTGATTGTGTCGTCCCGACGGTTAAACATCCCACCAAAGTGATGATTTGGTCAGTCATCAGCAGCAAGGGCACTGGACGTCTGTACGTCGTCAAAGGAATAATGAGGCAAGATCAGTACAAAGAAGTATTACAAAATCGGTTGATTCCGCAGCTCAGAGAATGGTTTCCAAATGGGGAACCATTCACTTTCATGCAAGATGGAGCTCCCTGCCACACTGCTCGGTCTGTTAAAGCTTTTTTGGCAGAAAAAAATATCCCTCTGTTGGATTGGCCCTGATATGAACCCCATTGAAAATGTGTGAGAGGTGATGAAAAGAGAAGTGGCTAAAGATGTGATTACCAACAAAACCCAGCTCCTAGAAAAGATTATTCATGTGTGGAATCATCATCCTCAAATGCAGGAGACAGTACAATCTAGCATTGATAGCATGCCGCGCAGAATTAAAGCTTTGATAGCGGCTAAAGGTGGCTCAACTAAATATTGACTTTTACTAACATTAATTTCACTTTTCTTTAAAACTTAATAAACTTATGCTTTTCTAAATTAATGCTGTTTTATTTATGTCAAATAAATAGGTAATTGATTGGATAATATAGAAATAAAAAACAAATCAATTTAAAATAATAAAACGGTACAATATCACTCGGTAATTAATATTTTACATGAAATCTTGCAGTGCGTCTAATAATTTGGCCAGGGACTGTATGTTTAACTAATTGTAGTATTACGCCAAGAATACTGTCATCCTAGATTCTGGACCAATATGGGTTTTATTTACTTTTTCGCATATACTATAGGCTGAAAATGATCATCTTATGTACAAAATAACTATAGACCTTAAGCAATGTAGGTACAGTTTACTTAACAAAACTCTTCACTTATGCTAGATGTTTGGTTTGCTCTAACTTCACTTCGATTATTAGTCTTCCGTGAACCGCGTAAAATAAGCACCGAATAGGCGTTCTGAAACTTTCCAGTAACTTCTCTCGAACGATTATTAGTTTGCATGTCGTCTTTAATTTTAAAACTTTTCAATGGCGCTCTCGAAGAGTTGAGTTGACGTAAAGTATTGAGTTTGTGTTCGATGTTCGGAATTAAAAAATTATTAAATATGAATTGTGGACAGGAAATAGGGGTTTATAGAAAGCTTAATAAAATTGATCTTATACTTTTCCTATAGCTGTAATATGATTTAAAATAGAAAAAGTTAAGAATGTTTTAAATTTTGGGAAAGTGTTTATAATTATACTAGCCGTTCCCGCAGCTCAGCTAGCGTGGACTTGATTCACCTTTATCGTCACTGTTTATTCGTTATGTTTATATTATTATATAGCTCGAGGGACCTTAGAGGCCCATGACTTGGTTGCATACTTGTCTCCACTTCTTTTTATCTCCTGTTAGCTTTTCCCGGTGCGGGATTCTCATCAACTCCGGATCTTGCTTTACTGCCTGAATTCATGTAGATCGAGATCTACCCTTGCCTCTTCTTCCAACCACTCCTCTTATTAGGGCTTGCTTTACCTGTCTTTCTTCTTTTATCCTTGCCACGTGTCCCAACCATCTTAATCGCTGGCTTGTTATGATTTGGCGTATAAGGGGATTCGTATATAGGCATTTTAATTCGTAGTTTGTTCTTCTTCTCTACAGTCCCTCTTCCTTTCTTCCTCCGTAGATTCTTCTCAAAGCTTTCCTTTCCCACACCTCCAACGTTTCCTTCTCTCTTGCATTCAATTTCCACGTTTCGCATCCATATGTCACCGTGGGCCTGACAACTGTCGTATATATTCTTTCTTTTGCTTTTCTTGATACATTCTTTGATTTCAATATTGGATTTATTGCCCCCAAACATCTCTGTCCTTTCGCTATTCTTTCTTATATCTCCGTCCTTCTTGTCCACTCTCTGTTATTGTTACTCCCAGATAATTAAAATTGTCTACTTTTTCAAACATATATTTTTTCCCTAAGTTGTTTATTATATCTAAACTTTTGTTGTTTTTATTATCCTTCTTCTTTGTAATTTCCATGTATTTTGTTTTTTCCTCATTTATCTTTAGTCCTCTCATCCTTCCCCTTTCTTCTATCCTACTTATGGCTTTTTTGAAGTTCTCTTTTGCCCTTGCAATCACTGCTAAATCATCTGCATAGGCCAAGCATTGGCAGGTTTGTTGGTATATCGTTTCATTTGTTTTTATTTCTGACTCCCGGATTATCTTCTCTAGTACCCAATTAAATAGACATGTCGACACTAGAGCCCCCTGTCTTAATCCTTTCTTCACCTTAAACTTGTCTGATACTTTGCCCTCAACCAACACTCTATTTTCTGTGTTATTTAGGGTCATTCTCACCATGCGAATCAATTTACTTGGAATTTTTAGTTCTTTCATTATCTTGTACAGTTCGTCTCTATTTACAGAGTCACATGCTTCTCTGAAATCCACAAAGACCAAATGTAGTGCCAAATTTTGTTCTAAGCTATTATCTTAGATTTGCTTAATCAAAAATACCTGGTCTGTAACCGATCTATTTTTCCTGAATCCACACTGGTACTCTCCCAGAATAAACTCGGCTTTCTCTTCTAGCCTGTTTTTGATAGTCACCATTACTATCTTGTACACGACATCCAGCAAGGCTGCTGGTCTATAATTAGCACATATAGTTTTTTCTCCTTTTTTGTATATTGGACAAATGAGCGACTCTCTCCAGGTCACTGGCATCTTTTCTGTTTCCCATATTTCTTGCACCATCCGACATATTTCATTTTCCAGATCTACTCCTCCAGCTTTTATCATTTCTGCTGTTATACAATTTCCACCCGGGGCCTTATTTTTTTTGGGTATTGAGTATTTCTCTTATTTTTTCTTTGCAGGGCTTGTTTGTTCCCTCCTGCCCTTCAGATAATTTCCTATTTCTCATTCAAATCCTCATTTTCATCTCCATTTAATGTTTCTTTAAAGTATTCCGCCCATCTATTCAGTCTTTCTGCCAAGCTAAACTTCCATCTTTTTTCCTACATATTAGCATTTTGTCTCTGTTTATTCCCTTTGTATTTTATAAAAAGAAACACGTAAATCGGATAAGTGGTTCTTGAGTGCTAAGCACACTAATGGACAGACAGAGAGACGTTACGTTTTATATATATTATAGATTTTTTTTGATATATATATATATATATATATATATATATATATATATATATATATATTATATAGATTATTATTATTATTATATAACCTGGCCAGAGAACATACAAATGAATTAAAAAAAGAAGAAAAAAAAAAACACGTAAATCGGATAAGTGGTTCTCGAGTCAGAAGCGCACTAACGGACAGACAGACAGAGAGACGTTGCATTTTATATGTATTATAAAAGATTATAGATAACCTGGCTAGAGAACAAATGTATGACTTAAAAAACAAACACGTAAATCGGATAAGTGGTTCTCGAGAGATAAGCGCGCTAACGGGCAGACAAACTGACAGAGAGACGTTGCATTTTATATATATTACAGGTATTCTTTGCTATATGATATTGCTCCATATTTAATGGTTTAGGCAGTGTATTGCAAAAGAACGCGCTAGCGGCAAACTTTTTTCCGACTTGATTCACTATTATCGTCACTGCTTATTCTTTGTGCTACCTGTCGTAATAAAATATAGCCTATAACTTGGCCAGAGAACATGTGAATGTTTTAAAAAAAGGCACGTAAATCGGATAAGTGGTTCTCCAGTGATAAACGCACTAACGGACAGACTGACAGACATACAGAGAGACGTTGCATTTTATATATATTATAGACTAGGATTTCCCTGGTCAAGGGTATAATATTACTCAATATAAGTCACCACTACACCAAACACTTTATTTTTGCTCTCGACTTGCGTTTCGCTAACCTTGTTAGCTTCAACATAGTTAGCTAAACACGCGTTGAGTGCAAAAATAAAGTAGTGATATATACTGAGTAGTGTTATTGTGTCGAAGATTCCAAATTGCCAAACTACTTAGAGTATAATATATTAACGATTCTGCAAGAACAAAATTAAATGAAGAGTAATGTGAGAAAAGTAAAATTCAGTGCTTATTTTCGACCTGCGTGTTGGAAAATACCGAGTAAATCATAAAAAACTAATTAGATTGAAAAATGTATATTATGGCGAGGTTCCCGATAAATCAAACTAATTTAGTTTTGATACAGGATCACTATTATGTTCTAGTTATCACTGAAAAATTATATTTCCAAAAACCATTGTAAAATGCCACTATGCAAGCAGCATACAAAAATATGTAACGTGTTTTTTTGATCTGTATTTCACTTTTGCGCGTTTTAAAGCTATATTATTTTTTAAAATTCCCATAAAAAACTTTTATGGGAATTATGAATTTAAAAAAAAGGGCTGCCAATAAAATTAGTTCAGGAGAAAGTAAAAAGCAATAAACTCCCGTAAAGCACCTTTATTCATTATTTTAGTATAAATGGGGTTTTAAATATTAAGTTTGAAAGCGGGCCAGTGTAGTTACGGTCGCGAAAATACGGAAATTGTGTCAGTGTTTGAGTAGACCTGCATATCAGGATAAATATTGCTGTAAATGGTAATAATTACTCGTATAAACATGAAATGTTAAAATAACAACTATCAAACACAGAGGAGGGACAAGTACGGTGCCCAAAAGAAGATATGGGGAATACTCAGACGCAGAAAACAAGAGGTGAATGAATATGCACAGACACATATGATAGGCGAGGACACATGGGTGAACCCCCTTTAAAGGACTATACAAAGAAAGTAAGAAAAACCAAGGACACGCTGTAAAATCATCGACAGAAAGAACAGAAATAGACGAAGAGCTAACAGAGGCAATAATGAAAAAAATAAAAATAACCAGAAAATTTTGGACACTGGTGTCTTACCAAACGAATGGAAGAAAAGTATTACTATCCCAATCATCAAGAAAGGTGACAAAAAGTGCCCTGAAAACTACAGGGGTATAACATTCCTGAGCAGCGTAATGAAAATATTGACACGCATAGCTGAATGCATCATTATCCAATATATATAGACATCAGCGAAGAACAACAAGGCTTCCGGAAAAACAGGTCAACCGTCGATGCCATATTTGCGGTTAGGCGATTAATAGAAAAATTCATAGAATATAGCAAACCGGCATTCATGTGTTTCATGGACCTGACAAAAGCCTGTGACAGAGTAAGGCTGAAGGACATCATTCAAACTCTCGAGAGCAATAACATTCCCGGAAGGGTGTGGTTTGCTGATGATGTGCTAATGGCGGAAAATGAAAGACAATTACAGAGAATCCTTGATATTTAGGATGAAGCGTTTAAAGAATAAGGTATGAATATTAAATAAAGGTAATGACAATGGAAAACCAACAAACGAATATTTAGTTAAGAAGGGAATAAAATACAGGTGGAACAGTACAAGTATTTGGCAGTGATAATGGACGAAACTGGAAAACAAGACAAAGAAATTAATGAAAGAATCGAAAAAAACGAACAAACTTTACTATGCAATAAATAATAAATTCATTAGGAAGAAGGAAGAGACGAAACAAAAAAAAGTGTTCAAAGCAATTTATAGGACAATCCTAACATATGGATGCGAATCATGGCCCCTAACAGGCAAGCAGAAAAACAAGATACAAGCCGTTAAAATGAAATACCTGAGAGCAGTACAGGTAGTTACACGGAAAGACAGAATAATAAGGAGAAGGCTGAGGGTACAAGCATTTATGGAATATATACAACAAAGACAGCTGGGATGGTGGGGACATGTGCAGGGAATGAAGGATGATAGATAAGTGAAACAAGTGTATGAAGCCCAAATACAGGGAAAACAGAAACGAGGAAGACCTAGACAGACTTGGAATAGGAGTGTTGGAAGTATACTTAAGGAGATTGGAAAATCCTAGAAAGAAGCGGTGAAAATGGCAATGAATAGAGACAGATGGAAGAAGTTTATACGTGAAGATTGAGAGGGAAAAAGAAAAATATATAACTACCCTACACCATACGGTAGAAGGTGTATACGATTATATATATATATATATATATATATATATATATATATATATATATATATATATATATATATATATACATCAGGTGTACAAGTATGAAATGGGAATTTCAAACAACAGATGGTGCATCAATGCAGTTTGTGCTATAAAGATTTGACACTGCGCCATTTTGTTGTCTCATCAACAAGTGTCAGACGCGCACGAGTGATAAATTGGAAAAGTGTGAGCATAGTGTTGTATTGTGTTCAATATGTCGAAATTTATACCAAACAAAGAGCATTCGCGGACAGCATTAATTTTTTGTTTTCATTTGAATAAAACTGCTGTTGAATCAAACCGATTACTTCGAGAAGCTTATGGTAAAATGCTCCATTGCAAGATACGTGTGAACGATGGTTTCGGCGTTTCAAAAGTGGTGACTTCGATGTTGCAGACAAGGAACGTGGAAAACCGCCAAAAAAATACGAAGATGTGGAATTGCAAGCATTGTTGGACGAAGATGATTCGCAAACACAAAACCAACTCGCCGAGCAATTGGGCGTTACTCAACAAGCTGTTTCCAATCGGCTACGAGAGATGGGAAAGATTCAGAAGCCGGTAGATGGGTACCACATGAGTTGAACGACAGGGAAATGGAAAAGCGCAACAACACGTGTGACATTTTGCTCGCTCGGTACAAAAGGGTCGTTTTTGCATCGTATAGTTACAGGGGATGAAAAGTGAATTTATTTTAAGAATCCCAAGTGCAACAAATCGTGGGTAGACCCAGGCGCACCATCCACATCGACCGCAAGACCGAATCGCTTTGACAGAAAGACAATGCTCTGTGTTTGGTGGGGCGTGGTCTATTATGAGCTGTTAAAACCTGGGGAAAACGGTTAATACTAAACGTTACCAACAACAATTGACCGATTTGAACCGTTCGCTGCTTGAAAACAGGTCAGAATACCGAAAGAGGCAACACAAAGTCATTTTTCTTCATAACAATGCTCCATTACATACGGCAAAAACCAGTTCGCGACACGTTGGAAGCACTCAGCTGGGAAGTTCTAATCCGTGCGGTTTACTCACCAGACTTGGCTCCTTCCGATTACCACTTGTTTGCATCGATGGGCCACGTACTTGCTGAGCAGCGCTTTGATTAGTACGAAGATGTGAAAAAATGGCTCGATGAATGGTTCGCATTTTTACTGACGTGGTATTCACAAATTGCCCGAAAGATGGGAAAAATGTATAACAAGCGATGGAGCATACTTTGAATAAAGCACTTTTTATCATTCTTTCGGATTTAACATGTTTTTTAGAAAAAAAAATCCGCATTTCATACTTGTACACTTGGTATATACATATATATATATATATATATATATATATATATATATATATATATATATATATATATATATAATCCCCAAAAATTAAACTTCATCTTTCTCTAAAGCGACCAAATGTAGTTGCTTCAGCTCTGATGTATGGGATTTGGAATAAACTTTTTTTAATCTCTAAATCTCCGTGAAAAATTTTGAAAATTGTATTTTTTTTGGCCACTCCGTGTTCTTTAGCTATTAATAAACTTTAAAATAATATGGAAATTAATATGATGTTTATAGTAAAAAAGAATCCTATGGATTTATACAAATGATTCCCCCTTTCTGTCTTTGTTTTTAATAATCCGTTACTTCAACTGATTTTACGAATTCTTCCAATTAGAAAATTGTTCCCCCTTGAATGTCCTTTTCATGGCTTCCGTAAGCAAGTCTTGAGAATATTTTAATTTTGCTGAAATGTAGTTTTGCGTGTTCGGAAATGGAAAATATAAAACCTCATCTCATTCCTTCACATTGTAAATTTTATAACTGAATTTTAAATTAATTTTATTTCAAATAGATGGAAACAGCTGTAAGGACCAGCCCTTTTTCTTTCAATTTTTCAGATATTTCTTTTGATGAATTGCCAAGAATAAATTTAAAATAACGTGGAATTTATTATAAAATTTTGTTGCCCTAATTAATACACCCTTGTCAGCTCGAATCCGACACATTTAATTTAAAAAATACAAAGGTATTCTTATTGAAATAACGTTTAAAAATTTTTGAAAAGGTGTGAAAATAATATATTTTGTTAGGGCAATTTCACAGATCTGTAATCTTATAGCTATAATTTTTCTTGATTTTTTCCTGTGGAGAAAAATTTCTTGCTAAATTCTGAAAGTCAGTACTTAGAACAAGCGCTGAATAAGCTGACAGGATGATCGGCGCAATTAAATATCGCTTAATCAAATGACGCAGAAGAAATTCAGAAGGTTTATACCTATGAAATAATTTCTTTTAACATTACTGAAAGGTACTTTGCTTAATGTTTAGAACAAAGTAATAACGTTTTTAATGAAAACCCTAAAGAATATAATAATTCTTAATAAATATTAAATAATTGTTCCAAAAGACAAACATTTTAAATCTGATTATTACGAGATGATGACAATCGGAGCCAAAAGTATAGTTCGATAATAAATACAAAAAGTTTAAAATACTTAGTGGCAGAGTATTTTATTTTTGTTGGAGACTATATTCGATACATGGAAACTTTCATATGCAGACACACACTTTTATTGAAAATAAATGTGGCAACGCTGAAGATGCGTTTACCGAATGCTCTATAGAATGACGTTTATATAAGTTATAATTTATTATACTTTGTGTATATTTATTGTTTAGACCGTATTACTTCTATTTAAAATAAAAAAAATACAATTTAAATAAAAAATGCCTCTTGATTATAATAAATTGCGACATAAAGGCAAATTTTCTAAGGAAAGCTCGTCAATAAACTCCCTGGGAAACATACAAGATCTTATATGGTAAGACTAGCCGTGCCCGCGGCTCCGCTCGCGTGGACTTGATTCACTACTATCGCCACTGCTCATTCCTTATGTTACCTAAAGTAATAAAATATCTGCCCTTATTTCCCCTTATCTCCTATTATTTCTCCTTATCTCCCATTATCTCTACATAATTTCCATTATCTAAGCTTATCTCTGCTCATCTCCCATTATTTCTCCTTATCTCCCATTATCTCACCTTATCTCCCATTATCTAGGTTTATCTCGACTTATCTCGCAATATTTCTCCTTATCTCCCATTTTTTTCCTTATCTCCCATTATTTCTCCTTATCTCCCATTATCTCACCATAACTCCCATTACCTAGACTTATCTCTGCTTATTTCCCATTATTTCTCCTTATCTCCCATTATTTATACTTATCCCCAATTATCTCACCTTATCTCCCATTATCTAGGCTTATCTCGACTTATCTCGAAATATTTTTCCTTATCTCCCATTATTTCTTCTTATCTCCCATTATCTCACCATAACTCCCATTACTTAGACTTATCTCTGCTTATCTCTCATTATTTATCCTTATCTCCCATTATCTCTACATAATTTCCATTATCTAGGCTTATCTCTGCTCATCTCCCATTATTTCTCCTTATCTCCCATTATCTCACCATAACTTACATTACCTAGACTTATCTCTGCTTATCTCCCATTATTTATATTTATCTCCCATTATCTCACCTTATCTCCCATTATCTAGGCTTATATCGAATTATATAGAACATATCATATGTATAAATTTATAAAAACACGTAAATCGAATAAGTGGTTCTCAAGTGATAAGCGCACTAACGGACAGACAGACAGAGAGACGTTGCATTTTATATATATAACATATATTGTATTCTTTGCAACATGATATTGTTCCATATTTAATGGTTTAGGCAGTATATTGTAAGAGAACACGCTAACGGTAGCCTTACTTCCAACTTGATTCACTATTATCGTCACTGCTTATTCTTTATGTTACCTAACGCAATAAAATATATCCTATAACCTGGCCAGAGAACATATGTATGTTTTAAAAAAAAAAGTACGTAACGCAGTAACGGACAGACAGACAGGCAGACAGAGAGACGTTGCATTTTATATATATTATATATAGATAACCTGGCCAGAGAACATGAATGTTTTAAAAAAAAGCACGTAAATCACAGACAGAGAGACGCTGCATTTTATATATATATTATAGATATAGATTATTATTATTATTATTATTATATAACCTGGCCAAAGAATACATGTATGAATTTAAAAAAGACACACAAATTGGATAAGTGGTTCTCGCGTGATAAACGCACTAATGGACAGACAGACAGACAGAGAGACATTGCATTTTATATATATTATAGATTATAGATTAAAGACATTCTCTGCTACATAATATTGTTCCATATTTAATGGTTTAGGCTGTATATTGCAAGGGAACGCGCTAGCAACAAACTTTTTTCCGACTTCACTCACTATTATTGTCACTGCTCATTCCTTATGCTACCTATCGTAATAAAATATAGCCTATAACCTGGCCAGAGAACATAAGTATGTTTTAAAAAAAAAAGTACGTAAATCGGATAAGTGGTTCTCCAGTGATAAGGTCACTAACGCACAGACAGACAGACAGATAGACAGACAGACAGACAGAGAGACGTTGCATTTTATATATACATATTATAGAAGAGATGACTATACTTTATTTGCCGATACTGGCGATACGGTGGAGATCCATTAAGCTTAAAGTAAGTAAACAGTAAAACAAACAATTTTTTTATTTACTGATAAGCTCCATATTTATTTTAATCTTTCAACATGTTTCGCTATCACTGCAGCTTTATCAAAAGTACTCTTGATAAAGCTACAGTGATAGCTAAACATGTTGAAAGATTAAAATAAATGTGGAGTTTATCAGTAAATAAAAAAATTGTTTGTTTTACTGTTCACTTAATTTAAGAAAAGATGAAATAAGAAAACAAAGAGCATCAAGAGCTAATTTGCCTGCAACGAAAAAACTTAGAAATTTATTGGTTAGGAATAAAGAGACAGCGAAAAAAAAAAAGAAAAACCTGAAGGGGTACAGCATCAATCAAATTGTAGACTGCAGATGGACGTTTATCATTCAGATGGCATTATTAATCCTCAAGCGTTAACTAATAAATTGAATAATGTTTCGATTACATCCGAGGGCTGTGGCTTAGTGTATTTCGATTTAAAAACATCGGGATTTTCAAGTACAGCTGATATTTTGCAAATAGCGGCAAAATATCGGGATAAAACATTAAATAAAATATTTCTCCTTATCTCCCAGAATCTCCAACTTTCACATATTATAAAGGCTTATATATTGCTTTTTCTGTCATTTTTCCGCATTATCTCCAATTATTTCGCCTTATCTCCCATAATCTCGAATTCTCAAGTAATACAGGGGCTTATATATCTTTATCTATAATTATTCCGGCCATTCTCCACATATTTCTCCTTATCTCCCAGAATCACCAACATTCCCATATTATAAATGCTTATATATTGCTTTTTTCTGTCATTATTCCGCATTATCTCCAATTATTTCGCCTTATCTCCCATAATCTCGAATTCTCCCGTAATACAGGGGCTTACATCTCTTTATCTATCATTATTCAAGCCATTCTCAAAATATTTCTCCTTATCTCCCAGAATCTCCAACTTTCCCATATTATAAAGTCTTATATGTTCATCATTTACAAATTAACTATCCAAATGCCGAAATTGCCATCCTGGGCGACTTTAATGTCCACAACATCAACTAGCTTAAATATTCAAATACTACCGACGAACAAGGTCGTGAAGCCGAATCATTTTCAATCAGTTGTGGCTTGACTCAGCTTATTGATGAACCAACACGGATCCCTGATCGAGACGGAGAGTTCGCCAGTCTTCTTGATCTGTTTTTTAACCACCAATCCGGAGATTTACACGGTCAGCGTAAATCCACCGTTAGGTACTTCCGACCATAAACTACTTTCGACATCGAGTATTCTACCAATCAGTGACAAAGAGGCGCCCAAACCGCGCAAGATTTGGCACTACAAATCTGCTAAATGGGAAGATCTCATGGAATATTTTCGAACTTTCCCTTGGTTGGACGTTTGTTTTCGATCCGACGACCCATCTGACTGCGCCAGGGAGGTTTCCGATGTTATTTTGGCCGGTATGGATGCTTACATCCCTTTTTCGAAGAAATGCCCTTCCAACGGCAAGCCTTGGTTTGACCGAAAATGCAAAGAAGCTGTTGCTTCTAAACATCTTGCATACCGACAGTGGCGTGAAGATCCTAACACCATAAATCGTAACATCTTTGTTCGTGCCAGGAACAGATGCAAAGAAATTATCGACGAAACCAAGGAGGTACACAATCAACGGATTAGAAACAAACTTCTCGCTTGTCCCGGCGATTCCAGGTCCTTTTGGTCAGTCGCTAAGGCAGTTAGTCAAAATTTCACCAAATCCACCATACCACCACTCACACGGCCAGATAATTCTATTGCAACGACACCTGTTGAGAAAGCGAACTTGTTGGCTGAACTCTTTGCTTCACATTCTACTGTCGATTTCCAAGGAAATACACCACCTACTATTCCCATAGTGCAGTCAAGGATGCCCGATATTGTCTTCAGACAGCGTATCATAAAACGTATTTTGATGAAGCTAGACACCAAAAAGGCTTCAGGCGCTGACGGAATACCTGCCATAGTTCTCAAGAACTGTGCGAGGGAACTAACACCAGTTTTCTGTAGACTTTTCAACCTATCCTACAGAAAGGGAATATTTCCTTCCTGCTGGAAATGTGCCACAGTTCAGCCGATACCTAAAAAAGGCAAGAAGACCTTGCCAAATAACTACCGACCAATCGCACTACTCTCAATAATATCGAAAGTCATGGAAAAGGCTATCAATCAGCATCTTCTAAAATATCTTGAAGGATTCAACATTATTAGTGATCACCAATATGGCTTTCGTAAAAATAGATCAACAGGAGACCTTCTGACTTATGTAACACATGTTTGGAACAACGCAATTGAACACTTTGGAGAATCTCGAGCGGTTGCTCTTGACATATCCAAGGCATTTGACCGTGTTTGGCACGATGGGCTGTTGGCTAAGCTACGTTCTTATGGTATGTCTGAAAAGTTCTGTTTGTCGCTCTCATGTTTCCTCAGAGAGCGTTCTTTACGAGTGGCAGTTGACGGATTTCTTTCTAACACCTTCACTATCAACGCCGGTGTGCCCCAAGGTTCCATACTGTCTCCTACTCTCTTCCTCATTTATATTAACGATCTGCTGGAAAGGACCGAGAATCCAATCTACAGCTTTGCAGATGACAGTACACTTATCTCTTCATTCACTTTGAACGCTCGGACATCGACTACTCAGACGAATATCCGCAGACAGCAGGAAGTCATTCAACTTAACAAAGACCTGGAAGAAATTCTATCTTGGGGTGACAGTAACCAAGTGGAATTTAGCGCTACAAAAACCCAGGCGGCAGTTTTTTTCTAAAAAAGCTAACGTTGCAGAACCCGACATAGTTATGTCGGGGCACTCCATCCCTCTAACATCGTCACTCAATCTGTTAGGCGTTAATTTGGGAGCAAATATGTCCTGGCATGAACATGTTGCAGGCATAGCAAGAAGAGCTTCTCAAAAGTTGGGAATATTGTTTCGAACCAGAAAGCTTTACACTCCACAACAACTGTTAATTCTTTACAAAGCTCAAATTCGACCAACTATGGAATATTGCTCCCATGTTTGGAGCTCCGCTCCCAAACATACACTGCATTTGTTGGATTCTATCCAGAGAAGAGCTATTCGTCTGATTGGACACCCGGAACTGACCGAAGGCCTTGATTCGCTGGAACATCGAAGAACGGTTGGCGACTTGAGCCTATTCTACAAGTACTTTCATGGAAAGTGTTCGAAAGATGTGGCCCGTTTAATTCCTCCCAGAGTGGTGCATATTAGAAGTACACGTCGCGCTAATGCTTCACATCCGTATGAGGTTCAGCTTGTTACTCCTCGTACAACGCTTTTCAAGCAGTCTTTTATATGGAGAACATCATACCTTTGGAATGGTTTACCCAGGACTGTGTTTCCCATCGAGTACAATCTACAGCGATTCAAGAACAACGTGAATCGCTTTCTCCGCACACGTGTCGCTCCTGTAGCGCTTTAGGGACTTCCCTGTAGCACGTGTGCTAGACCCATAAAAAAAAAAAAAAAAAAAAAAAAAAAATACATTGCTTTTTCTGGCATTTTTCTGCATTATCTCCAATTATTTCGCCTTATCTCCCATAATCTCGAATTCTCCCATAATATGGGGGCTTATATCTCTTTATCTATCATTGTTCTGGCTATTCTCCAAATATTTCTCCTTATCTCCCAGAATCTCAATCTTTATATTAGGCCTACGCAACCGATTAATTACCACGCTTTCAAAGTTACGGGCTTAGAATATATTAATGGCGACCTGTATTTATATGGTAAACTTATCAAAACAATCATTCTAAAGGACGCTTTAATTTCACTCCAACAGTTTTTAAATTTTTCTCCAAAACATTGCGTATTTGTTGCCCATAGTGCATGTTTTGATTCGTCCCATTTAATTCAACGTATAATTAATTTTGGAACGATCAAGGATTCTAAAAATATTGCTGGTTTTCGGACACAGTAAATCTCTTTAAAAGTATTTTCCTGGCTGAAAAGGCTCAGAAATGTTTAAGCTCGGAAAGCGCGCATGATTTATTACAAATAGCACCACACGAAAAATTCCATGAGGCGATATATGAAGTTAAAATCCTTGAGAATTTGGCAAATGAGTTTTTGAAGAGAGAATATTTAATTACAAATTACGTATTGTATAAATAGTGCGTCGTGGAAAAACAAATATTGCCATCGTTAATGCCTTTAAAGAGTGTTATTTCAGATCTTATGATTAAAAGAATTGCATCTGAATGCATAACTTTGAAAGATCTAAAAAGTTCTTATGATAAATTGGGTTCTACAGGAATAGTGCAATTATTATCTAGTCGAAAAGACAATGGTAAAAGTAATTAATTAGTTTACAGATAGTTTATATTTATCACTAATATCATTAATTATTTATTTAGTTTTACGGAGAAGATTTATAAAACCGTTTTTTTAATATATATTTAATATTGTTATCAGTTGATATATAACAGTGTTGATAAATAAATATATTAACTTAAAATTTTGAAAAATCATTGAACCTACAAAATATTTTTATTAAATATAAATCTTTTAAATGCTAAAAGAACAAATTATAAATATCAAGATACAGATTCAAATTTTTAACTAATACGCTTAATATTTTTATTTAATCATTATAGATTAAGTTGATAAATATATTGTGTTTATTCAATAAATTATTTAACCTACAAATGAATTTCTGTAAATTTAACTATTTTAAATACTGTTTGAATGTTGGCGCGGAAAATATGACGACATACAGCGTTGTCAAATTGTGATATTTCTCCCTCACTACGCGGTTATTCTTTTAAACAAATATCAACTTTAAATATTTATATCTTTTTAACAAATTGATAAAACAAAAATATTTTTATTTCAAAATTTTTCTAATATTCTTTTTACTAAATATTAGTTTTTTAAAAATTCGTAAGAAAAGTTCTTAAGATATACACGAAACTATGCCTTTTTTTATACTTCATTGACCTATGAATGTTAATTATGTGCACTTTATTACACAGGTTTACAAATTTTTAATTTGGAAAAATACCAAGAACGCCACATGCCTAGATAAGTTAATTGGGACCTCCTGAACACGAAAAACGCTATAATTTTTTTTTTTTAAGTACCGTTTTTTAGATAACGGTACTGTTGTGTTTTTCGGTGTATGGTCCCACTCAAACCCTTATGGAGCCCAACCGAAAAGTCCGATCGAGATAAATGTCATACCGTTGGAAAGGCAACTAAATGCCTTTTCCGGCGGTATACTATAAATTTCTATGTGACAAGAAGTGGCTGAGTTATAACACCTCAAAGTTCAAAATTTGCCTATTTTTTACGTTTTTTTTTTTTCAAAATTTTTCATTTTTATTTGGTTTTTTTTTTTCTACGTTATTGTAAAGATCTGGAATGTTTTATTTTTTTACCAAGTAGTTTATTTAATAACCAACATTTTAAACGTAATTTGAAAAAAAAAGGATGAAAAATAAAGTTTTTATTAAGGATTTTGTGGAACGACAATATTTTCATTTTCATTGCTCACACGCTATATTCGGCGTCCATCAGAATTTGAATCACTGTATACGTTGGTAGCCCTGACACACGCTATATTCGGCGTCCATCAGAATTTGAATCACTGTATACGTTGGTAGCCCTGACACACGCTATATTCGGCGTCCATCAGAATTTGAATCTGATCACAGTAAACAGTTTGGCTTTGTACGTGCAAAAAATAAAATGTGTTCAATCGATCCCAACGAATTTTGTTATGTTTGTGGAGTTCTTGTGAAAAAGAAATCACAGTATTTGATGCGAAAAATGAATACGAAAAATTTATCTGAAGCGTATAAGAAGTATTTCGGCTTTCGACCTGCGTCTCTGGACAAACCGTGGACACCGAATAATGCATGTAACAACTGCCGAACAATATTAAATAAAATTGGTAAGGGTCAAGAGTGTTTCTTCACATTTGGAAAGCCAATGCAATGGAGAAACCCGATCAGTCATACAACAGATTATTATTTCTGTTTAACGGAAAAGGCTGTCGGACGTAGAATTGAACCAGTTTATCCAGTTGTTAGCTCGGTGACGCTGCCAGTGCCGCACTCAGTATCGTGCCCCAAACCGCAGCTGATTGTAGCAGAGCCCACAAAAATACGAAAAAGAACAACAATAAGTGATTCATCAGATGAGTGCAGTGAATCAGAAATGCAATCAAATAAGAAACCCCATTTACTTACTCAGGCCGAGCTTAATGATTTGTGCCGAGATTTGTATTTGCCGAAATCGAAATCTGAATTACTTGCATCGCGATTGCAACAGTGGGGATATTGTGCTCCTGAGACACGTGTTACATATTACCGTGATCGTAGCAAACAACTTGCAGTTTTTTTCGCAAAAACGGGAAACTTTTGTTTTTGTGCCAACATACGTGGTCTTTTCAATGCTCTCCAACAAAGTTATGACCCAGTGGAATGGCGTCTTTTTCTGGATGGAGGCAAGGATAGTTTGAAGGCAGTCTTGCTTCATAAAGGGAATACGAAACCATCAATTCCAATCGGATATGGAAAATACATAAAGGAAACATATGAAGCAATGAAAGAACTTCTCGCTCTCATACAATATGACCAACATCAATGGAAAGTTTGCTCTGATTTTAAATTAGTTGCCATACTATCTGGATTGCAAGGGGGCAATACGAAGTTTCCCTGTTTTCTATGTCTATGGGACAGCCGTGACCGTCAGAATCACTACATCCGAAAAGTTTGGCCCGAACGAAGTGGGCGTACGCACGGAGAGTACAATATTAAAAATGACCCACTCATTCCTCAGGAGAAGATAATACTTCCTCCACTACATATTAAGCTTGGGTTATTTACAAATATTGTGAAAACGTTGCCAAAAGACAGTCTTGCCATGAATTACCTTAAACAAAAATTTCCGAGAGCCACAGCGAGCAAAATTGAAGCTGGTATATTTGATGGACCTCAAATTCGGGCTCTGTACGGTGACCAAGCATTTAATGAGTGTTTAGGTCCAGCTCATTTGGAGGCATGGGAAGCATTCCAGGACATCGTTTACAACTTTTTGGGAAACTACAGAAGTCCTGATTACGCTGAGAAGATCGATACATTACTGCAAAAATTCAATGCCATTGGTAAGCGTTGAGTGAAAGCATGTATATCAAAAAGGCCGTTATCATTTGAAAATTATTTGAAATTTATTCTTTTTAACTTTTAGGTTCAAATATGACACCTAAACTACACTTTTTATTCAGTCATTTGGATTTTTTCCCCATGAACTTGGGATCCGAAAGTGATGAGCAGGGTGAAAGATTTCACCAGGAAATGCAAGAAATCGAGAGACGTTACAAGGGCTGGTGGGATGAACAAATGATGGCAGACTATTGTTGGTTCCTCATTCGCGAAGATACATCCGAAAAAAAACGGAAAAAGTCACTCGTCATTTTAATTTAAATTTTTTTAATTTACGCCGAATATAGCGTGTGAGCAATGAAAATGAAAATATTGTCGTTCCACAAAATCCTTAATAAAAACTTTATTTTTCATCCTTTTTTTTTCCAATTACGTTTAAAATGTTGGTTATTAAATAAACTACTTGGTAAAAAAAATAAAACATTCCAGATCTTTACAATAACGTAGAAAAAAAAAACCAAATAAAAATGAAAAATTTTGAAAAAAAACGTAAAAAATAGGCAAATTTTGAACTTTGAGGTGTTATAACTCAGCCACTTCTTGTCACATAGAAATTTATAGTATACCGCCGGAAAAGGCATTTAGTTGCCTTTCCAACGGTATGACATTTATCTCGATCGGACTTTTCGGTTGGGCTCCATAAGGGTTTGAGTGGGACCATACACCGAAAAACACAAAAGTACCGTTATCTAAAAAACGGTACTTAAAAAAAAAAAATTATAGCTTTTTTCGTGTTCAGGAGGTCCCAATTAACTTATCTAGGCATGTGGCGTTCTTGGTATTTTTTGGCTGTAAACCAGTGTTATGAATATTACGCTTCGCAATCGGTCAATTTTTTTTTTAATTAAATGAAAAACATTTAGATTAACATTATATTTCAATTTCATCAAATTCTTAAGAAAACTGGATTTACGAGTGAACTACCTTAAACAAGTTTAATTTATTTCCTCAAATTTAAAATATTTAGTATTTGACCATCAGTTGATCAGATCGATATTAAATGGCCTAGTACAGGGGTGCTCAAACTTAAACTGCTGGCGATCTACCTCAATATTGTTAGACTACGATCGATCGACTCTGAGAGGCTGCAAGTAAGTGTGATGCAGTTTTAGTTACCTAAAACAAAATCTGTGAATAGTTCTATATCGGAATTTTTTTCTCGAGATCGGCTCAAAAAGCACTCGCGATCGACCGTTTGAGCACCCCTGGCCTAGTAGACTGCCTGGAGAGTTTAGTTTCGAAACCGCCTTAGAAAAAAGCGCTCGGACTGCTAACATAAATCTAATTTTTTATTACTTAATAATTTAATTTCATGAAGTTATTGCAAATTTACCTTCAACATGCTTCTATAGAATTACGTATTAAAACGATAAATTTTCGAATATTTTTCGGTATGTGTGTTTTGTTCGGTGTTATGTTTTAACGACTGAACAAATTTCAATGAAATTTAGCATGACGCTGATCCTGACTTGAGATAATAGGCTATCTATACTTTATACGGGGTTGTTTACATAAATGTGCTAAATTAAACACGAATGTTTTTGAATCATAAAGCTTGTGTACTATATCACTCTTAAATTTCAGTCAAAATTCTAAATACGCTGATGTAAAATATTAGAGTTTCTGAGATTGACATATAAACGGTGACAGTTATGTTTCTCGACGGAAACCTGAATTGTGGACGAGTTAATATAAAGGAGTTAAAGACGTCACCAAGTATATGGTAATTAAAATTGTTTAGGTGGTTTCGAAGACCTAAGGAATTTGTTGACGTTGTTCAGGTTAATTATTATTTATTGTGACGCCATCAAGTGAGAGTTCTTGGACTCTTTCCGTGTCCTTTATCACTTAATTTGAATGAATAAACTTGGAACATGTTACTGTAAATCTGCTTCTTACTTATGAAAATGTCCTCTTAATCTAAAGGATTAGGGCATTATAAAAATGATCACACTACACCCACAGTAAGTACGGTCATATTAGCTTGTTCCTACAAATATTGTTTTATTGTGATTTCTAATTGGTTTGTTTGACGCACGAAGAAAACTGATTCATCCGTATAGGTTATTCAAAAACCTAGTCGCATATTCCTCCGATAAATTCACTCCAATCGCCCTATCACTTCCGGAAAATCATTAAAGTCTACCGAAATGCCAGTAAATTTTCAACCGTTTATACTCGCTTTGCGTGGCGCGTATGAGGCCAGATTAATGAATGCAGTGCCGCTCGTAGGTAGATGCTGAATTAATTACACTGTAATTCTTGGTATATATGTTTGCTGTACACAACATAATCCACACTGATAAGTTACTTTACTTAAGGGTTGAATAACTAGCCAAAATTAAACAGAGCATTCCTAAGTTTGTATTCGATCGTTTATTTTTCGATCGGAATGACAAGAAAATAAGGGAAAAAATTTTGTAGTCTTCTAAGTCTCATGAAAATTTTTGAAACAATATTTTATAAATTTTTAATAAAAAACTTGTCACGAATCATGTATCAGGTTTTGACTGTCCTATGCGACAGTTCGGACTACATCAGTACTTTGTCTAATTTAGGTTAACTGCTATATCTAGTTTCTTTTATATATGTATTCGAATGTCTTTAAATTAAATATATTTTCCGTCTGATTCTTTACCACAACTAAAAATAGTTTAAAATATAATAAAAATCTTGCATAAAACTACTAAAGGAAGTAAGAAAAGTCACTAAACGAACGTTGTTGAAATGTTCACTGCTTGAAAGGCAAATGTAAACTAAAACTCTCTGACTTCTCCCCGGGTTTCCCAGACAAGGAACAAAAAAGAAAGAGTGTGGTTTATGACATTCCAGGTAGAATCTCTGATCAAAGGGTCCTTAGCAATAGCTTTTTTGTAACAAAAAGAAACCTTTTAAAGAATATAACTAAATATCAGGTAGTTACCCACAACCATTTATAAAGTTGAAACAAATGACAATTTTATGTTTTATTGTACCATATATTGTATAATAATGTATTTGTATAATTGTTTATAAAAGGAAACAAAAAATGGTCAAAAGTATTTAAGTTAGGTATCTTTGTGTCGCCAGTATTGACATAAGGAACGGAAACGTGGCTATGAATCGAGACATTATAAATCGCCTACGAGTACCTCAACGAGCGATGGAAAGAAGCATATTGGGAATATCGTTGAGGAATAGGCTGACTAATGAAGAAATTCGAGGAAGATCCAAGATAAGTCACCTTAACAGTCAACGCAAATTTCTATATAAATTTCTCTGAAATTTTTGTTTGTGTGGCGGGATTTCATGAACGATCTGTTTCTAGATTGATAAGAAGTAAATACCAGTGTTACGATTAACATTGTTGGGATGTGTAGGTATTTCGAAGGACTCCTGAAATTTCCTATTATAGAAAAAGGGATTTGTTGCAAGGATCTTTGATTAGTAAAGGAGATTCTGGTGTTCTGTCTCATGCTACTGTTTTACAACCACGGGATACTGTGTGTGAGTTCTGGATTTTCAAGAGAATGTTGTGAGAGCTTAGAGCACGTGGAGAAAGAATTTTGTATGTTGCCGTAAAATTCGTGAAATGCGATCTGTGACATTTTTAATGTATGGAAGGACTACAATCCCAACAGATTTATCTATTTAACTTCTAGTCGAATCACCCGGGGAGATGTATGTTTTGAATGGAGCGGCGTATATCTTGGTACTGGAAATTGTTTGATTGAAGAACGGAAATCAGGTGCTTTAATTCTGATTGTGGCTAAGAAAGTAATACAGTTCTATGAATAAAGGAGTTGATGCCGAGTGTTTTTTGGGCGTTTAAATATCTATGTGAGTGGGCTTTCTGTATACCGAGTGGCCTAAAGTCATAGCTAACTTTCGATTACTAAAAAATATCTAGGAAAGGGAGAGTATTATTATTTTCGATCAAAGGTGACCAGTGATAGGTATTATCAACTGTTGCTAAAATATCTTACTTCCGTTCTTCAATCAAACAATTTTCAGTACTGATTTATTAAACGCTCCCCTCAAAAACATACATCTCCTAAGTATCTTTTTTTCTTGAAAATCCGGGAGTTTACAATTTCCCGTTTAGCTGGGCCAAACTTATATCGACGAAACTAGCAGAAAAATACGTACTAGAATTAAGAAACATCAAATATACGTCCTCGTAATATTTCCACTTTAGTACTTGCAGAACACCAGCATGAAACAGGATATGATTCTCTTTAACCGATCAAAGATTCTGGCCATTATTTCTTTTTCTATCCTAGGAAATTTCGGGAGTCCATCGAAATATCTAAACATCTCAATACTCTTAATCGTGACACTGGTCTTTACCTCTCCACAATGTAGGAACAGATCATCCACGAAGCCCACCATCCTCGGTCTACTAATATAAAAGGTCTGTGCAAGCGGAGTTAAATCAGTTTTGTGTTAGATTCCTAAGAATTAAGTTTTCGTGACCAGCTCTGAAAAAGCTGGTAGAGTGATCGGCGAACGTCATTCACTTTCATCGACATATAAGAAACCCAGAAGGATTATATCTATAAGCTTCGTAACCGGTGTTTCGTATCAAAATTAAGAAACTATATTTACCTTGTGGTAAGAATCCACTTTCAATCAATTTAGCTTCCATTAATAGTTTGGGTACTAAAAGACAAAATGAAATAGCGATATGTATAAAGGGGGCTGTAGGTCCTCCGTATCTAAATAATCCACAACCTCCTCCTGTAGTAAGGATTTCCGGTGGTTCCCTGCTACACATCGACATCTGACGTCCAAGTTTGTAGCCATCATTTGCGAGATTTCCTATCTGCAAGAAAGAAATCAATAAATAATTGGACACAAAATATTGACAAACTATCTTATGGTTATGTATTTTTCGTCTGCGGATAATATGCGGAAATACATAGTGGAAATGGAAAAATAATACTAACTAAGGAATTCAGGTTAAAAGTTTTTTCATGGGGGAAATTGGAATAAGGTCTATTCATCAACAGTTGACACTTTTACATCTATAAATTAAGTTTAATATTGTCTTATTTTTTTTTTACGGGCACCGCACAAGTATTGCAGGCTACAGGAGTAACGCGTGTTCGGAAAAAAAAAAAAAACCATTCATGGAGGTCTTGAATTACCGTAAATTGTACTCGGTGGGAAACACAGTCCTGGGCAAATTATTCCAAAAGGATGATGTTCTCCAAATAAAAGACTGCTTGAAAAAGGTTGTACGAGGAGTCACAAGCTGACCTTCATATGGATGTAAAGTATTAGCGCGATGTGTATTTCTAATACGTAGCACTTTGGGAATTAAGCGAGTTACATTTATCGAAAACTTTCCATGAAAGTCCTTGTAGAATAGATTCAAGTCGCCAACTGTTCTTCGATGTTCCAGAGAATCAAGATTGCTGATCAGTTCTGGGTCTCCAATTAGGCGAACAGCTCTCTTCTAAATAGAATCTATCAAATGCAGAGCCCCAAATATGGGAGCAGTATTCCATCGTGGGTCGAATTTTGAGCTTTGTACAGAATTAACAGTTGTTGTGGAGTGGTTCGCAATAATATTCCCAGCTTTTGAGAAGTTCTCTTGGCTATGCTTGCAACATGTTCGTGCAAAGACATATTTGGTCCCAAATTAACGCCCAGCAAATTGAGTGGGGATGCTAGAGGAATGGACTGCCCAGACATTCTACACTGGTGGGCAAAAAAAATCGACTCAAACGATTTTGCTTCATTTAACATCGATCCTTGCATTTAATTTCCAAACAGTAGTATCACTAGAATGCTGATTTTCTACTCTTTCCAGTAATACCAAAAACATTGGGTTTTCATTAAGTTTTACGGATTAAAACGGTTTTACTCAATAGAACTGTTTTTGCTCGCTCAGCAACGTACTCGTTGCGTGCTATTCGTCCTTATAAAAATACATGCAACCACTCCAGAAGAAACGGCACAAGTCATTGCCCTATTGTAAAAAGGGCGTAGCCAGCGTATAGTGCAGCTGTTGCAGCTATCTCCAAGTCTACAGACGTTACCAAGAGACTGGCCAGGATCAGGAAGAAGAAGGTGTACCTCGAAGCGAGACGACCGCTTCGTTGTCAACACAACTCTAAGACATCGTCACTTGACCGGCGTTGGGGTCCAGCAGGAGCTTCGTAGTCGGACAGAACAGTCAGAAGAAGACATAACGAAGCTAACCTAACTCCAAAGAGAGCAGCTAACGGTCCCAAATTGACCGCAGCCCATTGACAAGCGCCACTCAGATTTGCCTGAGAACATGTCGATCGGACCTTAGAGCAACGGCGCCCCGTTTTATTCTCCGACAAGTCCCGAACGTGCCTACATAGCAATGATGGTAGACGACGAGTCTACAGGAGACCTGGGGAGCGCTATGCTCAGTGTTGCATTACTGAGACGGTCGCCTACGGAGAAGATTCTGTCATGGTGTGGAGAGGCATCTCACTAGATGCGGAAACCGATTTGGTTTTCGGGACTGATGAGACTCGTAGCGGTGGATTAACTGCGCGGAGTCCTGACCTAAATCCAATCGAGCACATGTAGGATGAGCTCAAAAGAAGAGTTCGAGCCAGAAATCCAGCCTCTGCATCGCTGAGGGACTTAAAGGTTGCGATGGCGGAAGAATGGGGAAGGATCCCACAGACAGTGGTGAAAAAACTCACTCGCTCCATGAAAAACTGGCTAGAAGCAGTAATAAGGGCTAGAGGAGTAATATAAAATATTGATTTTGGTTTCTATCAATAAATTTAATTGTCAAACTTAAAATTTGTTTAATTTTCTCTTTCCCTATTTTCAATCCCTGTTCTCCTCGTTCCTCCTTTTAATCATTTTAATCAGTAAAAACCATGAGGAATGCTATGGAATTTGGTATATTAGAAAGAGAATAGAATGGGCATTGAAATGATACTAAAATCCGTAAAAATACATGAACATTAAATTCTAGGATCCGTGTTAAATGAAGCCAAATAGTGGATTTTTTTGCTCACTAGTGTATGTTGGGTTCAGCAACGTTTACTTTTTTAGAAGAAACTACCGCCTGAGTTTTTATAGTGTTAAATTCTACTTGGTTACTGTCACTTCAAGATAGAATTTCTCCCAGGTCTTTGTTAAGTTGAACGACTTCCTGCTGTCTGCAAATATTTGCGTGAGTAACTGATATTCGAGCGTTCAAAGTGAATGAAGAGATAATCATACTGTCATCTGCAAAGTTGTAGGTTGGATTCCCGGTCCTCTTCAGCAGATTATTAATGTAAATGAGAAAGAGAGTGGGAGACAGTATAGAGTTTTGGGACATACTGGCGTTAATAGGGAAAGTCTTAGAACTCTTCACTGCCACTCGTAAAGAACGCTTTCTGAGGAAAAACGAGAGCCATAAACAGGGCACACCATAAGAGCCTAGATTAGCCAACAATCCGTCGTGCCAAATACGGTCGAATGCATTGTATATAACAAGTGAAACTGCTCGAGATTCTCCATAGTGTTCAAAGGCGTTGTTCCAAAGATGTATTATATAACTCAGAAGATCTCCTGTTGATCTTGGCAGCTTACGAAAGCCTTATTAATGGTCGCTAATAATATTCAATCCTTCAAGATATTTGAGAAGATGCTGATTGGTCACCGGTTCCATGACTTTCGATATTATTGAAAGCAGTGCAGCACGTAGGTAGTAGTTTGGCAAGGTCTTCTTACCTTTTTTGACTATAGAGGGGATCCCTTTCTGTAGGATAGGGTGAAAAGTATACGGAAAACTGAAGCTTTTTTGGTGTCTAGCTTCATTAAAATTCGGTTTATGGTACGCTGTCTGAAGACAATATCATGCATCCTTGACTGCACTAATGGGAATGGTTGGTGGTGGTTTTCCTTGGAAATTGGCAGTAGAATATGAACCAAAAAGTTCAGCTAACAAGCTGGCTTTCTCAACAGGTGTTATTGCAATAATATTATCCGGTCGTGTAATTGGTGGTATAGTCAATTTAGTGAAATTTTGCTTAGGTGCCTCTCTGTCACTGATCGATAGGATACTCGATGTCGAAAGCAGTTTATGATCGGAAGAACCTAACGGTGGATTTACAGTATAAACCTCTGGATTAGTGGTTAAAAACAAAGATTTTTTTGTATAACAGATAAATTTTCAAAAGTAATGCACTTGTGATAATTTTTATTCAATCTATACCTTTGAAAGAATATTTCAGAATTTTATCGAGATTTTCTGATTAGTACTTTTAGAGATAGGGAGGGAGAATAGTGATTTTTTGGCAATTTTTTTTTTTAAATACAGTAAAGTCTGTTTATAACGAACCCGTTTATAGTGGATTTCTGGTTAAAACGAACTATTTTATAATGCACGAAAAAACATCCATAAGACCAATGTAAATTTTTATCGGTTATAACAAACCCAGTTATTTTTTTTAATTATTTTTTTTTTTTATGGGTCTAGCACACGTGCTACAGGGAACTCCCTAAAGAGCTACAGGAGCGACACGTGTGCGGGGAAAGCGATTCACGGTGTTCTTGAATCGCTGTAGATTGTACTCGGTGGGAAACACAGTCCTGGGCAAATTATTCCAAAGGGATGATGTTCTCCATATAAAAGTCTGCTTGAAAAGCGTTGTACGAGGAGTAACAAGCTGAACCTCATATACGGATGTGAAGAAGTAGCGCAACGTGTACTTCTAACATGCACCGCTCTGTGAGGAATTAAGCGGGGCCACATTCTTCGAGCACTTTCCACGAAAGTACTTGTAGAATAGGCTCAAGTCGCCAACCGTTCTTCGATGTTCCAGCGAATCAAGGCCGACGGTCAGTTCCGGCTCTCCAATCAGACGAACAGCTCTTCTCTGAATAGAATCCAACAAATGCAGTGTATGTTTGGGAGCGGAGCTCCAAACATGGGAGCAGTATTCCATAGTTGGTCGAATTTGAGCTTTGTAAAGAATTAACAGTTGTTGTGGAGTGTAAAGCTTTCTGGTTCGAAATAATATTCCCAACTTTTGAGAAGCTCTCCTTGCTATGCCTGCAACATGTTCATGCCAGGACATATTTGCTCCCAAATTAACACCCAACAAATTGAGTGACGATGTTAGAGGAATGGAGTGCCCCGACATAACTATGGTGGGTTCAGCAACGTTAACTTTTTTAGAAAAAACTGCCGCCTGGGTTTTTGTAGCATTAAATTCCACTTGGTTACTCTCACTCCAAGATATAATTTCTTCCAGGCCTTTGTTAAGTTGAATGACTCCCTGCTGTCTGCGGATATTCGTCTGAGTAGCCGATGTCCGAGCGTTCAAAGTGAGTGTACTGTCATCTGTAAAGCTGTAGATTGGATTTTCGGCCTTTTCCAGCAGATGGTTAATGTAAATGAGAAAGAGAGTAGGAGACAGTATGGAGCCTTGGGGTACACCGGCGTTGATGTGAAGGTGTTAGAAAGAAATCCGTCGACTGTCACTCGTAAAGAACGCTCTCTGAGGAAACATGAGAGCCACAAACAGAACTTTTTCGACATACCATAAAAACGTAGCTTAGCCAACAGCCCATCGTGCCAAACACGGTCGAATGCCTTGGATATGTCAAGAGCAACGGCTCGAGATTCTCCAAAGTGTTCAATTGCATTGTTCCAAACATGTGTTACATAAGTCAGAAGATCTCCTGTTGATCTATTTTTACGAAATCCATATTGGTGATCGCTAATAATGTTGAATCCTTCAAGATATTTTAGAAGATGCTGATTGATAGCCTTTTCCATGACTTTCGATATTATTGAAAGCAGTGCGATTGGTCGGTAGTTATTTGGCAAGGTCTTCTTGCCTTTTTTAGGTATCGGCTGAACTGTAGCACATTTCGAGCAGGAAGGAAATATTCCCTTTCTGTAGGATGGGTTGAAAAGTATACAGAAAACTGGTGTTAGTTCCCTCGCACAGATTTTAAGAACTATGGCAGGTATTCCGTCAGCGCCAGAAGCCTTTTGGTGTCTAGCTTCATCAGAATACGCTTTATGATACGCTGTCTGAAGACAACATCGGGCATCCTTGACTGCACTATGGGAACAGTAGGTGGTGTTTTTCCTTGGTAATCGACAGTAGAATGTGAAGCAAAGAGTTCAGCCAACAAGTTCGCTTTCTCAACAGGTGTCGTTGCAATAGAATTATCTGGCCGTGTGAGTGGTGGTATGGTGGATTTAGTGAAATTTTGACTAACTGCCTTAGCGACCGACCAAAAAGGACCTTGAATTATAAGTTATAACGAACTTCCGAACAAAGCGAACCAAATTTGGATTTTTTTTGTGCGTTTATAACGAACTTACCACTCCCTGTGCTCGATGTCGCGCGACTTGATCTAGGGAATTCACCGAAACTCGCTGAGAACCCGTATTCTACTTGTTTCCGCCGCGTTGTTAGTTCGAGCAGTATTATTTTCAATTCACTTGTTGTGTTATGCGGTTCTAATGCATGTTTGATCAAAGCAGCAAAATTAGTTTAAATTTTTATTTTAAAATGAGTAGACAAAAACGTAAAGCGTTTACTTTAAAAGACAAACACGATATTATAAGGAAAATAGATATCTACGGTTTCTACCATATGGAAGAAGAGGCAAGAAATCTTATCAATCTATGATAAAAGAAATGTTAGTTTTAAAAAAATAAGAAAATCTACACATGATCAAGTCGATAAAGGACTCCTTAAATGGTTTAGTCAAGAATGACATGAACATGTTCCTATTACTGGCTATACTTTACAAGAGAAAGCTAGTGAATTGGGAAGGAAAATAGAGAATATCGAGTTTAACTGTTCTAGAAGTTGGATTAAACGATTTAAAAAGCGACATAGTATTAGTGGGGGTAAGATAGTAGGAGAAACTGCAGCATATGACTGTTGTTGATCAGGGGTTGGCCAATGTATGGTCGGAAATTCGAGAAAGTTATGAATGTGGATATTTTAATGTGGATGAAACGGGTTTGTTTTACAAAATGACGCCTGATAAGACATAAAAGTTTGTCGAAGAGAATTGTGCTGGTGGAAAATTATCAAAAGTAAGGATTACTGTATTGGTAGCTGCAAATATGTCTGGAACAGAGAAAAGAAAATTGTTGTTCATAGGAAAGTCCGCCAATCCCAGGTGTTTTAAAAACAAACATTTATCAGTACCAGAAATTTTTAAAAACGAACTGATCGAATGGATAAAGAATTAAAATTCACAAACAGAAAAATATTACTTTTGATTGACAACTGTCCAGCGCACCCTGAAGTTGATCTACAGCAAATAAAATTGGTTTTTATGCCCTCCAACACAAGTGCACAGCTCCAGCCTATGGATCAAGGTGTGATACATTCTTTAAAATATCATTATAGAAAGATTTTACTCATGAAAATGTTGGAGACGATCGATAAAGGTAACATTTTTCTGTAACTCTCTTGGACGCTATGAACTTTATTCGTATGGCTTGGCAAAGAGTCAGTAGAGAAACCATTGCAAACTGTTTTAAGCATGGCGGATTTTTAAGCAAGGAATGTAGATATGACTTAGATGATGAGCTACCGTTGAGTAGATTGAAAAACATCAAGAAGATCCTACTGATTGTCTAGAATTTGTTTGCGATGCTGACATTCAACAAAGTACAGTGGAAATCGAGATTAAAAAGATGATTAATCACTTTAATTTGGAAGAATATGTATGTGTTGATAATGAATTAATGACGAGAGAAATATTAACTGATGATCAAATTGTGACATCAGTGACTTTTGGAAAGATTTTAAGCGATAATGATGACGGAGACGAGCTTGGAGAAGGAGATAATATTTATGTTCCATCCATTTCAGAAATTACTAAGAAAATGACTGAAACTCGCAATTTTTTGAAATCTCGTGGAGTTCCTGAACATATATGAAGTAGTTTTTGTGACCTTGACAATTATATAAACATCATTTCTTTTCCAAGTAAAATTGTACAAACGAAAATTACTGGTTTTATTGTATAAACTACGTATTTTAATGTTACATACATAATAATAACTTCAGTGTGACTTGTTTTATTTTCCTTTGAAAGTTTTCTTTTAATTTAATAATTATTATTATTCTTTTTTCTAAGCATTACCCCTAATCTAAATAAAGAAGTAGTGAAAAATATTATATTATTATATTAGATTTTGTTTACTGTTTATAACGAACTTCGGATATAGCGAACCATTTCTAGTCCGTTACAAACGGACTTCACTGTGCTATAAAAAAAGTTTGCGCGAATATTACATCATATATATTTTTGAATTTATATTTTTATAAGCTTTCATTTCACACACACAATTTTTTTTTACTCCGATTTCACTCCCCAAAGTAACCCCTTAAGTCGAAATTGAACTTTCAAAACTACACAGCTCTGATTGGGCCGTCAATTCCTATATTCGGGACAAACTTCAACTTTCTATGTTAAATAGTCTCGAAGAAAATCGAATGTGGCGGACATACGGACACTGAAGTGATCCCATAAGTGTTCCGTCCGTCATCCTGTTGGAATAATTTGCCCAGGGCTGTGTTTCCCACCGAGTAAAATTTACAGCGATTTAAGAACAACGTGAATCGCTTTTTCCGTACACATGCCGCTCCTGGAGCGCTTTAGGTACTTCCCTGCAGCACGTGTGCTGGACCCATAAAAAAAAACTAAAAAGACAGTACAGTATGCTTTTGTCCATTTATAGACTTCAGATTATAATTCATATTATGTTAAAAGTGAAATTGAAAAACAGTTTCATTACTTCTACCAAGAAATTAAAAAGCGTAGTAAATATGATACAAAGCAAGAAAATAAAGTGCTAAAAAACTTTCATATTTAGAGACAGAGTATAAGGTACGTTATGCCAAAGCGCGGCGAATGGAAGAACGATTTAAAAATAACAATCAGAAATGGCTGGAAGGGTCTACGAGGCTGGTTTGAAAAGTCCGTGCAATAATAAAAACTACTTATGTGTTTGGGGTAAACCTTTTTTATTTTGCGACATAGTCTCCTTTTAGGCTTATACACTTCGTCCAACGATGTTCTAGTTTTTTGATCCCTTCCGAATAATAGGATTTGTCCAAGTCTGCAAAATATTCATTAGTGTCTGCAGTCACCTCCTCGTTTGAATAAAATCTTTGTCCCGCCAGCCATTTCTTTAAATTGGGGAACAAATAGGAGTCCGAGGGAGCCAAGTCTGGAGAATAGGGGGATGTGAAACGAGTTGGAATCCTATTTCCATTAATTTTGCGACCACAACTGCTGAGGTGTGTGCTGGTGCGTTGTCGTGATGGAAAAGGACTTTCTTGTGGGCCAATCGCGGGCGTTTTTCTTGCAGCTCGGTTTTCAAACGGTCCAATAACGATGAAAAATATTCACCTGTAATAGTTTTACCCTTTTCCAGATAGTCGATGAGGATTATCCCTTGCGAATCCCAAAAGACAGTCGCCATAACCTTTCCGGCCGAAGGAACGGTCTTCGCCTTTTTTGGTGCAGATTCCCCCTTGATAACCCATTGTTTAGATTGTTGTTTGGTCTCAGGAGTATAGTAATGTATCCATGTTTTATCCACAGTGACGAAACGACGCTTAAAGTCCTCCGGATTCTTCTGGAACAGCTGCAAACCATCCTTGCAACACTTCACATGATTCCGTTTTAGGTCAAGCGTGAGTAATCGCGGCACCCATCTTGCGGATAGCTTTCTCATGTCGAAATGTTTATGCAAAATATTATGTTCCCGTTCAGTCGAGATGCCCACAGCACTAGCAATCTCACGCACCTTAACTCTTCTGTCATCCATCACCATATCATGGATTTGATCAATGATTTCTGGAGTCGTAACCTCCACAGGCCGTCCAGAACGTTCAGCGTCACTTGTGCCCATATGGCCAGTCCGAAAATTTTGAAACCACTTATAAACTGTTCTAATCGAAGGTGTAGAGTCACCATAATGTTTATCAAGCTGCTCTTGGCGTTTTGCCTTTCATAAAGTAATGTTTAATCACCACACGAAATTCTTTTTCGTCCATTTCTTGAAAATCACTCGACTTCCTTGATTCACACGAATGCCAAACACAAAGAAATAGACCAATATGGCTGAAACTTGGTGTGCGTTCATTCAAGAGATGCAACTAACTAAACATGACCTCGATACGCGCCGGTGGTGCCATCTCTCGGACTTTGCACGGACTTTTCAAACCAGCCTCGTATATGCCAATACTGTTGCAAACATTCAATCACTAAATTGATTATTTTTTGATAAAATCAAGCTCAGAGTTCAGTGGTCTCGAAAAAATATCGAATTTGCTAGCCACGCATATAGCTAATAACTTAATTTTCTTTATCGGATTGCTTCGAGCCAACAACTTGTTTATGATGTTATATGAACCTGTGATTTTTGTGTTGCATTTACTTTATGGTTTCAGGTTTTAACAAAACTTGAAGTAAAAAAGTCTTCTCTAATGTCTTACAGGGTTTGTAAATAATTGGAAGTTTAATTTTTTCGCAAAAAAAATATTTTTGTGGGCAAAAATGACACCTGAAACGATATCTAGCTTATTTTTCAAAAAACTGAAAATAGTACATTTTGAAACTAGACTTCTCATATATGCCATTCGATAATTGACATCTTAATTCCTTGTTAAATCTGATTAGCATATTACACGGCATTATTATGTAAATCTATTGTCTGGATTGTATTACTAAGGCTATGCAATGTATATATGTAATAATTTACTACATATTAATCATATCTCTGTTAGTAATGCAGAATTGTTTTGTTGAACAAACATATCATGTGTACTTGAGCTAGTATATGATCAAATCTACAAGCTGACACTATGACCGTTATGAAAGGTAATATTTCTATATAAGTACAAAATGTTTAATGTTTTTATAAATTTTGAAACAGGATAACGTTAATATTTTAAACATCCTATAGATGTCCCACGCCCATTAAACCATAATCGCAATTTAGACAAAACATGAAGTTGACGTTCTGGTTTAATATCGAACAGCGACTGCAATAGCTGACGCAAAAATGTCATTGAAAGTACTTTGTGTATTATAATAGTTTGATATAATAGAGTAAATGTAGTAGAGAAGCGCTAGATAGTGTCAATAACGTTGAAAAACGTTGAACTAGGTTGTGGTAATATAAATATGCACGTCAAGTCATGCACGAAGTGATTCTAGATAATATTTATTTATAGGTATACCTATAGGAAATTTACTAAATCTTATTTTGTATTTTTAAAATGAAATTATATAATTTTTTTATATATCACTGAAGCAAATGTATATTAGAATTTGAAAAAAACTTTGTAAAAACGAGTAAAATACGATTAACAGGTAATAATTAATTAATCGATGGCTGTAACAGAGTATAAAGCGAAATGACAACGAAAATAAAAACATGAAGTGTCAATGTTGATAGATTGTTTAGGATTCTACATGCTAGCGGGACAATATTCATGACGTAATTTCAAGGAACCACTGATAACGACTTGTAAAGAACCCCCCTATTTAACGAATTCCAAGAATTAATTTGTTTATCACCTCATAAAGGTATCTTATCAGGGGGTCAAAGTAACCCTTATAAGAGAGGTCATTTTCATTTGCAAATCAGTTTGCATTTTATGCACACTTGTGATAACATATTTTAAAATTGGTAGCAAAGTAAAACGAGTTTTTTGTGATGGAATATTCTGTTGAAGGTATGTACTCTATTATGACTTATATTTTTTATAAAAAATATGTATACTTTTAGTGTAATATCAATTTGTAAAATGTATAGATAAATCCAGCAAATTTTACATTAATTGTAAACTTTAAAAGTAGCAACTTTTTTTATCCACCTAGATTTTTCTATATGTAATACCTACAACATTCAGACACAGATTCATATATATTATAGACCCCGAAAAGGCCCGAAAGTAAAATTATTTTATTTTTTTTCAGAACGAGTCGTGACTATGACGAAAATGGAGTTTTTTGAAGAATGGCTAAAACATGACAAAAACTGAACGAAACAGTGGCATTTTTTATTATATAAGTAAAAAATTCAATATGTCTGATGTTTCTGACGATTCTCTAAAACGACTCAAAATGAAAATATCAAGCCTTTCAGCAAAATTCAATCAAAAGTGGACTTCTTTAAAGTGTAACAAAGAAATGTTTCTAATCAAACATAAAGATTGGTTAGAGAGATCCGGAATCGAAATAAAGATGTATGTTAACCAGCCGTGCACTTCAACATCATCAGCGGCTCTTTCCGTAGGGCGACCCAGAAAATCATTTGAAGACTCATCAACGAAAACGAAGAGACGGAGAGCAGAAGATCTTTTGGAATCGCGAAGTGCAAGTGAGCTTATTAGAGCAGCTGAGTTAGCTACTCGAAAAGAAGGGCATCGAAGTGTTGCTAAACAGATCCATAACGTCGCGGTCAGTGAAACTAGAGAAAAGAATAAGTGATCTGAACAAAGTCGGCAGTTAACACCAGACCAAGCTTTAGCTTATTATGTGGACTCGAAATCGACTTCTCACTCATATAAACAAACAAGAAAATGGTCAATGAAAGCGGGACATCAAGTGTATCCATCGTTTTATAGTTTAGGTAAGTCCAAAGCTTCTTGTTGTCCTTCTGACGAATATATTTCTGTGACTGAATCTCGAGCTGAAACTAAACTTCACGCGATTTTGGATAAAACGGCTGAACGATTAGTTAAAGCTCAGACGGAAGTCATTAGAAGTGTGTTACCTCATTCATATTATACGTTGGTAAGCAAATGGGGCTGTGATGGGAGTTCGGGGCATAGCACGTATAAGCAGAAATTTGAGAACACTAACGCTACAGACGAATTTTTGTTCGTATACTCATTTGTCCCTTTGAGACTGTTTGATGGCGAAACAGTGATCTGGCAAAATCCAAGACCTTCCTCTACTTTATATTGCCGTCCTATTAAGTTTATTTTTGCCAAGGAGACAAAAGAGTTTACGAAAGAAGAAACTTCTAAAATTTTAGATGAAGTAAGTCAGCTTCTTCCAACATTATGTAACGTTGCTGGATCTCAAATCTCTGTTAAACACGATTTGTTGTTGACAATGACTGATGGCAAAGTGTGCAATGCCTTAACAGACACAAGTTCAACACAAAAGTGTTATATTTGCGGTGCCACCCCCGTCTACTATGAACGAGGAGTCAAAGAAATATCCCAGCAACGAAGAACGCCTTGCATTTGGTTTATCTACTTTACATGCATGGATCCGCACGTTTGAACGTTTGCTTCCCATCAGCTATCGTTTAGAAATAAAAAAAGTGGCAAGTCAGGGGAGATAACGACAAAGCTATTGTGAAGCAACGCTCACAAGAGATACAAAAAGTGGTTAAAGATCGTATGGGTCTCATTGTAGATAAACCAAAACCTGGGTATGGTAACACAAACGATGGAAACACAGCACGTAGATTTTTTTCCAAAGCTGAATTGAGCAGCGAAATTACAGGATTAGACGTAAACCTTATTCGTAGATTTCATGTAATTTTAAGAACTTTGTCATCGGGATATGACATAAATTATATAGAATTCGAAAAGTTTTGTGTTGATACTAGAAAATTATACCTTGATCTGTATTCGTGGTATTCCATGCCCGTTACTGTGCATAAAATTCTTGTACACAGCGCGGAAGTTATAAAGTCTTTTCTTCTTCCCATTGGACAACTCTCCGAAGAAGCCCAGGAGGCAAGAAATAAAGACTGTCGTAGATTCCGTGAACGGCACACCGGGAAGCGGTCACGTATTGCCACAAATACGGATCTTTTGAGAATGCTTTTAATTACGTCTGATTCTGTTATCAACTCGTATAGAGAATTACCGCGAAGAAAATTTACTTCTTTGCCATCGGAGGTTCTGCAGTTGATTATCCCACCTTCATTGCCATCCGAAACACCATCAGTAAGTCATCATCACGAATTAAATGAGGAGGATTATTTACTCTCTGAATATTCTACTGAATTGGAGAGCGGTGATGACGACTCATCTGATGGTGATTAGTAGGTTTAAGTATTTTTTTTATATTGTAATTATTATTCTTATTTTAATGTGTGTTGTATTTGCTTATAATTCATGCCTTAGTATATAAGTTATTTAATATTATATTTCTTTTACTTATACACCTTGTTATTGTAAATAATTGATATATAGATACTGTTATTGTACTAATTTATTTTAAAAGAAATAATATTTTGTAAATTAATAACTGTGGGTACTATCATTATGATTTTTATTTTTTTCCTAGAAATTTCTTTGTAAACAAACATGATTGTGCTTTTCACACATAATGAGTAGGTAGACGTATGTAGCTAATTAAAGAACAATTAGCGACAATAGTGAACAAATGAGACACATTAGTAAACCACTTCCGTCTTGCAGCTACATACTTCGATTAATACACATACAGTACACATTTTTCAACTTTTTTCTTCTTAAAAATAGCTTAAGATACCTGGAATATACATAAACAATTGAAATAAGTGAAGAAATAATATTGTCCCGCTAGCTTGTACTAGTCGAGACACTGTGCGGAGTTTTAATACTAATAAAACTTTATTAGATAAAGGCAGCTCGGAGCACATATGTCCTGGCATGAAAATGTTGCAGGCATTGTAAGGAGAGCTTCTCAAAAGTTGGGAATTTTATTTCGATCCAGAAAGCTTTACACTCCACAACAACTGTTAATTCTTTATAAAGCTCATATTCGACCAACTATGGAATACTGCACCCATGTTTGGGGCTCCGCTCCCAAATATACACTGCATTTGTTGGATTCTATTCAGAGAGAGTGTTCGTCTGATTGGAGACCTGGAACTGACAGGCGGCCTTGATTTGCTGGAACATCGAAGAACAGTTGGCAACTTGAGCCTATTCTACAAGTATTATCATGAAAAGTGTTCGAAGGATGTTGCCCGCTTAATTCCTCCCAGAGCGGTGCATGTTAGAAGTACACGTCGCGCTAATACTTCACTTTCGTATGAGGTTCAACTTGTTACTCCTCGCACAACGCTTTTCAAGCAGTCATTTATATGGACAACATCATCCCTTTGGAATAATTTGCCCAGGACTGTGTTTCCCACCGAGTACAATTTACAGCGATTCAAGAACAACGTGTAGCGCTTTAGGGACTTCCCTGTAGCACGTGTGCTAGACCCATAAAAAAAAAAAGCTTTCTTCGCCAGACATTTAGAAAACGTTTTTTCAGCCGTTTCCACAGAATCTTATGGGTGATAGTGAAGAAAAAATCAACGCATTCTTAAGTGTACCTTATCAAATGCAGTTGCCACCTGAAAACTTCACAGTTAAACAAGTCACATATGTCATCGCAAAAAGAGACTTGATCCTGAAAAGTCTCCTGGATATGACATGATCACAGCAAGAATACTTCAAAAGTCAAAAAGAATATTCACATTTATATTTAATGCTTAAATAAACAGCTCAGTCGAAAGTAGCCGTAATTATATTAATACCAAAACCTGCAAAACCTGTCGAGGATATTAAGTCATTTAGACCAATAAGTTTGCTTCCGATAATGTCGAAACTCTGTGAAAAGCTACTTATAGATAAACTACAACCAATAATTCAGCAAGATCAGCATTCAAGACCATCAATTTGGTTTCAGGCATGAAAACGCCACAATAGAACAAATTCATCAAGTGACCCCAAAAAATCAGACAAGACAAGAAATACTGTGCTGCAGCGTTCTTAGATATACACAGGCATTTGACAGGGTTTGGCATGCTGGACTCCTATGAAAATTATGAAAAACATTACCTCTTCCCGATTTCTTCATTCTTAAATCCTACCTTGCAGATCGCCACTTTCTTGTAAACTATCAAGAAGAATCAACATCTATCCACAAAATTGAATCTGGAGTTCCACAAGGCAGCGTTTTCGGACCCCTGCTTTATCTTTTGTATACAGCTGATTTGCCAACTAGTGAACGAAGTCTAGCAGCAACATTTGCAGACGATACTGTCATTTTTGGCCTCACACAAGGACAACAATCTTGCCTCAGATAATCTGCAAAATCACTTTTACAGAATAGAGCAGTGGTTAAACAAATGGCGAAACTAAATCTGAAGAGGCGATTGCCCTCCAGTCATACTTAATAACCACCAATTGCCCCAGCAAGACGAAGCTAAATATCTTGGGATGCATTTGGACAGACGTTTGACATGAAGAAAATATATTTTTACAAAAAGATAGCAACTTGGTCTTAAGTTTAAACAGCTGCACTGGATGATTGGTTTCCAATCTGCGCTTTCAATAAACAACAAGCTTTTGGTCTACAAAGCTATACTCAAACCAATTTGGACCTAAGGCATTCAACTCTGGGGTACGGCATCCACATTAAACATTGAAATTTGGAAAGGTTTTAGTCCAAAGTGCTACGAATTGTAGTAAACGCGCCCGTGGTTAGTTCTAAATAGCATCATCGCATGTGATCTTCAAGTCAACTCAGTGAAGACTACTCCAAAAACTATTCCACAAGATTAAGTTCTCACCCAAATAGACTTGCTTCAAATTTGATGACACAACCAACCAGCAGCACAAAGAAGACTCAAGCATTATACACCATATGATCTTATTACTAGGTTTTAAGTTATAAGGATTGTTATAGTGATTCTCAAAGTTTAAACTAATTATGTTTTAATTATAGTATTGTGAGAAACTATCCCTGGGTAGTTTCTAACTTGTTCATAATAATACAAATCATTTGCTCATTGTATGATAACTTACAGATTGCAAATAAATGGGGAAATAACAAAATATAACGGTATATAATAACATAGGCCCCTGTAACACAATCTTGAACTTGATAGACTTTTTTAATCATACTGCAAATAAATAAGATCACACATATACATGGTGTATGCAAAAATAGAATAACGGTTCATTAAAGATTACAGTAAATTTTATTTTTAAGTTTTCATAGTTTTTATACGTCTCGTTAAGAGTTTGAAAAAACACTCTGTCTATCACATCCGATTTTTTCCGAAACTATTTGACATAAAAAGTTGAAATTTGGCACTAATATAGGAACTGATGGCCTCATCCGAGTAATGTAGTAGTTTTGAAAGTTAAATTTTGACTTAAGGAGTTAGTTTTGGGGGTGAAATCGGAAGCGAAAAAAATTTTTTTACCAGGTCATCGAGTAGGCTGTCAAATGAAAGTTTGAGAAAACAGGAGTTCAAAAATATATATAATGTAATAGTTGCGCACACTTTTCTTTGAATTACTTTTAAAAAATTGCGAAAAATCACTCACCCTTATCTCGATCAAAAAATTTTGAAAAAATTTTAGAATATACAGGGTGTAGATTGAATGAAAATTATCACAGCTTTAATAATTTATCTGGTATATAAAAAAAATTCAAGGTCATTAGTCATCGGAAAAAAACTTTGTTAAAAACTCATTTGGGGTTTGTTTTGTGAAGTCATTGATCATTTTATATCTCCATAACATAAATTTTTATTTTAAAAGCAATCAACGTACGGAACACTAATTGCTCAAGTCTGACTTGCACTTGGTTGGTTTGTTTTCATTTATACGTTTTAGGTTCTCTAGTTCACGACAAACATAGTTTCCGATTTCAGTCGGTTTGTCAATCTGTTCCGATAACGTCTGAAGAAAATAAGATATCGCTTTCACTCTTAATTAGGGAAAGGATGTGTGTATAGTTTTTGAATGATATTTTTTTAGGAGAAGGGGAAGGTAAAAGAGATTTAGGATGATAAATTTTGTAAACTTAAAATAATATTATAAGAATTTTAATTGAAATATACCTAATTCCTTTTAGTTTCTTATAATACCTCATTTCTTAAAATATGTTCTTGTAACCTTATACCTAAAGTAAATACTGTCGGTGGTCCTCATACCTGAAAAGTGGGAATTTTTATACTTTGGCAGTCTACCTGTATAATATTTAAACTGTACTAATTTCTCCTTTTATAAATTTATCCCCCTTCCCCTGTATAATTGATTTCTTAACTATTTTAAAGTTGAACCTGTGAAAAAACTAGTTAAAAAACCAAAAGGCCGTTTTTGTATCGTGAATATTTGTATCATTTGAAGATTTTAGGTATTTTACTAAACAGTTTTCGATAAACTTAAGGTAAAAATGCTTTCTAATTTGTTGACTCCAATCTTTTCGAAATCCTCGAACACAAATAACTGTTTCTTAAACATTTGCTACTGTTTTGACAATTTACACTGAAAACCAGTTTAATTCTTTTGCATAGTCCCAGAAAAAAATTAAATAATAGGAATTTTCCTCTTCTAAAACCTAATATTTAATCTCGCTTTGGCTTCTTGTGAAATGCTCATTTTAACATTTTGCGTTATTACCTTTTTTGACTTTTTGCATTGTTATCTTCTCATGCGTGAATAGAAAAAATAATTTTTTTTACAATTTTTGCACTGTGTTATTTTCTTACCTTCAGAATGGCAACTGAAAAGAAAATTGGTAAAAGTAGAAATACAGCTCCGTTAAGGCCTAAGCTACAATTCAGTTCAAGATATGGTAATCCATCTGGCCATGAAAGTACTGAGTGACCTGAAACAAAAATAAAGATATTTCTTCCTCTCTCTCTATATATATACATATATATATATATATATATATATATATATATATATATATATATATATATATATATATATATATATATATATATATATATATATATATATATATACAGTCCCTGGCCAAATTATTAGACGCACTGCAAGATTTCATGTAAAATATTAATTACCGAGTGATATTGTACCGTTTTATTATTTTAAATTGATTTGTTTTTTATTTTTATATTATCCAATCAATTACCTATTTATTTGACATAAATAAAACAGCATTAATTTAGAAAAGCATAAGTTTATTAAGTTTTAAAGAAAAGTGAAATTAATGTTAGTAAAAGTCAATATTTAGTTGAGCCACCTTTAGCCACTATCAAAGCTTTAATTCTGCGCGGCATGCTATCAATGTAAGATTGTACTGTCTCCTGCATTTGAGGATGATGATTCCACACATGAATAATCTTTTCTAGGAGCTGAGTTTTGTTGGTAATCACATCTTTAGCCACTTCTCTTTCATCAGCTCCCATACATTTTCAATGGGGTTCATATCAGGGCTATTACCCGGCCAATCCAACAGAGGGATATTTTTTTCTGCCAAAAAAGCTTTAACAGACCGAGCAGTGTGGCAGGGAGTTCCATCTTGCATGAAAGTGAATGGTTCCCCATTTGGAAACCATTCTCTGAGCTGCGGAATCAACCGATTTTGTAATACTTCTTTGTACTGATCTTGCCTCATTATTCCTTTGACGACGTACAGATGTCCAGTGCCCTTGCCGCTGATGACTGACCAAATCATCACTTTGGTGGGATGTTTAACCGTCGGGACGACACAATCAGGATGAAACTTTTTTCCATGACGACGACGCACATACTGAGCTTTATTCTGCAAAATTTCGAATGTGCTTTCGTCACTGAAGCAGACCTGTCAAAAATAGGAAAAATATATAAACTTCCATGTTTATTTGCTTTATTTAACTGAAAATGATAATAATGTATCAATTATTGATTAAATTGCTGTATCTTACCGATCTCCACAAGTCCACATCTTTGTCTTGCCATTGTTTGGCCCACTTCAGGCGCTTTGCTTTCATTGCAGCTGTTAACTTGGGCTTCCTGGCGGGGCGACAGGCCTTAAAATCTAATTCTTTCAATTTTCTTCGAACAGTGCGCTCAGAAGCATTTACGCTAGCATCCTGGAGTTGTGATTTTATTACCTTTGTGGTAGCAAATCTGTTTTCTACACAAATTTTCTTCAAACATCTCTCTGACCGTGGAGTGAAAATTGGTTTTTCTACCGCATCTTTTCTTTCTTTTCGGGCTTAATTCCTTCCCTGACTCAATTTTCTTTTTTATGCGTCGTACACTAGCTTCAGAAACCTCCAATCTTCGTGATATTTCTCGGTTTGTAAATGTTTTCGCAATCACAAGGGCATTCACTTCAGCTTTTTTTACGTGGTGAAAGATCGCCTTTTCTACCCATAATGAAAATAGTCCAATTACTTTTTTAAAACACTGCATACAAAATAAACTAATAACTGAGTAGTATAAAAAACTGTTAAACAAACAATCACAGTCCATAAAGCCACAGAAACACGTCCGTACCTGACTCGATTCCGATCGCGACTGATACAGGTTTGTACTTGTTTACGTTCATGTATCACTTTATCAACACAGTGTTGCCATATGTTAAAAATAAATACAAATATGTAGTCTACAACAATTCTTTTAAATAAAAATCAATAATATTGTAGTTTAAATATACCATTATTGCATAAAAACTCATAAGAAACATAAAATTACTAAAAAAAAAACAGTGCGTCTAATAATTTGGCCAGGGACTGTATATATATATATATATATATATATATATATATATATATATATATATATATATATATATATATATATACATATATATATATATATATATATATATATATATATATGTATATATATATATATATATATATATATATATATATATATATATATATATATATATATATATATAGCACAAACTGCATTGGTGCACCATCTGTTGTCTGAAATCCACATTTCATTCTTGTGCACCTGGTATATACATATATATATATATATATATATATATATATATATATATATATATATATATATATATATATATATATACCAGGTGCACAAGTATTAAATGCAGTTTGTGCTATAAAGATTTGACACTGCGTCATTTTGTTGTGTCATCAACAAGTGTCAGACGCGCACGAATTCGAAAAGTGTGTGCATAGTGTTGTGTTGTTGTGTTCAATATGTCGAAATTTATACCGAACAAAGAGCATTCGCAGACAACATTAATTTTTTGTTTTTATTTGAAGAAAACTGCTGTTGAACCATACCGATTACTTCGAGAAGCTTGTGGTGAACATGCTCCATCGCAAGATACGTGTGAACGATGGTTTCGGTATTTCAAAAGTGATGACTTCGATGTTGCAGACAAGGAACGTGAAAAACCGCCAAAAAAATACGAAGATGTGGAATTGCAAGCATTGTTGGACGAAGATGATTCGCAAACACAAAAACAACTCACCGAGCAATTAGGCGTTAGTCAACAAGCTGTTTCCAGTCGGCTACGAGAGATGGGAAAGATTCAGAAGACCGAAAGATGGGTACCACATGAGTTGAACGTCAGGCAAATGGAAAAAAAACGCGCAAAAACACGTGTGACATTTTGCTCGTTCTTTACAAAAGGAAGTTGTTTTTGCATCGTATAGTTACAGTGGATGAAAAGTGGATTTATTTTGAGAATCCCAAGCGCAAAAAATCATGGGTAGACTCAGGCGCACCATCCACATCGACCGCAAGACCGAATCGCTTTGACAGAAAGACGATGCTCTGTGTTTGGTGGGACCAGAAGGGCGTGGTCTATTATGAGCCGTTGAAACCTGGGGAAACGGTTAATACTAAACGTTACCAACAACAGTTGACCGATTTGAACCGTTCGCTGCTTGAAAAAAAAGGCCAGAATACCGAAAGAGGCAACACAAAATCATTTTTCTTCATGACAATGCTCCATCACATACGACAAAACCAGTTCGTGACACGTTGGAAGCACTCAGCTGGGAAGTTCTACCCGGCTTACTCACTAGACTTTGCTCCTTCCGATTACCACTTGTTTGCGTCGATGAGTCAGGCACTTGCTGAGCAGCGCTTTGGTTCGTACGAAGATGTGAAAAAATGGCCAGATGAATGGTTCGCAGCAACAGGGGAAGATTTTTACTGGCGTGGTATTCACAAATTGCCCGAAAGATGGGAAAAATGTATAACAATCGATGGAGCATACTTTGAAAAAATCACTTTTTATCATTCTTCCGAATTTAACATGTGCATTTCATACTTGTACACCTGGTATATATAGTACTGTTGTTTTAAAGTTTATCGTTATTTTTATCTGTTATATTAATACATTATGTTATTACGACGCGATGGTTGTATGATTATTATTTGTTGTTGGTCTTGTAGATTTGTTTGCATTTTGTAAACAAAATGGGAAAGTGAGTTACCAAAAAATTGTTTTGGAAACTCGCAGTTTTAAATAAAACCTTGAATTTGACTTTCTCATACTAAATAATAACATAATCAAAGTATTACAAATCGATAATTTAAATGATAGGTACTTTATCTTAAAATTTAACAACAAACGAAGGTGCTGGAGAAAAAAGGTTTCAGAGGTATATAGAACTGAGACCTAACTTTCCTTATACTATTTCCGTTAAACTTGAAAATAATGAATACGTACTTAACACACACTTTTCATATTTCTCGGCTCCAAGAACGCTTAACAAGACATAAAACACTATATAAACTATACAACCCCTCTAACCTTCTCCTCCACCTCTTTAATCTCTTATATGTCTGATTAGAACTAATTAAAAATAATATGATTTTGAGATCCTCGACTCCCACAACCCTGAAAAAGACGTATATCACAAAATACACGAAGCAACCCCTCTACGTCTGCCCCCACCCCTTTAACACCTTACATGTTTGATTATAATAATTGAAAATAATAAAAAAAAACAATTTTCAGATTTCTTGACTTAATAAATCTGAAAAGACCATATTACACAATGTATACGAAGAAACCCCTCCAACTGTTTACCATACATTAAAATTGAGATTAATCTTTCCTTTACTGTCCGAAGCTTCGTCCACATGTGCGGTGTTCTTTCGTGAAAATAAAAACGTTTGTAGTTCTTCATATAAACTCAAAAACCACCCTGTTTAAATAAATAGTAGAATATTATGTTAATTTAACATTTATTATAGCATCGGGTCCAAAAAATATAGTAAATATTGGTATTTAAGACTACATAAACATATAAAATTACATCCAGGATAAATATTTATCACCACTATTGTAAAATCAGTATAAGTGTTGTTTTGATACTTTCGGTTTAGATTAAATATTGGCCATCACTATTATAGTGTAAAATCACTGCGAACTCTATTCATTAAAAATATTTGAAACTAAACCCCGACGTAATTGCCCTAGAAAACTTTATTTTAAAACTGTTTTTATATGTTTTAAATTACAGAAATATATATATATATATATATATATATATATATATATATATATATATATATACAGGGTATTATGAAATTCATTGCATATATTGGAACTGGCGCCTCCTTATGCCAAGACTGATTGCAGAAAATTCATTTCAAATAGCGGATTTCAATAAAATAAGGGAACAAATCGACCATACATCTACACAATATCGGCAAGTTTTAATCAGAAGGTAAAGTTTAAATTCAAAAAAGCTTTATTAATACTTAATAAAATTTACAAGGTTGGGTTACAATTTATGGGTTCAGTGGATACAGAGTACTTTTTAGTACAATCACCAATGTATGGCCTTCCGACTTGCTGGTGTTCTACATAGTTGGCATACCTGTCCTTATTTACCCGATATTCTCCAGATGTTTACCTTTTAATGACTATTATTATATGTGTTTTTTTGTAAAGATATTTTAGCTATTGTTATTAAAATTAGGGTAATTTTTTAATTTAGCCCGTTGAGAAAATTTTTTAATAAAAACACCCAACTTGGACCAGAATTACACACAGTTACTAAAGTATACAATACTTTTTTTTCCAATTCGAAAGTTTTTGAAAAATTTGAAAATGGCACAACTGGATTTTACCGCCAAACTAACCCGCATCTGAAAGGCGACCATTGTACGAACTAGCTCAGCGCAGACCTCTGTTGCCAAACATACGATTTTCTTCAACAATTACAGATTTTCAAATTTCAGGTAAATTAATCTAATAAACAATGAATATAATAATAGATAACACCTAGTAAAAATAATATTTAACCATAATTAAAAAAACAACTGGACAATCAATCTAAAAAATGAAAATGATAATAGATAATACATCCCTCGCCTAGTAAAAATAATCATAATTTTTATCTATTATTTGAAAAGAAATAATTCCTTCGTAACGCGCGAGAACAACTGGATCATTGCCCCTTAATAGCTGGTTTTGACTTTAATGTTTTCAGCGGTTTGGGCAAAACAAAAACAGAAAATTTCAAATAGGTTTTTCTCTTAACTTTTTCAAGATTAATACCAAAATGGTAAACGATTTTCTCATAAGAAATGTAGGATTTTTTAGTGTTAAAGTGAAAAAAACAAAGTGAGTCTAAAAACGTTATATATCCTAGGTTGTGCTATAACTAAATCAACTGTACCGAACGATATGAACTACCACACTTGCTGCTCTATTCTACACTTTCTATAAATTTCTTAATTAAAGCCACTATATCAGTTTACCTTTAAAAAACCTGCAATATACTGATCTTTACCTCACTTTACCTACGACATATTGCAAAATTTGTAAACATTCACTATAAATAAACAAACCTAAATTTGACAATAAGACCAATAACAAATAATAATCATACAACCATCGCGTCGTAATAACATAATGTATTAATATAACAGAGATAAAAATAACGATAAACTTTAAAACAACAGCATGATATGTACAATAGCCATACTGAATTTTTCATGCTAGAGTTCCCTCATTATTCTATATTTTCTTTGCTTGTATTTGTGTGCATTGCAGTGCAGTCGAGATGCAGTACGTTTTAAAAAGCCGTTTGTTTTAGATGAATCGTTATTTTGTTGAAGAGACGAGACTGGTGAATGCAAACAATTATAGGTCGTTAATAATAATAACAATAATAATTTGCAAGCCAACAAATAACAAAGAAAATTCTTGTAATTGAGTTTTCGGAACATACCGAAACCAATATAGTAATCAAAGAGGAGGAAAACGGACATTCGGTAACACTGTTGGACCCAGTCATCGGAGTTTTAGGAAGAATTAAGAACACATTACTAGTAAATCTGAAGAAAATACGAGTTTGCTGTATCTCGACTGATTCACTTGCAATGAAGATGCAGAGGACAGTTATCTTGGTACTCAGGGAGATGAATTTGGTCAATAATCAAGAAACCAACAGAGGTGAGGCGTGATCATCATTATCTAATCATACCGCTTGGCAGCCCATGTACCCTTGAGAACATATTTGTCTTAATTCTTAACTTATCTTAAAAGTCAAGTGTTCATTGTGCATTTGAAAATAACTTACCTAATATCTCCTTGAGACACTTGTAGGCCATATACCCCTGAAACCCCGTACAAAATACTCCATACCAAATTGACCATAGATTATTCAAATGAACGCCGCCCTTTTTCTTACTTTTCTTCGGATTTATTTCATTTTCCGAGGACTTTATAGCCTGGTAAGTCCCCTTACTGGACTTACTCGATTCGCTCATTTTGTCTTCGTATATTTTTTTGAAGTCATTGTTGTTGTCGAATTTTGTTGGGGTCGCCGAATGGGGACACTGCATTTTTGATGCAAACGGGGGGAGGGGAGTTCGCCTGTAAAGAATAATAAAATGATTTGTAAAGCTCTATAGTTTATAAAGTTTTTGTTGAATATTAGAAGTTAGTAGCAAAAATGATGGTATGCTGGTGATACTGTTTATTTTTTATGGAGTTCGATAAGTGCCAATTGGTTGGTTATAGAGCGAATGATTAATGGAATTATAGCGGGTGACATAGCCAATATGTAACACCCTGTAATTTGTTTATTTTGTAAGGTACATATTTACATTTTTAGTTACCAGAATAGGACATTATTAGGCTTTTTTATCACTTAAGAAACATTTTTAACTACTTCCGGTTTGACCTGCAACTTTCTTATTTTAAATGGAACCCTGTACATTTTTTATCAATATCAACGATATATCACAAGTTGACATTTGTTTGACAGGTGACCGGCAAGAACTGATTAAAATTAACCTAGTTACACATTACAGGTTTCTTGCCAACATACATCTAACAGAACTATCTAACGCCAATTGCATTTAATATTATTTTCAAAAAATAAACCGTCTTATTATGCAATAATGTGATATCAACAAGTTCCATTACGGACTTGGCTGTGATAAAAAAGAAGAACGGAAAGTCATGCGTGTTACCCCCGCCATTATTATTTTTTACTTTACGTCAAAAATAATTTTTCGTTAACGAAAATGTATTCAGCGGATGAAAATGTAGACAAGTTATTAATTTAGGGAGAGTGCAGAAAGAATAGCCGACAAGCCACATGGCAAGAAATACCGATAGGAGGCAACCATCCAACAATTATGCTGATGTATTATAGGTGACAAAGAGTCAGAAATCAATGTATTGGCTATTGTTCAGGTAGTTCCTACAATTTCTATAAGATATGTTGAAGACCAAACCGGTGTAAATCGTGAAAATATAAATTCAGGTCCTACAAATATCAAATAAATCAACATTTATTTCAAACAGATTACCAAAAAAGAATGGATTATTGTAACTGGTTCTGGCAAAGATACGACCTTGATAACCAATTTCATTACAACATTCTATTTTCGGATGAATTTAGATTTACCAATTTGGGTGTATTTAATCCTAACAATACTTGATATTGGGCCCAACAAAATCCTAGAATTATGCGAGAAAGTGCCTATCAAGAAAGATTCGGCTTTAACGTGTGGTTGGGTATCCTTGGCACAAGAATTATTGGTCCTATTATATTTGATGGTGCGTTCAATGGAGAAAGATATTTCGAGTTCATTCAAAATGATGTTGAAGATTTTTTAGAAACTTCACCTTTAAATCGTGGAGACATTATTTTCCAGCAGGATGGGGCTCCAGCCCACAATTTTGTTCCTTCGCGTATTCTACTTTTTTTTTTCTTGACTATACTAATCTGATGTATAAGACCAAAAATTCAATATGTGGCTTTGAAAAAAAATTTAAAGATGTAATAAAGTAGAATTTAACGCTAGAAAAACTTAGACAACAGTTTTTTCTAAAAAAGTAAACTTGATAGACGTAATTTTGGAAGCAAATACGTCTTAATCTGATTATAGTACAGAAAGCTTCTTAAAAATTAAATATTATTTCATACTGGAAGACCATACTTCACTGTAGTTTTTAATGTTATGAACAGCTCAAATTCGACTGTCGATGGAATACTTGGGGTCTATACTCTCAAAAATACCTAGAGCGTGAGCCATGTCTATAAAAAAAAGTCTAAATATTGATCATCAAAATGTTTGTCTTGTTTTCAATTAAATCGTATTTTATATCAATCAAATCAAGTTGTATTTATTTTACTCTACTCAAATAGTACGTACATCATATGCACCGTAAGGGTAAATGTGAAATCAAGAAAAATCACATATAAATAAAACAAAATAAAGGGTCGGAACTACATAAAATGCACAAACATGCACGTAACCAAACAAACGAATGCCTGTACAAAATGTACACATTTGCACACAGTATGGATTAGAGTTTCGATTTTTAGAATCACAAAAATTAACAACCCATACATTGCAAATACAAATATAAACACTGCCCTTCTTTAAGATCAGAAAAAATTTAAAGATAACGTGAGTTTCAGATTAACTCCGAAAACCCACCCTTAGAGATGTTATTATATATATATATATATATATATATATATATATATATATATATATATACATATATATATATATATATATATATATATATATATATATATATATATATATATATATATATATATATAAACATTAAATTTACAATGGAAAGAGAAGTAGCCGAACTAGTATTCCTAGATGTCTTGCTTCAAAGAAAATTAGATGGTTCTTTGTGTCACTCAGTATATAGGAGACCGACACATACAAACAGATATTTAAATGCCAGCTCACATCACCACCCAGCCCAACTCTTCTCCGTTGCCAGAACCTTAGCTCACCGATCACAAACTATAACAGACAAGGAATATTTGTAATAAGAAACTAAGCCCCTCCGGAACGTGTTACTTTCAAATGGATGCAATCAAAACACGATCCGGCGAGCCCTAAATAAACAACACAAACCGGAAAGAAAGACGTATACTACAAAAGCATTTCTCCCATATATAAAAGCTATCACAGACAAAATAGGAAGAATTCTAGGAAAACCCCAAATTGAGACTATTTACACAACGAATCAAAAAATTAAAGATATTCTACCAACACCAAAAGACATTATAGCCTTAGAATACCAAGATGTATATAAAATTCCGTGCCAGGACTGCGGCCTTTCATACATAGACCAAACAAACAGGAAAATCAGCACCAGAAAAGACGAGCACAAAAACGCCGTAAAACAAAAATTCACCACATTTTCTCTAGCACAACATACACAAAATCGATTTTGACAAAACCAGAACTCTACAAAAAAGTGAAAACCTATCCACTAGGATAATCAAAGAAGTCATAGAAATAGAAAAGAAGCCCAACAACTTAAATAATCGGGATGATAGCCAACGTTTACCAAACTTTTGGAAACATATTCTATCCCAATACCAAGTCAAACCAAGAGAAACAATACATCAACCATATGTTACTTCACCAACACGAACATTACAAAGAACCACAGAACCGAAAACGCGCAGCCGAGCTTCTATTGGTCAGAGCCACGCCCCCAGCATATAAAACCGGGGCCCGCGGAGTCAGTCTCGACATTCAACGCCAAGACAGTGACTAGTGGTCAACGCTTTGAAAAAGACGGATGAGATTCCATTGAAACGTCAGCGAAACCGTCCATCAAACGACTTTAAGCTAACACGGGATACCCGAAATATTAGTATTCTTCCTATAAAAATAACCATAAATACTAAATCACTCATTCTTTTCAACATATCTCTATTTTCTTCACGTAAAGAATTCAAAGTTACCACCACTACATACATACATACATACATATATATATATATATATATATATATATATATATATATATATATATATATATATATATATATATATATATACATATATACTACTCAGTATATATCACCACTACACCAAACACTTTATTTTTGCACTCGACGCGCGTTTCGTTAACCATGTTAGCTTCATCAGGAGCTCCTGATGAAGCTAACATGGTTAGCGAAACGCGCGTCGAGTGCAAAAATAAAGTGTTTGGTGTAGTGGTGATATATACTGAGTAGTATCATTGTGCTAAAGATTCCACATTCCCAACTTAATATACATATATATATATTTATATTACGTCAGCATTTCGCAATATCATTACTGCCGTAAGTATTTTTTTTTATGGGTCTAGCACACGTGCTGCAGGAAAGTCCCTAAAGTGCTCCAGGAGCGGCATGTGTGCGGAAAAAGTGATTCACGTTGTTCTTGAATCGCTGTCAATTTTACTCGGTGGGAAACACAGCGCTGGGCAAATTAAATGATCTGAGTATTATTTTACCTTTTTCTATTATCCTTTGTTTTGTAATGATACCGACAATTTCAAATTATCCAGTAAGTCAAGTAGTTAGTGTTAGAACTTGTTTTTAGGTCCGCATGTGAAATTTTAAATCATTTTAAAAGGTCATATTTTCTTTATTTCTCAACGTTTATACGGGTTATTTTAGGTAAAGCTACTTACGTCAGTGAGTATTATAACCAATTGAAGTAACAGCTACTGACTACATTGAAATGTACTTAATTCGAGCAATCCTTTGTTGTGTAAAGAACATTTAAAAATAACAGTCTTCCGTCATAACTATTGTAAATTAAATCTTGATTAATTTTAATAATATATGACATTTTGACTATTTTTGATATCAGCATTGAAAGATTTTATATTACATATACTGTGCGAATAAAAAATCATATTTTTGTTACATAATGGTAAGTAAACATTCATATAATTTTTAACTATATTGTTTCTACTTTTTATTTTTAAAAATAAATTCACCAATAGCTTGTTTTTTTGTAATTATGATGTCTATTTCTCTGACCTCTAAGCAACCATCCACGCAAAACTGACTGTAACCATCCCCAGCGAAGAAAAATATATATCTCATCGCCTAATGATTTTTAGGGTGGAAAGGACTATAAATACAGTCTGAGACATGGCAAGTTAGTTTCCCCCCTCGTTTCTTATACTCTCAAGTATCAAGATTTTTTTGAAAGTGCGTAATTTCCGATTAGAATTGGACCGTTTTATTGGTTATGGGCGTTTGCAATTAAGAAAAACACAGCCAAGTGCAAGTTGGATTTGCGCAGGTAGTGTTCCGTACGGTGACTGCTTTTGAAATAAAATAAAATTCTTACCTAGGCTAAGTTAATTAGTTATTTTATCTCAGTACAGCGACGCGTCACGCGGTAGTGGTATTGTGCTAAAAACTATATTACAAAAACTTCCACCAGATTATCAAACGCACCGCACACATGATAATTTTCGCTCAATCTACACTTTATGAAGAAAATTCCAGAATTTTTTCACAATTTTTTGGTCAGTGCTTTTCGAGATAGGGTGGAGTTGACAGAGATCTTTGGCCATTTTAAAAAATAAAACTAAGAGAAGGGTGCGCAAGTATTACATCTATAATATATATAAAATGCAACGTCTCTTTGTCTGTCTGTCAGTCCGTTAGTGCGCTTATCACTGGAGAACCACTTATCCGATTTACGTACTTTTTTTTAAACAGGTTATAGGCTATATTTTATTACGATAGGTAGCATAAGGAATGAGCAGTGACGATAATAGTAAATGAAGTCGGAAAAAAGTTTTCCGCTAGCGCGTTCCCTTGCAATACACAGCCTAAACCATTAAATATAGAACAATATTATGTAGCAGAGAATATCTATAATATATATATATAAAATGCAATGTCTCTCTGTCTGTTCATTAATGCGTTTATCACGCGAGAACCACTTATCCGATTTACGTGTCTTTTTTTAAATTCATACATACAGTCCCTGGCCAAATTATTAGACGCACTGTATTTTTTTTAGTAATTTTATGTTTCTTAAGAGTTTTTATGCAATAATGGTATATTTAAACTACAATATTATTGATTTTTATTTAAAAGAATTGTTGTAGACTACATATTTGTATTTATTTTTAACATATGGCAACACTGTGTTGATAAAGTGATACATGAACGTAAACAAGTACAAACCTGTATCAGTCGCGATCGGAATCGAGTCAGGTACGGACGTGTTTCTGTGGCTTTATGGACTGTGATTGTTTGTTTAACAGTTTTATACTACTCAGTTATTAGTTTATTTTGTATGCAGTGTTTTAAAAAAGTAATTGGATTATTTTCATTATGGGTAGAAAAGGCGATCTTTCACCACGTAAAAAAAGCTGAAGTGAAGGCCCTTGTGATTGCGAAAACATTTACAAACCGAGAAATATCACGAAGATTGGAGGTTTCTGAAGCTAGTGTACGACGCATAAAAAAGAAAATTGAGTCAGGGAAGGAATTAAGCCCGAAAAGAAAGAAAAGATGCGGTAGAAAAAAAACCAATTTTCACTCCACGGTCAGAGAGATGTTTGAAGAAAATTTGTGTAGAAAACAGATTTGCTACCACAAAGGTAATAAAATCACAACTCCAGGATGCTAGCGTAAATGCTTCTGAGCGCACTGTTCGAAGAAAATTGAAAGAATTAGATTTTAAGGCATGTCGCCCCGCCAGGAAGCCCAAGTTAACAGCTGCAATGAAAGCAAAGCGCCTGAAGTGGGCCAAACAATAGCTAGACAAAGACGTGGACTTCTGGAGATCGGTAAGATACAGCAATTTAATCAATAATTGATACATTATTATCATTTTCAGTTAAATAAAGCAAATAAACATGGAAGTTTATATATTTTTTTTCCTATTTTTGACAGGTCTGCTTCAGTGACGAAAGCACATTCGAAATTTTGCAGAATAAAGCTCAGTATGTGCGTCGTCGTCATGGAGAAAAGTTTCATCCTGATTGTGTCGTCCCGACGGTTAAACATCCCATCAAAGGGATGATTTGGTCAGTCATCAGCGGCAAGGGCACTGGACGTCTGTACGTCGTCAAAGGAATAATGAGGCAAGATCAGTACAAAGAAGTATTACAAAATCGGTTGATTCCGCAGCTCAGAGAATGGTTTCCAAATGGGGAACCATTCACTTTCATGCAAGATGGAGCTCCCTGCCACACTGCTCGGTCTGTTAAAGCTTTTTTGGCAGAAAAAAATATCCCTCTGTTGGATTGGCTAGGGCTAGCCCTGATATGAACCCCATTGAAAATGTGTGGGAGCTGATGAAAAGAGAAGTGGCTAAAGATGTGATTACCAACAAAACCCAGCTTCTAGAAAAAATTATTCATGTGTGGAAATCATCATCCTCAAATGCAGGAGACAGTACAATCTTGCATTGATAGCATGCCGCGCAGAATTAAAGCTTTGATAGCGGCTAAAGGTGGCTCAACTAAATATTGACTTTTACTAACATTAATTTCACTTTTATTTCAAACTTAATAAACTTATCCTTTTCTAAATTAATGCTGTTTTAGTTATGTCAAATAAATATGTAATTGATTGGATAATATAAAAATAAAAAACAAAACAATTTAAAATAATAAAACGGTACAATATCACTCGGTAATTAATATTTTACATGAAATCTTGCAGTGCGTCTAATAATTTGGCCAGGGACTGTATATTCTTTGGCCAGGCTATATAATAATAATAATAATCTATATCTATAATATATATAAAATGCGACGTCTCTCTGTCTGTCTGTCTCTCCGTTAGTGTGCTTATCACTGGAGAACCACTTATCCGATTTACGTGCTTTTTTTTTTAAACATACATATGTTCTCTGGCCAGGTTATAGGCTATATTTTATAACGTTAGATAACATAAGCAATAAGCAGTGACAATAATAGTGAATCGAATCGGAAAAAAGTTTACCGCTAGCGCGTTCCCTTGCAATACACTGCCTAAACCACTAAATATGGAACTATATCAAGTAGCAAAGGATATCTATAATATATATAAAATGCAACGTCTCTCTGTCTGTTTGTGCGCTTATCACTGGAGAACCACTTATCCGATTTACGTGCTTTTTTTTAAACATGCTAAACCATTAAATATGGAAGAATATGATATAGCAAAGAATATCTATAATATATATATATATATATATATATATATATATATATATATATATATATATATATATATATAAAGCAACGTCTCTCTGTCTGTCTGTCTGCCTGTCACTCTGCCTGTCTGTCCGTTAGTGAATCAAATCGGAAAAAAGGTTACCAACCATATTTAATATGGAACAATTTTAAGTTGCAAAGAATATAATATATATAAAATGCTACGTCTCTCTGTCTGTCCTTTAGTGCGCTTATTACTTGAGAACCACTTATCCGACTTACGTGTTTTTATAAATTTATACATATATTCTATATAATTCGATATAAGCCTAGATAATGGGAGATAAGGTGAGATAATGGGTGATAAGGGGAAATAATGGAAGATAAGGAGAAATAATGGGAGATAAGGGGAAATAATGGCAGATACTTTATTACGTTAGGTAACATAAGGAATAAGCAGTGACGATAGTAGTGAATCAAGTCCACGCGAGCGGAGCCGCGGGCACTTCTAGTTATATATATTTTTGAACTCGTCTTTTTACAGGCTTTCATTTGACATCCCACTCGCTGACCTGCTAAATTTTTTTTTTCACTTTCGATTTCACCCCTCAAAACTAACCCCTTAAGATAAAATTTAACTTTCAAAATTACACGGCTCTGATAAGGCTATCAATTCTTATATTAGTGCCAAATTTCAACTTTCTATGTCAAATAGTTTCGGAGAAAATCGGGTGTGACAGACAGACAGACGGACACCGACGTCATCTTATGACTACTATATTTTGATGGCGAGGAAATCAAATGTAACATCAAGCTAGTGTTTCTTTATAAGCTTTGAAGTGGTCGTAGAAATTTTGTTACACAACCTTTTATGGAAATATATATAGTGTATGACCGGGAGGCTGGATTGGGATATTAGTAGGTAATGGGACTTAGGTGTCTTTTATTACTGCAACTGATGCAAATCATATAGCCTATGTGGACGGAGCTACGGGCATCTGCTAGTAAAATAATATTACTAGAAAAGGAAAAAATAGAACATACTTACAAATAATAGCACAAAAAATAAGAAAGTAATAACAATATAATTGTTTTTTTTTAAAACTCCACAATATCAGGTGAAAAATATAATATAAACTTTGTTTATTAGTGGCTTTTGATTAGTTTGTAATGTTGGTGGACATTCACTGCTTGAATCAGTAAAAAGGTGTGTTTGTATTATTAACTGACCACTTTTAAAAATTAGTTTTTAATATCTAGGTTACAGCCGTCCAATTGTTTGTGTCCTCTTGTCAAACGTATAGCTATTCCACAGAACAACCAGTTTTGTATCTAATACAATCGTATACCATTTTTTAATGCCCTGTGTTTTGTTGTAATTAGAATTTAATATTTTGCTTATAAGATTTTTTTTTGGTTTTATTTGAAATAATAATAATTGAACTATTTCAAAATATCGTTTTTTTAGTAACTTAAATAACGATGTAATAGGTTTATTGACTCTTTAACTTCGCTATAGTTCTACATAAAATTACTTCAAAACATAAAGATGATAATAATAATAATAACAATAAAAAAGAAACGATCAAACACATAACAAGCGGATGTAAAATATTAGCCGGAACGGAATACAGAGCTAGACATGACTCAGCTGCCAAAGTAGTTCACTAAGCACTAGCCACAATATACAAACTCATAGAAAACACAGATCCCTACTACAAATACACACCATTGAAAATAAAGATTACAAGCTCTGCTGGGACATCAGTATCCATACAGATAAAATAGTCTCCGCCAATAGACCCGATATTACTTTTCAGTGCAAAAAAGGAAAAGTAACCTATCTAATTGACATAGCTGTCCGCAACGACACAAACATCCAAACGAAATACACAGAAACAATTTCCAAATACACAGACCTTGCAATTTCCAAATACACAGACCTTGCAATGGAAGTAAAAAGGCTATGGATACAAGAAAAAGTCATCATTGTCCCCCTCATTATATCAGCCACAGGCCTTACACCAATAACATTCACACCACACTTAGTACAATTAGGACTCAACACAAACATACACAGAAACATTCAGAACTCAGTGATTTTGAAAACATGTAACATTGTCAGTCATTCCTTAATACATAATGGTAATAGCGTTTATGCTGACTTGGCTTTGACCCGTTAGCCAAACATGGAACCACATTGACCAAATGTGAGAAAGAAGAACTTTTTTGTAATAATAATAATAATAAACGTTGAATTGTTGTGGCTGTTACTTGATGGAAATTCATAGCGAATGTAATGAAAGACTAATATTGTCAAATTTCCACTCTATTTAGTTTCACTGAAACTGTATGGCGCGTTTCGCTATACTATAGCTTCTTCTGATACAAAATGATATTTATTTATTATACATATATATATATATATATATATATATATATATATATATATATATATATATAATATATATATATATATATATATAAAAAAAATACGTCTATTTTATACTCGGCGAAATGTAGTAGTGCTCAAAAATACACAAAAGAAATACAAAAAATAAAATAAAAATACAAACTCAAATAAAATTTACGAAGTATCCATTAGTACTTAAACTCTACTTACTCTAAACTAAAAAAGGAAAACATTGTAATTCTACATCATATTGATACCCATATACGAACCATGATCCCCACCTTACCCTATAAAAGAGACACAATAATAACAACTAAGTTGGGAATGTGGAATCTTTGGCACAATGACACCATTCAGTATATATCACCACCACACCAAACACCCCACCTTTGCACTCAACGCGCTTTTCGCCAACCATGTCAGCCTCATCAGGAGCGATGACTGACCAAAGCCAAATCACAAATCCACCCCATTTATACCCAGCCCAACCCCCGAACCACTCAGGCGGAACCAAGGGCATAGGCAGATATAAAATTTAAAAAGATTTACTGCTGTACAAATGATTATTTATTCTAAATAAAGGATATTTTAGAGAGAGAATAGCATTGTTACAGTTCATTAAAAAAGTCTGTCTTCAAAGGATTTTATAGTTAAATATCAATAAAAGTTATGTCAATGTTAGATATATGCTATATTAACAGTCTGGAGGAATAATGCTTTGTTTATTCTTTTTATTTACCTCAGAATTTAATTCTTTTTAATCGATTTCAAAAAAGAAGGTTCTCAACTCGATACGTATGTTTGAAAATATTGTTCAAATTTCAATATTTATGTTACTCTATATACGCTTTCGACTCGTAATATCAAATTTGGCGATTGTCTGTATGTTTGGCCTCAAATATCTATAAAACTACTGAACCGATTGACGTGAAATTTTTTGTGTTTAATTACCTTTATAATAGTAAAATAGCGGCAAACTTTTTTCCGACTTGATTCACTATTATCGTCACTGTTTATTCCTTATGTTACCTAACGTAATAAAATATATCCTTTAACCTGGCCAGGGAACATATGTATGTTTTTTAAAAAAAAGCACGTAAATCGGATAAATGGTCCTCGAGCGATAAGCGTACTAGCGGACAGACAGACAGAGAGCGTTGCATTTTATATAGATAATAGAAGATTATAGATAACCTGGCTAGCGAATAAATGTGTGAATTAAAAAAAAAAAAACACGTAAATCGGATAAGTGGTTCTCGAGTGATAAGCGCACTAACGGTCAAACAGACAGACAGAGAGACGTTGCATTTTATATATTATATATACATATATATATATATATATATATATATATATATATATTATTATATATATATATATATATATATATATATATATATATATATATATATATATATATATATATATATATATATATATATATATATTAGAGTGACCGGATCTCATAGAGGGGGAAAAAAAAAAAGTAGGAATCTTGCTCGTCTGGACCCCACAAAACGATTCCCCTTTCCAGATATTGAGATAGCCGAAATTTGAGCTCGATTAAACGACGTTAACCCGTGCCGCTCGTCGCTCAAAGTTTGAAAAAATCCAAATTTTTGGCCAAAAAGCTGACATATGGAGCCATAACTCCAGAACGGTAAATAATAAAAAACACGATTAATATCTCAAAAGAAAGCTAATGTTGTTCTTCAAAATTTATATTCTATACATAATTGTTGTTATTTTAAGTCAAACCGAGTTACAACAGCCTTTAGCCCCAAAAACGTGACCTGGTACCACTAGGAGCATACTTCGTATATTTTGTTATTAAGTGATAAATTTTGCTTTTTTTGGTATATTTTTGAGTTTAAAGTAGAAATATAATAAAAAAACAAGTAATACTGATAAGTCTAATGACATTTTTTTATTTTAAAATATAAAAATTAGGTATATAATACATACAAAACAGACACAGAAAAGATACAGACGTAGTATCTACATGAGTTGATAATTTTACATAGTTATCTAATCTATTCTAGAGCTTTTGTTAAAGTAGTTTTTGAAACGTCAGGATATAATGCTCGGCATTTACTTACAACTTGCAGGACATATTGCTTTTGGTCTTCATCTTTTGTCAGAAGGTCGTTAAAGTCGGTTATTAATTTAACACCACGCTCAGCCATATCATTAACTACTTTTAATGTTTTGACAATTTTCAATCCTTCTTGGAAGTCATTATTTTGAGGCCAGGTGTTTGGATGTTGTCTTAGGAAATCTGTTTTTATATTAAATTGGCCAAAGAATGCAAACGTTTCTTTGGTAAGTAAATTTACCAATCCTCCATCAACTACCTCTTTTAAGTTTTCTTTCCTAACTTTTGGATTTACAAGCCTATCACAGCACATAGTTCATCTGTGCTACTGAGCAATTTATTAGCCATTAACAACTTTTCATCGTCTGTAATGGTGGGATCAAAAAACGATAATCCCACCAACTTTGCATTCAAATACCACAAATGGTTCGACAATTTGGTCAGGGCTATTTCTGCAATGTCGTTGTCACATTCTTTATAGTCTAACAGACTATGCAAAATACCTAAATCTTGCTTTGGTGCAAGATGAGCTTTTGGAGCATTGAACCAAGCTTTACAATAAATTTTAACTAGGAAAACAGAAATGGCACGCACAGAACGTTCTTCTTCTTTAGACATCTTAAATTGACGACGAAAAATGAACATTTTTAAGCAGCAAATAGCCTTTGCCATCCACCTAGCGTGATGAATGGCTCCTGGAGTTCTAAAACCCACAACATTGCCGTCTAGTGATCCAACAAATACGAGAACCAACTGCAATAGCTCCTTGTAGTCATCTCTGGGGTGGCTCTCAGTTAATTTGGCAGTAACATTTGCAATTACTTCTGGAGTTAGCTGCTTTTGTATTAGATTGTCACTGATACCTGTGTCGTATTTTCCTTTGTCTATCTTGGGCCACGCAGTGAGGAATCTCTTGAAAATGTCTGGATGAGGTCCAGTGGTTGATGCCATTTTTGTGTCGAATACGCCTCTTAACAGAATTTCCAAGATATGGTGATGGCAAGCTAGGTATAACAATTCTCTTCCTAACATTTGCTCCAATATGACGCATGCTCCTTTGAGTCTTCCTGTGTTGGATGCTGTAGTGTCGAAGCACATCGCCTTGACGGTGTTGAGAAGACCCCATTCATGTAGGCATTCATATACGGCTACGGCTTGCTCCTCTCCAGAGCTGTTTGCTGTTACAGGAACTCCCAGCAGTTGTTCCTTTTCGCCATATGAAATAGCTATAGCTATTCGCTCACATTGTTCATTTTTTAAAACACCCGGTAAAAGTTTACCGTCCCAATGGACAACCACGGGCTCTTTTTCAGGAATGTTTACTTTATCAAAAATTTTTTTATTATATTGTTCTCTGAACATTTGCCTTCTATCATGTAATAAAGTTTTCGAGACTTTGTACTCAAGAGGGTCAAGGTTTAGTGCTTCTAGAGTAGCTATTAAAATTCTCGTGACATTTCTGTCGGATACCTTACATCGATCTAATAAAATGGACAATTTCATGTTTAAAATCTCTTTAACGCCCCTTGCAAATGAAACTTTCATCCTCTTGCTCTCAGATGGTCCTGGATCTTCTGCAGCTTCTTCAGGGATGTCCATTTCCTCCAAGCTCTCAAGTTCCTGGTAGATGCTGTCCTCTTCAGTGTCTTAAAATATCTTCACTAGATAATTGTTCGATCTAACCAGCTCAAAGGCACTTTAGAAACTAAACTGAATAAATAAAAGGTCGGTTGCACGCTGAAGTAAAATCACCATCCCTAAAATAGAAATTAGATTCACTCTCCTTTTTACCTGTCAAACGGGTCTTTCTTTGGTAAACTAGTCAGGTAATCGCCATATAAATAAAAGATTAAATTAGAACAAAAGGCTCTTTATGTTTGAAAATTGAGTTCCAAAATACTTTTTAACAAAAAAATGTTAATTCCGAGACACATTATGTAAAAACCCTTAAAATTCTTAGAATACTCCCAAAACTGGCTCCTACTGGTACCAGGTCACGTTTTTGGGGCTAAAGGCTGTTGTAACTCGGTTTGACTTAAAATAACAACAATTGTGTATAGAATATAAATTTTGAAGAACAACATTAGCTTTCTTTTGAGATATTAAGCGTGTTTCTATTATTTACCGTTCTGGAGTTATGGCTCCATATGTCAGCTTTTTGGCCAAAAATTTGGATTTTTTCAAACTATGAGCGATGTCGTTTAATCGAGCTCAAATTTCGGCTATCTCAATATCTGGGAAGGGGAATCGTTTTGTGGGGTCCAGACGAACAAAATTCCGACATCGATTTTTTGCGGTCACCCTAATGTATATATATATATATATATATATATATATATATATATATATATATATATATATATATATATATATTATATATATATATATATATATATATATATATACTATATTTTATATATATATATATATATATATATATATATATATATATATATATATATATATATATATATATATAAATATATATATATATATATATATATATATATATATATATATATATATATATATATATATATATATATATATATATATATATACGAGTATATATATATATATATATATATATATATATATATATATATATATATATATATATATATATATATATATATATGTTGCATTTTATATATATTATAGAAGCTTACAGATAACCCGGCCAGAGAACAAATGTGTGAATTATAAAAAAGGCACGTAAATCGGATAAGTGGTTCTTGAGTGATAAGCGCACTAACGGACAGACATACAGAGAGACGTTGCATTTTATATATATTATAGATATTCTTTGCCACATGATATTGTTCCGTATTTAATTGTTTAGGCAGTGTATTGCAAGAGAACGCGCTAGCTCCAAACTTTTTCCGGCTTGATTCACTAATATCATCAGTGCTTATTCCTTATGTTAGTTAACGTAATAAAATATAGCCTATAACCTGGCCAGAGAACATATGCACGTTAAAAAAAAAACAAGTAAATCGGATTATTGGTTCTCCAGAGATAAGCGCACTAAGGGACAGACAGACAGACAGAGGGACGTTGCATTTTATATATTACTTGAATACACTTTTTTTGGATTATTTTTAAAAAATTGACATAAGTTGCTGTCCTCTCTTTAAAGTACTGCTCAAAAAAATTTTGATAAAATTCTGGAATAAATCATAGATAGAGCGAAAATTATCACGAGTGAATTGTGTTTGATAATTTATCTAACATAAAAAATGAAAACCATGTTTCTTGACGTATGGTGAACGTTTTTCTAATATTTAAGTGTACATTACTGCAACCGAGTGGCGAGTCGCTATAATTTTATCTTGTTTGTTTATAATTAAACAAATATTTAGGTAGTAAATATTTGTTTTACACTTTTATTACTAGAGTGTGGATTGAACTAGATTGATTTATTGGCTATATATGCTATAACTATTATAAATTATTGACTAAGAAAAAACGTGGAAATACATATTGGATCTTAAGATGTTAGGGACTTAATGAACTTAGTTTAGGTAGGGATTTTATTTTATTTTAAGAGCAATCACGGTACGGAACACTAATTGCGCAAGTCCCACTTGCACTTGATCGATTTTTCATATTTGAAATTGGAACAAAATAAAGGTTCAGTTGGAAATTTGAGTTTTCTTATGACTGAATAGAGTGGGAAAAAGAGATTTTAAAGGAATATTCTATTTCTTGAATTTCTAAAATATTATACTAGTTTTTAACGGACTTTAAAAGATCAGCTTTATATTCTTCTTCATTTTTAAATATATAAAAAACAGGTAACCTAGTTAAGTTAGCATTCTAAAGTCACTTAAAAACTTAAGTTATGTTCGCCGGAAATGCCCAAAATAGATCGTTTACTTTAGGTATAGATTATTTTCAATAAAATTAGTACTTTGTTTTAGTATCTAAATATAACTAGGCATACATTAGAAACATTATTGGTTGTTTTAATTATTTGTACACCTAATGATTAGGTGTTTTATTAATAACTTAATGTATAACATATTGAACGTATGTTTAATATTCTTAATATACAATTTATCCGAAACAAACAAAAATGGTTTATAAAATGTATTATTCGGTAACCATTAAAATCATGGATGAAGTAAAAAATAAAATCAAGTCAAGTACAGGGTGAATCAACGATAGAGTAAAGTTCATTATGTCATTTGTTTCGGGAATGACGAAAAAATGGTAAATACAATAGTTTTAGGGAATGTTGAGGTGCACAGTTTAAAATTATTTTTGAGTATACAGGGTACTTCAAAAACGTGTGGCCGATATAATATATGTTTTTTTAAATGGAACATCCTATTTGCTAATTTATTTTTAAATTCTGTGTAAAATTTTGTAACTTTTTTATTTAACTAAGTTGGGAATGTGGAATCTTTGGCACAATGATACTACTCAGTATATATCACCACTACACCAAACACTTTATTTTTGCACTCGACGCGCGTTTCGCTAACCATGTTAGCTTCATCAGGAGCGATGATTGACTAAAGCTAAACTACAAATCTACCCTATTTATACTTAGCCTAACCCTTGAATTACTCAAGCGGAACTAATGATATAGGCAAGGCCATCAATTCCGGTCAAGCAACCAGTAGAGGGGATTATAAGGAATAGGCCCTCTGTCTTTATTTAAACTACTTTTACATTTTATGATTTCCATACTTTCCTATGCGTTTAACAATCTCCTATTAGATACATTTTTTATCAATCTTAGATTATCTAATATTACAGTATGATCAGCTTCAAGGGCATGTTCGGCAATGCTAGACTTTTCTGTTCTATTGTATTTTAAGTGTGCTAAATGTTCTTTAAATCGTGTTTTAATTGACCTTTTAGTTTGCCCAACATACTTTTTGTCACAATCATTACAACTAATTTCATAAATTCCACTTTTCTCACAATTAGGAATCTTATCTTTGGGATTTCCTAAGATATTCCTCAGATTGTCTGATGTCTTATCGATTAAGGTGAGGCCTACCTTATTAAATACCTTATTGAGTCCCTTGCTATATTTCGGATTATATGGTATGGAGATATACAAATTACAATAGACAAGAGCACATCCATTTAATTGCTTCAAATCAAGAAAATAATCAAAATCAAGCAAGTAATAAAACTGCCGAAAATATTGACAAAGGTAAAGTAGAATTATCTTAATATGTAATTTTTTATCAAATAATTACTTAAATAAGATAACAAATGATTTTTATTTTTAGCTGCTAGTCTACAAAATTTACCTTTAAAAGAAATATATACACTGCCAATTGAATTCCTGCCAAAGAAGAAGAAAATGAAAGTTGAAAAATCAGGAAAACCCAAGTTACCATCTGTGGGGACATCAGAGGCATGCTTGAAGCTTCAAATGGATAAAGAAAAAAAAATCAAAGAAGAAAAGCAAAAAAATATCAAGAAAATGCAAGAAGACAAAAAAAACTAATGGAGCAATGAAAAGAGCTCGAAAAGAAAATAAAACAAGAAAAATAGATTATCTTAATTTATACTGAATTTTTGTTTAATTTATGAAAAATTTATTACTTTGTCTTGAAAAATGTTATTAATTACATGTTCTATGTTTAAAGTATCTTTACAATAAAGAAAACTTATTAAAAAAATAATTTTCATGATTTTTTAACTGTCTCATAAGAGGGATATATACTATGAGACACCATGGACATATGCCTTCAGTGTGTCTACTAAATAGGGTCATGGAGACGACCTCTTTTAAACGCCCATTCTCCCTTATTTTAAAGTTTAATTATACAAAAAAAAATGAATTTCAGTTCATTTCATGCAGAAGTACTCATTAAATACAAAAAAAATTGTGTTTTCCACCTACATATATTTGAAAATATTAGAAAACCAAACGTTTGCGCAATTCGCGTCTCATAACGTGGACCGTTACCTTACTAGGTATGCGATTCAAATTTGGTACAATTCGTTGTATCTTACCAGTAAGTTGTAAAGCTGCGGCTCTGATATGGTAACTAAAGAGAATTGGCTGTTATAACTTTATCGCGCATTCATAAATATAATAAAAAAACAAGGTAAGTGACGAGGGTATACTTAATAAATTATATAATAATCCGGAAGATTTAACACCTGGATTTTTAGGGTCAGTGAACTTAGCTTTGCATCTGCGTTTATGTTAAAATTTCGTTTTTAAGTGAAACATAAGATGTTCTTTAGTTTTGCCTTACAAATCTCTTCATATAAAGTATCTTTCACTCAAAAGTTACATGCTCTTCAAGTTTTTGAAATTATTTTTTTCTGATATGTAAAATTTCTATTTGCCAGCAACTTTAATGAGTTATTTACTTTGACAAATTCTTCATACTCCATTTCTATCGGATGATTTTTCTATTCCATTAAAACTTTAATGCAACAGATTTTTACGCCTAGAAGAAAACTGCTTACAGGGGAGGGTCGTTCAATATTGTACAGTTTTAATAGAAATTATAACATATCTTCCTAGCTTTTGATTGATGTAATGGACAAATTTTAAGCATAATTATTTAGAGTGAAATAGATAAATAGAGACGGGAGTTACGGGAGTGTCTTCGTTTATCTTATATAGTATTCCCTTTCAGAGTTCGTGGAGTGTAGGCATTTAAGAATTTTATTATGTTTTATATTCTCAATAGCATTATGATTATTTTTCTTGTTTTTTGGAGCGGATAAAAAAACTGTAAACAATATTATTTATAGTCAAACATTTTAGGGGTTAAGGGGTAAGGAGTTGAAGTTCAAATATATTGCGTTGTAGGTTCTTTTCATGATTGTTGGCACAGAGAAATCTGAAAACTGTTTTTTTTTTTATTATTTTCTAAATGGTATGTAAAGGAATGTTATTATGGAGTGAACTAAAAATATATATGACTTTACAATCGGTATTTGTTTTTGGCGAATAACTTTTTTTTCCAATATCATGTCCTTTACATGGTATTTTTGTTAAGATTGAAAACAGTAAAAAAATACCATCATTTTCAGTTTTCTAGATTCCAAGAACTCTGAAAATGACGTACAATACCATACAGTCGAAGCAACTCGTTTGACCCCTTCTCCTACCCTCTTAATCCTTTATATGTTTTATATATTACTAGCTGTGCCCGCGGCTCTGCTCGCGTTGACTTGATACACTATTATCGTCACTGAATATTTCTATGTTACCTAACGTAATAAAATATATCCTATAACCTGGTCAGACAACATATGTATTTTATAAAAAAACACGTACATCGGATAAGTGATTCTTCAGTGCTAAGCGCACTAACGGACAGACAGACACATATATATTATCTAAATTATTACTATTATTATATAACCTGGCCAGAGAACATATGTATGAATTAAAAAAAAAAACACGTAAATCGGATAAGTGATTTTTGAGTGATAAGCACACTAACGAACAGATAGACAGGCAGAGAGATGTTGCATTTTATATATATTATATTCTTTTCTACATAATACTGTTTCATATTTAATGGTTTAGGCAGCGTATTGCAAGAGAACGCGCTAGCGGCAAACTTTTTTCCGACTTGATTCACTATTATCATCACTGTTTATTCCTTATGTTACCGAACGTAATAAAATATATCCTATAACGTGGCCAGGGTGTATGTTTTAAAAAAAAGCACGTAAATCGGATAAGTTGTTCTCGAGTGATAAGCGCACTAACGGACAAACAGACAGACAGACAGACAGAAAGACGTTGCATTTTATATATATTATAGAAAATTATAGATAACCTGGCTAGAGAACAAATATATGAATTAAAAATTAAATCGGATAAGTGGTTCCCCCAGTGATATGTGCACTTACGGACAAACAGACAGACAGATAAAGAGACGTTGCATTTTACATATATTATAGAGGATTATAGATAACTTGGCCAAAGAACAAATGTATGAATTTAAAAAAATATCTATAATATGTATAAAATGCAACGTCTCTCTGTCTGTTTGTCTGTCTGTCTGTCCGTCCGTTAGTGCGCTTATCACTGGAGAACCACTTATCCGATTTACGTACTTTTTTTTTTTTAAACATACATATGTTCTCTGGCCAGGTTATAGGCTATATTTTATTACGATAGGTAGCATAAGGAATAAGCAGTGACGATAATAGTGAATAAAGTCGGAAAAAAGTTTGCCGCTAGCGCGTTCCATTGCAATACACAGCCTAAACCATTAAATATGGAACAATATTATGTAGCAGAGAATATCTATAATCTATAATATATATAAAATGCAATGTCTCTCTGTCTGTCTGTCTGTCCATTAGTCCGTTTATCACGCGAGAACCATTTATCCGATTTACCTGTCTTTTTTTAAATTCATACATACGAGGCTGGTTTGAAAAGTCCGTGCAAAGTCCGAGAGATGGCAGCACCGGCGCGTATCGAGGTCATGTTTAGTTAGTAGCATCTCTTGAATGAACGCACACCAAGTTTCAGCCATATTGGTCTATTTCTTTGTGTATGGCATTCGTGTGAATCAAGGAAGTCGAGTGATTTTCAAGAAATGGACGAAAAAGAATTTCGTGTGGTGATTAAACATTACTTTATGAAAGGCAAAACGCCTCAGGAGACTAAAGAGAAGCTTGATAAACATTATGGTGACTCTGCACCTTCGATTAGAACAGTTTATAAGTGGTTTCAAAATTTTCAGACTGGCCATATGGGCACAAGTGACGCTGAACGTTCTAGACGGCCTGTGGAGGTTAGGACTCCAGAAATCATTGATCAAATCCATGATATGGTGATGGATGACAGAAGAGTTAAGGTGCGTGAGATTGCTAGTGCTGTGGGCATCTCGACTGAACGGGTACATAATATTTCGCATAAACATTTGGACATGAGAAAGCTATCCGCAAGATGGGTGCCGCGATTGCTCACGCTTGACCAAAAATGGAATCGTGTGAAGTGTTGCAAGGATGGTTTGCAGCTGTTCCAGAAGAATCCGGAGGACTTTAAGCATCGTTTCGTCACTGTGGATGAAACATGGATACATTACTGTACTCATGAGACCAAACAACAATCTAAACAATGGGTTACCAAGGGGGAATCTGCACCAAAAAAGGCGAAAACCGTTCCTTCGGCCGGAAAGGTTATGGCGACTGTCTTTTGGGATTCGCAAGGGATAATCCTCATCGACTATCTGGAAAAGGGTAAAACTAATACAGGTGAATATTATTCATCGTTATGAAAACCGAGCTGCAAGAAAAACGCCCGCGATTGGCCCACAAGAAAGTCCTTTTCTATCACGACAACGCACCAAGCACACACCTCAGCAGTTGTGGTCGCAAAATTAATGGAAACAGGATTCCAACTCGTTTCACATCCCCCCTATTCTCCAGACTTGGCTCCCTCGGACTACTATTTGTTCCCCAATTTGAAGAAATGGCTGGCGGGACAAAGATTTTATTCAAACGAGGAGGTGATTGCAGACACTAATGGATATTTTGCAGACTTGGACAAATCCTATTATTCGGAAGGGATCAACAAACTAGAACATCGTTGGACGAAGTGTATAAGCCTAAAAGGAGACTATGTCGAAAAATAAAAAAGGTTTACCCCAAACACATAAGTAGTTTTTATTTTTGCACGGACTTTTCAAACCAGCCTCGTATATTCTTTGGCCAGGTTATATAATAATAATAATGATAATCTATATCTATGATATATAAAATGCAACGTCTCTCTGTCTGTTTGTCTGTCCGTTAGTGCGCTTATCCCTCGAAAACCACTTATCCGATTTACGTGATTTTTTTTAAATTCATACATATGTTCTCTGACCAGGTTATAGATATATATTTTTATTATATCTATAATATATATAAAATGCAACGTATCTCTGTACGTCTGTCTGTCCGTTAGTGCGCTTATCACTGGAGAACTACTTATCCGATTTTCGTACTTTTTTTTTTTAAAACATGCTAAACCATTAAATATGGAACAATATCATGGAGCAAAGAATATCTATAATATATATAAAATGCAACGTCTCTCTGTCTGCCTGTCTGTCGGTTAGTGCGCTTATCACTGGAGAACCACTTATCCGGTTTACGTGTTTTTTTTTTAAACATACGTATGTTCTCTGGCCAGGTTATAGGATATATTTTATTACGTTAGGTGACATAAGGAATAAGCAGTGACGAATAGTGAAAGTTGGAGAGAAGTTTGCCGCTAGCGCGTTCTCTTGCAATACACTGCCTAAAGCATTAAATATGGAACAATATCATGTAGCAAAGAATATAATATATATAAAATGTAACGTCTCTCTGTCTGTCTGTCTGTCCGTTAGTGCGCTTATCACTCGAGAACCACTTATCCGATTTACGTGTTTTTATAAATTTATACATATGTTCTATGTAATTCGATATAAGCCTAGATAATGGGAGATAAGGTGAGATAATGGGAGATAAGGAGAAATAATGGGAGATAAGTCGAGATAAGCCTCGATAATGGAAGATAAGTTGAGATAATGGGAAATAAGTATAACGGGAGATAAGGAGAAATAATGGGAGATAAGCAGAGATAAGTCTAGATATTGGAAGTTATGGTGAGATAATGGGAGATAAGGAGAAATAATGGGACATAAGGAAAAATATTGCAAGATAAGTCGAGATAAGCCTAGATAATGGGAAATAAGGAGAAATATTGGGAGATAAGGGGAAATAATGGGAGATATTTTATTACGTTAGGGAACATAAGGAATAAGCAGTGACGATAGTAGTGAACCAAGTCCACGCGAGCGGAGCCGCGGGCCCGGCTAGTATATATATAAAACGGATAAGTGGTTCTAAGTCATAAGCGTACTAACGGACAGACAAACAGTGAGAGACGTTGCACTTTATATATATTATATCCTTTGCTACGTGATATTGTTCCATATTTAATGGTTTAGGCAGTGCATTGCAAGAGAACGCTTATCCCTTATGTTACTTATTATAATAAAATATATCCTATAACCTGCCCATCGAACATATGTATGTTTTAAAAAAAAACGCATGTAAATCGGATAAGTAGTTTTCGAGTGAAAATCGCACTAACGGATATACAGACAAACAGAGAGAGAGACGTTGTATTTTATATATATTACAGATACAGATTATAGAAGATTATAGATAACCTGGCCAGAATGCACTAACGGACAGACAGAGAGACAGAGAGTCTTTGCATTTTTTTATATATATTATATTCTTTGCTACATGAAATTGTTCCATATTTAATGGTTTAGGCAGTGTATTGCAAGAGAACGCGCTAGCGGCAAACTTTCTTCCTGACTTGACTCACTATTATCGTACCTGGTTATTCTTATGTTACCTAACGTAATAAAATATATCCTATAACCTGGCCAGAGAACATATGTATATTTAAAAAAAAAAGCACGTAAATCGGATAAGTAGTTTTCGAGTGATAAGCGCACTAACGGACAGACAGACAGTCAGAGAGACGTTGCATGTTATATATATTATAGATTTTATTGTAAGTAATAATTAGAAGGAACTCATAATATCCCCTGAAGCAAAATCGCATAAAAACTATAAGTTGCATTCCTCCTTCAATTATTTTATCTATTAAATTCGCCTTCTTATTTTGTTCCAGAGTTATAACACTATTTGTGTGATAGAAATGGAAGACTGGTTTTAGGGATCTTGGAAATCTAAAATGTGAAGAAAAGCAAAAATCTCGGAATTTATTTTTCCGCTGGATAATGGTAACAAAAGCATTCTAGTTTTAAAAGAATATTTCATAATAAAATGTTATCCAATAAAGTCGTCGTATGAATATCGTTGACTGATTTCTGTCGTCGTATTATTTAATTAAGCCAGAAATTAAGTTCCCCCATTTTAACGGAACTTCAGGTAAAGTAGAAGCCCCTCCCAAATGTAATATTGACTTAGCGATGAAACGATGAATTCCAGCGTTGTTTTTCCCTAAGAATAAATAATACGAAAACTGAAAGGGCATCAGGATGGCAGGAAAATTGATATTTGAACTTTCCTGTCGAGGTATTTTATTTCCAAGTGGGAATTTAATTAAGTCTCTTCAAATTTAAAAACAGAGATTGATTGAGAATTTAAAAAGCATTTTTAAAACAGAGTGGCTCTAAAAAGTTCATTAATCTCAACATACATTTTGTTGAACTCAACACCCTATATGTAAATCATTCTTAAATTCTACTCTAATATATTGATACACAGTCAGTCCAAAAAGTCTCCATACACCACCTGCATACTATTATTCTGTTATGTTTAACTAGTTAATTGGAACTATGAGAAAACATGTTTAAATCAATATTTGAAACTTAACCAACGAGGATTAGTATTAAAAACAACTACGGGACATTTTATTTAGAAGTTACATCCTTGTTATAAAAATGTAAACAAAATTAATGTCAAAAAATTCTCCATACACTCAAAAACTGCATTGAAAAAAACACGTTATTATCAGCCGCATTTTATCAAGCCATCTATTGCTCGCTACAAACACGCTGAAAACAAATGAATAATATTCGGTCATGCTTTATAATCTGTCACTTGTTGCTAGTAATTTTGCAGTGGGTTTTCAAAGTAGTATTAAAAAACCGATCAAGTGCAAGTTGAACTTGCGTAATTAGTGTTCCGTACGTTGATTGCTTTTAAAATAAAAAATTTTGTTACAGATGTATAAAATGAACAGTGACTTCACCAAACACACCCCAAATGAGTTTCCAACAAAGTTTGTTTCCAATCTTTACTAAAATCTGATGACCTTGAACTTTTTTTTTTAAATACCCGAAAAATTACTAAAGGTAATGCACTCGTGATAATTTTCGTTCAATCTACACCCCCTGGAGAATATTCCAGAATTTTTTCAAAATTTTTTGATAAGTACTTTTCGAGATAAGGCGGGGGACAGCGATTTTTTGCGATTTTTTAAAAATAATACAAAGAAAAGTGCGCGCAAGTATTACATTATATATACATTTTTTACTCGTCTTTTCACAAGCTTTCATTTGACACCACACTCGACGACCTAGTAAAAAATTTTTTTTTTTCACTTCCGATTTCACCCCCCAAAACTAACCCCTTAAGTCAAAATTTAACTCTCAAAACTACATGGCTCTGATGAAGCCATCAATTCCTATTTTATTACCAAATTTCAACTTTCTATGTCAAATAGTTTCGGAGAAAATCGAGTGTGACCGACAGACAGACAGACAGACAGACACCGAAGTGATCTTATAAATGTTCCGTACAGAACACTAAAAATGAGCGAGAGAAATTGTGAAATTCCATTTCAAGTTTCGAAAGATCATAACTGATTTGTGGAAAGATGGAAAATGATACAGAAATATAGGTAAAATTGTTAAAAAGTCGCATGCTACTCTTCAATACCTTGTAAACCAGTATAAATCAACGGGTTCCTATAAAACTCGACCGCGCTCCGGTCGTCCCAAGAAACTGACTCCACGTGAAGAGGCCAGTATTGTTAGACAAATAATTATAGATCCCAAAAAAAGTGCACCATAATTAAATAAAGAAGTATTATATAGTACTTGTAAGTATATATATGGGGAATTATTTTCGAAAAATGTTTGTTCACAAACAGTAAGAAATTGTTTACACAGGGCAGGCTATGGGGTGTGCAACCAGGAAGAAGCCTAATCGGAAAAAGCGGTTAGCTTTTGCTAGGGAATACGTTACTAAACCTTCTGAATTTTGGAAATCCGTAATCTTTAGTGATGAAACTAAAATTAACTCTTTTGGAACTGATGGCAGAACTAAAGTTTCTAGAAAGAAGATACCGCATTCGATATTAAAAACATTTCTTCCACGATGAGACAAGGAGGTGACAGTGTTCTGCTTTGGGGATGCATGTCGACTAGAGGGGTTGGAAATTCACATTTTATTAATAGTACCATGGATCAGCATGTTTATCTGAACATTTTGAGAGGCAACTTAAGAGAAAGTGTCCAAAAAATAGCTCTGGAAAAAAGATACATTTTCCAATAGGTCAATGATCCGAAACATACCGCAAGCTTGGTGCGAAAATGGATGATCCATAATGTGCAACAGCAGCTTCATACACCCCTGCAATCACCCGATATTAACCCCATCGAGCATTTATGGGAGGAACGGCGCGTTTGCAAACATAATGTTTCAAATAGAGCAGAATGAAAAAACAGAATATTGAACGAATGGGAAAACATGCCAGCAGAAGTTACTAGAATGCTGGTTGCAAGCATGACAAAAAGGCCAACGGCGGTCCCACTAAATATTAGTTTAAACAAGTTGTTATCGTTCCGTTAAACTCCGTCAACCTATTATTGGTAATTGTTAAGTCTATGGGGACTTTTTTGACATCAATTTTGTTTACATTTTTATAACAATGATGTAACTTCTAAATAAAACATTCCGTAGTTGTTTTTAGTACTAATCCTCGTTGGTTATAGTTCAAATATTAATTTAAACATGTTTTCTCATAGTTCCAAGTAATTAGTTAAACATAACAGAAAAATAGTATAGAAAGCAGGTGGTGTATAGAGACTTTTCGGACTGACTGTAAATAGTATGGATCTAAATTTTATAGATGTTGACGATTAAAACATAGTTTTTTCCACAGTTTGGTTGTATCCTGTAAGATCTTAAAAGTGTAATAGAGACATATAGATGTGAGTTTGATAGTACTCGCAAATCAGAAAGAGAGAAATGAAACGAGAGATTTGTATATTCGCATATCCTCTTTGAGATACACAGTCGGAAATCTGAGCTAATTTGATTATCTTCATCAATTTGTCATTTTGATAATTTTTCTCGAATAATTGTTTTGAATATAGGTTGTAAAATGTTATACCAATATCTAAGATATCCAACACCGCATTTTCACGATGCATATACGATGGTGCAGCGTGAACTGAGCGGCAAATATTACTATTATTATTCATATTGTTATCACTAGGTCAAAATCGTCGTACAGCATAATACTAGGCGTGTTTCAAAAGTAAGAGCCGGTCGGTAATAAAATGAGAACGATTGAAAAAAAATTGTTGGTTTATTTTTCTACATAGTCATCATTACGTTCCAAACACCTTTGATACCGTGACACAAGCTTCTACAAACCCTCCGCTAACATTTCTCCGCCTGGGATTTCGGCCAGTTTTGTACTGAGGTTTATTATTATTATTATTCCTTCGTGTAAATTAAATTGTTTTAACTTTCAGGGTTCAAGTTACGTCTCTAATATATATAAAATGCACCATCTCTCTGCCTGTCTGTCTGCCTGTTCGTTAGTGCGTTTATCACTGGAGAATCACTTATCCGATTTACGTGCTTTTTTTTAAACATACATATGTTCTCTGGCCAGGTTATAGGATATATGTTAGGTAACAAAAGGAATAAGCAGTGACGATAATGGTGAATCAAGTCAGAAAAAAGTTTGCCACTAGCGCGTTCTCTTGCAGTACGCTGCATAAACCATTAAATATGGAACAATATTATGTAGCAAAGAATATAATATATATAAAATGCAACGTCTCTCTGTCTGTCTGTCCGTTAGTGCGCTCATGACTGGAGAACCACTTTTACATGTTTTTTTTTAATTCATATATTTGTTCTCTGGCCAGGTTATCCATAATCTTCTATAATATATATATATATATATATATATATATATATATATATATATATATATATATATATATATATATATATATATATAAGATAGATAGATAGATAGATAATGTTTTTATTTATTCCTTGTAAATTACAAATTACAAAGCTCCATATAGGAGCGTGGAACAATGTCAAAAGTTCTTAAACTAAGAAATATTGCATTTTATCAAATATTCTAGTTACACACATAAAAATAGCCGAGATTCATCAGCAAAGAACTCCTCCAAACTATAAAATGCCTTACGGACTAAATAATTCTTAATTACTAGTTTCAGCAAGTTCGTTCTTAAAATTCTAACATGATTAGGAAAACTATTGTACAATCTTAGAATACAAAAATGTACATTCTTTTGTATATAGGAATATTTACTTTTGTTTGGTTTTAAATCATTTTTTAACCTAGTGTTATGTTCATGCACTCTTATGCTTTCTTGAAATAGGTCTTTATTACTATGAACAAATAACACTGCTTCATATATATGTTATATAAACTTATTACAGTAAAAATCCGTTTTGAAATGAATACGTTTTTACAACTATCTCTTGCCTTTATTCTGTACACTACTCTTAGACACCTTTTCTGCAAAACCAAAATTCTGTTTATTTCACAGGAATTTCCCCAAAAGATGATTCCATATCTCATACGCGAATGAATGTAGGCGTAATAAGAAGACAGTGCTGCGTCTTCACCAACATAATCTAAAATGACTCTTAGCGCGTAACAATACTTAGCCATATTATTGGCCAAAGCACTGACATGACACTTCCAGTCAAGTCTCCTGTCCACAATCACTCCAAGAAATAAAATCTCATCTCCCGAAACTACATTAATGTTGTCATATGTTACTGTTACACGTTCATTACTTCTGTTAGAAAATAGAATCATCTGTGTTTTTGAGATATTTAAAAGTAGATCATTCGAAGTAAAATATTGCCTTAATAGGTTTAGAGTATTAACCATTTTTTGAAGTAAGAGATGTTTATTATCCTCTTTAAAGATCAGAGTAGTATCATCGGCATACAGCACTATATAGTCATGCGACACTTTAGGCAATTCATTAGTATACCCTATATATAACAGGGGTCCTAAAATTGAACCTTGAGGTACACCGCTTTTTATTATGACCTTCTCAGAGCAAGCAAGCTTTCCACAAGGGTCTGTTTCAATAACACATTGTGTTCTGTTTTTTAAATATGATTTTATGAGCTGAAGAGCTACACCTCTAATTCCATACTTCTCTAGTTTTAAGCAAAGTATTGAGTGATTTACCGAGTCAAATGCTTTTGACAAATCGAGAAGCATGGCCACAGTCACCCTATCTTCATTTAAAGAATTAAGAATCTCTGACATGGCTTGATAAATAGCTCTAATAGTAGATTTATGTCGACTGAAGCCATTCTGCTGATCAGCCAGGACATTGTTTCGCTCAAGGAAGGATATCAATCTGGAGTATAATATTTTTTCAAAAATTTTGTTTACATTTGATAGCAGTGATACCGGCCTATAATTTTTTTCTTCAGCTCGGTCACCTTTTTTATATATTGCTTTTATATGTGCAAGCTTTAATTGGTATGGGAAGACTCCTGTCGAGAACATAACATTAATAATATGTTCCAAAGGTATAGATATAATATCTGCCGTCTCCTTCAGCAGCGAAACAGGCACCTGGTCCTCTCCTACGGATTTTTTGTTTTTCAAATTTTTTATGCATCTACAGACATCTTCAGTGCTAGTTGGTTCTAAGAATATCGTCCGCTGACACCCTTCTATCGGGAATGAGTCAACTACAGTCTGAAATATATATATATATATATATATATATATATATATATATATATATATATATATATATATATATATATATATACATATATATATATCAATCAAAGCGAAAAAAAGTATGCCGCTAGCACACTCTCTTGTAATACGCTACCTAAATCGTTCAATATGGAACAATATCATGTAACAAAGAATATCTATAATATATATAAAATGCAACGTCTCTCTGTTTGTCTGTCTGTCCATTAGTGCATTTATCATTCGAGAACCACTTATCCGATTTACGTGTTTTTTTTTATAAAATACATATGTTCTATGTTACGTTAGGTAACATAAGGAGTAAGCAGTGACTATAATAGTGAATCAAGTCCACGCGAGCGGAGCCGCGGGCACGGCTAGCTTAAATATATACGCGGATAGTTTAAAGAACTGTCCACGATATTAACAATGTTCATATGCGAATAGTGACTATGTTCTAAGATAAAGCAAATATGTATGTATTTAAAATCACTAGTAACGTTTTCTTTTTTTTAATCATTCTCGTTTTATTATCGACCGGCTCTTTTTGTGAAACGCGCCTCATACAAGCACATAGGCGTTTATACAATGAACTACTTCTACTATTATTTAAGCCCTTAACTATAATTCTTTCATTTTGGAGATATGATGTCACCGGGACTGTATCGTAGGCTTTCTGAAGATCTATGAACATAAGGTGGTTTCTTGGTTGGTAGCTGACTTTTTTTCTATTATTTGTTTTAGGGTGAAGACATTATCGGTACAGGTTCTTCCAGCTCGAAATCCAGATTGTTCTTCTTGTTCTTTAGCTCTATATTCCTCTTCAATGAGATCCCGAATAATTCTTCCATAAAGACGGCTCAAAGTACTGGTCACCGATATTCCTCTATAGTTAGAACAGTCAAGCTTGTTTCCCTTTTTAAGAATGGATGATATGTAAGCCTCTTTCCATTCCTCAGGCACACTCGCGCCATTTATATACTGATTTATACACCAGGTAAGCTGATCAAACAGCTTTCCTGACCCACATTTAATCAGTTCAGCGGGAATTCCTCTTGGTCCTGCAGCTCGACCATTCTTCAATTTACTAACTGCTTTTTTAACTGTATCAACGTCAACCACGATTGTTTCTCCCTCTATGAGTATATACGTTGGTGTATTCACCAGGTATTCGTCTCTGTTTTCTGATAATAGTATCTTGTAGTGGTCCATCCATTTCTTTATTGATACAGTTTGAATGTTTGCTTTATTTTTAGAGTTCGATGTTACGTTTTTTATGAACTTCCATGATTCTGAACACTTTTTTATTGCATTATATATATATATATATATATATATATATATATATATATATATATATATATATATATATATATATATATGATGCAACGTCTCTCTGTTTGTTTGTCCGCTATTCCCTGGCCAGGTTATAGGATATATTTTAGGTAACAGAAGGAATAAGCAGTAACGATAATAGTGAATCAAGTCGCCTAAACGATTAAATATGGAACCATATCATGCAGTAAAGAATATAATATATATAAAAATGCAACGTCTCTCTGTCTGTCTGTTTGTCTGTCCGTTTGTGTTTGTTTTAGATTTATACATATGTTCTCTGGCCAGATTACAGGATATATTATATTACATTAGGTAATATAAGAAATAAACAGAAACGATAGTAGAGAATCAAATCGGAAAAAAGTTTGTAATACGCTACCTAAATCGTTCAATATGGAACAATATCATGTAACAAAGAATATCTATAATATATATATATATATATAAAATGCAACGTCTCTCTGTTTGTCTGTCTGTCCATTAGTGCACTTATCATTCGAGAACCACTTATCCGATTTACGTGTTTTTTTTTTATAAAATACGTATGTTCTATGTTACGTTAGGTAACATAAGGAGTAAGTAGTGACTATAATAGTGAATCAAGTCCACGCGAGCGGAGCCGCGGGCACGGCTAGCTTAAATATATACGCGGATAGTTTAAAGAACTGTCCACGATATTAACAATGTTCATATGCGAATAGTGACTATGTACTAAGATAAAGCAAATATGTATGTATTTAAAACCACTAGTAACGTTTTCTTTTTTTTAATCATTCTCGTTTTATTATCGACCGGCTCTTTTTGTGAAACGCGCCTCATACAAGCACATAGGGGTTTATACAATGAACTACTTCTACTATTATTTAAGCCCTTAACTATAATTATTTCATTTTGGAGATATGATGTAAAACACAGAAACGATAAGAGCGTATAAAGCTGTCCCATTTTTTCATTCTGTGTTAAATAGTTTAGTCCTTTAAGAAACGCACCCGGAGGAAAATAGCTACTTCCGTTTGAAAATTATGAAGAGCGACCTACATCCTTTCATATCTAATTGAGTCTGAAGTATGACAAAAGCTTTTGTTTTTGGTTTAACAATGGCGGAATTATTTCGAAGAGAAATGAAATGAGCACGTTTATGACGCTGGGACTTTTAGAGAAAATGTCACCTAACAACAGTTTTCAATGCAAGTGAATTTATATTATAAATTAAATTAATCAGCTGTATAACAACCACTATACCATATGTTTAATTGTGATGTTGGTAAATTCATTTTACCAGGACATTTATTTAAGCGTGAACATTATTTTTACCTGATTTGAATACTATTACAGAAAATATAGCTGTTGCTACAAAAAGGGAAATAGGTGGGACAAAAAGTCGCACTATGGGCGAAAAAAAAAACTGAAGAAATTAATATTTAAAGCATTTTCCGATGTACGTGGGTAAATCAAATATAAACGGTAATTTTTTTTATACGTTTATTGAATAACCTTATACACATCATTGATTTAACATTTTTCAATATAGTCTCCTGCGTGATCTACACACTTTTGCCACCGATTTGGAAGTTTCCGTATTCCCTGGTCATAAAAGGTTTGAGGGCGGGTTGTAAGCCAATTGCGCACGTGTTCCTCGACTTCTTCATTGCTTCCAAATCGCTGTCCTCCCAGTGATTCTTTCATAGGCGCAAACAAAAAATAGTCACAGTTGAATAAGTCAGGGCTATAAGGAGGGTGCTTGAGGGTTTCCCAGCCCATTTCTTCCAGTGTATCCCTTATCAAAGCCGCAGTGTGAGGCCTGGCGTTGTCCTGGAGGAGAATGACATCTCTGATGGGCATGTCTCGTCTTTTCTTTCGATAGTCGGCTTTTGCTAACCGTAACAACTGGCAGTAGTAAGCCGCATTCACCGTATGTTGATCGTGCAGGAAATCGATCAGTAAAATTCCCCTAGAGTCAAAAAAAATCGTTGCAAGGACTTTTCCAGCAGAGAAATGAGTTTTGGCCTTCACTGGGGAACTTTCATTCTTTCTTCGCCACTCCTTATTTGCTAATTTGGACTCGGGAGTGTAGTGATGTACCCACGTCTCATCACATGTCACTATGCGCTTTAAAAAGGCCTCCCCTTCTTGCTGAAATCGATTCAGAAGCCTTTCAGCGATCTTCGACCTGACCTGTTTTTGGTTTCCAGTCAACAACCTTGGAACCCATCGAGCAGTAATTTTTCTGAAACCGAGTCGATCAGTAATTATGGATTGAACACTTCCATAGCTGATACCCACTTCTGAAGAAATTTCTTCAACGGTTAATCGGCGATCACCTTCGATAAGGTGTCTAATGTCACGGATGTTGTCATCTGTAAGGCTTGACCTATGGCGTCGATCATGACTTTCGTTTTCAACCCGTTCTCGTCCGCCCTTAAATTCTCTCGCCCACGTATACACATGATTCTGAAACAGTGTACTGTCCCCAAACTGTGCCTTCAAAACGGGTTAAAATTTCTGACGGTCTAACGCCTTCATTGGTTAAAAACTTGATGATAATACGTTGCGCAACAGACGAAGGTACCTCTTGCTCGGTCATGGCTGTACTGACGACAAAGACGAGTTGGCGCGCGCACCCATCCGGTTCCCCCACTCCTCACAAACCAAACATCTACTCCACACAACATCATCTAGTTAAGAACTGCATTCTAAGAAGAATAGCAAAATTATCGTTTATATTTGATATACCCACGTATATTGAAGCGGAAGATCATTTAAAAAGTATGACAAAAAAGTCTGCACAGTTAAACATTTTAACCTCAATATAGCTAAAATGAGTATTTTCTTCATTATTTGTAAAATGACATGTAAGCTCAATATCTCAGAGGCTTTTAATAAAATAAAGAAAAATTAACCTTTTTTTTTGAAATATCTTAACCCTTAAGTAGTAAATTTAACCTTCAATTAATCATTACAACGAATAACTTTTAACTTTATTTCTTGTTATTTTACATGGTTGACTGTATCATTTCTACCATCCAAGAACAAACTTTCAAAATACGACATATGATAATATAATTTAACCTTAATTTAACGGTTTTAACCCTTAAAAATGGGAAAAAAATGACTAATAGAACCGTTTAACTTAATTTCCAGTCATTTCAAAAATAATGAAAAAAATGCTTATTTCAGCTATACCGGGTGACACAGCCGATATGTAATACCCTGTAATTTTTTTATTTTGAAAGTTACATATTTGCATTTTTAGATACCAAAATGGGACATTATTAGGTTTTTTTTTATCACTTATTTTTAACTACTTCCAGTTTGACCGGAAGTGACTGCAACTTTCTTGTTTTTAATGGAAGCCTGTATATTTTTTTATCAATTTCAATTCGCCTTGAAATTCTCTTTCCAACGATGTTGAGATTTGTTTGACAGGTGACCTGCAAAAACTGATTTAAGCTCTTAGACTTAGGTTGTCATGGCGGATATACTAGCAATTGTTTTTGTTCGTTTTATCTCATTCTATTCATTTATCGTGCTATTTTCGCGAGTCTAAGTGGCTCCTACAAAATTTTATGCTTTACATTCAGTTACAGAATTTTCTCTTTAAATAATGATCAATATCACCGAAATTAAGATAGGAACAAATATTTTTTATTTAACCTAGTTACACATTACAGGTTTTTTGCCAACATACATCTAACAGAACTATTTAACGTCAATTGGATTTAACATTATTTTCAGAAAATAAACCGTTTTATTATACAATAATGTGATATCAACAAGTTCCATTACGGACTTAGTAGGCTGTGATAAAACATACGAACCGAAAATCATGGTTGCTACGTGTTACCAAAATGGCCATTATTACTGTTTACCTTACGTCAAAAATAACTTTCGTTAACAAAAATGTATTCAACAGATGAAAAAGTAGAGATGTTATTAATTTATGGAGAGTGCAGAAAGAATAGCCGACAAATCGCCGAGTTGTACATGGCAAGATATCCCGATAGGAGGCACCCACCCAACAATTATTTTTTAAGGGTTTTAGTTTAGAAGGCAACCGATTGAACCAGCTGATGTATTTATTGGTGACGAAGAGTCAGAAATCAATGTATTGACCATTGTTCAAGTAGATCCTACAATTTCTATAAGACATGTTAAAGAACAAACCGGTGTAAATCGTGAAACCGCTTACAGCATTTTAAGAAAATATAAATTCATGTCTTATAAATATCAAATAAATCAACATTTATTTCAAACAGATTACGAAAGTCTAATAAGAATAATGGATTATTGTAATTGGTTTTTTCATACCACCTTGATAACCAATTTCATTACAACATTCTATTTTCCGATGAATCTAGATTTATCAATATTTAATCGTAACAATACTTGATATTGGGCCCAAGAAAATCCTAGAATTATGCGAGAAAGTGCCTATCAAGAAAGATTCGGCTTTAACGTGTGGTTGGGTATCCATGGTACAAGAATTATTGGTCCTATTATATATAATGGTGCGTTAAATGGAGAAAGATATTTGGAGTTCATTCAAAATGATGTTGAAGATTTTTTAGAAACTTTACCTTTAAATCGTGGAGACATTATTTTCCAGCAGGATGGGGCTCCAGCCCACAATAGTAGAAATGGAGTAAACTACTTGAATCAAAGATTTGGTGCAAATTGGTTAGGTACCAATGGACCTAATAAGTGGCCTGCAAGATCGCCAGATCTTACGCCTCTTGATTTTTTTATATTTGAACCATCTAAAAGAAAAAGTTTACAAAAATCCAACAGACAGAAATGATTTATAAATGCGCTTAAGAAGAGCAGTAAATCAAATTATTGAAATTCAGTTAGAGAACGTTATGAGAGCTACGGTGAGAAAAACAAGATTGTGTAGGATTAACAACTGATAGCATTTTGAACATTTGGAATAAATACCTAGCAAATTTATATTTAGTAAAAAATAGTTTTACCTATTTATTTTTATTGTGTTACTTAGTTAAAATATAACTTCTTTCTAATATTAATTAATTACAATTGTCGGTTTTGTTGTGTTATTATTAGATGTTTTGGTTTATTATTTGCATTTAAATATTTATTTAAGAAATAGGTTCCTTATTTTCTGAAAATAATAATAAATCCGATTGGCGTTAGACAGTTCTGTTGGCAAAAAACCTGTAATGAGTAACTAGGTTAAATAAAAAATATGTGTTCCTATCTTAATTTCGGTGAATTGATCATCATTTAAAGAGAAAATTCTGTAACTGAATGTAAAGCATAATATTTTGTAGGAGTCACTTAGACTCACGAAAATGGCACGATAAATGGATAGTCTTAAATTCTTTCCAAAGTGAGATAAAACAAACAAAAACAATTGCTAGTATATTCGCCATGGCCGCCTAAGTCTAAGGGTAGAGGAAGCTAAATGTTCTGTAGTACTATTTATTGCAGTACTGCACTTACAATAATGTAAAAGAGCTATATTATGCTTATTATTTAATATTTATATATACTACTTTATATTTGGCGAAGTGTGTACTATAACCTATTAAAATAAATACTTCAACCTAGAGAACATTCTGGATAAATCGTAACGAAAGCAGACCAAAGATAGTTTATTATTTCAGTGAATAATATTAAATTTGTGAGAAATGGTATTGGATATATATTATAAAATTAATAATAAAAGTAATAAAGCGAAAGAATATCATCAAAGACCTAACTATTACAGAAGACAGATGCAGGAAATGCCATCCATACCTGAAAATAAAGATTACAAGCTCTACTGGGACATCAGTATCCGTACAGATAAAACAGTTTCCGCCAATAGACCCGATGTTACTTTTCAGTGTAAAAAAGGAAAAGTCACCTATCTAACTGGCATAGCTGTCCCTAACGACACAAACATCCAAACGAAATACACAGAAAAAATCTTCAAATACACAGAGCTTGCAACAGAAATAAAAAGGCTGTGTAAACAAGAAAAAGTCATCATTGTCCCCCTCGTCATATCAGTCACAGGCCTTACACCAACAACATTCACACCACACTTAGTATAATTAGGACTCAACATAAACATACACAGAAACATTCAGAAGTTAGTGATTTTGATGACAGGTAACATTGTCAGGCTATTCCTTAATACACAATGGTAATAGCGTTTGTGCTGACTTGGCTTGGGCCCGTCAGCCAAACATGGAACCACATTGACAAATGTGAGAAAGAAGAACAAAACAAAAATAGTTTTTTATAAAATAATAAAAATATCTGAATTCGATAAAATCAACCCTAATGAATTCTGTATTTGTTGTTCGATAAAGGTAATTTTAAGGCAATTTAACGAAAAATAGTTGTGTATTAGTACACACACAGAAGGAGGCAGGAACCCCTTTTCCCTTTTATTACTGGTCTAGCATTTATACGTGGCACCACCTAAGTGAATTACAGGGCTTGTATCATTGAAGTAACAAAAGTCACAGAAAATCACAAAAGTCCCTATTACTACCCTAGACTAACCTCTCAGCGATGCTCCCTATAGGTATTTGCAACAAAGGTTATTGTGATTCAAATGTTCCCGAGCCAATGTTATAAAATGTGAAATAGTTACATTTAGGCTTCAGGACGTCCATTATTTTCAAAGAATGCACTGGTCTCACCGTTTCGTGTTAAATATTTTTGGAACGTCAATGCTGTCTGCCTCTAGAGTCGCTTGTAATTTGCGTTGTATCTCATCTGCCATCTCGAAATGGAGACCCTTTAATTTCATCTTCATATGGAGGAAGAGGCCGAAGTCATAGGGGATCCAATCAGGTGAATAAGGGAGTGGCTGATGACAGTCATGGAATTTTTCGCCAAAAACTGGTGCGTACATCACAAACTATGGGCCGGAGTATTATTGTGATGTAGGAGGACACTATTTTCGTTCCGAAGCTTTGGCCAGTTTCTAACTAATAGAAAGTTCGCCAGAGATGCTCAGAATAGTCCGACGATGGTCTTCAAGAACGATTTATTAACCTGTGGACCTATGATAGAGAGTAGCTTACTCTAAAGTAAGCAACATGTAATTTTATGATACAACTCTATGTAAATCTACTAGTAATTAGAGAAACTGCCTTTTGAGTTAACACTACCCTAAAGAAAACGTTAGAGTCAGATCGTTATATCTTATGTCAATTTAGATGTTTCTGGGTCGTTTCTAAATGCATATATATGTGCATTTCTTTGGATCACGCGCGACTTCTCCACGGTATAAAGGAACTTAAAAAAGAAATAGAAAAAAAGTAAACATTCCTTCTTTAAGTTTCCATGTTCGGACTTCCAACTTAGGATCTGGCATTGTGAGTTTCTGATATAAAATGGGATAATATATTTGTATTTTGGATCATATGCTTTATTCTTGCATATAATGTTCTAAAACAAATTGTATGTACCTTTGGAAAATTTTTTGCTTAAAAATTTTTGTCAAGAATGTTTTTTATGTTTAATTTACACTTTTTGAAACTGACAGCCATTTTGTCGTCCGATCTCGTGGAAGCTATGTAGTATGCTACATTCTACTTATGGTGACTTCAACTTAATCCTCTATTGTTATATAACAATAGAGGATATTGTTATATAGATGAATAAAAAATTTAATTGTGTGAACCGTTGCAACCTTCCACAACCGTTCAATGTCGTGAACCTTTTGTTTTGAAGATGAAAATGAAATTCTAGAATTTTAATTTTTTTAGCCATCAAATCACTATCCTTGTAATTTTTTACGTTGGGGCTACATGAAAACTTTTTATCAAAAATTATAGCAATAAACAAAATATAAATTGAAAAGTGGCATTAACATTTCGAGATCATCCGTCTCTTTTGATTGCATTTACCGAATTTTGAATAATACAAACAATATATGTAGTTTGAAAATTCTCTATGAAGTTACTAAACAATTTTTTAGGTTGGATGTTTCAGAAAAGTTTTTTTTTTGGAAATAAAGAAATTTAATAAACCTGAAGAACACTCATCTGAACTAACCTGTAAAAGCCACAACATAATAATAAAACTTATAGTATTGTTTTTACATATGCAATTTGCACTAAAAGGGAAACATACATAAATAAATATATTGTACATCAAAAAAGAATGCTTTCACAGAAAAAGGTGCCGATAATGTAGAGAAATAAAAAAAACCTTGCAATACCGAAATATTTTCTTCAGGCTTTTATACAAGAAATGTTGACGGGCTTTTGTCGTTGAATTTTACATAAATATATCATAATTTATTATTTACACTCAACATTATTTTTTAACTGGATTTAGGCCTATTGTATATGTTGTAGAAGCCGACAATTTCTGTTGATAACACGGCAACAAATTAAATCTAACAAACTCTAATTATTTATTTTTGTCATGCTTTTTTCGATATCCTGTAGATATATATATATATATATATATATATCTATATATATATCTATATATATATTCTATATATATATCTATATATATATCTATATATATATATATATATATATATATATCTGTATATATATATATATATATATATATATATATATATATATATATATATATATATCTGTATATATATATATATATATATATATATATATATATATATATATATATCTGTATATATATATATATATATATATATATATATATATATATATATATATATCTGTATATATATATATATATATATATATATATATATATATATATATATATATATATATATATATCTGTATATATATATATATATATATATATATATATATATATATATATATATATATATATGTATATATATATATATATATATATATATATATATATATATATATATATATATATATATATATATATGTATATATGTATATATATATATATATATATATATATATATATATATATATATATATGTATGTATATATATATATATATATATATATATATATATATATATATAATATATATATATATATATATATATGTATGTATATATATATATATATATATATATATATATATATATATATATATATATATATATATATATATATACAGTGCCATTTATAAAGTTTGCACTATATGGGAAAAATTTTTATTATAAGAGTTTTTGAAAATTTTTGGCGCGAAATTCAAATTGTTTTGAGCGTTTTAAATTTTTAACATTGAATTAAAAAAAAATTAGGACTTACTCAGGCCCAAAAAAATATATATTGTGTATTTTATGTCAGACTATGCCTGTGAATTTTTTCAAATTTTTAGAGGTGGGGGAAAATGGTTACAAACGCGAAAAAACCGCTTTTTTCGTCGTTTTTTTTTTTTTTTACCTAATTTTTGGGGCACAGAATTCCGTTGTAGATCCTCAGTTGATTCAAAATTATATATATATATATATATATATATATATATATATATATATATATATATTATCGAAATACTATTGAATCATTTTATGTAATATAAAGACCATATTGCGCCATTTTTCCCTTTAAAATCACGATTAAGACAAGATTAAGGCAAGATTAAGACATTTTTATTTTTTTTTTGTTTTGAGTAATTAGTCATACTTCATAATTCATCCAAATATATAATTTTATAGAAATTAAAACATTTCTGTTTATAAGAACATCATATAGAAAAAAGATTTTCTATATTTAATTGAATTAGCGTTAACTTGGTAAAAATCCATATTCAACAAATTAAATACACATGTAAGTGTGATTTTTACTTTATAATATAAATATTTTTTTACTTTACATTAATAATATTAAGTAAAAATCACACTTACATGTGTATTTAATTTGTTGAATATGGATTTTTACCAAGTTAACGCTAATTCAATTAAATATAGAAAATCTTTTTTCTATATGATGTTTTTATAAACAGAAATGTTTTAATTTCTATAAAATTATATATTTGGATGAATTATGAAGTATGACTAATTACTCAAAACAAAAAAAATAACTTAAAAATGTATTAATCTTGCCTTAATCTTGTCTTAATCGTGATTTTAAAGGGAAAAATAGCGCAATATGGTCTTTATGTTACATAAAATGATTCAATAGTATTTCGATAGTATATATATATATATATATATATATATATATATATATATATATATATATAATTTTGAAGCAACTGAGGATCTACAACGAAATACTGTGCCCCAAAAGTAGGTAAAAATGCAGAAAAAAAAACGACGAAAAAAGCGGTTTTTCGCGTTTGTAACCATTTTCCCCCCACCTCTAAAAATCTGAAAAAATTCACAGGCATAGTCTGACATAAAATACACAATATATATTTTTTTTTGGGCCTAAGTAAGTCCTAGTTTTTTTTTAATTCAATTTTAAAAATTTAAAACCCTCAAAACAATTTGAATTTCGCGCCAAATTTTTTTTTAAAAATAGCATGTTGTAGGCAATAAAAAATCCTACAATTTGAAAAAAAAGAGATTTCTACGATGAATAGAACCGGAGATATCGCCAAAAAACGGAAAATCACGTTTTATAGATTTTTGAGGTTATGGGAAGCTCTAGAGGGCTGAAAATTTCAGGAAAGTCATATTTTTTTTTTATGTTCTATATGAGGATATTTTTTGTTTTTCAAAAGCGCTGGGGGCATTTTTCACCATCTTAACCGCCTAGGAGCAAATTTGTAGTTTTTTAAGTTTCTTAATTCCTTCTTCAATGCATAAAATAGTTCTTTTATAAATTATATGGCGAACATTGGCGAGAAGCTCTTTCTTAATTTCATATACAGGTTTTGGGGATAGTTTATTCTAAATGTTTTTTAACATATTTTCCAAAGGTCAAAAACAAGATTTTAAAAAAAATGTTACAACGTTTTGCAACGCAATACTGGTGAAAAGAATATACATTCATGTTTTACTATTAAGTCAAACAAAATTGTAATATGATAGGCTTTCACGTATCTTTGTCGCAATTGCCTTGGATTTCGTGTTTTGTTCCTTTGTCACATAAAACATCGACTGACATTAGTTTGTTCACTATTATTAATGCAATATTAACAGTTTTCTAAATTGTCTCCTTTAATAAAAATGCCAATTAAATTGACTAAGCAAGATAAAATAGAAATAGTTTTGATCGTAACTACAAAACTCAAAGAGAAGCTGCCGTCATTTTTAACCAACGACATCCGGAAAAAAGTTTTAACGCATACAACAACAAAGAATTCTTTCCAACTTTCAAAATACTCTATGTGTAGAGAATAATTTTAAAACGTCAACATGAACATTGGATTACTAATGAGGATGCTGAGTTTGCAGTTATGCAGAGTTTGATTGCAACGCCTAGAACTTCAGTTGCCAAAATATCGCACAATGTAGGTTTATCTTATAATTCAGTTCAAAGAACAAGATTATGAGTTTGTCCACACTCTCAAAAAATAAGACTATGATAAGCTCATATCTATATATATATCTATATATCTATATATATATATATATATATATATATATATATATATATATATATATATATACATATATATATATATATATATATATATATATATATATATATATATATATATATATATATATATATATATATATATATATATATATATATATATATATATATACATATATATATATATATATATATATATATATATATATATATATATATATATATATATATATATATATATATATACAGTGCCATTTATAAAGTTTGCACCATATGGGAAAAACTTTTATTATGAGTTTTTGAAAATTTAACGTCGAAATGTGTTAGTGCATGTTTTATGTTTAGGATTACACCCAAATAAGGTCGTGACGTCACAAGCCTTGCCTGACAAATTTGACATTTAAAATAAAAAAAAAAAATATCGAAAAAAAGCGATAAAAAAAGAATGTATTTTAGTTTTTACCTCTATATGCCAATTTTCAAAAATTTGACAAAATTCACTTTTGACAATTATGTCCCCCGAAAATGATAAAAAAAAAAGTTTTTTCTTATAAAATTTTATTATATACTTTTTTAAAGGTTAATGCTTTACCAAATGTTACGAAAAAAAATTAATTAGGCCATAAAATTACACTGAAAATTTATTTTTTTTCAAAAAGTTCTAATATAACAAAGCAATTTTGGTGCAAAGCTGCTTAATATTTATGACACGTCAATTTTTAAGGATTACTATTATAAAAAATTAATGTTATTTACTAAATAAGAAAACGTTCTTAAGTTTCTATGCTTCTTCCTTCCTTTTTAATGCAAATAATAGTTCTGTTATAAATTTCATGACGAACATTCGCACAGAACTCCGGCTTGATTTCATTTACAGACTGGCGGATAGTTGATAGATGCGCTTATCATAGTCTTGTTCTTTGAGAGTGTGGACAAACTCATAATCTTCTTCTTTGAGAGTGCGGACATTCTTTGAACTGAATTATAAGAAAAACCTTCCTTGTGCGATATTTTGGCAACTGAAGTTCTAGGCGTTTCAATCACACTCTGCATAACTGCAAACTCAGCATCCTCATTAGTATAATCCAATGTTCATGTTGACGTTTAAAATTATTCTCTACACAGTATTTTGAAAGTTGGAAAGAATTCTTCCTACTGTTGTATGCGTTAAAACTTTTTCCGGATGTCGTTGGTTAAAAATGACGGCAGCTTCTCTTTGAGTTTTGTAGTTACTCACGATCAAAACTATTTCTATTTTATCTTGCTTAGTCAATTTAATTGGCATTTTTATTAAAGGAGACAATTTAGAAAACTGTTAATATTGCATTAATAATAGTGAACAAACTAATATCAGTCGATGTTTTATGTGACAAAGGAACAAAACACGAAATCCATGGCAATTGCGACAAAGATACGTGAAAGCCTATCATATTACAATTTTGTTTGACTTAATAGTAAAACATGAATGTATATTCTTTTCACCAGTATTGCGTTGCAAAACGTTGTAACAATTTTTAAAAATCTTGTTTTTGACTTTTGGAAAATATGTTAACAAACTATCCCAAAACCTGTATATGAAATTAAGAAAGAGCTTCTCGCCAATATTCGCCATATAATTTATAAAAGAACTATTTTATGCATTGAAGAAGGAATTAAGAAACTGCAAATTTGCTCAAATTTATTACAAAACATTAATATTTATTATATTATTAGAAGTTGAGCTGTCATAAAAATTATGCAGCTTTGCACCAAGATTACATTGTTTAACTACGACTTTTTGACAGAACTCGTTTTTCAGCTTAATTTTAAGGCCTAATTATTTTTTTTTCTTAACATTTAATGAAACATCAACTAATAAATAAGTACATAAGATAATTTATGTGGAAAAACAGTTGATTGTTATTTTAGGGGAAAAAATTGAAAAAAAGTCAATTTCATCAAATCTTTTCAAACATAAATGTAAAATTGTAATACAATAATTTTTTCTTTATAACTTTTTTCGATATTTTCAATAAAAATACGATTTTTTCACATTTTAAAATTTAAATATCAAATTTGACAGACAAGGCATGTGACGTCATGACCTAATTTGGGTATAATCCCAAATATAAAACATGCACTAATATATTTCGAGGTTAAATTTTCAAAAACTCTTATAATAAAAATTTTTCCCATATTGTGCAAACTTTATGAATGGTATATTTCTTATTAATATATATATATATATATATATATATATATATATATATATATATATATATACATATATACATATATATATATATATATATATATATATATATATATATATATATATATATATATATATATATATATATACATATATATATATATATATATATATATATATATATATATATATATATATATATATATATATACATATATATATATATATATATGTATATATGCGGCAGGGACCTCACTTCACTTTACTTACTAAAGGAAAGAATAGTAAGTATATGCGTGAAAAAGTCATCTTCTGAAATGTTTCAATTTGTGCATGCTTTATCACGAAAAATATAGTCTCCGACTTTTGTCAGTCTTTAGGACTGTCGCCTTGCTGGCATGGTTAGTTCCGAACAACATGAGATTCGTTCTCAAATTTGATACATATATGACACTTGACGTAGAAAAGAAACGTCACAATTTTTGAGTGAGATCTCGGCGGAAGGAGGTAAAAGGGATTCGAGTTGATAAATTTTATATAATTTTCAATAGAATTATAAGAATTTTTCGTAATTTTTAATTAAGGCACTGAATAAATAATTATAGTGAAATATGGGTAAATTACTTTATCATTTAATATATTATAGTACTTTTAGTGAGTATTATCATAATAACAACTGAAAAGCGTAATTATTATAATGTAAAATATCCAAATATAAGCACAAAAAATAATAAAAAAAACTTGTATCAATTGAATTCAATGCCCTTTAAGAAACAGAATTTAATGAAAGAATTTTCCCTTTAGAGATTTAAAAGGACGAGTTTTTCTTTCAGAAGGAAATTTTGGAATGATCTTTTATCTTTTACGATAAAGTCGTATTTCAACAGAAAAACAAAAAAAAGAAAAGTAGATAGAGGATGTTATTCAAACTGTCCATATTTATTGGTCTTTGTGGAATGTGATGAGGTTTCGCCAATAATCTTTTGTTTAAAGGGATATTTTTAGGATCATGGAAAGGCAGAGCAAACTGAGGAGGCATATTAAATTTATGGGAAGGATTTTTTTTGTAACTTTCTGATTTTACCAGCTAAAATAACTGGTAAAACTAACATGGAAAAGAAAGTTAAAAAATAGACATGTACGAGCGTTTGTAATTAGGAAAAACACCTTGTTACAAACCAAAGAGCGCGCAAAAACTTTTTATAGTAACCAGAATTTGGCGGGATTGATATTAGGCAAAAAAAATAATCCCGCCAAATTCTTATATATTCGTCATCCAAATGTTTAGCCGATTTGTCAAGAAGGTACAACCTTTTCTGTGTTCGTTTTCTAAAGCAGGAACTAAACTTTCCGTAAGATTTAAGGATACTGAGATTAGAAAAGCTAAGTATATTAAAGTATGAATTAAAATAAAATGGATTGAGTAAAAAATTTTTACTTTTATCACTTCGTCTTGCTACATGTCTACTATAGCATTTTTCATATTTGTTACGTGAATAATTAATTATGATAAGTTTACATATTGTACTCATAAAAATATCAGTGTATTTTTCTTGACATAATTAGGTAGAAGTAGAAATAAATTAATCAACATGCAGACAGGTTTCAACCAACTACTTTATGATTTGATTAGTACCATTGTAATGAATGAAGGAGATACTTTAATTTCGCAAAAAATCTGCCTACTTATAAATTTTCAATAATGGAACTTAGTGGTAGGTTGTTAAACAAACAACCAAATATTTTAATCATTGAGCAATGGGCCTACAGAGTTCGCTTGAAAGTTTTTTTTTATTTTAATAGTCAGTAATCTTGATTATATTCTGATGCTGAAAAATCACTTTTTCTAGAGTCTAAATTAGCACCGACAACGCCGCTAATAGTACCGGTAAATTTTTGAATCTTTTTACAGTCGGTAATAATTTCTGTTTGTGTCAGATTTGGTTAATATACTAAATTTACTCTTAAGTCTTTACTCAATAACTTACCATTATCACTAAGTTATCTAAAAAAACAAAAATAAAAGTTGTAATAAAGTTTTATCACACAGGCAATCTTTATTGTCAAAATTTCTCAATTTGCACTCAAAAATCGTTCTTTTCAGTCAAAAACCGGAAAATTATCACAAACTAAGACACGTGATATTTTCGACAAAAAATCGAAAAATTTGTAAAAATCGACGAACATACAACTCAACGCTAGGGCTATGTGTTTTCCAACGTACGACGACGGACGTCGGGTCAGACGATGGATGCCGCGCGTCTTTGGAAGTTAGGCTTGACTACTAGTTATAAGGAAGTAAGGTTTGAGGCGGTGTACGGGGTAAAACTAAAAATATACTCTCTCTCGAGGAATTAAAATATATATATATATATATATATATATATATATATACATATACATATACATATACATATACATATACATATACATATATATATATATATATATATATATATATATATATATATATATATATATATATATATATATATATATATATATATGCAACGTCTCTCTGTTTGTCTATCCATTAGTGCGCTTATTACTGGAGAATGATTTATCCGATTTACGTGCTTTTTTTTAAACATGCATATGTTCTCTGGCCAGGTTATAGGCTATATTTTATTATGTTAGGTAACATAAAGAATAAGCAGTGACGATAATGGTGAATCAAGTCCGTTGGTGCTCTTATCACTCGAGAACCACTTATCCGATTTACGTGTTTTTTTTTTAAATACATATATTCTCTGGCCAGGTTATAGGATATATTTTATTAGGTTAGGCAACATAAGGAATAAGCAGCAACGATAATATGGTAAGTATATATATATATATATATATATATATATATATATATATATATAAATATATATATATATATATATATATATATATATATATATATATATATATATATATATATATATATATATATATATATATATATATATATATTTACAGTCCCTGGCCAAATTATTAGACGCACTATATTTTTTTTAGTAATTTTATGTTTCTTAAGAGTTTTTATGCAATAATGGTATATTTAAACTACAATATTATTGATTTTTATTTAAAAGAATTGTTGTAGACTACATATTTGTATTTATTTTTAACATATGGCAACACTGTGTTGACAAAGTGATACATGAACGTAAACAAGTACGAACCTGTATCAGTCGTGATCGGAATCGAGTCAGGTACGGACGTGTTTCTGTGGCTTTATGGACTGTGATTGTTTGTTTAACAGTTTTATACTACTCAGTTATTAGTTTATTTTGTATGCAGTGTTTTAAAAAAGTAATTGGACTATTTTCATTATGGGTAGAAAAGGCGATCTTTCACCACGTAAAAAAGCTGAAGTGAAAGCCCTTGTGATTGCGAAAACATTTTCAAACCGAGAAATATCACGAAGATTGGAGGTTTCTGAAGCTAGTGTACGACGCATAAAAAAGAAAATTGAGTCAGGGAAGGAATTAAGCCCGAAAAGAAAGAAAATATGCGGTAGAAAACCAATTTTCACTCCACGGTCAGAGAGATGTTTGAAAAAAATTTGTGTAGAAAACAGATTTGCTACCACAAAGGTAATAAAATCACAACTCCAGGATGCTAGCGTAACTGCTTCTGAGCGCACTGTTCGAAGAAAATTGAAAGAATTAGATTTTAAGGCCAGTCGTCCCGCCAGGAAGCCCAAGTTAACAGCTGCAATGAAAGCAAAGCGCCTGAAGTGGGCCAAACAATGGCAAGACAAAGATGTGGACTTCTGGAGATCGGTAAGATACAGCAATTTAATCAATAATTGATACATTATTATCATTTTCAGTTAAATAAAGCAAATAAACATCGAAGTTTATATATTTTTCCTATTTTTGACAGGTCTGCATCAGTGACGAAAGCACATTCGAAATTTTGCAGAATAAAGCTCAGTATGTGCGTCGTCGTCATGGAGAAAAGTTTCATCCTGATTGTGTCGTCCCGACGGTTAAACATCCCACCAAAGTGATGATTTGGTCAGTCATCAGCGGCAAGGGCACTGGACGTCTGTACGTCGTCAACGGAATAATGCGGCAAGATCAGTACAAAGAAGTATTACAAAATCGGTTGATTCCACAGCTCAGAGAATGGTTTCCAAATGGGGAACCATTCACTTTCATGCAAGATGGAGCTCCCTGCCACACTGCTCGGTCTGTTAAAGCTTTTTTGGCAGAAAAAATATCCCTCTGTTGGATTGGCCGGGTAATAGCCCTGATATGAACCCCATTGAAAATGTGTGGGAGCTGATGAAAAGAGAAGTGGCTAAAAATCCAGCTCCTAGAAAAGATTATTCATGTGTGGAATCATCATCCTCAAATGCAGGAGACAGTACAATCTTGCAATGATAGCATGCCGCGCAGAATTAAAGCTTTGATAGCGGCTAAAGGTGGCTCAACTAAATATTGACTTTTATTAACATTAATTTCACTTTTCTTTAAAACTTAATAAACTTATGCTTTTCTAAATTAATGCTGTTTTATTTATGTCAAATAAATAGGTAATTGATTGGATAATATAAAAATAAAAAACAAATCAATTTAAAATAATAAAACGGTACAATATCACTCGGTAATTAATATTTTACATGAAATCTTGCAGTGCGTCTAATAATTTGGCCAGGGACTGTATATATATATATATATATATATATATATATATATATATATATATATATATATATATATATATATATATATATATATATATTGTTTTTTATATTTCGTCTGTAGATGTTTCGTCTCATTTGGCATGAACAAAAATCTCATTAATAAATTATACTGAATGATCAAATCGGGAGACATTTTATATCAGTGTAATTAGGAAATTTGTTAGGACTTGAAAATTGATTTTGTTATTTAAATATTACAAAAGTAATAAATATTAAGAATTATAATGTAATAACCCAAAATCCACAAGTTTCAAGGACGTTAATAAAGTTAAATATTTACTTATGGTATTTGTTGTTATCATTTTTCTTTCCTTGCCAAAGGAAAGTATTGTATTTCTCAAAAAATACCCTTCGAAATTGTTGCTTTTTTTTTAAGTTTTAGAGTTCTTAGATTATGAGAAATATAGACACCCATTTCCTTCGGTCCATCTGTTTATTGGTCTATTCGTAACATAACTCTAGAACGAAAAATAGTTTTTGAGCTATATTGCCGGAAAAGGGTAGAAAGGGATGCGGGTCTGTATTTTTTTTATGGTTTTAATAGTAACATAGAAATTTTTCCTGTTGTTTTGTTGAGATAATAATTACATTTTAAGGATAATTATTTATAGTTAAGCTTGTAAGAGATTAAAGAGGTGAGGAAGAAAGTTAGAGGGGTAACTAAGAATGAATCGTGTTGTGTCCTTTTCAGAGTTAAGTTATTTTTTCATCCTTTTTAAATTCAACAGGGTAAGGAGTGAAAGAGGAGGGTGTTGATAAATATTGTTTAGTTTCAATAATATTACGAGCATTCGTCTAGGTTTTTGGTTAAAGTGATGGACTAATTTTAAGCATATTAGTTACAGGAAAATATATATAAGGTTAAAGAGGTTGGAGAGGAAGTTATAGGGGTAGCTGAGTATATATATTATGTTATTAATCCTGTCAAGGTCCTTGGAGTCGAGGAATATGAAAATTATTTTTTCATATTTTCAATTTTTTTTGATGTTTCGCCAATAAGTTATTCTCTAGCTTGAGGTGGTTAAATTTAGTTTTGATTCTCGAACTGCAAGTTTGCAAGGAAAGTAGTGAGAAAATCACTTTACCAATGGTTTAAATATTTCAAAACTATATAAATTTTTATCTGATGATATCAAGTTCTGCCTGGCGATTGACATATTTGAATTTACTGTGCGTCCTTGAGATAAGAAATCCAAGAATTTGAGATGACTTTTCTAAATCAGCTTTTGACAGCTTTAGTAGTATTTTGTTACTCTTGGATGGTTAATATTATTGACGATAATGTAACCTTGAATGTTTTAAAGGGGCCATTTAAATTAGTGTGGTTTGTTTGATGTGCACTATTATTTATAAATCAAGAAAACATTCTCTTTGATTTAAACTACTGCAATACAAGGAAATACTGAACGATAAGTAAATGAGCGTTTGTTAAAAATAACCAAAATATATATAAATTATGAATGTTTTCACTGATCATTATCTGTTAGTGTTGGAAATTAATATTAATGCTTGTTGCCCTCAAGTAGATGGCTGGACTTCGGAGAACAACTATAAAAAATTGACCTCTGAGGTAAATAAACTGCAATGGAATAACTTTCTGCAAATAAAGCATCCCAATCTAGCCACAAATTATTTCACTGAAATGTTACAAACAGCCCAAAATAAAGCTACCCACAAACAGAAAAAAAAATGGTAATAAATATGCGCCAAGGAAAAAATGGATAACCCGAGGTATCATGATATCTTGTTCAACCAAGGAAACATTGTATAATTTATGGAAAAAAACCCAACACAGGAAAGCTTTAAGACTGATTACAAAAATTACGTCAAGGTATTGAATAGAGTAATTAAACGAGCAAAACTTAACTATGAATCGGCTATGGTTCAAAATGTTTATAGTAACAATAAATTACTACGGAAATATATACAACGAAAAATTAGGCCCAATGTAAAAACAAACCCAAATGAAATATCGTTTATTATGGATAATGATGTAAAGATTGAAAACCCAAAAGAAATAGCAAATCTTTTCAATTCTTATTTCTGTAATCTAGGCAGCAATTTAGCTAAAAATATTGAAAAACCGCAGGGAGTGTCACTTCACTTACCAAAAATGAATAGAAACTCAATTTATATCAAATGAACAGACCCTCATGAGATCTGAGTAATTATAAATCAGTTAAAAGAAAAATGTGGAGGAGTCGATGGAATACATGTTTATTTGTTTCTGTTGGGCAGGGCGCATCGACAGCTAAGATCATTTAGCGCCCAGGAATACATGTAAAAATTATTAAGAGTATTGCTGATAAGATTATTGAACTTTTAGGTCACATTTTTAATTTAAGCATTAATACATCTGTTTGGTCAAACGCATTAAAACTGCAGAAGTAGTACCCATTTATAAAGCTGGTGTAAAACATAATCCAATAAATTATAGACCTATCTCTTTAATATCTAATATAGCTAAAATTTTCGAAAAAATCATACACTCTCGCTTATACAACTTTATTAAGAAAAACAAATTAATATCAGAACATTAATATGGTTTTGTCAAGGATAAAGGAACTAAAGATGCTTTAAATTTCTTTAGTAATACAATTTATAATAATTTAGACCTAAATATTCCAATAATTGTAACATTTTTGGACTTAGCTAAAGCTTTTGACACAGTGAACCATGAAATTCTTTTAAAAAAACTATATCATTACGGTATTAGAGGTATGGCTCATGACTTATTTAGAAGTTTTTTAAATAATAGGATACAAACTGTCAAAATAGCAAGTACTGTCAGTGCCCCTAAACACATTACATGTGGAGTCCCACAAGGAACAATCCTTGGACCTCTATTATTTATTTTATATATAAATGACATGCTTCAAATTTTGGAAAGGCAGTCTGTGATGTCAGATGCGGACGATACAGCCATTATAAGCACTGAAGAAACTTGGGATAAAACCCAAAACAAAACGATTGATCTTTTAAAAACAGTAAGCACATGGTTAGCATTAAATCAGTTATCTTTGAATATTTCAAAAACAGTCTTCATGACTTTTGGTGTGTATCGTGATAGCATTCCGAATAATATAACTATTAATATAAATCACAGTAGAGTAAAAAGGGTTGAATTCTCTAAATATTTGGGCATTGTGTTTGATTGCCATATGAGATAGGATAAGCATGTTGAGAATGTAGTGAAAAGAACGAAATATCTGCTATTTATATTTATATTATCAAGAATTATGTTGACGGGGACTCTATTAACGATTTATCATGCTCTTTTCCATAGCATTTGCTCTTATGGAGTGATTGCGTGGGGTGGAGCATATGATAATGTTGGGATTCGGTTGAAGAATTTGCAAAATAAGATCTTAAGGATAATCTTGAAAAAACAAACTAATTATTCTGTCCCATTAAATATATCACAGATGTTTACATTGGAGTCATTGTTGCTTTATTATGCAGATATGCAAAAGGAACATGCAGAATCTCATAGTAAGAGTAGAAACAAAAACCTTTTATTGCCAAAGATAAATAAAAGAATAAAATTTAAGGCGTTTAACAAATTGCCCGGAGAACTGAAAAATTTAGAATTAAGAGGTAAGACTCTAAAAAAAAAGTTTAAAGGTTGGATTGGATCATCGGATATAAGTGTGGCCACAATATAATTAATGGAAAGTACTTTTTTTGTTGTTTTTGTTTTTTGTTTTTCAGTATCTACTGCAACTATTGAGCAACCAATAAATTTTCATTTTTTATTTTTTTTTTTTAAATTTAAGTTTGTGTATTTTAGTATAGTTTAGTATAATTGTGTATAGTTCTTAAGGATTTTTGTCCACCAGTCCTATTGTGCAGACAACTTGTGTTATCTTTATAGGTATTGCATATTTTGTATTGAATTGTAATAAGTCTGGTTCAAATAAATAAATAAAAAATATTTTAACGATATTTTCATTGAACGATGAAATATCTTATGAAATATTAAACAATTTATACATGAATGTTTCGCAAGAAGATTCGAATATCAATATTTTTTAAATCTTGAAATCCTTCACCCTGCCACCAATTTTAGGTAACGAGGTTGAGAGTTTTTTTGGATGTTACAATTTGTTAAAAAGAGGTGGAGATTAAATGAGGCAGTTTCAAAGAACTGCTTTTTTGAAACAATCAAATATAAAAACTTCAAAACACTCCCTCGTATTTATAAGGGATGAAGACCCTTAGACGCGCAAGCGCAATATTTTGCTATCGATTTATTGCCGCCGTGCCGGAAATTAGGAGGGAAGGTGTTTTATGCCTGCGATGCATTAAAATGGTTAGCAGGAGAGAATTCGGACTTGAATTGGTTTGTATAGAAAATTGTAGGGTAAAAATCTTGCATTTCCTTTACCTAGGTCGCAAGGGATGATAACGATTAATAATGTATTAGTATTGGTAAAAGCGTGGATCTTATTTGGATTATAATAGACTACAGTTAATCCGCTAGATTGGATAGAAAAGCTTTATCCATTAAAAGCAGCCAAACACATTTTTGGGAAAGAAGGAATATTGAAATTAGTACAACAGTTGATATAGCACCAGGTGATGTCAATTCCTTCAATTATTACTAAGGTGAAATATTTTTTATCTTCAGTTTCTTACTTCCTCAGTTTTGGTGCAAATCGATATTAATAATAATAAAAATAACCGGTCAAGTGCAAGTAGAACTTGCGCAATTAGTGTTCCGTACGTTGATTGCTTTTGAAATAAAAATTTTTGACGGAGGTATAAAATGATCAGTGACTTCACAAAATACACTTCAAATGAGTTTTCAGTCTTTACTGAAAACCGATGACCTTGAAATTTTTGTTTATTTTTTATGTACCAGATGAATTATTAAGGGTAATGGACTCGTGATCATTTTCGTTCAATCTACACCCCGTGGAGAATATTCCAGAATTTTTTCAAAATTTTTTGATCAGTACTTTCCGAGGTAACGGAGGGGACAGCGATTTTTTAAAAATAATACAAAGAAAAATGTGCGCAAGTATTATGTTATATATACTCGTGTTTGTACAAGCCTTCATTTGACACCCCACTCGACCTAGTAAATTTTTTTTTTCACTTCCGATTTTACCTCCCAAAACTAACCTCTTAAGTCAAAATTTAACTTTCAAAACTACACGGCTCTCGTGAGGCCATTAATTCCAATATAAAATACCAAATTTTAACTTTCTATGTCAAATAGTTTCGGAGAAAATTGGGTGTGACAGACGGATAGACGGACAAACAGACGAACGGAGAGAGGATAGAAAGACGAACAGATACCGAAGTGATCTTATAAATGTTTCGTACGGAACACTAAAAATGGATTAAACGCAATATATATATATATATATATATATATATATATATATATATATATATATATATATATAATTAATCTAATTTTAGCCTTACTACTCAGTATATATCACCACTACACCAAACACTTTATTTTTGCACTCGACGCGCGTTTCGCTAACCATGTTAGCTTCATCAGGAGCGATGATTGACTAAAGCTAAACTACCAAATCTACCCTATTTATACTTAGCCTAACCCTTGAATTACTCAAGCGGAACTAATGACATAGGCAAGGCTATCAGTTCCGGTCAAGTAACCAGTAGAGGGGACTATAAGGAATAGGCCCTCTGTCTTTGTTTAAACTACTTTTACATTTTATGATTTCCATACTTTCGTATGCGTTCAACAATCTCCTATCAGATACATTTTTTATTAATCTTAGATTATCTATTGTTACAGTATGATCAGCTTCAAGAGCATGTTCGGCAATGCTAGACTTTTCCGTTCTATTGTATTTTAAGTGTGCTAAATGTTCTTTAAATCGTGTTCTAATTGACCTTTTAGTTTGCCCAACATACTTTTTGTCACAATCATTACAACTAATTTCATAAATTCCACTTTTCTCACAATTAGGAATCTTATCTTTGGGATTTCCTAAGATATTCCTCAGATTGTCTGATGACTTATAGACTAAGGTGAGGCCTACCTTATTAAATACCTTATTGAGTCCCTTGCTATATTTCGGATTATATGGTATGGAGACATACTTGGTGTTATTTTCTTCGCGTGTAAAAAAGGTGGAATTCTGAATATTAAATCTAAACTTATGCCTATTTATTAGCTTATTTACTAAGTCATCGTCATAACCATTAACTCTAGTTATATTTCTAATACGATTCCTTTCTTTATTAAAGTTTACTCTATTCAGAGGGAAAGTGACTAAACGATGAACTAAAAAATGTAATGAGGCTAATTTATGTTGTTTGCAATGAAATGAATCATTACGAAGTTGAGAACAAAGGACAATTGCCTTTTCTAGATATTTTAATTATTAAAACTAATAATAGATTAGAATTTGATATCTATAGGAAGGACACAGTAACAGATAGATATATTCCTAATGATTCATTTCAGTGCAAAAATAAAGTGTTTGGTGTAGTGGTGATATATACTGAGTAGTATCATTGTGCCAAACATTCCACATTCCCAACTTAATTTTAGCCTTGTTGCAAGATTAAAATATATACAAAACTTGCATCAGACCTATAACGATCTACAGTATAGAATCACAAGAACACACCAACAAAACAAAAAGTATGCTCCGTATCGCCGAAATGAAAATCGTAAGAGCAATAGTTGAGCAAACAAGAAGGGAGAGGATACGAAACACTGATATCACGGAACAATGTAGCGTGCAAAAGAAGACAGTGGTTTAATCACGTAAAACGAATAGAGCACAGACTACCAAGGATCTAGAAGGAAAACCAGCAGACAAACGTCCACCAGGGAGACCACCTAAAAGATGGATAGATAGCTGGCAATCTACCTCTCAAGAGATTCCAAAATCGCGGAATTAACAGATTATCAGATCTATAAAAACCATAAGAAGAAAATGGAAAAGAAGAAGAAGAAAAATCTAGTTTTAGGCGTTTTTAAAAAATATGACCCGACTTACTCATTGTTGAAAAATATCTGTCTTTCTGTTAGTCTGTTGCCACAGTAACTTTCAATGGAAAAAAAAACATTTAATATTTTTAATTTGATACAGATATAAGACTCGAAAATGCTTTAATTTTAAGTAGTAGTAAAAATTATCTATCTGTTTTAACAACAGAATTCAGTTTCACCAATTAGATATTGAACATAATAATTAAAGTTAAAAGCCAGACGCTATTACTTAGAATAATATTTATGCATGATTCTGTTTTGTAGCAGGTAAAACATACCCTTTAGTTACGGAATACAAGTGTTATCATCTCGGCAAACCTCTGCGGAAATCTGAGAGCAGATGCGAGCACCATGTGCACCTACCAATCAGTGCCCTTTATGAATAACATCACCTGTCGTTAACGCTCTCTTTTCTCTTGCATTTAAGGAATCATGTGATAAAGATAAAGAAGGAAGATGAAATATTAAGTTTCGAACTTTATTCTAGTAAAAATTTGTTTTTAAGCGATGTTAGTAATTTGTTGAGAATTATCACAGCAGTTTTTAAATTTGTGAATGTTCTAAAATAAAATAGAAACATCGTATTTTATCGAATCTAATATGTACGGTCTTCTGAGTTCGAAATCTAGCCTAGTATCGAGCGAAATTTTTTAAAAAATTACACAATTGATGACGTGGAGCGAGTGAGGAGATGAAGAAAGCGAAGCAGGCGAGCTGGGACGCTGCTGCAAAGAATGGAAAATCAGAAAAGGAAAAAAATTTTCTATTCTCACCCCCTTTCCCCTAAAGCAATTTCACTCAAAAACTATTTGTTCCCACCCACTTCAAGTTCTATATGTGTACCAAGTTTGTTATTGGTATCATTTGGTTCGGAAGTTATCGTAGCTATAAATCGACAAATGGGGGATCTTGAAACTTAAAAAAATTCAAGAATCCCCTCGGATACTATATTTGTTTATTTCGTACGTAACTAAATCACATATTCCTTATATTTCTAATATAAAAGTAACCTTACCTAGAAAGGCATTGAACTGTACCGATTATGTTCCATTTAAAAAGAGCCTTGGGACAAAAGGCTTCGCTACGAAAGATTCTCGAGCGCCACAATATAGAGAGGTATAAATTACACGACCATTTGAAATTCTCAATAACATGCGGGCGGCGATTTGTTATTTTCATCGGAATTCGCCTCTGGAGTTGAATTCTATAACTTTAAAACTGTTATGTTGTGGTTATTGTTTCTATATTATTGCTAAGATACGAGGCTGGTTTGAAAAGTCCGTGCAAAAATAAAAACTACTTATGTGTTTGGAGTAAACCTTTTTTATTTTTCGACATAGTCTCCTTTTAGGCTTATATACTTCGTCCAACGATGTTCTACTTTGTCGATCCCTTCCGAATAATAGGATTTGTCCAAGTCTGCAAAATATCCATTAGTGTCTGCAATCACCTCCTCGTTTGAATAAAATCTTTGTCCCGCCAGTCATTTCTTCAAATTGGGGAACAAATAGTAGTCCGAGGGAGCCAAGTCTGGAGAATAGGGGGATGTGAAACGAGTTGGAATCCTATTTCCATTAATTTTTGCGACCACAACTGCTGAGGTGTGTGCTGGTGCGTTGTCGTGATGGAAAAGGACTTTCTTGTGGGCCAATCGCGGGCGTTTTTCTTGCAGCTCGGTTTTCAAACGGTCCAATAACGATGAATAATATTCACCTGTAATAGTTTTACCCTTTTCCAGATAGTCGATGAGGATTATCCCTTGCGAATCCCAAAAGACAGTCGCCATAACCTTTCCGACCGAAGGAACGGTCTTCGCCTTTTTTGGTGCAGATTCCCCCTTGGTAACCCATTGTTTAGATTGTTGTTTGGTCTCAGGAGTATAGTAATGTATCCATGTTTCATCCACAGTGACGAAACGACGCTTAAAGTCCTCCGGATTCTCCTGGAACAGCTGCAAACCATCCTTGCAACACTTCACACGATTCCGTTTTTGGTCAAGCGTGAGCAATCGCGGCACCCATCTTGCGCATAGCTTTCTTATGTCCAAATGTTTATGCAAAATATTATGTACCCGTTCAGTCGAGATGCCCACAGCACTAGCAATCTCACGCACCTTAACTCTTCTGTCATCCATCACCATATCATGGATTTGATCAATGATTTCTGGAGTCGTAACCTCCACAGGCCGTCCAAAACGTTCAGCGTCACTTGTGCCCATATGGCCAGTCCGAAAATTTTGAAACCACTTATAAACTGTTCTAATCGAAGGTGCAGAGTCACCATAATGTTTATCAAGCTTCTCTTTAGCCTCCTGAGGCGTTTTGCCTTTCATAAAGTAATGTTTAATCACCACACGAAATTCTTTTTCGTCCATTTCTTGAAAATCACTCGACTTCCTTAATTCACACGAATGCTAAAAACAAAGAAATAGACCAATATGGCTGAAACTTGGTGTGCGTTCATTCAAGAGATGCTACTAACTAAACATGACCTCGATACGCGCCGGTGGTGCCATCTCTCGGACTTTGCACGGACTTTTCAAACCAGTCTCGTATATAGCTAATAGAGGATTTAGGATGAAATATAACTTCTAGCTTTATAAAATCGCTATCGTTTCGACCTCAATTAAAATCTTTATCTACCTTATTAATACTGTCGAGGTTTCTATCGACTTGCGTGAAATTAAATAAAATGCACTAAATTCACGAAGCTGTAACAACAGTTACAGTTTGTGTTTTGTTTAGACGGTGTATATGTATTTTATGATATATTGAATTTGTGTTAATAGTTTTTATGACCTTAATGCATTTTATCTATTATCTGTCAGTGATAGGCTATGGCTTGGTAGTTTGGGGGTCCGTGCGTGATTCGGTATTTTTGTCTTTAGTAATAGCCCAGAAAAGGGTTCTAGAAATAATACTGTTTAAAACTATACGATTTGGCTAGGGTTTTGTCGCTGAAGCAATTATACATAAAATCGGTGGTAAGAATTTTACTAAATAACAAACATAAGGTAAACAGAGTTGATCACTCTATTCATACTAGACTAATTACCCTGAACAACGTGTATGTACCATCTACCCCCTTTAGTGCTACTCAAAGGTCCCTATCTTTTTTTGCTCCGAGGATTTTAAATATAATTCCTCACGAACTGAAAGTGAGGGTTGGTAGGGTTGGTAAAAAATAAGTTGACTAACTGGTTGCTTGATAACAAAATAGATCATTACTGAGAAAATAAATAAAGTATGTGTTTAAAATAAGATGGTTCTAGTACATTTGTAATAAGCACTAATAGTAGATTATGAAATGGTGATGCATGCACATTCTGTCTGTGTGTCCGTTACGGCGCTTATCACTCGAGAACCACTTATCCGACATACGTGCTTTTTTTTTGACCAGGTTATAGGATATATTTTATTGCCTTAGGTAACATAAGGAATAAGCAGTGACGAAAATAGTGATTCAAGTTGGAAAAAGTTTGCCGTCAGCGCGTTCTCTTGCAATACACTGCCTAAACCTATAAATATGGAACAATATCATGTAGCAAAGAATATAATATATAAAATATGTCTCTCTGTCTGTCTATCTGTCCATTAATGCGCTTATGACTTGAGAACCATTTATCCGATTTACATGTTTTTTTTTTTTTAATTCATACATTTGTTCTCTGGCCAGGTTATCTATAATCTATCTATCTATAATATATATATATATATATATATATATATATACATATATATATATATATATATATATATATATATATGTCTATCTATAATATATGTAATATATCTATAATATATATAAAAATGCAACGTCTCCCTGTCTGTTTGTCCGTTAGTGTGCTTAGCATTCGAGAACCACTTATCCGATTTACGTGTTTTTTTTTTAATTCATATATTTGTTTTTTGGCCAGGTTATCTATAATCTCCTGTAATATATATAAAATGCAACGTCTCATTTGTTCTCTGGCCAGGTTATCTATAATCTATCTATCTATAATATATATATATATATATATATACATATATATATATATATATATATATATATATATATATATATATATATATATATGTCTATCTATAATATATGTAATATATCTATAATATATATAAAATGCAACGTCTCCCTGTCTGTCTGTCCGTTAGTGCGCTTATCACTCGAGAACCACTTATCCGATTTACATGTTTTTTTTTTTAGATTTATACATATGTTCTCTGGCCAGGTTATAGTATAGATTTTATTACGTTAGGTAATGTAAGAAATAAGAAGTGACGATAATAAGAATCAAGTCAGAAAAAAATTTGCCGCGACCGCAATCTCTTGCAATACACTGCCTAAACCGCTAAATATGGAACAATATCACGTAACAAAGAATACAATGTATAAAAAATGCAACGTCTCTCTGTCTGTTCGTGAGTGCGCTTATCACTCCAGAACCACTTATCCGATTTAGGTGTTTTTTTTTTTAAATTCAGATATATATTCTCTGGAGAGGTTATAATGATAATAATAATCTATATAAAACGCAACGTCTCTCTGTCTGTCTGTCTGTCCGTTAATGTATTTATCATTCGAGAACCACTTTTCCGATTTATGGGTTTTTAGTGTTCCGTATGGAACACTTATAAGATTACTTCGGTGTCTGTCTGTGTGTCTGTCACACCCCCGATTTTCTCCGAAACTATTTGACATAGAATTGAAATTTGGTACTAATATAGGAATTGATGGCCTCATCAGAGCCGTGTAGATTTGAAAGTTACATTTTGACTTAAGGGGTTAGTTTTGATGAGTGGGGAGGGAAGTGAAAAAAAAAATTTTTTTACCGGGTCATCGAGTGTGGTGTCAAATGAAAGCTTGTGAAAACACGAGTAAAAAATATATATAACGTAATACTTGCGCATACTTTTCTTTGTTTTATTTTTAAAAAATCGCGAAAAATCGCTGTCCCCCTATCTTATCTCGAAAAGTACTGATCAAAAAATTTTGAAAAAATTCTCGAATATTCTCCACGGGGTTTAGATTGAACGAAAATTATCACGAGTGCATTATCTCTAATAATTTATCTGGTATATAAAAAAAACAAAAACTTCAAGGTCATCAGTTTTCAGTAAAGATTGGAAACAAACTTTGTGGAAAACTCATTTGGGGTGTGTTTTGTGAAGTCACTGATCATTTTATACCACCGTAACAAAATTTTTATTTGAAAAGCAATTAACGTACGGAACACTAATTGTGAAAGTTCAACTTGCACTTGCCCGGTTATTTTTATTCTTAACTTAATATTTATAAAAAAAAATCTTTAATATATATAAAACGCAACGTCTCTTTGTCTGTCTGTCTATCTGTCCGTTAGTGCGCTTAGCAATCAAGAACCACTTATCCGATTTACGTGTTTTTTTTTTTATAAAATATATATGCTCTCTGGCCAGGTTATAGGATATATTTTATTACGTTAGGTAACATAAGGAATGAGCAGTGACGATAATAGTGAATCAAGTCCACGCGAGCGGAGCCGCGGGCACGGCTAGCTTACTTATAAGCCGCTGAAATAAAGAACACCGATAAAGACTTAAATTGTCAAGGTTAAAACGTTGGGAATTTTATCAATCAATCCAGTTTTATTTATTGCAAACCATTATTGATTAATATAAATCAATATCTGATATAATCATAGTTATTGCTTTTAATATTATTTTTATTTTTTGGCATGGGCTTAGTTCTGATATCCATATTATCATGTAGAATTTTGTAATTTTTAAGTGTACTTAGCAGAATCATGGAAAAAAAAATTAAATTTCGGGGTTAGTCAGCAGACCTATTACACAAGAATTCAACATTTCAGTGAGTCACTTCTTAGCCTTATAAAAAACAAGCCGATACGTTCCTGAGTTTTTTTTTTGTATTCTTGTAAAACAGTTTTCTAACGTAATAATTAAAATAACTACTTAAGCTGTTTCCCATCTACTGTAGTCATGTAGACTTCAAGATAGATTAAAAATTATTTTCATATTTGATATAATTTCTGGACCCCCCTTTTATTAGCCGTTTTATTTAATATCCTAGTAAAAGCTCATTTCTTTAATACTAGACTTGATGAATTTGTTTTTGTTTATTAATGTTTCTTTTGTGGGTTTTAAAAGAAAAAAAATAACGACAGTAATAATAGTTTTAGACGCTGGTTAACTCATTTTTGTTCGACACACTGCCATATAAAAATAAGTGTTTAGACGGCTTAGGAAACACCAGGAAAGCGAAGCAACTGCTGGACAAATTATACCTCATTATAAATCGCTCCAGTAAGTTACAAATTTACAACACCGTCATAAAGGCAGGCTTCACTTACTCTTGCAACGCCCCACGTAGTGCCAGCTCTCCAAGACAAGGAGAGCCCAACTCCAGACAGTGCAAAACAAGGCCCTGAGGATGATCATGGGAGCCTCATGGTTCATGAGGAACCGGCAAATACACCGAGACATCGGTATGCCTACCTCAAAAGCACACGAGGAAAATCTAGCTGAAGTTTTTGGAGAAGGCATCCCAGCACCTTAACCCATGCATCAGGGACGTCTTCCGACTTCCGCCACATGCCCGCCGCCAATTCTCTAGACCAGAGGTGCTCAAACTTGAACTGCTGGCGATCTACCTCAATATTGTTAGACTACGATCGATAGACTCTGAGAGGCTGCAAGTAAGTGTGATGTAGGATTGTCGTCTAGGTAGGGTGTATCGTGGCATAGATATTAGTTTTCCGCACAATATGCATTTTTTTAGTCAAGGTAAGTGTAGGTCTGCTCTAAAATGTCAATGAAAAAACTATTCAAAATTGCGAGTTTATTGGTTCTTACAAAACAAACGAGTTCTAGTGTCTAAACTTAACTAAAGAGTGACTTTGGATGTTGAAGCGTGGCACGGCATGTCCTCAGCATACTTTTCATAAGATGGTACGTAATTACCGAGTGCTAATCGCAAGCATGATGACATATGTTCGTCAGTTAGTCGATTGCGATATTTTGACTTAATTATCTTCATTTCAGAAAATGCAGACTCGCACAAGTAAGTTGACCCAAACATTGCCGTCAGTTGAAGGGCGATTTGCCTTAGATTCGGATATTTATCTTCAGATATAAAACACCAGAATTTTGTATCAGATGCTGTGGCTTTGAGATGTATATCTGATATAATCTGCACTAACTCATTTTCAACAGAACATGAGTCCATGTTAAACTGAATTGCTATTTCAGTAGCTAATTCCTTAATGTTTTTACACGAAAAAGGATAACTCATAAATCATGCGATATTTGCCAATTTACTGAAATCATAAAAAAACGTATTTCGAATTGGCCCAAAATATTTAATAATTCTGCCTCATAAATATCATAATTCAACTGAGGAATCCTTGCTTTCAAAGACGGAAAGTTTTTCAGATCCTTTCTTTTCAGTTGATCTATCATAAGTTGCAATTTACTTTTGAATGCGTTTATTGCGCTAATCATCTCTATAATAGTTTTACCTTTACCTCGAAGCTTCAAATTAATGGTGTTTAAATGCATTGTGATGTCTGTCAAAAATGCCAAATCAGTCAGCCATTTTCCGTTTTTCAGCATCTGAGTGTCATCACTTCTTTCGTCCAGAAAAGCTGTTATTTCGGGCAATAATTCTTGAAACCTTTCTAGGAATTTTCCCGCAACTCAACCACCTGACGTCCGTGTGAAGAACTAAATCAGTGTGTTCAGCTGACTCACTATCTTCCAACTGCAATTTAGAGCCGTCGTTGCAAGCCGCGTGCACGGATAGAATTCACAATTTTTTATTGCAATGCCCATAATCTCCTCTATGTTTAGAACTTTTGAAGACAAAACTTGTTGAAGTATAAATGCAATGGAAGGAGAAAAATGTAGGGAAATCATCATTAGCTCGACACATTGCCACAAAACCGTTTTCGTTTCCAGTCATTGCTGGTGCTCCATCGGTTGTAATGCACACTAGTTTATATATTGGTAGCTTGTAGTTTGTTACAAAATTGAAGAAAACGTCATATATACGAGTATCTTCGCCACGGGTCTTTCCTTACAGAGGAAACATTGTCAAAAACTCTTCCTTAGCCGACATGTCATTGAATACCATTCGAATAAAAATACACAGCTGGGCAGTGTCTGTCATATCGGTAGATTCGTCGAACTGTAAGAAAAGTATGTACATTCCATGATATCATGTTTTAGTTTATCTGCCATGTCCTGACTCATGACTTCAACACGCCTTGTGACAGTCGGACGAGATAACTGAAGTTCTCTAATAGCAGACATAATCTCTGTTTTATTTTTAAAATCTCCAAATAAAGTCTCACCCGCTTCAATAAATGCTTCCTTCACAACCAATCCATCATCAAATGGTTTCTTGTGTTTCGCCAATATATGAGATATTTTAAATGACGCGATCGTTGCAGCTTTTGATTGTTTGGCTGGTCTTGTGAACATGGTTTGTCCTTTTTTTCAAACAAGTTATCAAATCACGTACTTTTCGTTTTCTTAATTCACTCTGTGACGGAAAATCCTTTTCATAGTTTTTTATGAACCGTTTTATGATGCCTCTCTAAGTTCCCACGCTTAGGTATTGCAACTGACGCACGGCAAATGAGACAAATGCACTTATCCTTTACCATACAAAAGAAAAATTCTTCCTCCCAGTCGTTATTAAAATGATAAGTTTTACTTTTCTTCGCCGCACTCATTTTGGACTATTTATTAATAAACTTTGTATCGATGTATCGCCTTCAAGTTACAACTTAGACTGACTCCTATTGCTGCAGGCGCAACATTTATATCGGCGCGAACGAAATCTCGAATGTTTCCGTCAAACACGCCGCCCGAAGTTTCTAGAAAAATCGGCGGGAATCAAAAACGCGGCTTTTCTTTGACAAGTACCGCGCGTTCCTTTGATAAAGCCGCCTTTTTTTGCCTTTGCCACTAGCAGGGAGTTATTACGATAAAAGAAAGTGATGAGGGGGTTATTCTGGCCTAATTGTGGATCGAATAAATTTTAGTAGTTTATTCATTACATGTTTTAGTTACCTAAAACAAAATCTGTGAATAGTTTTATATTGGAATTTTTTTCTCGAGATCGACTCAAAAAGCACTCGCGATCGACCGTTTGAGCACCCCTGCTCTAGACCGTCCGACCCTCTCTCGGTTGAAGACGATGACCCCCTCGCCCGCCGTAACAGAAAAATGTTAATCTAGATTAAGTTATAATAAGTCCTAAGTTCAGTTAGCGTAGGTCTTAGGCTACGATGGTTTTAAGTCTAGGATAAGAAAATCATGTAAAAAGAAATACATTTCCTAGATTAAGTTAGTATAGGACTACTAGTTTAAGAGCTTAGGTTAAGGCAGGATAAGCAAACAGTCACTCTAAGTTTTTTTGTACTTTTATAAATATAAGAGGCGTAGCTTTACATTATAATCCAATAAAGACAACTGGGGCCTCGGAAAGAAATAAATTGCAAATTCCGTTCCTAACTCAACCTATTAAAAAGACCATTGGGAAGTAGACACCAGTTTAAACAGAGAGAAAAAGTTTTTTTGGAAGATGTCATTTATACACTAATACATGCAATTAGACAATAACATTCAATCTAAATATCCTTTAATTTTACACATATTACAGAATTCCTCTCTATACATAATTTCGTATAAATGAATATATGAAGCTTAATAGGAATGAATTACTGCCATTTTGTATTGAAATTAGAGCCTTTAAGCTGTTCACATTCTTAAAAATCTATTTATTACCTTTCATTTTATAATCATACAAATCAACATTGAATTGGTTGATGTATATGCAGGTATTCTTGAGAACATTATGGCTTCTTTGTTGTTTGAAAATCTATTATTTGGTGGTAAGTATTCAGCAATTATGACCAAATTTTTATTGCCGACTCTAAAAACATCTTTAATTAGGCTCTAGGTGTCTATTATGGAATTAAATGGGAAATTATCGTTTTCTTTTTAGAGCAGTAGTTGGCGTATATATTTCTAACCAGATAGAATGTTGATTATATATTGATAGAGGTCTAAATGCTGTGTATAAGAATTTAGACAGGACAATAAAATCAAAAATCAGAGAAGCAAAACAGAAATGGTTGTCGGAACGATGTGAAGAAATTGAAGAACTGGACAAAAAATACGACTAACTGAACGTACACAAGACGATAAAGGAAATGACAGGGGTAAGATCAAATCACTCTAGACAACAACTTGAAGACAAAAACGGTTCTCTTAACAGATATGAATAAAAAAGTACAAAGACGGAAAGAATATATTGAAGACCTTTTTAATGATGAACAGCGAAGTGCAACATCAGACGATCTCCTGGACGATACTGGCCCGGATATAATGAGAGAGGAATTAGAGTACGTCCTAAAACATGCAAAGAAGGGTAAAGCAGCCGGACCTGACGATATACCGGTTGAGCTGTTAAAATTGATGAATCACGATTCAATCTCAATTCTCCTAAAACTGTTCAATTTAATATATAAAACTGGTATAATACCCAAGAATTGGCTTCAGTCCACTTTTGTGGCAATCCCGAAAAAAGCAAACGCTAAAGAATGTAGTGACCATCGGACTATATCTCTTATGAGTCATACCTTAAAGCTTTTTCTAAAGATAATACACAATTGGATCTACAAAAAGCTTGAAATGGATATTAGTGAGACCCAAATGGGATTCAGAAAAGGAATGGGCACCTGCGAGGCCCTGTTTGCGATAAACGTGTTGTCACAGAGACGCATGGACATAAATCAGGAGCTGTACGTTCGGTTTATAGATTTTGAAAAGGTATTCGATAAAGTTCGACATGATCAATTAAAGAGAATCCTCAAAAATAAAAATATCGATGATCTAGATATCCGCATCATATGCAATCTATATTAGAACCAGACAGCGAGAGTAAAAGTGGAGAAACATGATTACGGAAGCGATAGAGATCCGCCGGGGAGTACGTCAGGGCTGCATACTGTCACCCCTTTTGTTTATTATCTTTAGTGAGAGTGTATGTCAGGAAGCTCTGTCTGAGACGGACGAGGTCATAACGGTAAACGGTAAAACCCTGAATAATGTAAGATACGCCGATGATACAGTTCTGCTAGCAGAAAGTTTAGAAGACCTACAACATCTTGTTGAGCGGTTGAATAACAGCTGCAATAAATTTGGTCTAAAGATGAATCTAAAGAAAACAAAATTTATGGTGATAGCAAAATCTCAAAATAACCAGTATCGTCTTTTGGTTAATAACATAAGTGTTGAGAAAGTCAATTGCTACGAATACTTGGGAATATGGCTGAATGAAAACACAGATCAGACAAAGGAGATTAAAACCCGAATAGAGATATTAAGATAATAGAAAGAGAAAACTCTTTTGCAATCGAGATCTAAGCCTGGTACTGCGGTTACGAATGTTGCGTTGTTATGTCTTCTCAACGCTTCTTTATGGAGTGGAAGCATGGACTTTGAGGCAGAACAATACTAAAAGTATTGAAGCTTTTGAGATGTGGTGTTATCGGCGCATTCTGAAAGTGTCATGGATTGATAGGGTAACCAATAACGAGATTCTCCAAAGACTAAACAAAGCCCCAGAACTAATGAACACTATTAAAAAAAGAAAGCTGGAATAATTGGGATATGTGCTGAGGGGAGAAAGGTATTCACTATTGCGGAATATTATGCAGAGCAAAATTAAAGGGTAGAGAAATCTTGGACGAAGAAGAATATCGTGGTTGCGTAACTTGCGTGACTGGTTTGGCTGCAGCTCAATTGAACTGTTTAGAAGAGCAGCAAATAAAGTGAAAGTAGCTGTGATGATTTCTAATCTCCGATAGGAGTGGCACTCGAAGAAGAAGAAGAGGTCTAAATAGTAAATGAGTCAAGTTCCATGAAAGAGCCTAAAGTGATCATGAGAAAAATGTAGGAAATTTTTTTTCTAGTTTCTAATATTCTAAGAATCATTATTTCTCATCCAATCACAGCCGAGAAAGCTACCGTTCTATAATAGTATTTATTACTGATAACATTGATAGGTTGAATTGGTTAGTATCTGCATTTAACCACGAAAATAATTTATTTTTCTTTAAAGGACTTAGTAGCAGTCTTTTTTCTTATTTTAGAACTGTATACATATAGTAGGTGTTTCGGTTCATAATGTCGATTTTTTTCGCAATATTTAAGCGTTTATTTCCATCACAAAATTAATTACCTCAATAGTCAAAGTTTTAAAATTAGATCGGTTGTTTCGTTTGTTACTGCTCCATCAGTTAAATTATCCAGCAGATTGATAGACATCTTAAAACATTATTGTAATTTTCGTGCAAAATATAGTATACTGAACTCATACGACTAATTAATAATATCAAACACATAGATATCCCAAAAAACGCTAAACTAATATCTTTTGATGTACAAAATCTTTTTCCTAGCATACCTCCTAATGAAGTTATAGAATTAATTGAAAACTTATTAGATAAAAACAAAGTAAACACAATAATCAAACAAGAAATATTAGATTATCTATCGGTTTTTTTGGCTTAAAACTACTTTGAATTTAACGACCTTTTTTATATGTCAAAGGAGGTTTAATAATGGGGAACCCCTTAAGTCCATTGTTAGCCGAAATCTTTATGGATCATATAGAATCTATAATTCAAAAACATCCCTTTAGCAAATATTTTCTTTATTGGTATAGGTATGTAGATGACATATTAGTTTGTTTTTCTAGAACAGACAGACAACTTACACAATTTTTTAACTTTATAAATAATATTCATCAAAATATAAAATTTACTGGGGAAATAGAACAGCATAAATCAATTAATTTCTTAGACTTAACGATTAAAAATATTAACGATAAACATCTCGATCTTCCATAAACCATCACATACAGACTCGATAATACATAATAGCTCTGAGAGGGGGGGGGGGGGGGGGGGGGGGGGGATCCTTACTCACACAAAATGGCTACTTTTAACTCCTTTATTCATAGATCTCTTCACATACCAATGACAAGAGAGAATTATATTAAAGAACTAAATATAATAAAACAGATAGCGGTTAACAATGGATATCGACCAGATATAATAGATAAAATGGTCAACAAAAAATATTATAGACAAGCTATTAATATGGTATACCCAACAATTAAAACTCATAAACATAATTTTAAAACACTCACATATACAGGAAAGATAACCAACGTTATATCCAAACAATTGTCTAAAAGAGGCTTAAACATCGCGTTTAAAACTAATAATAAACTTTCAAATCTAATAAAAACTAACAAAAATAAAAGTGATAAAATGACAAAATCACGGTTCTTGCTCAAAATTCTACGTTGGTCACAGAGGTAGATCGTTTCAAAAAAGATTTAACGAACATAAAAGAAGTTTCACAAAAGAAAATAACACCTCTAATTATGCAGATCATTTAATCTTAGAAACCACAATTTTGAAGAAAATTTTAAAATTCTTCATAGTGAATCTAAATTTAAAAAGTTGAATTTCTTAGAAAGTATGGAGATTAACAAATATAAGAATAGGAACATTTTACTGAATCAACAACTTAAAACCAACAACTCTCCGTTATTAAACCTTTATAAAAATTAGAAATTAACCCAACCAGATTTACCTAGCACAATAAGCAGGATTAAATAAGGTTTTTCCAATAGTATATTGTGTATTCATGTTTTTATATTATATTATTGTACCCAATTATATAGTTGAAAACCAAAAAAATAAAATTATTCCAAGAACCTTAAAAACAATGTATAATACGATATATATGTATAAAGGAACAAACCCCTCTAACTACAGCCCTTACCCTTTTAACCCCTTATATGTTTTACTATTTTATATTATATACTAGCCGGGCCCGCGGCTCCGCTCGCGTGGACTTGAGTCACTACTATCGTCACTGCTTATTCCTTATGTTACCCATCGTAATAAAATATCTCCATTATTTCCCCTTATCTCCCAATATTTCTCCTTATCTCCCATTATCTCTACATAATTTCCATTATCTAGGCTTATCTCTGCTCATCTCTCATTATTTCTCCTTATCTCTCATTATTTATCCTTATCTCCCATTATCTCACCTTATTTCCCATTATCTAGGCTTATCTCAACTTATCTCGCAATATTTCTCCTTATCTCCCATTATTTCTCCTTATCTCCCATTATCTCACCATAACTCCCATTATCTAGACTTATCTCTGCTTATTTCCCATTATTTCTCTCTATCTCCCATTATTTATACTTATCTCCCATAACTCACCTTATCTCCCATTATCGAGGCTTATATCGAATCATATAGAACATATGTATAAATTTATAAAAACACGTAAATCGGAAAAGTGGTTCTCGAGTGATAAGCGCATTAACGGACAGACAGACAGACAGAGAGATATTGCATTTTACATATATTATATTCTTTGCTACATGATATTGTTCCATATTTAATGCTTTAGGCAGTGTATTGCAAGAGAACGCGCTAGCGGCAAACTTTTTTCAGACTTCATTCGCTATTATCGTCACTTCTTATTCCTTATGCTATCTATCGTAATAAAATATAGCCTATAATCTGGCCTGAGAACATATGTACGTTTTAAAAAAAAAGTACGAAAATCGTACGAGTGGTTCTCCAGTGTTAAGCGCACTAGCGGACAGACAGACAGACAGACAGAGATACGTTGCATTTTATATATATTATAGATGTAATAAAATATATATCTATAACCTGGTCAGAGAACATATGTATGAATTTAAAAAATTACGTAAATCGGATAAGTGGCTCTCGAGGGATAAGCGCACTAACGGACAGACAGACAGATAGAGAAACGTTGCATTTTATATATATTATAGATATAGATTATTATTATTATATAACCTGACCAAAGAATATATGTATGAATTTAAAAAAAGACACGTAAATCGGATAAGAGGTTCTCGCGTGATAAACGCACTAATGGACAGACAGACAGACACAGAGACATTGCATTTTATATATATTGTAGATTATAGATTATATATATTCTCTGCTACATAATATTGTTCCATAATTAATGGTTTAGACTGTGTATTGCAAGAGAACGCGCTCGCGGCAAACTTTTTTTTTCCGACTTCACTCACTATTTTACGTCACTGCTCATTCCTTATGCTACCTATCGTAATAAAATATAGCCTATAACCTAGCCAGAGAACATATGTATGTTTTAAAAAAAAAGTACGTAAATCGGATAAGTGGTTCTCCAGTGATAAGCGCACTAACGGACAGACAGACAGACAGACAGAGAGAGGTTGCATTTTATATATATTATAGATAATACTAGCTGTGCTTGCGATTCCGCTCGCGTGGGCTTGATTCACTATTATCGTTACTGCTTATTCCTTATGGTACTTACCGTAATAAAATATATAACCTGGCCAGACAAAATATGTATAAATTAAAAAAAAAAAATACGGAAATCGGATAAGTGGTTCTTGAGTGCTAAGAGCTCTAACGGACAGATATACAGAGAGACGTTGCGTTTTATATATATTATATAGATTATTATTATTATATAACCTGGCCAGAGAACATGTGTATGAATTAAAAAAGAAATACGTAAATCGGATAAGTGGGTCTCGAATGATAAGCGCACTAACGGACAGACATAGAGACGTTGCATTTAATATATATTGTCTTCTTTGTTACATGATATTGTTCCATATTTAACGGTTTAGGAAGCGTTTTGTAAGAGAGTGCGCTAGCGGCAATCTTTTTTTCCAAATTGAATCATTATTATCGTCACTGCCTATTTCTTATATTACCTAATGTAATAAAATATATTCTATAACCTGGTCAGAGAACATATGTACAAATCTAAAAAAGAAACACGTAAATTGGATAAATGGTTTTCGAGTGATTAGCGTACTAATGGATAGACAGACAGAGAGACGTTGCATTTTTATTTATATTATAGATTATTATTATATAACTTGGAAAGAGAACATATGTATGAATAAAAAAAAACACGTAAATCAGATAAGTGGTTTTCGAGTGATAAGCGCACTAACGAACAGACAGACAGACGGAGAGACGTTGCATTTTATATATGCATATATATATATATATATATATATATATATATATATATATATATAATATTCTTTACTACATGATATTGTTCCATATTTAATGGTTTGGGTAGTGTATTGCAAGAAAACGCGCTAGCCGCAAACTTTTTTCCGACTTGATTCATTATTATCGTCCCTGCTTATTCCTTATGTTACCTAACGCAATAAAATGTGTCCTATAACCTGGTCAGAGAACATATGTATGTTTTAAAAAAAAGCACGTAAATCGGATAAGTAGTTCTCAAGTCATAAGAGCACTAACGGACAGACAGACAGATAGAGAGACGTTGCATTATTATATATATATATATATATATATATATATATATATATATATATATATATATATATATATACACATGGGCTGAAAAGTCCCGGGCCTAACAAAGAAAACACGGTTTTTTTTTGGTTCAAAATTAGCTTTATTCATCAACGTAATCTCCATCAAGAGCAACGCAATCATTCCAGCGCCGCTCTAACATTTCAATACCACTTTTGTAGAACGATTTATCTTTTGCCTCAAAATAGGCCTCAGTTTCAGCGATAACCTCTTCATTCGTGCGAAATTTCTTACCGGCGAGCATTTTTTTCAGGTCTGTGAACAGCCAGTAGTCGCTGGGAGCCAAATCTGGCGAATACGGTGGATGTGGGAGCAATTCGAAGTTCAATTTATGTAGTTTTGCCATTGTTTTGATTGACTTGTGACACGGTGCGTTGTCTTGATGAAACAAAATTTTTTTCTTTGCCATATGCGGTCGTTTCTTTGCAATTTCGGCCTTCAAACGCTCCAATAACGCTATATAATATTCACTGTTGATGGTATTTCCTTTCTCAAGATAGTCGATGAATATTACACCACGCACATCCCAAAATACCGAGGCCATAACCTTTCCAGCCGATTGTTGTGCTTTCGGGCGCTTTGGACGAGGTTCACCAGTTGCTGTCCACTCAGATGACGATCGTTTTGATTCCGGAGTGAAGTGATGGATCCATGTTTCATCCATTGTCACATATCGACGCAAAAATTCCGGTTTGTTACGTTTAAACATGGCCAAACACTGCTCAGAATCATCAACACGTTCTTGTTTTTGATCAACAGTGAGCAAACGCGGCACCCACTTTGAACAGAGCTTTCTCATAGTCAAATGCTCATGCAATATAAAGCCAACACGTTCTTTTGATATCTTTACGATGTCAGCTAACTCACGCAACTTCACTTTTCGATCATTCAAAACGATTTTATGGATTTTTTTTGATGTTTTCTGGTGTTACCGCCTCATTTGGACGTCCACTGCGTTCTGCATAATCGGTGTCTCTACGACCACGTTTGAAGTCAGCAAACCAACGTTTTATTGTTGTTTTCTGATGGAGCGGAGTCCCCATAACACTTTTCAAGCCATTGCTTCGCTTGAACGGTATTTTTTCCCATCAAGAAGCAGTGTAAAATTAAAACACGAAATTGTTTTTGATCCATTGTTTTGAAAATAACAAAAGTAGCGTCACTCTTAGCACAATAACTCACAAACTAATGAATAGAATATCATGAAATTTTAACAGCTGTCTTTTGAAGGTTAGTATTAACTGAAAAAAAGGTGACTGCAATAAAACTAGCGCCATCTATGTGTTAGGCCCGGGACTTTTCAGCCCATGTGTTATATATACATATACATATATATATATATATATATATATATATATATATATATATATATATATTATATATATATATATATATATATATATATATATATATATATATATATATAAATATATATATATATATATATATATATATATATATAATATATATATATATATATATATATATATATATATATATATATATATATATATATATATATATATATATATATATATATTGTATTCTTTGCTACATGATATTTATATATATTTATTGGTTTAGGCAGTGTATTGCCAGAAAACGCGCTAGCGGCAAACTTTTTTCCGACTTGATTCACTGTTGTCGTTAATGTTTATTCCTTATGTTACTTAACCTAATAAAATATATCCTATAATCCGGCCAGAGAACATATGTATGTTTTCGAGTGATAACGGAGAGATAGACAGGCAGAGACGTTGCATATTATAGATTGTTCAAGTTTGTCCATTATCACGACTAAAAACTATAAAAAACAGTTTTATTAAAACTATATAAAATTTAACCACTCCTTCCTCTTTTCCTTTCTTCTCCTAATAAAATTGAAAATAATCAAAAAAATGTTACGTTTAGATTCGTTGACTCCAAGAAACCTGAAATAGACAAGGTGAAATCGGCGCCATCGTTGGAAAAAATTTTCTAATTGAATTTTTTTTCATAACCTTCTCCAGGAGATGCCCCTGAAAGAGGATCAACATGTTGCCGGGCGGTAACCTGGTCCGAATTTGTTTAAACAAATTTTTTTTAAACAAAGTCCAAAAATTGAAATTTTCGCCCCGGAACAAGTTTTTTTAGGTAAATTGGACCATTTTGAACAAAAAATGTCTCTTGTGAATTTTCTCTAAAATGCGCCGTTTTCGAGATATCGGCGATTTTAGGTGCGAGAAAACGCGAAAATGGCCACTTTCACCTCCCAATATCGGGGTCAAAAATTAAAATTTTCAATGTTGCCAAGTGTCCAAATTAAAGTTTGAGATCTCCTCTACAAATTACCGTAGGAAATATTGCAATATCTTCATTTTTAAAATATTGTTTTTTTAACAGTTAACAAATTGCGTTCGAGCGCCCGCGGCTGCATCGAAACTGTATACATAGATACTCGTATATACGCAACGCCCGTACGTAGGCGCACGGAACTGTATACGCACTGCGATGCTCTATAAAGCTTTGTTTCTTGATTTCTTATTAAAATTAATATATTTGAAAAGTATGTAAAAAATATTTATTTATTAAAGAGTAATTGTTATATCAAATTTAATTATTATAACAAATGAATATAAATAAAAATTCAATATTCGATTAGGATGGTAGAAGAATTAAAACAATTTTATGAAATATAACTTATATATATTTAATAGAATTTTCGCAAATATTTAAATTACACCCACACATGAGTATACAACTTACGTTGTTGCTTTTGCAATTACATGCATTAGTTTTACAATTTTCATTATTAACAGCTTCATTATTTTCTGCTTCCAGTTTTTTGAGAGCATTTTCCCGACGTACAATTTTTTCTTTACTTACATAGGAAGCATAACACTTTCTGTGCCAAGAAAAAGTTTGTTCACTGCTACTTGGATTATATAAATCGTTAAATTTTGTACTTATGTCATCTTTCCGACGATTAGCTGCTTGTTGAATTTTTTGAAATGATTCAAAATTTGGTTGTTGTACAACATCATCACACTTACCACAGAAAATGCACTTATGATCACATTTAATTCGTTTAATAGAAAAAGACATAATTACACATGTACATACTTGTAAGGGCGGAAAAGAAATGAATAAACTATTAAAGTGTCCGACTCTTATTTAAGCAATAGCATGTTTGAACTTTTGCATGATACTTCACGTTACAGCGAGTTGCAGCGCGTATACAGTTCCGCGCGCCTACGTACGGGCGTTGCGTATATATCTATGTATACAGTTTCGATGCGGCCGCGGGCGCTCGAACGCAATTTGTTAACTGTTAAAAAACAATGTTTAAAAATAAAGATATTGCAATATTTCCTACGGTAATTTGTAGAAGAGATCTCAAACTTTAATTTGGACACTTGGCAACATTGAAAATTTTAATTTTTGACCCCGATATTGGGAGGTGAAAGTGGCCATTTTCGCGTTTTCTCGCACCTAAAATCGCCGATATCTCGAAAACGGCGCATTTTAGAGAAAATTCACAAGAGACATTTTTTGTTCAGAATGGTCCAATTACCTTCCGTCCGGGACGAAAATTTCAATTTTTGGACTTTGTTTAAAAAAAAAATTGTTTAAACAAATTCGGACCAGGTTACCGCCCGGCAACATGTTGATCCTCTTTCAGGGGCGCCGATTTCGCCTTGTCTAAAAAAGATCTATAACATATGTTAGCTCTTGCCAGCCCTTTTAATGTTTTGTTATAACGTAATTACGCTTAAAATTTGTCCACTTTCTTAACGAAAAACCTAAAAATAAAATTTAATTACTATTTAAGCTATGCGCTATTTAAACTCCTCACAACGTAGTAAACTAAAAATTGAATTGTTGAATATTTAATACATTACCACGGTAGTAAGTTTTAAGACACATATCTTATTTTTGTCAATATTAGTTATAATTTTTATTCTCGTTATAAGTAAGGTGTGAAATATTCAAAAGAATATTGTAAGCGAGATAAGAAAGTAAGATCAGTCGGCTCACAGCCCCGTGGGTTTAACAGGTTGACTGCCGATCTATATTTTTGAGTTTGTGGTTGACGCCGGTAAGATTTTTTCCAAATATTTTTATTTTATTGTGGTAAATATGAATTAAAATGAGTCTTGGATGTGTTTTTTTTTATGTGCCATTCAAAATATTAGAAAAAAAAATTTCACTCCGATCGGAGTAATCGGCATTGCAAGTGAAAATTTTTACTAGATGCCGAACACTCCGATCGGAGTGTCCAATTAAATAAGTAAAGAAATAATAAATCGAACTCATGAACTCAAAACATTTATTTCTAAATCATTTTTGTACATTTTTATGGTAATCCTCAAAGCAATTAAGGCAAAAACCTGGTTGTCCAGGGCACATTTTGCATTCATACACTGTTTGCTTTCTTATTTTATTTTTCCTGCATTCTTTGCATTCCTTTCTGCTTACCCGTTTTGTTTCTTTAGTTCCTTTTTTTTCACTAACAATTTTTTCTACTTTGCTAATGCTGTGGACATTTATTTGGCCTGGAGGAATTTGCGGCAAATTAGTAATTGGTCGTCTGGCTAGTAAATTTCTTATGACATCCAATCGGAAGTCATATAATCGTAACTGGTCAGACCGCGAATATTTATTGTACAAAAAATAGGCGTTTATCATGCTCATTTGCAGCACATGCATGAATAACTTTTTGTACCACCGAATGGTTTTACGGCTGCAAGGATAATATGCCATCATTTGATCCTGTCTATCTATACCGGACATAAAAGCATTATATCCAATGATTGCGGAAGGTTTTTCAGATTCTTGATTTCTTTTGTTTTTAAAAATGCCCATTTCGCTTCCAAATTCTGTTGAAATGTATTGAACATTGCGTTTATCGCGCCATTTTCCGACATGCACTCCATTGCAAAACATAGATTTATTCTCACCACGTTTTAAGTTTGCACTCATTACCTCTTTCGGATTATCTTTCCTCTCAGCTCTTAGCGTACCAGTGCAGTATGTATTTTGTTGAAGTAATTTCCTAGCTAAATTAACACTATTGTAAAAATTGTCTAGATAAACAGCAAGTCCCACACCCAATTTTTCCTCCAATAAATGTAAAACAATCTTTTCAGTATGTCCGCTTCCACCATAAACATCTGTCGCACCTTCGTAGACACGAAATTTCAAAATAAGTCCATTAGGCTCTGTCAGCATGTATAACTTCATACCATACTTATGACGCTTATTCTTGATATACTGTTTAAACTGGAGACGACCCCGATAAAGTACCATAACTTCATCCAAAGACAACTCTCTTCCAGGATATTAAATTTCTCCCATCTTGTTGTTAAAAAAATCTGCCACAAATCTAATCTTTCCTAGCCGATCTGCCGGATCCATATCTGGAGATGTACAATGCAAACACCTCAAGATAAGCAAAAATCTATTCCTTGACATATATTTTCTAAAAAACAGGTAGATTAAATAGCGGATCAGTTTTCCAATAATCGTTAAGACGGCTCAAGGATATTGTGCCAGTGTGAAGTAACAGGGCCAAAAAAATTTTTAGTTCGTCAAGAGTAAGATCTTTAAAATTAGTAATACGTGATTTTGTACTTGTTTCTGGGCGCAGCAAAACCTCGACTGCGTAAGAGTTCGTTCGTTCTACAATAGTTTGTAAAAAATCATCATCAATGATCATTTCGAAAAAATCGATAGGTGCACCCTATCCTGGAATTTGCACCAATAATTCCTGGGTTTTCTGGAACAAAATTTGTTTTAACGCACCTCTGTCGTTCCATTTTATCTCATCAAGGCTAGGAACTGTTTGATGTGGCCGAATAGGGTCTATAAAATTCTCTTCTTCGGACTCGGAGCTTGAATTTACATCACTATCGTCTGTGTCTGGTACGTAATGTTCGTCACTACTACCTCCGCTTTCTTCCAATAGCTGCAATAATTCAGTGTCAGTTAGCTTCTTTTTCTTATCATATACCTTTTTTTCATCACTACAATGTCTTTTTTTAATACCAGAAGGCCCAGGTTGATTGTCTATATTGTACGGCAGATTACAACCAAACCAAAAGCAAATCCGCGGAACCACTTAAGCACCTGTTAGAACTTGCGTTTTTAAGCAACGCCACCACTAGAAACACGTTTCATATACAACGCCGATGGAATACTAAAACGTTTCGTAAGAACGCATGTCGAACTTCGATCGGAGTAGACGGCGTTGGCGAAGAGACCCGACGCACTCCGATCGGAGTGGTCGGCAGTCAACCTGTTAACTTATCTCTTGTTAAAATGCAGTATAATACAGGCACACAAATACACAGACACACACCCATACAGTCACACACACACATACACACACACGCACACACACATATTTAATTCATGCACATAACAGTTAACATATTATATTAATTGTTTAATGTGTTCTACTGGTTGATTATAATAACGGGTCACCGTGTATTTTTTTGGACTTGATAGTGTTAAATAAAACGTATTTTAAGAAACCTCGGACTTTTAGTATCCCGAATTCCATTTAGGAAAGTTCCTAACTGTCCACCAAAATAATTGTATACTTAATTTTGGAAACTTTGGAGTTTTAATTCATCTTCAATGGATGTCACGGATAGTTTCAGGTTTTCCTTAATGAAATCTCCCACTTTTTGAATGGTAAGGGACTACCCATCCTTTCGTCATCCTCGAAAGTCTAATGGGTACTTTAGAATGGCTTGAATCATTTATACACTTAAATACTTGATAATCGTTTAATAAAACACGCTTTTAAAATCATAACATGTATTTCAGTAAAACGATAGAATAGTTCATGCTACCATGGGATTCTATTTTCAAGAAGTTTAGCTTAAATTTGAGTTGAATTGATAAAAAAAGCTTACCCACAATAAAAAAAAGTTCCAGAGCTAAGGACCGAATTTTCTCCATGTAAAGGGCTAGGGGACATATGCCTCGCGATAAGTTTTATTACAAAGATTTTTTTTATTATTTTAAAAAGAAAACAGGAAAAATTTCTATACGACAATTAAAAAAAAAAGTTAATTTACACCCATCCCTTTCACCCTCTTCATCTGCATTCCTGTTTTAAAAAAACCCGGTCAAGTGCAAGTTGAACCTGCATAATTAGTGTTCCGTACGTAGATTGTTTTTAAAATAAAAATTTTTGTTAGGGTGGTATGACATGATCAGTGACTTCACAAAACACACCCCAAATGAGTTTTCAACAAAGTTTGTTTCCAATCTTTACTGAAAACTGGTGACCTTGAAATTTTGTTTTTTTTTTATATACCAAATAAATTATTAAAGGTAATGCACTCGTGATAATTTTCGTTCAATCTATACCCCGTGGAGAATATTCCAGAATTTTTTCAAAATTTTTTTGATCAGCACTTTTCGAGATAAGGTAGGGGACAGCGATTTTTTAAAAGTAATACGAAGAAAAGTGTGCGCAAGTATTACATTATATATATATTTTTTACTCGTGTTTTCACAAGCTTTCATTTGACACCACACTCGATGACCTAGTAAAAAAAAATTTTTTTCACTTCCGATTTCACCCCTCAAAACGAACCCGTTAAGTCAAAATTTATGTTACGGTGGTATAAAATGATCAGTGACTTCACAAAACACACCCTAAATGAGTTTTCAACAAAGTTTGTTTCCAATCTTTACTGAAATCTGATGACCTTGAAATTTTTGTTTTTTTATGTACCACATAAATTATTAAAGGTAATGCACTCGTGATAATTTTCGTTCAATCTACACCCCGTGGAGAATATTCCAGAATTTTTTCGAAATTTTTTGATAAGTACTTTTCGAGATAAGGCCCGGGACAGCGATTTTTCGCGAATTTTTAAAAATAATACAAAGAAAATGCGCGCAAGTATAATATTATATATATATTTTTTACTCGCGTTTTCACAAGCTTTCATTTGACACCACACTCGATGACCTAGTAAAAAAATTTTTTTTTCACTTCCGACTTCACCCCCCAAAACTAACCCCTTAAGTCAAAATTTAATTCTCAAAACTACATGGCTCTGATGAGGCCATCAATTCCTATATTATTACCAAATTTCACCTTTCTATGTCAAATAGTTTCGGAGAAAATCGGGTGTGACAGACAGACAGACACCGAAGTGATCTTATAAGTGTTCCGTACGGAATACTAAAAAGACTATCATATGTATGTATCATTATCACGATCTTCCTATTTCAATCCACTGCTGGAAGAAGGCTTTTCCCATTTTATGCCATTGCTATGTATTCTCGGCTTTTTTTATTTACTGAGTTCCTGCACTTTTCCTGATGTCGTCTCTCCTTCTTATATTTGGTCTCCCTGTACTTTTATGTCCAAGCCTTGGAGTATATACACAAAATTTGTAATTAGTATCTCATTTCGTTCGAAAGCTATCGAGCCAACAAGCGGTAGACCAACTGAGATGGGAAACTATAATTTTACCAATTTAGGAAGGGAAAGGATTGTGAAGAACAGTAAAAGTCTCGGTGGGTTATTTTTTTACGAATACAATACTTCATTTAAACAAGAGAAGTAAATAGTAGTGTCATAGCTTGTGGACAGGCACGTTAACAACTCCCAAGAGAATACCTTTTTTAATAACTTCAAAAACTTACCGTTTTCTAACGCTAGATTCTTAAATAATGAATCATGATAATAATTGTGGGTTATCAAAGAAGTATTAAAATGTACCAAGCACAGGTACCATAATCTAAAATGACCTTTATGAGTGTTAACCTTACTTATCAATCAGCCCCGGTCTGTCCATTGTCGGACATAGGGCGCCTCAAGATCCTGCCACCTTCCTCTGTCCTGTGCAGCTGCCATCCAATTTCGAGAGACTCTTTTGATATCATCGGTCCATCTTGTGGGCGGTTTTCCCCTGCTTCGTCTATCCGTTCTTGGTCTCCATGTCCATCTGTTGTCCTTCATTCTGGCGACCTGCCCCGCCCATCTCCACTTTAGTCCGAGAAGGCGCTCTATTATGTCTTTCACGCCTGTTCTTCTGCGGGTCTCCTCATTTCTCATCCTATCTCTCAGGGTAATACCCAGCACTGACCTTTCCATTTTACGTTGTGTTTGTTGCAGTTTAAGTATGGATTTTTTGGTGAGGGTTAGGGTTTTTGCACCTTATGTAAGAACCGGTAGTACACATTGATTAAATGCTCTTCTTTTCAAATTGATTGGCACTTCGCCCTTGAATACATCTCGGCCAAATGCTGCCCATCCTAAGATCGTTCTTCTAAGCAGTTTCCGCGTTTGGTGGTCTCTGCAAAGTTTCATTTCGTGGCTCAGGTATATATAACCCTCGGTCATCTCAATATCTCTACCTTCTAGGCTAGGAACTAAGTTTATCATCACTTTTGTCTCTTTATAGTTTATTTTCAAGCCAACTTTTTGGGTGGCATTTTGTAGCTCTTTTGGCATATCATTAGCTTCTCCTAAATTGTCAGATATAATGACTTGCATACTTAAGTTATTATAAAATTATAACCATCGAAACGTTTAAAAACGGAATTTAAGTTCGACCTTGAAGAATCATTCCATCGGGTATAAAAAATCATAAAAATATTTTACCTAATCTTAAGTAAATTACAAGGGCACCTGGAAAAGCTAAATTAAAGCAAAACTCATTTATTCTTAACGTGTACATTTTTAAAGGAACACAAAAGCATCGGCAATATTATATAGTTGTAATGTTCTGGAGCGTTTAAAGCCCATAAAACTTTATCTTTAAGTAAGGCCTTCGAGTTATGAAAATGGATCATAAAAGTGGCACTTTATCAAGCCACTAATAATAATTCTGACTAGATTCTAAAATGGAAATTTTCTCCATTTCTTCAGTCATCAAAAGGATAAATATTTAAAATGTTGTCAAGTTTACTTAGATTTTTACCATTTAGATACAATTTAATCTAGATTTCTTTTTCAATTTTATGTTTCCATAGGTAATCTTCCTCTTGTTTCTGTTACCATGATAATACACGGTGTCCGAAAGCCGAATCAAATAAAAATATGGGGTGGTTCCTAAATTTGGATGGATTTTCATTCTAGCGGGTATTAGGCACATTTGCACAGTGCATATGTTCAAACATATATATATATATATATATATATATATATATATATATATATATATATATATATATATATATATATATGTTTGAACTCGTGTTTTTACAAGCTTTCATTTGACACCCTACGCGATAACCTAGTAAAAAAAATTTTTTTCACTTTCGATTTCACCCCCCAAAACTAACCCCGTAAGTCGAAATTTAACTTTCAAAACTACACGGCTCTGATGAGGCCATCAATTCCTATATTAGTACAAAAGTTTAACTTTCTATGTCAAATAGTTTCGGAGAAAATCGGGTGTGACAGACGGAAGGACACCGAAGTCATCTTAAAAGTGTTCCGTACGGAACACTAAAAAAGGATGTGTGAAAAGAAAAAGTATATTGTTATCATTCAATCACGTAAAGGTACATGTACATTTATAATAGGGTAAGTCCGGGATATACGCTCCAGCGGGATAGACGCCTCATTACATTTGTGTGAAATGTAAGACGCGTAAACAAAAGAATGCCTTATAATACGAACGTGCCCCTCCCTCACTTCAATCTGCCACAAAGCGTTGGTGCGTGCGGTTGTGCGTAGGAGCGCTAATGACAGTGACGAGCCAAACAGTCCAGATTTTACTTTGTGGATGATTTTCAGCCCCTTATAATTTTGGAGTTAACATGTAAGTTTATTTTATTTTTACTTCTGAATAAGGAGTAGGGTATGTAGATTATTATTAATTACATTTTTAGGATAAAATAAACGTATTTACCATTTTTTTTCGAAGGTATCTATTCCTGTGAAAAGGGATATATGCCCCGATATGTTTTGGGATAGTCGCCCCTATGAGCGTCTATCCCTACTTCACCTTAATGCATGCTGGCTTTAAGGGCATCTATCCCTTGCCGTACTTAAGTGTATGTTATATGATTCAGATTGGAAATGCCCCGTAAATACAAGCGTAAAGCCGGCGTCCAACCGCGTGTCATTACTTGGACCGAGGACACATTGGCTGCAGCAATAGCAGAAATGCAAGATAAACGACTTAGCGTCAATGATATAGCAAAAAGACACGGAATACCATCTAGGACGTTACGTCGGCGGTTTGCTACACAAAATAAGAAAATAATACTATTAGGTAGGTACCTACTTTTATGATTGCACGTGTGCATTTATAATAATATTGCTTCGGATTGAGAATACTTACCTACCTCGTATAATTATGGGCAGGTAGTATTTTTTTTTTATTTTTTGCCTAACTAATACCTACAATTTTTTTTAGGAAAACATCCAACTCTTGGATTCGAAAATGAACGTCGGCTGGTCACACATATTCATAAGCTAGAACAAGGCATACCAGTGAAAAGCAAAAAGATCAGTAAAAAGTTAAAGAAAAAGTTGATTTGAAAAGAACTAAAGCTAAGAAGCAAACAAGAAATAATTCAAGTGATTATAAGTCAAGCGATACAGATATTACTGAGGATAGTATTGAAAATGATAAAAATGAAAAAGAAAACAACAAAAAGAATAGCATTGAAAAACAAAGAAAAGATAAAGAGAAAATTAAAAGAAAACTGAGGAAGCGAACAGCTATGAAATTTTACAGTTCTAGTACGATAATAAAGAGAATGAGAACAGTAGTTTTGAAGTTGAAGAAATAAAAAAAACAAAAGACAAAGAAACAAAAACACGACAAAACTTATTCCAAAACCAAAGAAACATTCAAAAAGGCAAAGCCTGCTTTAATATATAGTTCTAATGATGAAAATGATGGAGTAGATGATAAGAATCTAGATGAGGATCATTGCGGGGAATGTCTTGACTATTATAGTAACACCAAATCCAAAGTAGATTGGATCCGTTGTGTTATGTGCCACAAGTGGCTTCACGAAACATGCACATTATATCGCAATTATTGCAACAAATGTGGGCGAATGCAGATTATTGCCACCAAAATGGCTAAATAGTTTTGCAGTTTTTAAGACGATTATATTTTTGTACCTAAGATGATTGATATCTATACCTAGTGTTTTTAATTAATATGTTTATTTTTGTCCATGTTTAGTAAACTAGTAACATCATCTTAAATAATTGAAAAAAATAGCTAAAAAGAATATATATATATATATATATATATATATATATATATATATATATATATATATATATATATATGCACATATTTAATAAATAATAATGTTGATTCAAACATATATTCAAAATGTTTGTTTTCTTACAAAGGGCATCTATCCCCTCCAAAAAATTAGATCTGGGGCATATATACCGCATACGAGGCATCAATCCCGTTATGCAGTTTTATTTTAAACTCAAAATATACGGTTTATTTATTGACTAGTCTACAAAAAGTAGTACGAGGTGATTAAATGAAGTACCAAAGTTAGTGCACATATGAAAATCATGTGCGTATTATTTGTATGTTAAGAGGTATGAGTAAAATAAAAAAAGTTGAGCACATATCCCGGATTTACCCTATAACTAGCCGTGCCCGCGGCTCCGCTCGCGTGGACATGATTCACTATTATCGTCACTGCTTATCCCTTATGTTACCTAACGCAATAAAATATATCCTATAACCTGGCCAGAGAGCATATGTATTTTATAAAAAAAAAAACACGTAAATCGGATAAGTAGTTCTCAAGTCATAAGCACACTAACGGACATACAGACAGAGAGACGTTGCATATATATATATATATATATATATATATATATATATATATATATATATATACATATTATATTCTTTGCTACATGATATTGTTCCATATTTAATGGTTTAGGCAGTGGATTGCAAGAAAACGCACTAACGGCAAACTTTTTTCCGACTTGATTCACTATTGTAGTCACTGCTTATTCCTTATGTTTCCTAACGTAATAAAATATAGCCTATAACCTGGCCAGAGAACATATGTATAAGTCAAAAAAAAACGCGTAAATCGGATAAGTGGTTCTTGAGTGTTAAGCGCACTGACGGACAGACAGATAGACAGACAGAGAAACTTTGCATTTTATATAGATTATAGATTTTTCTGATAAATATTAAGTTAAGAATTTTAAAAAAAAAACACGTAAATCGGATAAGTGGTTCTTCAGTGCTAAGCGCACTGACGGACAGACAGACAGAGAATCTTTGCATTTTATATAGATTATAGATTTTTTTGATGAATATTAAGTTAAAAATTAAAAAAAAACACGCACTAATGGACAGACAGACAGACAGAGAGACGTTGCATTTTATATATATTATAGATTGTTGTTATTATTATATAACCTGGTCAGAGAACATATGTATGAATAAAAAAAAACACGTTAATCGGATAAGTGGTTCTCGAGTGATAAGCTCACTAACGAACAGACAGACAGACAGAGACGTTGCATTTTATATAGATTATATTCTTTGCTACATGATACTGTTCTATATTTAATGGTTTAGGCAGTGTATTACAAGAGAACGCGCTAGCGGCAAATTTTTTTCTGACTTTATTTACTATTGTCGTCACTGCTTATTCCTTATGTTACCTAACCTAATAGTAATACATAACTTTTACAATACCATAATAAGTAAAAAAATCAACTAATAACAACAATAATATATATATTGCCTTACTTTTTATAAATGGACTATCCCAACCACTCAAAAAACTTTTTGAAAACTACAAAATCCGTTTATGTCACTAATCATATATTCTGTTCTCATCCAGTTTTTCCAGGCTTAAAACCAAAACCCCAAATAATAAAAAAAGTAACATACTCTACGAAATCAAATGTAATAATAGCGAAGGAATATACGTAGGGAAAACAAGCCAGTACCTAGAATCAAGGGCCATAAGTACGACAAAAAGAAAACAGTACATCTCTTACAAATCATGAAATGAATAAAATTCATACCTTTGATTTCAATAACATCAAAATTATCAAAACCGAAATAAATACCAAAAAAAGACAAGTACTGGAATCCATACACATACAGATGACACTCACTGCAATCAACGAAAAAACAGAAGCAAACAACCTGAACCGTATCTACCTACCAGTCATATAAAGTCCTTCACTAAGTTGGGAATGAGGAATCTTTGGCACAATGATACTACTCAGTATATATCACCACTACACCAAACACTTTATTTTTGCACTCGAAGCACGTTTCGCTAACCATGTTAGCTTCATCAGGAGCTCCTGATGAAGCTAACATGGTTAGCGAAACGCGCTTCGAGTGCAAAAATAAAGTGTTTGGTGTAGTGGTGATATATATTGAGTAGTAAGTCCTTCACGTTAAGTGGTTCTTTGTATAATGTAAAAATGTATTTTTGACAGTATTTTAATATTAATACCTCAATACAATGAACTACTTTCTAAGGCAAGACCTTCATTATTTTTATGCAGTTAAGTGTTTTAGATTAAAAACTGCGAAAAGCTACAAATGACAAACAGATTAATTACTTATCTAAATTTAATTCATCTAATTTCAACTTTTAAAGCAAATTTTGAAAAAGAACTCTTCTGAAAGCCAAAACGTCAATAAATATATAACAAATCCTAAAATAGTTTTAATGATCTAGTTCCAGGTGCTCGTAAAATAAAATGTGTATATATATATATATATATATATATATATATATATATATATATATATATATATATATATATATATATATTTATGGTCTTACCGGTTTTCAATTACAACACTGATTTTTAAACCCATTCAACCGCCATAATAAATCCCCAATAACCGTAACAGTTACACCACTTATCGAATTCTACTAAATCTCTCGCAGTGGTCACTAATCAGCACTAAACAATATCGAGTACCAAACTGAAAAGTACCTAAAGAAGGGTCCAAACCACGGCAAGCGATCGGCAGATGTTAACGGGGGTACTCCGATTGCTATTCGATACCCAATCCGGTTGGGTGATTTTTCTGAAATATATGCAACCCGCACCAATTGACTTTTAAATGATCTTTTGAATGGTTTTTCATACCGTGTTATTTTGGGGGACAAGTTTGTTGAGCGATAATTATGGAGTAGTTTGTTTGATATAGATGGGAGTTTTTTGTCCATTTATTAGTGTTCTGTACGGAACACTTATAAGATGACTTCGGTGTCTGTCCGTCTGTCTGTCACACCCGATTTTCTCCGAAACTATTGTGATAGAAAGTTGAAATTTGGTAATAATATAGGAATTGATGGCCTCATCAGAGCCATGTAGTTTTGAAAGTTAAATTTTGACTTAAGGGGTTAGTTTTGGGGGGTGAAATCGGAAGTGAAAAAAAAAATTATTAGGTCATCGAGCGTTGTGTCAAATGAAAGTTTGTGAAAACACGAGTAAAATATATATACAGTCCCTGGCCAAATTATTAGACGCACTGTATTTTTTTTAGTAATTTTATGTTTCTTAAGAGTTTTTATGCAATAATGGTATATTTAAACTACAATATTATTGATTTTTATTTAAAAGAATTGTTGTAGACTACATATTTGTATTTATTTTTAACATATGGCAATACTGTGTTGACAAAGTGATACATGAACGTAAATAAGTACAAACCTGTATCAGTCGCGATCGGAATCGAGTCAGGTACGGACGTGTTTCTGTGGCTTTATGGACTGTGATTGTTTGTTTAACAGTTTTATACTACTCAGTTATTAGTTTATTTTGTATGCAGTGTTTTAAAAAAGTAATTGGACTATTTTCATTATGGGTAGAAAAGGCGATCTTTCACCACGTAAAAAAGCTGAAGTGAAGGCCCTTGTGATTGCGAAAACATTTACAAACCGTGAAATATCACGAAGATTGGAGGTTTCTGAAGCTAGTGTACGACGCATAAAAAAGAAAATTGAGTCAGGGAAGGAATTAAGCCCGAAAAGAAAGAAAAGATGGGGTAGAAAACCAATTTTCACTCCACGGTCAGAGAGATGTTTGAAGAAATGTGTAGAAAACAGATTTGCTACCATAAAGGTAATAAAATCACAACTCCAGGATGCTAGCGTAAATACTTCTGAGCGCACTGTTCGAAGAAAATTGAAAGAATTAGATTTTAAGGCCTGTCGCCCCGCCAGGAAGCCCAAGTTAACAGCTGCAATGAAAGCAAAGCGCCTGAAGTGGGCCAAACAATGGCAAGACAAAGATGTGGACTTCTGGAGATCGGTAAGATACAGCAATTTAATCAATAATTGATACATTATTATCATTTTCAGTTAAATAAAGCAAATAAACATGGAAGTTTATATAATTTTCCTATTTTTGACAGGTCTGCTTCAGTGACGAAAGCACATTCGAAATTTTGCAGAATAAAGCTCAGTATGTGCGTCGTCATCATGGAGAAAAGTTTCATCCTGATTGTGTCGTCCCGACGGTTAAACATCCCACCAAAGTGATGATTTGGTCAGTCATCAGCGGCAAGGGCACTGGACGTCTGTACGTCGTCAAAGGAATAATGAGGCAAGATCAGTACAAAGAAGTATTACAAAATCGGTTGATTCCGCAGCTCAGAGAATGGTTTCCAAATGGGGAACCATTCACTTTCATGCAAGATGGAGCTCCCTGCCACACTGCTCGGTCTGTTACAAGCTTTTTTGGCAGAAAAAAATATCCCTCTGTTGGATTGGCCGGGTAATAGCCCATTGAAAATGTGTGGGAGCTGATGAAAAGAGAAGTGGCTAAAGATGTGATTACCAACAAAACCCAGCTCCTAGAAAAGATTATTCATGTGTGGAATCATCATCCTCAAATGCAGGAGACAGTACAATCTTGCATTGATAGCATGCCGCGCAGAATTAAAGCTTTGATAGCGGCTAAAGGTGGCTCAACTAAATATTGACTTTTACTAACATTAATTTCACTTTTCTTTAAAACTTAATAAACTTATGCTTTTCTAAATTAATGCTGTTTTATTTATGTCAAATAAATAGGTAATTGATTGGATAATATAAAAATAAAAAACAAATCAATTTAAAATAATAAAACGGTACAATATCACTCGGTAATTAATATTTTACATGAAATCTTGCAGTGCGTCTAATAATTTGGCCAGGGACTGTATATATATATATATATATATATATATATATATATATATATATATATATATATATATATATATATATATATATATATATATAGTGTAATACTTGCACGCACTTTTCTTTGTATTATTTTTTAAAAATCGCGAAAAATCGCTGTCCACCCGCCTTATCTCGAAAAGTACTTATCAAAAAATTTTTAAAAAATTCTGGAATATTCTCCACGGGGTGTAGATTGAACGAAAATTATCACGAGTGCATTACTTTTAATAATTTATCTGGTATATAAAAAAAATAAAAAATTTCAAGGTCATCAGTTTTCAGTAAAGATTGGAAACAAACGTTGTTGAAAACTCATTTGGGGTGTGTTTTGTGAAGTCACTGATCATTTTACACTTCCAGAACAAAATTTTTTATTTTAAAAGCAATCAACGTACGGAACACTAATTGCGCAAGTTCAACTTGCACTTGACCGGTTATTAAATTCTTTGCACCTTAAACTTAGTAAATATGGTATAGGTTTAATAATATTTTTGTCGCACCCAGTTTGTGTCAGCAAAAAACTTATTTTCGTAAGGACCTTGCAATTTTTAGTAAATATATTTAAATTTAGAACTTAGTATTATTAATAATAAAATTGGCGAAACAATTAATAAAACTGTATATAGTGAACAGGGTGAGTCAACGAGTAAAGTTCATTATCTCATTTGTTTCGGGAATGACGAAAAAATGTTAAATACAATAATTTTAGGGAATGTTAAGGTGCACAGTTTAAACTTATTTTTGAGTATACAGGGTACTTCAAAAAAGTGTGGCCGATAAACATATGTTTTTTTAAATGAAACATCCTATTTTCCAATTTATTTTTAAATTCTGCATAAAATTTTGTAACTTTTTTGTAAATAATTTTATATACCTAAACCTAGTAGTTTTTCTAATATTTCAATTTTTTTTAAAAAGAAAACTAGCTTTCTGTTTTTGTAAAAAATATCCAGTAGCGCCATTGTTTCTGAAGATGAAATACTTATAATTGGTACGGGCGTTCTATAGAGATGAAATAAAAGACATATGTAAAGAAATTTGAGTTAGATGCTACAGGGTGTTCAAAATAAATTTATTCATTTCGAGTAATTTAAATTGAAAAATCTTAAATATTTTAAATGGCACACCCTGTATATTATTATTTTTTCTGATAGATTTTAGAAAACTCTCTAACTTTTATTAAGTATGTCATATACCTATTTCTAATATATTTTTACTCTTGTTTTTAATACACTTACGCTATAACATCATAGTTGCCAAGACAAAACAAAAATATAGGCATTGTCAAATTTTGACATGTCTATTAAGCAAGTAAAAACTTTAATTTGTTGTGTTTGTTGACTTATAAAGGTAATAATTATGGATTTTTCTAAAAATGAATTAATTGAAATGGTTTTATATATTGGGCGAGGTGGAAAAAATTGTCTTTTGGCAGTAAGGTTTTACGGAGCGAAGTACCCTAACAGATGTACGCCATCTAGAAAATCTCTTCAGTGTTTAAGGGAACAGTTTGATGGTAGTGGTAGCGTTGAGTATACGCAACGAAAAGTACTAAACCAGAATGCTACTAATGAGGAAAAAGAAATGGAGATTTTACTTCATGTTGAAGATAATCCCCAGATGCGCAGCCGTCAACTAGCTAACTTATCTGACGCATCCCAGCATACAAGTATCATTCCTTTCATACGGAACTACACCAAGAACTTCAAGACCGTGATTTTGAACGATGAGTAAACTTTTGTACCATCAGGCCGATCCAAATTTTTTATCTAACATAATGTTTTCTGATGAAGTTACTTTTCGCAGTAATGGAGCAGTTAACAGCCATAACATGTATTATTATTCAACACATAATCCATTTTGGGCCCGGGAAGTTCAAAACCAAAACCTTTGGTTGCTTAATGTATGGTGAGGAATATTAAATTTTCGAATTATGGGTCCATATTTTTTCCGCGAATCGCTTAAGAGGCCTAGATATCTAAATTTTTTGGAAAACGAATTACCCCAGCTTCTTGAAGAAGTTGATAACTTTGAAAGGGAACAAATATGGATTCATAATAAAAGACTGTTTTTTAGTCAATTTCCACTGGTTTATTTAAATTGCGATGACGCGTTTCGCTGTCGATGCAGCTTCTTCAGATCTACATTTTACACTGTCAAGTTAGGTTTAATATTCACAGTTTTATATAATTTCTTAATTATAATATTACACCTAATTAAATTACATTGATAGTATTGGAAAATCCACACAGATTTGGAGTTAGGAGAATAAATTCAATAATGGTGAATTGCTTAAATCTACCTGGTCGTTGAGTAAAGTACCTGTAGTCCTTAATCGATTTATTTGCATTGTCTCTAAAAGGTTTAGTTTTAAACCTTTTTGTTGGGTGTGTAAAATTTTGAAATTCTTGTTAAATGTGTGATTTTCTGTTAAAAGATGATTAGCATATGTTGAATTAGATTTTCTATAGATGAAACTTTTTTCGTGTTCTGTAATTCTTTGTCTAAATGTACGTCCAGTTTGTCCGATGTATGTTTTAGGACATGACCCACATGTTAATTGATAAATCTCTGATTTATTGTCTTTATTGATTTGTGGTTTGTAGTTTTTAAGATATTTCCCTATAGTATTGTTAGTCTTGTAAGCTATGTTGATATTTTTTTGATTTAAAAATTTCCCCAGTTTTTCCGTTGGTTTGCCGAAATAGGTTAAGCATTTAAAAGTGGTATTTCTGTCCTTAAAACGTGGGTATATTTCTGAGATTGCCTTGTTTCTAAGTTTTTTCTTAACGACACTGTTGATTAAAGTAACCGAAAAAAAACCGTTGTTAACGGCTACTTGTTTTATGTAGTTTAATTCTTTAGTAAAATTTTCTTCTGATAAGGGGATATTAGTTAGTCTATGTATAAAACTATGATAAGCGGCAAGTTTATGATGGTTAGGGTGGTGAGAACTATTGTGAATTGTGGTATCTGTATGACAAGGTTTGTGATACATTGCAAATTCATGTTTTTTCATGGCTTTACTGATTGTTAAGTCTAGGAAATTGATTTTCCCTTCGACTTCTTCTTCCATTGTAAAACTGATATTTCTATGTAAAGAATTAATATACTGTAAAAAGTGAGTTAATTGTCTGTCCGTACCTGTAAAGCATACAATTATATCGTCTACGTATCGATACCAGTATAGACAATTATTACTATTGTTATTATGGTTGTTAAATATCATTGTTTCAATACTGTCCATGAAAATTTCGGCAAGTAATGGACTTAATGGACTCCCTACAATTAACCCTTCCTTACTATTGTAGAATGTATTGTTAAATGAAAAATAATTTTGTCTTAGGCAAGTTCTTAATAAATTAATTATGTCCATTTTTATAACTTCATTTACTTTGTTTTTTGTTAATAGGTTCTCTATTAAAATTATTGTTTCGTCTGGAGGAACACTTGGAAATAAGTTTTTGACATCGAAAGAGACTAATTTAAAATTATCTGGTATTGTTATATTCTTAACTTTATTCACGAGTTCGTATGAGTTTTTGATACTATATTTAGGTTCAAATTTGGTATGATATTTGATTAAATCAATTAAAAAGGATGACGTCTTATATGTTGGAGCAGACATGTAGGAAACAACTGGTCCGATTGGGTGGTCAAGTTTGTGTAGTTTTATTAGTGAATAAAGTTGTGGGATTTGGGGATTCATATTTACCAATTTCATTTTATCTTTATCGTGAATGATACTTTTAGCCTGTTTAATTTGTTGTTTTATTTCTTTTTGAAAAATATTTGTTGGATCTTTATTCAAAATTTCGTACTTTCCTGTTTTGAAAAAATTTAACGTTTTATTAATATAGTCGATTTTGTCTATTGCTATTACTGTGTTACCTTTGTCTGCTTTGGTAAAGATTACATCATTTTGTTTTGCTTTACTCTGAATTGTTTTTATTGTCCTTAAGTCTTGGTTGATGTTGTTAGTGTTAGATATGATTCTTTTTTAATAATTTCGGCTGTTTGAAATTTTGATAATATGTTGTTAGGACTATCTTTCAAGGCAATCTCAGCATTAATACCTAATGTCTCCGATTCTTTTACTTTACTCAACGACCAGGTAGATTTAAGCAATTCACCATTATTGAATTTATTCTCCTAACTCCAAATCTGTGTGGATTTTCCAATACTATCAATGTAATTTAATTAGGTGTAATATTATAATTAAGAAATTATATAAAACTGTAAATATTAAACCTAACTTGACAGTGTAAAATGTAGATTTGAAGAAGCTGCATCGACAGCGAAACGCGTCATCGCAATTTAAATAAACCAGTGGAAATTGACTAAAAACAGTCTTTTATTATATATTTATAATGAATTTCCATTAAGTAGAAGCTACAACAATCCAAAATTTAAATATGGATTCAACAAGACGGAACTCCTGTTCATTACCACCGGGAAGTTCGGGAATTTTTAAGCGACCGTTACCCACAACAGTCGGTAGGGATAGATTCATTCAGTGGTCCCCTCGATCATGTGATTTAACACCCTTAGACTTCTTTTTGTGGGGGATACGGGATGCGTACAGGACAATATCGCCCTTTATGCTAAGGAAAGTGAAGGAATATATAGTAAAACGACTAAACATGTGTATTTAAGTAGACGGGCATATTTTTGAACACTTATTACGTCATAATAATTAATCATTAGATAAGTTAAACTATATTGAAATTATTATTTGTTTACGTTTTCACAATAGCGTAAGTGTTTTAAAAATAAGGGTAAAAATTGAAAAATTCAAAATAGATAGAAAACTATTGGAAACAGGGATATGACATACTTAATAAAAGTTGCAGGGTTTTGTAAAAACTATCAGAAAAAATAATAATATATGGGGTGTACCATTTAAAAAATTTGAGATTTTTTAAATTTAAAATAGTCGAAATGCATAAATTTATTTTGAACACATTATAGTATCTAACTCAAATTTCTTTACATATGTCCTTTTTTTTCATTTCTATAGAACGCTCGTACCAATTATGAATATTCCACCTCCGGAAACAATGGCGCTACTGGCAGTTTTTTACAAAACAGAAAACTAGTATTTTTTTAAATAAATTGAAATATTAGAAAAACTACTAAGTTTAGGTATATAACATTATTAATAAAAAAAGTTATAAAATTTTTACGCAGAATTTAAAAATAAAAAAGAAAATAGGATGTTCCATTTAAAAAGAAAAAACGAATGTTATATCGCCCCCACTTTTTTGAAGTTCCCTGTATACTTTGTGTAACTGTTTAAAACAATAAATTTTAAGGGAAATTCGGGGCTCCATTAATCGTCGTATGTACTTACACTACACACACGACTAATAGAGCTGTGTGAACTAAACGGTCTCAAAATAACAAACGGATTCTACAAACACAAAGACATCAACAAATATACTTGGACGCAAGAAACACGAAACTTAAAATCAATAATAGACTACATTATAATTAAAAACGATACCACTATCAAAATAAAAGACGTAAGAGTAAAGAGAGGGGCAGAATGTGGAACAGACCATAGACTATTAATAGCAAATATAAAAGTACCGTGGTACAAGACAATAAAGCAAAAAGGAACAATAGATAAAGAAAACAGAAATACTAATGAGATAACAGAAAAAGCAGACAAAGAAATAAAATATAAAATACACTTACTGCAAGACGAAATAATAAGAGGCCTATAAAGACGACGATTAGATCAAAAATTAAATGAATTTAACTACGACAACCTCCAACAGATGTATGACCACATAAAAGAATGCATCAAACAGGCGGCCCTTGAAGCATTAGGTAAAGATGATAACGAGAATAAGAAACATAAAATTAGAATCTGTGAAAAAACCAAAGAATCTATAAAGGAGAAAAAAAGACTATACGAAAAATGGCTGAATACAAAATCAGAAGAAGATCTACAGAAATATAAAGAGAAAAATGCAGAAACGAGAAGGATGATAAACAAAGAAAAGAACGAGAGATGGAAAAAATCGTGCGAACATGTAGAACAGTATATAGGAGGAACTAGAAGCACAGAGTCATGGAGAATAATTAAAGCATTAAGGACCAACAATAGAGAGAAGTAGTAGAGTATATCCCAGAAAGCGAGTGGGAAGAGTATTATAAGAAGCTCCTAACAGAAGACAGACAAAAATTCCAGGAAGAGAACCCTGAAGAACAGAATAAGGAAAAAAAGAGATAGAACTAAGCTATAAAGAAGTAAAGAAGACAATAAAAACACTCAAAAAATAATAAATCTGCAGGATCTGGGGGTGTGATAAATGAAATGATTAAGTACGGGTCTAATAAATTACAGCGCGATAAATGGAGAAAAAATATCAGAGGAATGGTCAAAAGCCTATATAGTATCTATATTTAAAAAGGGAGACCGCAGAAAATGCACAAACGATAGAGGCCTAAGCATAATATCGAGTATGGGACGTTCGTATGGAAAAATTATTAAAAATATCATGGAGGAAAATATAAAAGGAAAAATTGGAGAAGACCAAGCAGGCTTTACGGCCGGAAAAATCATGTATAGACCACATATACACTATAAAACAAACAATGAAAAAAAAAACTGGCAAAGAATAGAGAAGTTCATCTAGCCTTCATAGACATAAGAAAGGCCTATGACTCAGTACCAAGACAAAGATTATGGAACGCAATGAAAGAAATAGGCATTGACAAAGAACTAACATACGCAGTAAAAGCTCTCTACGAAAACAACATAAAACAGGACATAAAATAGGGAAGAGACTCCAAACATCAAAAGGTCTATTACAAGGATGCTCTACATCCCCCACACTATTTAAAATATACCCCGAACAAACATTAAAAAACTGGAAGCAAAAATGTTGTGGAATGGGAGTCCCAATACGAGAAGATCACTTATATACTCTAAGTTTCGCAGACGACCAAGTAATCATAGCGCAAGATCAGGAAGACCTCAGTTATATGGTAAGAAAACTGAAAGAAGAATACACTAAAGCAGGATTAGCAATAAACTTTGATAAAACGGAATATCTAACAACAAAGGAGGGAAACGTGGAGAATCCAGAAGTCGATAACGAAACAATAATCAAAGGAACCGATAGATTTAAATATTTAGGGACCCTCATTTCAAAAAACGCAACATCAGAAGAACAGATTAAAGCTAGATTAGGACAAACGCGGACATGCATAAGACAATTAAATTCGATCCTGTGGGACAAGCACATTACAAAGAGAAACAAAACACGCATATACAAATCAATAATACAAAGCATAATGACATACGGGTCAGAAATATGGACGATCAACAAAAGAAATAAATCTAAAATTAATGCGGTAGAGATGGAATATTGGAGAAGATGTTGTAGAGTGACACGTATGTAGAGAATAACAAATGAAGAAATAAGAAGCAGAATGAACATCAAAGAGAACACAATAAACACCATTGAAGAAAAACGATTAAAATGGTATGGACACATAAGACGGAGCGAAGATAATAGGTGGATAAAGAAAATAACGAAGTGGAGCCGTATAGGGAGAAGAAAAAGAGGAAGACCCAGACGATCGTGGAGAGACTATGTGGACGAGGCTATGGAGGACAGGGGTTTAACAGATGGAGACTGGGAAGATAGAAACGGATGGAATCAAAGGCTGAGAGAAGGAAGACAGCGTCAGCTGTAGAAAATCCTTGATATATATATATATATATATATATATATATATATATATATATATATATATATATATATATATATGTATATATATATATATATATATATATATATATATATATATATATATATATATATATATATATAATAATTTTAAACTGTGTACCTCAACATTCCCTAAAACTATTTTATTTAATATTTTTTGTCATTCCCGAAACAAAAGAGATAATGAACTTTACTCTATCGTTGACTCACCTTGTACGATGTTACGTATGAGCAAACTCCGAGGAGCCGTTGGCACCTTAAATACTCTAATTGGGCCAGTGTGAACTGGCCCAGTAATCCCAAAAATTAAAAAACCGAAAACCCCAACTAAAACGGCGAACAATGTGATTATAAACACGAAACGTGACTTAATTAGCGTTTTATAAATAAACTCAAATAAGTGCACCGAGTGTAACGGCAGGGCCGGCACTAGCTTTTTTGCCGCTGTAGACAAACTCAAATGCCGCCGCACGAACTGGATGTCAAAACTATTTGTAACAGATACAATAATGCATAAAAAAATTTGACAAACTAAACGAAATTCGGAAAGAAGAATTTTTTAAATTATTTATAAACATATATTCTTGTTTGTAATTATTGTTAGTCACTGTTAAGGGGGAAGAATGACTAAAGAAATTGTAAAACGATGTGGTGTTTCCGCATGTGCAGCTTTTGAAATATGTATATCTGTATTTATGGAAAAACTAACATAAAAATAACTAGCTCGAGAAAGAATGGAGTTAAAATAGTTGTACTTTAACCTCTTAAAATTCAATAAGAACCAAGTATAAAGATAAATATTTATACCAATAAGTCTTCTAACGTAAAAACGTAAACAAGCTTCTATTAGATCGATTGTAAAGATCCCTGCTTTACCATAACTGTTCTATGCACACTTAACCGAGAACAATTCCAAAATTTTTAGGTGGCCGTGGAATGACGTCACATCGAAGCTTGGAAAATAAAGGACTTAACTAACAATTTCAAAGTTTTTCTAGAAAGATCACGACCATTTGATTCTAATGTAAAAATAAAGTAAAAAAAAAATACTTACATTATAAAAGAGTAGAGTAGCACTTTATTTTAGGACGAATAAACGCAGTTTTTATTAAAAACTCCTCTTTGACGGACTAGCCGTGGAAAGGCCCGACTCCCCTCCTAGGTTTAAACGCGTTCGCGGGCCGTTTTAGTAGTAGCACGGTACATTCGACACGTAATATCACCAGTTCATGAACCCATCCCTGATGCAAGTTCAAATCGTTTGTGGAAAACGAAAAAATTTAAAAAATTATGAAAAAAAATAACTGCGCGAAACCTAAACGATCCAAACCCCATGACTAATTTTGCTGAACTGAGCAAGCGAACACAGAACAAAGGCAGCGTTGGACGTAACGACTGACAGAATTTAAAAAAAAAGTGACAAAAAATGGTGTCATGGTGGGTTGTAGGTAATAAGAAGCGAACTTTGCAACGCATTTCGATCGTTCGGATGAATTTTATTTTACATGCAAAAAAAACATTTTAAAATATTATTTTAAATAAATGGATTAATTAGGTCTATACTGAGGGGTTATTTTTAGCATTAATTTTAAAATTATGCCGTACCACATAATATATAGCTATACCGGGTGTCCCATTTAACTTGAAAAATACCAAGAACTAGAAAAATAAACTTCGTTGAAAAAATGCTTCAAACTAAAAGTTGTAAAGTTCAAAGGAGGACATAACACGCAGGAAAAGTTTTTGGTCTAGCTACTTAAACCACTTTTTTTGCAAAATTCGACTTTATTCATCAACATAGTCTCCTTTAAGAGCGATACAATCAGTCTAACGCTTTTCTAACATTTCTATATCTTTCTTGTACCAGAATTTGTCTTTACCTTCAAAATAGGCCTCAGTTTCGCCATTAACTTTTTCACTGGAGTCAAATCCCTTTCCCACGAGCATTTTTTTTGATATCTGCGAATAGATAATAGTCGCTGGGAGCCAAATCTGGATAATACGGTGGATGAGGAAGCAATTAGAACTTCAATTCATGCAATTTTGCCATCGTAACCATTCACTTGTGACACAGTGTCTTGATGAGAGGGCCCTTTTCTCTTGTTCCTTTAGGGCCGTTTCTTTGCGATTTCTGCCTTCAAACGCACCAATAACTTTATATAATATTCGCTATTGATGGTTTTTCTCTTCTCAGCATAGTCGATGAAAATTATTCCTTGCGCTTCCCAAAATACAGAGGCCAAAACCTAGCCGACTGTTGTGTTTTTGGTCGCTTCGGGCGGCTTTCACCGTCTGCTGTTCACTCAGCTGACGACCGATTTGATTCCGGTGTGTAGTGGTGGATCCATGTTTCATTAGTTGTCACATATCGCATGAAAAATCCTTTTTATTGCACTTAAATAGGTTCAAACAGCGCTCAGAATCATCAACATGTTGTTGTTTTTGGTCTACTGTGAGCAAACGCGGTACCCATTTCGAACAGAGCTTTCTCATGCCCAAATGTTTTTGCAAAATATGACCAACACGTTCGTTTAATACCTTTAGGGTCTTAGCTATGTCACGCAATTTTATTTTACGGTCATCCAAAACAATTTTGTGGATTTTTTTGATGTTTTACATTGTAACCACCTCATTTGAGAGTCAAGAGCGTTCAGCATCATTTGTATCTGTACGACCGCGTTTAAATTCAGCAGACCAGTAAACGATGAGTAATTTTCCATGGGCAGAGTCCCCGTAACACTTATCAAGCCATTGCTTTGCTTGAACGGTGTTTTTTTCCAATCAAAAAATAGTGTTTAGTCAACAGACCATTCCATTGTTTTGAAAATATCAAAAGTAGCGTCACTAAAACCACTTTAACTTGTAAACTAATCGTCGAAATGAAATTTTTACACGTATCATTTGAAGACTGGTACTTCCTAAAAATCTTATGGATTTCTTGGTCACACCAAAGGTGCCGTTCAAGGTTAAAATTTAATCTTTCAGATAATCTGTAGTCTACATAAACTTTTGTTGCAAAAGGCAAAATATGTTTAAATTTAGGAAAAAGAATCTATTAGAATTAAAAAAAATAAAATTCATGCACTTTTTTATCCTACTTTTTAGTATTATGGGAAAACATCTTTTTTTAATTCTAAAAGATTCTTTGATTAAATTTAAACGTATTTTGCCTCTCGCGTTTTTTCTTAAAAGTTGATGATTTTTAGTGTTCCGTACGGAACACTTATAAGATCACTTCGGTGTCTGTCTGTCTGTCAAACCCGATTTTCTCCGAAACTATTTGACATAGAAAGGTGAAATTTGGTAATAATATAGGAATTGATGGCCTCATCAGAGCCACGTAGTTTTGAGAATTAAATTTTGACTTAAGGGGTTAGTTTTGGGGGGTGAAGTCGGAAGTGAAAAAAAAATTTTTTTACTAGGTCATCGAGTGTGGTGTCAAATGAAAGCTTGTGAAAACACGAGTAAAAATATATATATATATATATATATATATATATATATATATATATATATATATATATAATATTATACTTGCGCGCACTTCTCTTTGTATTATTTTTGAAAATTCGCGAAAAATCGCTGTCCCGGGCCTTATCTCGAAAAGTACTTATCAAAAAATTTCGAAAAAATTCTGGAATATTCTCCACGGGGTGTAGATTGAACGAAAATTATCACGAGTGCATTACCTTTAATAATTTATATCGTATATAAAAAAAACAAAAATTTCAAGGTCATCAGATTTCAGTAAAGACTGGAAACAAACTTTATTGAAAACTCATTTGGGGTGTGTTTTGTGAAGTCACTGATCATTTTATACCTCCGTAACATAAATTTTGACTTAAGGGGTTCGTTTTGAGGGGTGAAATCGGATGTGAAAAAAATTTTTTTTTACTAGGTCATCGAGTGTGGTGTCAAATGAAAGCTTGTGAAAACACGAGTAATATATATATATATATATATATATATATATATATATATATATATATATATATATATATTATAATGTAATTCTTGCGCACACTTTTCTTCGTATTACTTTTAAAAAATCGCTGTCCCCTACCTTATCTCGAAAAGTACTGATCAAAAAATTTTGAAAAAATTCTGGAATATTCTCCACGGGATATAGATTGAACGAAAATTATCACGAGTGCATTACCTTTAATAATTTATTTGGTATATAAAAAAAAACAAAATTTCAAGGTCACCATTTTTTAGTAAAGATTGGAAACAAACTTTGTTGAAAACTCATTTGGGGTGTGTTTTGTGAAGTCACTGATCATTTTATACCACCCTGACAAAAATTTTTATTTTAAGAACAATCAACGTACGGAACACTAATTGTGCAAGTTCAACTTGCACTTGACCGGTTTTTTTTGTATTAAAAATTCTTTAAGTTTAGAAATTGTCGTTTTTTTTGCTGAGTACCATAAAAAATTGACATTAAAAAAAGTGTTTTCAACAAAAGTTTCTTATTTTTTTGTGTAGAATATGAATCTGTCAAAAAATATATTAGTTACTATTTAAAAAAACTAAGTTGATCTTGATTTGACCTTAAAAACGCCACTCAAGGTCATATTTCTTACTACCATTGTATGCCCCCCTTTGAACCCTGCAACTTTTGTTTGAAACATTTTTTTCGACGAAGTTTATTTTTCGAGTTATTCATATTTTTCAAGTTAAACGGGACACCCGGTATATGTTATTCTGTGGCCTGACATATTGAATAGGGCTTTTATAGATTTCTTTTTTAAACTAGAAAAAATGTAAAAGGAATGAGAATTGCCTCTTTGATATGCAGAAAAAAAAAGTTACATCAATATGAAGTTATTTTTTTTATGAACAAGTCAAGGAAATACCTCAACAAGAGTGATAAGTGCGTGGAAATAGCGATTCTCATTAATCTTAGGTCTCTCTGTAGGTAACACAGACCTGAGCAATTAATTCCAAGGAAATTATTGTTCTTCATATAAAAGAGTTATCGAAGAGGGAGGAGTGATAAGCTGAACAGCAAACCTATCATAACCTTATGCAAAGAAGACAAACGATCAGATGGACGTTTCCTAAACTTAAGGCTTCTAACCCAAGAATTCCAAACCTAACATAATCTAATGTAAAAAGAAAGTTTTTCTAAGACATTTACATCACGAACTCTAAACATAATATAACGTAATGTATATATATATTATTAAATCATAAATAGTCCGGGGGCTCATAATCAAGATTTTAGACTTATCGAAGAGCAGCAGATATCAGAATCACTTATTAAATGTGACAAACTGAACCCAAAAATACAACCTATAGATCCAAATTCCGGTTCCTGCCGTGGTTATGGAGGGAGAAAGTTGCAAAAAATTGAGGGTAAGTGAGCCCATCGCAGAGTAGCAGTTTTATATGTTATGAGGATAATGTAGCTTTAATATCTGCCACGGAGACCGGTTCCTGCGGGAGTAAACTTTTTTTTCTTGAAAATAATGGGCTCAAAAAATGAACTCATCGCTGAGTGGCAGATATTCGAGATATAATTAGTTTGGGACTCAAAAATAAGTTAAAAAATATTATTTGCTGTAGATCCTGGTTCTTTGAATTTCTACGAATTTTTGAACCTGTGGAGTTTTTGGACCCACCTGAACTCATTCGGGAGCGGCAGATAAATGAACCAGTGTTCGAATACTGTAATACGAGGTGAAATCCCGAATATGTGCCATGAAGTCGAGTCCGTGCTTTTATCAGCAGAATTTTAAATGCAAAGCTTAAGTTATAAACAAATTGATTTTCTCTATTCGCATTATTACTTAGCTGTGATGCATGAGTTTATATGTTTTTTTGACACGTTAAAGCCGAATTTCTAATTCGTTTTTGCTAAAAATTTATTAATTTCTGTTACAAGTAAATAATTTTTTTCTATAATAACTTAATATAACATTATTTAACTAGCTAAATTTAAATTTTCTATTCATTTTTTCAAAAACTAAATTGTTTTATTATTAATGACAATTTATTATAATTTATTTAATTTTTTTTTTTGG